>CM058041.1:41859031-43059031 GCA_030169165.1 Centaurea solstitialis | reverse complement strand
TGTTTTATAGAAGAATACCAACTTAGATTGTGGAAAGAACAAAGAACAAAAGGAAACTTACGTTGATCTTGTTAAAGAAGTGGTAAGTGTGTGTTCTTGGTGTTCTTGAGAATGCAGATTCTTGCTTTTTCTTGCTTGAATGCTTAGAGAGTATTATGTGAGCGTAAAGAGTGAAAAGGATTACGAATGAGGTTTTTATACCTCGTGGTAGGAGAGAGAAAATGGATGAGAGAGAAAAGAGCGGCTAAATTCAAACGTAATGATGAAAAAGAAGCTCGACGCGCGTTCACGCGCCTGACACACGTAGTGGGGAACAGGAAACGTCCCATTACGTGTCAGTGCAGATGAAAGGTTTGTTTTATTTGAAAAACTAAAAACCACCTTTTCAGGGGATGATTCCATTTTGGTGAAAGATATGATTTATTGGAATCAGAGTACTTATCAGATAAGTACTGTTTTGGGAAAAATCCTCTTATCACATTTAATGCGATAAGGTTTCAGTAGCAGAGGGAAGAAATACTTACCTGAGAATCATCAGTATTCGGATATTGAACAAAGATTTTGTAAGTACTGAACAGAGTTATCCTCTGAAGAAGAGTTAATCAGGAGTTGTTAAGAAAAGAGGTCCTGAGAGAATATTTTCATAAGGACTTTAACAACTGTTTGTCCTGAGAACTTCTATTCTTCAGGATTTAACATCCCAAGTTCACTGAGGAGCATATTAAAACGCGTCACATCCAGTGGTTTGGTAAAGAGGTCAGCAAGCTGATATTCAGTAGGGACAAAATGGAGTTCAATATCACCATTCATCACATGATCCCTGATGAAGTGATATCTCACTTCAATGTGCTTTGTCTTAGAGTGTAAGACAGGATTGTTAGCAATGGCTATTGCTGAAGTGTTGTCACAGTAGATAGGAATTTTGGAGAGTTGTATGTCATAGTCCTGAAGTTGATTTCTCAGCCACAGGACCTGAGCACAACATATTCCTGCTGCAACATATTCAGCTTCAGCAGTTGATGTGGACACAGAGTTCTGCTTCTTGCTAGTCCAACTCACCAACTTGCCACCTAATAGGTGACAGCCACCAGTAGTGCTTTTCCTGTCGATCTTACAACCTGCAAAGTCACTATCAGAATAAGCTGTTAGATCGAACCCTGAGTCCTTGGAGTACCAAAGACCCATGTTAGGAGTTCCCTTCAGGTATCTGAAGATCCGCTTTACAACGGTCAGATGGGATTCTTTGGGTTCAGTCTGATAACGAGCACAGAGACATGTAGAATACATGATATCAGGACGAATCGCTGTAAGATACAGCAGTGAGCCAATCATTCCTCTATAGAGAGTCACATCAACAGGTTTTCCTTTGGAATCCTTGTCAAGAGACAGAGGAGGAGCCATTGGAGTCTTCATCGGTGTACAGGATGTGAGATCAAATTTCTTCAGCATCTCATGTACGTATTTACCTTGATTGATGAAAATTCCCTTTTCAGATTGCTTGATCTGAAGTCCTAAAAAGAATGTTAGTTCGCCCATCATAGACATTTTATATTCAGATTTCATGAGCAACTCAAACTTTTCGCAGAGTTTGGGATTGGTGGATCCAAAGATAATGTCATCGACATATATCTGGACAAGAAGGATATGCTTAGGATATTTCTTCAGAAATAAAGTGCTATCAATCTTTCCACGAACAAAACCTTTAGAGAGAAGAAAGGTTTGAGAGGGTATCATACCAGGCACGAGGAGCCTGTTTTAACCCATAGAGAGCCTTGTTTAACTTGTAGACGTGATCAGGGAACTTAGGATCTACAAAGCCAGGAGGCTGAGCCACATAGACCTCTTCATTAAGTTTTCCATTCAGAAAGGCATTTTTAATGTCCATCTGATAAACTTTGAAGTTCATATGTGCTGCAAAAGCTAGGAAGAGTCGAATTGCTTCGAGCCTAGCAACAGGAGCAAAAGTTTCATCGTAATCAATGCCCTCTTCCTGCCTGTATCCCTGAGCCACAAGGCGAGCCTTGTTTCGAATGATTGTACCAATCTCATCAAGTTTATTTCGAAAAATCCACTTGGAACCAATGATTGTACGTTTTCGAGGCCTAGGGACGAGAAGCCAGACATTGTTTCTGATGAACTCTGCTAGCTCTTCCTGCATGGCTGAGACCCAGGCAGGATCACGCAAAGCATCATCTATTTCTTTAGGTTCATTTTCAGAGATAAAATTTACATAAAGACAGACGTTACCAGCCTGACGTCTGGTTTTCACACCAGAAGAAGGGTTTCCAAGAACTTGATCAATGGGATGATCTTTGGTCCATCGGAGAGCAGGTGGTTGATACACCTGTCCTGAAGTAGATGCTTCATTGGATGATGGATCAGGAAGAAGATTGATAGGAGAGGGTTCACTAACAGTGGTTTGAGAGAAGTCTTCACTGTTAGTGGGTTGATCAGGTTCAGGTGGTGTGATTTGAGAGATAGGGGTGGCATTTATGAGAGGTGGAGTGGTTATATCAGTGAGTGGTATAGGATCTTCTTCAAAACCATCAGGAAGGTCTTGAGGAGAAGGATCATTAATAGGAGGTTCAGGGACTTGAAAGAAAGAGTCAGCCCACTGATTGATTTCAGTATTATCATTTGGGTGAGGAAAGGTAGGACCCGATTCATCAAACTTGACATGAATCGTTTCCTCAATGGTTTGTCTTCGTTTGTTGAACACACGGTAAGTTTTAGAAATGGATGAGTATCCGAGGAAAATTCCATCATCAGATTTGGAATCAAACTTTCCAAGATTATCTTTGTTGTTCAGGATGTAGCAGACACAACCAAAGATATGGAGATGTTTGATTGATGGTTTCCTGTTACGAAAGAGTTCGTAAGCTGTTCTTCTGAAACGCTTGACAATCAGAGATCTGTTCTGAGTGTAACAAGCAGTATTTACAGCTTCAGCCCAGAACTGAGTGGCAAGATTGGCTTCACTCAGCATAGATCTCGCAGCTTCGATCAGCGTCCTGTTTCGTCTTTCAGCAACACCATTTTGCTGAGGAGTTCTCACAGAGGAGAAGTTTTGAGAGATACCTTTCTGTTCAAAGAAAGATTCCAGGGTACTGTTTTTGAACTCAGTCCCATGGTCACTTCTTATTGAACGAACAGTAAGGTTGTTGAGTTTTTCCATCTTCCTGACGAACAGGATGATTTCTTCAGGAGCATCACTCTTGGCACGTAAGAAGAAAACCCAAGTATATCTGGAATATTCATCTACGATTACCAGAGTATATTTCTTTCCACCAATGGATTGGACATTAACGGGTCCAAAGAGATCCATGTGGAGAAGTTGTAGAGGAGAGCTGATGGAGGAAATCTGCTTAGACTTGAAGCTAGCCCTGGTCTGTTTTCCTTTCTCACATGCTGAACAAAGAGATTCCTTTGTATAGCGAAAGTCAGGAAGACCAATGACCAGGTTGTTGATGCAGAGTTGATTCAGCGTCTTGAAGTTGAGATGAGAGAGACGCTTGTGCCAGAGCCAATTCATATCAGTGGAAGCACGTGATACGAAACAGAAGTTATCAGTGGAAGTATTCATATTGATGATGTAGATATCTGCATGTCTAACACCATTGAGAATGACTTCCTTTCTCTTGTTCTTGACTTTGCACTTTTTCTTAGAGAAAGAAACTTTGTGATTCTTATCACACAGTTGACTGATGCTCAGAAGATTATGCATCAGGCCTTCAACATAAGCAACTCTTTTGAAAGTAGTTACTCCGTTGGTCAGAGTGCCATACCCTCGGGTTTGGCCTCTACCGTTTCCGCCAAAGGTCACAGCAGGACCTCTTTCTTCACGGTAGTTAGTGAGGACAGATTTAGAACCAGTCATGTGTCGAGAGCATCCACTGTCCAAGTACCAGATGCCCTTATCCTGTAAAATACAGAGTTTAAGTTTTCTTTGGTACCCATAGAACTATGGATCCAGAAGTATCAGTAGGACTGGTTGAATCAGTGTCAGCCTTTACTGAAGTATCAGTAGAGGAGGCTGGAGTCTTGACTGAAGGAACAGTCTTGACAACCTTCTTTCCTTTGACTGATTTCTCAGTCTTGGGAATCTTCTTTACCTTAGCTGATTTTTCAGCTTTGGTAGCATCAGGACACTTACTCGCAATATGGTCATTTAATCCACAGTGATAGCATTTGCGATATTGAAAGCGTTTAGTGTGGTCCAGAAAGTTTTTGAACTTTAGGTGAGCAGGACCTGCACCAAGTATGCCTTTAGCATTGGACATTGGAGGAATTGGTTTCTTCTCCTGAGTCTTTTGCTTTAGGTCAATCTTCAGTCTGGGAGCAGGACTCTGAGAAAGAGACTTAGTTCCAGAAACTGAAGGACCACCACCCAGAACTTTGTTCTTGGGTTTAGGACCCTTGGTCTTTGAATGTGTTTCAGTTTTGGATTTATCCTTAACTGTATTCTTTTTGCTCTTAGGAGCACCTTCAGGGTGAGTGTTAGAAGAAGAAGAAGGGGTGTTTTCAGAGGCATTAGGAAGAGGAATAGAAGAAACAAATTTTCCAAATTTGAGCATGGAACTATCAGACTTAGTTTCTTCTTTCTTGTATCCACGAAAGAATCCAAGACCTCTCTTGCTTTTATCAGACCTCCCTGAAGCTAATATTTCATCAACTTTTTCAGAGGCGTCACTCCATCCTTTGATGGTGACTTTTTCAGCATTTAATTGGGCAAGGGCCTTCTCTTTGGCAGCTAGAGCCAATTCTCTTTCAATACACAGAGTTTTGTTTACAGAGACCTGGTCCTTATAGTTTTCTTCCACAATGGTAAGCTGTTTTAATTTTTCTTGACATTCTTTGAGTTGTCCTCTAAGATCAATATTCATTTTTTCAGCAGATGTTTTACCATTAAGGGCTTTGTAAAGGTCGAGAGTGACCAGGTCTAACTGTGTTAAGCTTTCAAGAGGGATGAGAGGAATAGGTACCTAACTGGAAGAATCAGTCGCAGAGGTGGAAGCTTCAGGAGTTGTGGAAGAAGAAGCTTCAGGATCCTGAGGAGGAATCTCTTCAGGAACCTCTTCTATCTTAGCCATGAGAGCTAAGGTAGGTTCCTCAATAATGGCCATCAGTGCCACTTGAGTATCTTCCTCATCAGACGAGTCATCAGAGGAGACATCATCCCAATCGCAGTCTTCTGCGATTAAACCTTTGCCTTTACGCTGAGTTTTCATCTTTTTGTACTTTTCCTTCAGGCGTTGGTATTTGGGGTTCTTGGAAGAAGATTTAGCAGAGGAGGGAGCAAACTGACTTTTTCTGTACCTGCAATCATTAGCAAAGTGTCCTTTGCCCTGACAGTTGTAGCAGATAGCAGTAGCCTTGTCAACAGGATCTGACTTAGGCTTGTCAGTAATAGAAAGATGTTTCTTTTTATGGAAGTTTCCCTTTTTGGCAAACTTTTTGAAAGATCTGGTTAAAAGAGCAAGAGATTCATTGAATTCAGGATCTTCTGACATGTCAGAGTCAGAAGATTCTAATTCAGTAATAGTTACTGAAGAAGAAGTGGCAGCAACAGGAGGAACTGAATCAGAAACCAATGCAACAGATGTGCTTTTGGATTCTTTAGAATCTCTTATGAGATTCTTTTTCAGTTTCTTCTGTTGTTCACGGTTCAGAAGAATACCGTACAACTCACTTAGTGTGAGTGTCTTTATGTCCTTTGACATAGTTAAGCAGGAGGTGTAAATTTCCCAATGTTCAGGAAGAGCTTCCATGAACTTGGTAACCACCTCAGAGTTAGAGTAGGTAGTACCGATGGTCTTCAGATCAATCAGAAGACAGTTGAATCTCTGATGTAGCTGGGAGAGAGTTTCATCCTTCTGATGAATAAAGCTTTCGTACTGACGAACCAAGAAAATCTTTCTTGATTCCATGAGTACGGCAGTACCTTCATATTGAACACAGAGAGTGTCCCATATCTCCTTAGCAGAGCGAAGGTGACATACAGAGTGGAATACATCGTCAGGGAGTGACATGGCGATGAGAGACCTAGCCTTGGTGTCAATGTTGACCAGGCGTCTATCTTCATCATTCCAGTTAGTTACGGGCTTTACCAGCTCTCTTTCAGGAACAGCAGGTTGGCCACCAGCAGCAGGAATGGGGTGGACGGTTTGTGTAGGCACATGTGGTCCGTTTTCCAGAAAGTAAGGAATCTGGGGATCAGAACCAGAGAGGAAAAGTTCCATCCTGGTTTTCCAAAGAGAGAAGTTGTCTTTGTTAAACCGAGGAGGCTTTCCAGCAGAGCCGGTATCAAAGTAGTTATCCTTAGCTTGAAGAGCCATAGAATAAGAAGAGAGAGGATCACAAGATTTTTCTTAAGAAGAAAATGAGAGCTTGTATCTGCTCTGATACCACTTGTTGGTCCCAAGTAGGTGACCTTCAAGAAAGGATAGTGTTTGGGATTATAGAAGGGGGGGGGGGTTGAATATAATCACACAATTTTCTCACTTTTAAATTCTTGTTTTATAAACAATATGAATTTACAGATTGTTGCGGAAATAGAAAAGACAATTAGTCTAAACTAAACAATCTAAGTTCTTTCACTATGCACTAAGTGAGAAGAGAATAAAGAAAGAAGATAGAGGGAAAAAGAGAGAAAGGACTTGAGTATTTTAGGATGAAGAAGAAGTATGGAGAACATCTCTTCACGTCCTATTTATACTCCATGCATTAAATGCATGCAGACCTACTATTGTGACGTGTCACAATGTGAGTGGTCTGTTGTACTATTTACTATAAACAAATACTCTTTGCATGGTGTGCAAAAGAGGATGTTTGTAAACAGTTGCCTTATGGTCTGATAAGTACGGAGGGAACAGTAAAGTAACTGCCCTTATGTACTATTGTGTCAGAAAAGGCGAGTAATCCTTTTGTGCATTAGACTAAGACATTGTTCTAATCCTTCAGGATCAGGATACTGATCAGTGACTAGAGTCCTGAAACTGGGGACGTTCAGGGTCACGTGTATCCTGATGAATCTTCAGGATGTCATACGATATTGAACAGACTGCTATCACTGAGTTCCGTCTTCAGATCACGAGCATGCTGTTCCTGTCATCAGCTATTTCTTCGACGTCGCTGATGGTTCTTTTTGTATGATCTTAATGTCTTCAGGAGGAGGTCTTCACTTCAGTGGACAGGATCAGTAGACTGCAGAACAGACTAGTTAGTCTCCTGATCCTGATCCTGATCTATAAAGTTAAGTTACAGCATAAGTAACATGGGATAACACTGAACAGACTCAGTGATAATTCCTCAAGCTATAACAGAAGTAAAAACCTATTCACTAAGTAAAGATTCAGGATCATTATCATTTCATCAGGTCTTAGGAGAGCTGGATCAACAGCTTAAGGGGATGAGATTGATAGAGAAAGGAGCCGGGAACAGATGGATTTAGAAAAGTATTCGAGCAGAGCCACAGGTTCAGGAGATGCCTGAACCGCAGCCGCAACAGTATGATGAGGCAGGACCCTCGAGGTCACATCAGGTACCACCAGACTGGGATGCTTACACAGCTTTCCAGGATCTCTCGATACGGATGCATTACCATAATGTCCAAGTTCAGAGATCATTCGACTGGCAGAACCAGGCGATGATGGGCTTCTTCACACATATGGCACCCGATTTCCAGCCATCATCACCACCGCAGTATACTATCTGGCCGCCACAGGACCTGAGTCCTCCAGGTTATGAGAGTTATGATCAGTGGAGGGACCATTTCGGTGGACCCATTGATTATATGGTTCGATGCTTTATTTTGGATACTGATGTTCAATTTGGTTGTACCATACTATATGTTTAGTTTTAGTTTTTATTTTTATTTTTATTTTTATTTTTATTTTTATTTTATTTTTCCTTTTTAGTTTGTTTTTTTTTTTGTTTTAGTTTTTCAGATTAGGTGTGTTGAATCTCGAATCGTTGTACGGAACAGATTTCACTTGCTCTACAAGCCTCAGTTTCCTTAACCCAGGGAGTATTCGTTCTTTATCTTTTTACCTTTCCGCATACATGCTTTAACTGTTGTTACATTGAGGACAATGCAAATTTTAAGTGTGGGAAGGGGGATTAAGTGAACTTTTGTTTGTTTGTCCTTTGTGAATTATCTGGGGGATTATTTGAATTATATGGCATAATTTTTTTCGAAATCCATGATCTTTTAAATTTTTTTGGGAAGTTAAAAGAGTCATGCATTTAGGAAGATACTTTTTGGAGTTTTTGTGAGTTTGAAAAGGTCATGTGCATGCTAATTACCGAGTGATCCTTACCCCTTTCCATGAGAGATTGAGCCTATATTAATTATTTATTCATTTCATGAAGATGCCGACTTTGACCTAAGTAGAACTTGTCACCTGGAATACTTATCGAAATCACAAAAAGAAAGTATTTATCACCATTGCACTGATAGAGCCCTCCCTTTTAGCCTTCGTCAGATAACCTCATCATAAGGTTATCTTATTTGCCTAGCCTTTTGATTGTTAAAGTACTCATCTTTAGTACTTTACCCCTTGTAACCCCTTTGAAGCCTTAGCCTTATCATTTCTTTACCCATAACCATTATATCCTTTAGCCAATTATTTTATCTATCTTTTGGCCGTACCTTAAAGTTGAAAGTTTTTTAAGTTTTTGGTCCATTTTATGAATCTGACAAATAGAGAAAAGGGATTGAGAAAAAATATATTGAGAAAAAATATATTGAGAAAAAATATATTGAGAAGTTGAAAAAGGTTAAAAAATCAAAAAGAGTCGATGTGCAAAGAAAGAAAGAAAAGAAAAATATCGAGCCACAAATAAGCAATATGCTTAGGCCGGTATGAGATGAAAGTGATAGAAATCCCGAGCTCTAAAATTCCGAAAAGTCAGATAATTAATTTGGAGTCTTAAACTGAACTGTTTTCAGGTTTTTCTACAACCCTTTGAGTCACTTAAATAAATCCTTTATCCTACCCTTACCCTAAGCCTAACGTTACAACCCTAAAGTCCTCTTGACGGTTAACAACTTTCCAGTGGTGGAGATGAGATTTGGTGACAAGCCTATGCGTTGGTGAAAGGCCAAGTATTAGTGTGATCACTATATAACATATTACCCCTTGAGAGATACACATTAACAAAAGTGAGGGTAAGAGGTTAAGCATGACTTTGATAACTTGTGAGGCTTTGATTTGTGTCTGAATTGTGTTTGATTTCTTGCAACTATCCTTGTTCTTTCAAAGCATGATCATAGATGGAGAATAATTTTGTGGTTATTGTTCTTATTTTATCAGATATTTACTTGAGGACAAACAAATCTTAAGTGTGGGAATTTGATAACTCCAAAATTATACATATTTCACTCGCATTAATTCCTCACTTTTGTTTATGTTTTGGGCCTAATCTGGACATGATTTCTACTTAAAGGATGTGTTTTGCAGTTTTGCAGGTTTTGGAGTCACTTGTGCGAAAATGGAAAAAGAGGGTAAAAAAGCGTCAAAAGTGGATACTTTGTGAAAAGACAGAAAAATCAGTTATTTGGTTTCCATTTATGGCTTTTCTTTCTCTCCAAGCTAGAAGACTTCCTCCAAAAAGAAAAGATCCATCATATCTAGATTATTCCAAAATATTCCAAGTCAGTTGCTTTCTCCCAAAGAAAATATCTAAGCTGATAAAATCCACATCATTCTAGAAGCTTCCATCAGTTGGACTTCGCGTCGCGAAAACGGGCTCGCGATCGCCAAACGGGCCTGCCAAATTTCTTATAAATACAAGCCCTTGACATTTAGTTCCAAGCATCTCATCATCTTAAAATTATTTTCTCTCCATAATTCAGTAGTTAGATTAGTATGGGAGCCACTTAGGGTTTCCAACCCAAGAAGAATGAGGCTCAATGATCAACACATAAAGGAGACGATTCGAGAAGATTCGACGCCAAATCTGCCGGTCTATAGCATGGTTTGTCGTAGATCTATATCTAGTATGTCTATGTACTAGTTCTTGTTTGTGTTACATTATGGTTTGATGACTTTGAAAGATGATTTGACTTTATGGTTTGAATTTTATTATTAGATTTGTGGTTTATTGAATGATTGTTTTGTGATTCCTATTTATTGTCTTAACCATGGCTACTTGAACTCATTGGTTGGGTGTGTTTGTTAACTGATAAGCAGACTCCTTTTTGGTTAATTAAACCTCTTGTACCTTTCGCTTTTGTGAAGTGGTAGGCAATCTATTTGGACCGAGAGTAGATTGGTTAGTAGGGTCACACGACTTGGCAATAATTAGCGTGACTTGTACTAGATTTCTAATCCTTGTACTTGGGCCGGGAGACCAACCTGGTTGACAATCACAAATAAGTCATGTTAGGGTGCTATATGCTTAAATTCTTACAATAACCATTAAATCTATGTCTTTTGGTAAATCATCTGAAAAGGAATCTTAATTTAATCATAATGAATACAGTTGTTTTCTGATGTTTGTTTGGTTATCAGTTTTCCTGATTCTTGGTTAGTTTTAATTAGGTGTTAATCTTTTCAATTTCAAAATCCTTTTCTAAAAAGCAATTCTTTTTCTGTAGATTAACTAATTAATGCTTTAGAAAACATCTAACTTAATTGTTCCCAGTGGTAAGAACTATACCTAGGACTTACCTAAACTATATTATACCCGATCAAGTACGCTTGCCTGTGATGTGTGATTAATAGTTGGGGTAACAAATAAGGGTAAAACTTGTGAAGGAATTTATATATATATATATATATATATATTCACACATCATATTGTATTTTCCAGAGGATTAGATTTACTCTCCTCTTTGTTTTGTAATTCAATGAATCAAGCTTTTTCTGTCTTTTATCATTACTTAGGGGGAGATTGTTAGCTCCTAGTTCTGCTTGTGTAAAAGTAAGTGATAAAAGAAGCAAAATTCATTTGACAGAATTATGAAGTCGCAGAAGTGATCTTTCACAGAAGGCTCAAGATCATTCAAGTTATAATCGACAGAACCTCTGTGACACTCGTCAGAGGTTCTGAAGTTCCAAAGAGCCAGAGTCTTACAAGTTAATCATACCAGAACCTCTGTGAAGCTTGCTAGAGGTTCAGATCACTTCAACCTTTGTGAAGATCAACTCTCTGCAAAACGGTTACTTCTCCCCATGTGCATCTCACGTGCTGCTCAACCGACTTACTTTCAACGATAGAGATCAAGACACGTGTCAACATCTTAGAGGGTTTGTCAGGATTTGAGTAGTATAAATAGCCGTTTGTTTTTCACATTTTCAGTGTGCTTTTCATGTAATATTTTGGGAAGATTACTGTTCCATTAAATTCTTCATTGTAAGTTCATCTTTGCTTGTAATCCAATCCAAAGTTATTTTCAATTCTATTGAAAATCATTTGAAGCAATCTTCATATTCTTCATACCTGCAAATTTACATTGTTCTTATCTGCTTTGATTTGTTGAAGATCACTTATACAGTTTATTTTTAATTCTTCCGCTGCAAATCATCTAAACTGTAATTGTCCATTAATCAACTTCAATCTCTAATTTGGGACCAACAGTGCTGATCAGAGACATCACGTCTATATCCTTCCAGCATCTTTGGTTCCCGATTTTCACTGTCACTAGAAGGAGCACTGGTGTCTATGCCTTCTCTTAGGCTGATTTTGATAATGTGCATTTGGACGATATTGAGTTCATCTACAACGAGATGTAGACCCTAACAAACAAACACTTGGTGATCTTTAAAGCCATAGAGGTTGTGGAGCGTTTCAAGAAGAATCGGAGGAATTAAGAGATCTACGACTTTCAGATTGGTTTGGAGAGTCATCACAACACTATCAACCTCACTCCACCAAACCAAGATCTTCGCGACATCGACCGCTATCCGCTTTTCAAAGTTTTAAACAAGCCAGTTCTTAGTGTTGTCTACCCGAACTAGAAAGGGGAGAAGAAGTATCTGCAGTCTGAAAAGGTGCATAAGTACAGTGACGGGACACTAAGACTTATCAGAACAGGTTTGGTGACAGAGATGAAGAGATTGAAGCTTGAGAAAGCAAAGACCAGCCACTGGATCAACCCAACCATTACCTACCACAAAGTCTTCATGATTGTCGAGCATCGTTTAGAATACCGCAATGTTCTTCGACGCCTCGAGTCGTACTATGGGTTGCGGAAGATCGAGGGGAGATGGGCCGAGAAGCGTAAAGAGAGACCAACACCACCACCACCTCGAAGAGATGAAGGCCCTTCAAGGAAGCGAAAGGAGACTAAGTCTTCACGCAGGAAGACTTCGACCCGTCATCATCGAAGGCGAAGAAATTGACACAAATGGAAAAATTGTTAGATATTTTATTAGTTGTGTCAATTTGTAACTTTAAGTTAGTTTGGACTTATTTTGTAATAGTTTTGAACTTCTTATCCTTTCTTGTAACTTGTTATGTGGATTGTGCTTAAGCTTTGGAGTCCATCCATTTACCTTGTAAAAGCCATAGGCCTAGGTATAAATAGCTACCTCTAGGGTTGTAATCCCTAAGAAAATTCATTATTGCAATCATTGGCTAATCATTTGGTACTTTTCTCTCATTTTTGTACTTGAATGTTCATTATGATTTCATCATCTTCTTCGTCTAAATCTTGTACTTTATTAATACATCTTGTTTAGATCTAGGTTATTGGTTGATTTTTGAACCTACAATATACAATGTGTGTGTATTATTAAAATATAAATAAATGAAGTAAAAAAAATATAAACTATGTAATTTAAGGATAAATATGTAAAAATGGGTATGCCAAAGGACCAATAATTTACCCATCACTTTTTGGATACGTTAATGCATCCTTTTAATGGTATTGGATGTAGGGATGGAATTTTGAAAAATCAGGGCAAAAAGCGTTATAAGCACCAAAAATGTTAGAAATATTGTTAGTTGTTGTGTCAATTTTGTAATTCTTGTAAGTTACTTTTCTTTATTGTAATTTGTGATTGAGGCCCATTGTTTAGGGCCCATCATTTCTTAAAAGCCTAGTCCATTATGTAGTAGTATAAATAGGTGATTCAACTTCATTTCTATTCTCTACTCTTTATACTTCTTATACCTTCGAGAGAAATATATTTTGATTGTGTTCATCCATTGGTGTTGATTTGGAACCTACAATTGGTATCAGAGCCTACCACTCTCTTGATCCATTGTGTGGTTACCTTTATACTGCTAGTCACTTCATAATGCTAGTCACTTCATCCTGCTAGTCACTTCATCCTGCTAGTCACCTCATCCTTACTAGTCACCTCACTCTTACTCCTTACATAGCACCTCACCTACGGTGTCATCACACTTGGATCATATTTGTGGTTTAAGATCTACAATCAACATCACTATGAATAGATGTGACGTGCTTGCCATAGGGTCCGATACCCAACCATCGGTTCTCCATGTACATGAAGAGGAATCTGATGAAGAGATGAATGCCATAAAGAAGGCCTTGGCGTTGATCACCAAGTCTATGTCCAAAAGAAATACAAGAAAGCCAATGTCTTCTAACAACCATCGGTACTCAAGTGGAAGGAGGTATGAAAGACAACCTGAGCTGAAGAGAGTTGAACAAGGTGGTAGAGCTAACTACCAAATGCCCGAGGATAACACCAAGCCTGATAACAAGGGCAAAGAACCAAAGAAAACATGCTTTAAGATGCAAGATGAGGGAACAACACTACTTGCTGATGATAAAGCTTGGCTCAAAATGCAAGTGATGATGAGGAGGGAGATACCATATGTATGCTTGCTGAGGATCTGTCTAGTGATGAAGGAAGAGAAGATCAACTATGTCTGATGGCTAACAATGTTGAGGAGAATGTTGAGGAGGAGCTGTACTCAGAAGATGGAGGATGTGATTACAATGACCTTGATTCAGATCATTCAGAGTCACCTTCTGAGGCACTTCCAAACTGTTGGGTTTAAGCAGCAGAGTCAAACTACTGCTGGATTAAACTAGCAGCAGGTTGGTGAAACTGCTGCTAAGTCTTCAACTCTACTGCTTATAACTCAAAGTACTGCTGCAGAAGATAAGTTGTTTTTGGAGTGGATAATGATCGAGATTGAGAAGATTACTTAAGGCTCAAGCTAAGGATTGAAGATAATACTGAGATTGCAGATAATGATAGAGTTTGAATTGATTCTGTTTTGATATACACATATCTGTAATTCTTAGTAGTACATAGCCTGAGTAGATTCGTATAGTTGACATAACTTTTGATCATTATTATTCATAGAATTCTTAGCCTCAAGATTCTTAATCCCTGCATTAGAGAAGTAGTGCATGTCTGGTGATTAATCCGTGATCATCAGATTGAGGCTTTTGATTTGTAATCAATATATACAAAACAGCTTTTGATCATTCCATTGTGTTTCATTCTCTGTTAAGCTTTACTTATATACAAGTGATTCTTAGCAATCTGAGTTGTGTTATTTGTGAGAAAGAGAGATTATAGATCCTGACAAGTGGTATCAGAGCTAGAAACTCAGATCTGACAAATACAATGGAAGGAATGGAGAGTATGATGGTTTCAAAGGTTCCCATGCTCAAACCCACTGAGTTTGACATGTGGAAACTAAGGATCAAGCAGTATATGCTGCTCACTGATTATTCTATGTGGGACATTGTTGAGAATGGTCCTATCAGAAGAGAAGCTGGAGAAGGAGGAGTTGTGCCTCCACCAAGAACTGATGCAGAGAGAAAAACAAGGCAGTCTGAGATGAAAGCCCTGAGTACTCTCTTATTGGCTATTCCCAATGAATAGCAACATCAGTTTGCCACATGTGAGAATGCCAAAGTTTTGTAGGAAGCACTAGAAAAGAGATTTGCTGGATCAAAGAGTTCTAAGAGGAATCAGAAGGCTGTTCTTAAGCAACAATATGAGAACTTTATGTCTTCAAAGAATGAGTCTATGACTCAAACCTTTGACAGATTTAATAAACTCATAGGAGAGCTAGCCACTGTTGGAGTAAAGATGGATAATGATGATCTCAATAGAAAGTTTCTGAGATCTCTTGGAGAAGAATGGGTTATCTACACTGTTCCTTTCAGACAGAGTGATAATCTGGAAGACAAAGAACTTGATGATCTGTATAATGATCTGAGAGTTTTTGAAGCAGAAGTTGAAGCCAAGAAGAAACCTATTGGCTATTCTCATAATACAGCACTTTTCTCTAGTGGAGAACCTATCACCAATGGAGAATCTAATTCCAGTACACCCATCTCAAAGCAAGAGACTGAAGGAGATTCTGTAATGGAAGCTCTTTTCTCCAATCATGCTGGTGTACCATTGGTGAATGAAGACCTTGATCAGATCCATGCTGATGATTTGGAGGAGATGGATCTCAAATGGCAGATGGCCATGATAACTGTAAGGGTAAACAGGTTCATGAGAAGAACTGGCAGGAGAAACTTTGGTATGAGAAAAGATGACAGGCTTGGATTTGATAAGTCCAAGGTGGAATGTTATAAGTGTCATGGATTGGGACACTTTGCTCGTGAATGCAGAGGAAGCTACAATAACCAGCAGCAGAACCAGCAGAATAATCAGCAGCAGAACCAGCAGAACCAGCAGCAGAATCCACAGCAGCACAGTCAGCAGCAGTTTAGTCAACAGCAGCAGAACCAGAATGTGCACAATCAACAGCAGCATCACTTCAGCTCAAACAGGGCAAATAACAACAACAGAAATCCTAATTCAGGATCCTCACAAGCCCTGGTATCACAAGAAGGAGCTGGATTTGACTGGAGTGACCAGGCTGAAGATCAAGTGCAGAATCAAGCTTTCATGGCTGAGATCAAAGAAGAACCAATTTCTGATATTCCTCAAGAGGTAAAATCTAAACTTTGTTCTTCATCTTTTCTTGAAACTGTAAGGAAGTATAGAGATCATAACCAGGTTATGTGTGATGGTATCAAGAAGCTAGAACTAAGTAGGAGAGAGTCCTCTTTAGTTATAGCTAATCTAGAAGATCAAATTAAAGCTTATCAGGCTAATGAGGTCCAGTATGGTTATGACTTAAACTACTGGAATTGGGAAAAGAAAGAGCTTGAACTGAAAATTTCCAGAATTTCATCAGAACTAGAAAAGACTAGAGAGGATCTGAATAAGGCTAATGAAAATTTGGAAAAATATTCTAAGTCCTCAAAAGCCTTGGATGAACTCTTAAAGTCTCAGGTTCATGATGATCTCAAAAAGGGAATAGGATATCATAACACACCACCTCCATACAACAACAACTACATTCCACCAACCACTGATATCCTAGATAGGTTAGATAAATCTGATCTTCCCAAAGCTGCTCTTGAAGTAGATCCTTTATTGAACGATTCTGAATTCAAAAAGGATGACCCTCATAAGCCTGATCCTAAGAATGAACAGGATCTTCAAAAGGACTGCAACACAAAACCTGATGTTAAATCTCAAGAGGGTACTTCAAAGAAGAAAGAAAAAGAAGTTAAAAGAGGTAATCAAAGAAACTGGAATCAGCAATGGGCACAAAAACATGGGATTGATTTGAATAAAATCAACAAACCAAAACCTTGTTTTATATGCTGTAATCCAAATCATTTGGCCAAACATTGCTACTTTAATCCAGTAAATCAGAGAGCTTTTACTAAAAACAAGTTTGTTGGATCTTTCAGAACCAATAGACAAAATTCATCAAAAGGAATCTCTTCTGATAAAGCTGGTCATGACAAGTACTTAAACATGAAAAACTCCAAAGTAATTAGATTGGCAAAAACTAAATCATCTTTCTCAAGAATGCCAAAGTCTAATTCTACTGTCAAAAAGGTGTGGGTACCAAAAGCAGTAGAGTCACAAAAAAGTACTGCCAGTGGTAATTCTACTGCTAAAAGTACTTCAAAGTCTGAAGCTACTGTTAAACAGGTATGGATGCCAAAAGCAGCAGAATCAAAGAAAGGTACTGCTAGTAGTATTCCTACTGCTGACTGTACTAACTCAAATCATTCAGCTGCTTTGAAGACTATTTTGAAAAGATATGCACACACACCTATCTTGAAAACTAAGTACTCAAGTCATGAAATTCCTAGCACTGATTATCTCTTGAAACTCAACAGACTTACAGAAGTCAATTATATCAATGATAAGGGAGAACCCAAGACCATTTTGGCTTGGGTTCCATCCAGAAACTAATCTTTTTACCTCATGTGCAGGACAACCAACAGATTGGAAAAAGCATTTGGCATATTGACAGTGGTTGTTCTAGGCACATGACTGGCAACAAGTTCATACTTCAGAACTTTAAACACTTTGAAGGTGGACATGTTGCATTTGGAGATAATCCCAAAGGAGGTAAAATCAAGGGTAAAGGTAAGATTTCAAAGGATAAAATGTCCTTTGAAGATGTGTTTTATGTTGAGCAGCTAAGATACAACCTGTTAAGTGTCTCCCAGGTATGTGATAAGAAATTTGGTGTGTTCTTTACTGATTCAGAATGTCTTATTCTAGCTTCAGGGTTCAAAATTGATGAAAATCTTGTCTTGTTGAGATCTCCTAGAAAAGACAATGTTTACTGCTTAGACTTGGAGAGAATTCCTTCTAATCAATCTCTGAACTGTTTGTTCTCAAAAGCTTCTCATGATGAATCAAACTTATGGCACAGAAGGATGTGTCATATGAATTTTAAAAATATGAACAAACTGGTCAAAAATAATCTTGTTAGAGGTTTACCTAGAAAGGAATTTTTCTGTAATGACAACTGTGTTGCATGTCTCAAAGGAAAACAACACAAATCCTCTCATAAGTCTAAGGAAGTAAACAGCATATCTTCACCTCTTCAGTTGATTCATATGGATCTTTTTGGACCAACCAATGTGATGAGCATTGGAAAGAAATCCTATTGCCTTGTTATTGTTGATGACTTTTCCAGATTTACCTGGGTTTACTTTCTAAAAACAAAAGATGAGACAAGTGGACTGATCAAATCTTTTGTCACTAGAGTAGAAAACCAGTCTAATCTAAAAGTCAAAGTCATCAGATCTGATAATGGTACAGAATTCAAGAATTCTGATATCAACTCTTTTTGTGATGAGAAAGGTATTGAGAAGCAATACAGTGCTCCTAGGACTCCTCAACACAATGGTGTTGCTGAGAGGAGGAATAGGACTCTAATTGAGGCTGCCAGATCTCTATTGGCTGATTCAAAATTATCAATCACCTTTTGGGTAGAGGCTGTAAACACAGCTTGTTATGTGCAAAATAGAACTCTGGTTGTCAAATCACAAGGGAAAACACCTTTTGAGATTTTCAAAAAGAAGAAACCATTTATTGGATTTTTCAAACCTTTTGGATGCCCTTGTACTATTCTCAATACCAAATCTCAATTGGGTAAGTTTGACAGCAAATCAGAAGAAGGATTTCTAGTTGGTTATGCAACTCAGTGCAAAGGTTACAGAGTTTTTAATTCTGTTACCAGAATCATTGAGGAGAGTGAAAATGTGAAGTGTAATGAACACACTCCAAATGCTCAAGGTACTGGTCCTAATTGGTTGTTTGATATTGATTCTTTCACTAATTCTTTTAAAACTAGTTAGCAGGATTGCACAGGACCTAGTACACAACAGGTGTCAGAGGTACAGCCTCAATTTGTGATGCTTCCCATTCCAACCATTGACCCTGCTGAGTTTTGCACAAAAGATGATCAAGTAGAAGGTGATATCACACCTCAGGCAGGTGATCAGACAGTTGAGACACTATCTCAACCTCAGTCTTCACAAGAAGATGAATCTACTCCTGAACAAGCAGACACAAATTTGAGTGATTCATTACAGGAAGAAGCACCTTATCAGACTAGAACTCAAAAGAACCATCCCACTACACTGGTGATTGGAGATGTGGAGTCTCCAATGCTTACTAGACACAAGAGTAAGCAAACAGTAACTTCAAGTTCTCATTTGAGTCTGATTTCTTGTTTTCTGTCACAGGAGGAACCAAAGAAAGCTCATGATGCAATGAAAGATCCAAGCTGGATAGAGGCAATGCAGGAAGAACTGCTACAATTTGTTCTTCAACATGTATGGGATTTGGTGGATTTGCCCAGTGGTCACAGGGCAATTGGAACCAAATGGATCTTCAGAAATAAGAAGGATGAAAAAGGGATAGTCATCAAAAACAAAGCTAGATTGGTGGCACAAGGCTATACACAAGAGGAAGGCATTGATTATGATGAAGTCTTTGCTCCAGTTGCAAGAATTGAAGCAATAAGGCTATTTCTAGCCTATGCTTCATTCAAAAACTTCAAGGTGTATCAAATGGATGTAAAAAGTGCTTTTCTGTATGGGAAGATAGAAGAAGAAGTCTATGTATGCCAACCACCAGGATTTGAAGACCCAAGATATCCTGACAGAGTTTACAAACTCAACAAGGCACTCTATGGTTTACATCAGGCTCCAAGGGCATGGTATGACACTTTGTCAACATACCTGTTGGAGAATGATTTTACCAGAGGAGTCATTGACAAAACTCTGTTCATCAAGAGAGAGAAGCAGGAGATTTTATTGGTTCAGATTTATGTAGATGACATCATTTTTGGATCTACTAAATCAAGCATGTGCAAGGAATTTGAAGATCTTATGCATAAAAAGTTCAAGATGAGTGCCATGGGAGAATTAACCTTCTTTCTTGGACTACAGGTTGCACAAAAGGAGAATGGCATCTTTATACATCAATCCAAATATGTGAAAGACCTTTTGCACAAATTTGGTTACTCTGATGTAAAACCAGCTAGTACACCCATGGAGACACATAAACATCTTACTGTGGATCCAGAAGGACAGGAAGTTGATGTGCATCATTATAGGTCTATGATTGGTTCTTTAATGTATTTAACTGCTTCTAGACCAGATATAATGTTTGCTGTTTGTGCATGTGCAAGGTTTCAGGTGCAGCCTAAGGATTCTCACTTACAAGCAGTAAAAAGGATCTTTAGATACCTAAAGGGACATTCTAAATTTGGATTGTGGTATCCTCATGACTCACCTTTTGATTTGATTGCTTATACAGATAGTGACTATGGAGGTGCCAACATGGACAGAAAATCCACAACTGGAGGATGTCAGTTCCTAGGCTCAAGATTGGTATCTTGGCAGTGTAAGAAACAAACATCTGTTTCTACTTCTACTGCTGAAGCAAAGTATATTGCAGCTGCTAGCTGCTGCTCACAGGTTTTGTGGATACAGAATCAAATGCTGGACTATGGTTTGACCTTTCTTAACACTCCTATTTATATTGATAATAGTAGTGCCATAAGTATTGTGAATAACCCTGTCAAGCATTCAAAAACAAAACATATTGAGATTAGGTTTCATTTCATTAGAGATTGTAATGAGAAGAAATTAATTCAGGTATTAAAGGTTCACACAGATTATCAGCTTGCTGATTTGTTTACAAAATCCTTTGATATAGGAAGATTTATCTTCCTTATCACCAATGTGGGAATGATCAATCCTGAATAATGTCTCTTGTTACCTCAGACTATCTCATATGTAATGTTTTTATCTTTGTATTTCATTAACCTACTGCTTTGTTTAAGGAAAAGTGACTCTGCTGCTCACAGCAACGAGCATACTGCTTTTTAGTAACTCTACTGCTGGACCTGTCTCTACTGCTGGACACGCGTTGAACCTACTGCTTCTAACCGTTGTATAAAAGGACCATATGAACCGTCATTTCATTCAACGGCCTTTCAATACTCTTCTTCTTCTCTGTGCTTTCAAACCCTAACTGCTTACATTGTTGCTCACGATTTCACTCAATCTAATCATTCATGGCAACTTTTTACTTTGTAGAAGAACACAATCGGGTGGCGTATCTAAAGAAAGATGACAGTAATGAGGATTTTCATGAAATCATTGATTTTCTCACATCCTCTCATATTGCTACTGCTATCACCATCAACCCTACGATTTACAAGGGTCATATGCAACAGTTTTGGACAAATGCCACTTCTGAAGAGTTAAATGGAGTTCCAACCATTTCAAGCAAAGTTGGAGGTCGTCGATTATTCATCACAGAAGCCAAGATTAGGGCTCATCTTCACTTGGATGATCTGAATGGTATCACTTCTTTTTCTATATTTGATCTTTTTGAAAACCTTCAGATGATGGGGTATGAAGGCACCATTGGGAATTTGAAGTTGGACAAGTCCAAATTCTCTCCTCAGTGGAAGTTTTTGGTTCATACCCTGATTCATTCCATTTCAAAGAAGTCCACAAGTTGGAATGAGTTTAGCAGTACCATTGCTTATGCTCTGATCTGCTTAGCAAACAACCAACGTTTTAACTTTTCAAAGATGCTTTTTGATGATATTGTCTCTCATATCAAATCCCCTCTTCCCAAAACTTCAAAGAAACTATTTTTGTACCCTCGGTTTATTCAGGCTTTCATCAATGCTGAACTACCAGGGTTGGCTATTCCTTTAGACATCTATAAGGGGACTGATCCATCCTCTAAGATGTTTGCCTTTTTGAGAAAATCCAACAAAGGTTTTTCTGGATCTGTTACCCCCTTATTCTCTACAATGAGGAGGGTAACCCACTCACAAGATGAGGACTCAGGCTTGCAGCCAACACATTCAAGCACACCCTCTGAGCTCCTACCCACATCTTCCACTGCAAAACTCCCTCAGATTCCTACTTCATCAACCCCCACCCCCTCACTCTCAAAGAGTTCAACAAGGCATTCAGGAGTTCCTTCCTCCTCAATGGCCACTATCCCTGAGCCTTTAAGCCCTTCATTGGAGCACTCTCCAATGGATTTTCCACAAAGGGATTCCCCCAGAGTTTCTCCCAACTCACAGAAGGTGCCCTCTAAGGAGCAGGAAGGGCATGTGGATGGTAAGGCTCAACCTACTGCTCTTGTACAAGGTGCAGGGCAGGCCAGGTTGAACATAACTAAGACCTTCTCCACGGCAACTCAAGATGAGCAATCATCTAGAGGACCCGGGTGCCAAGAAACCATGGGGGTAGCTGGTGCCTCTGCTAGGCAAAGGACCACTACTAATCCTTCCAGTGATCCATCTAAGGTGGGTGATACCCCTGAAAATGGTGAGGATAGATATACTACTGATGAATTGATGATGACATTGAGTAAACTGACAGCAGATTGTTCTGAGGCACTTAGTCTGGCCAAATCCCAAGCTACTATGATTGCTGATTTGCAAAAGGTTGTCAAAGTGCAGCAGAGACTGATGCAGGCTGGAGATACTCTGCTGCAGGAGCATGACAATAGATTGGCCATCCAAGCTTCCAAGATTATGTCTTAAAACATGCAGATTTCCATACTCAGAAGAATGCTCTATTCTTTTATTGCTCAGAAGAAGAGAAATCCCTTTCAGGCTACTCAATCTACTTTCTCAAAGGGGGAGAGTTCTCAGGCCAAGGGGGAGAGTTCCCAACCTACACAGCAGCAGGATGCACAACAGCAGAGTGCACAGCAGGAGGAATTTCAAGTTGAGAAAGTAATTGAGCAGAGATTGCTAAAGAAGATGATGAGTCTGTAAAAAGATTGGAAAAGGAGAAAGAAGCTGTAGAAGTACTGCTAGTTGGCTTACCAAACAGAGGATTTATGGCTGATGCAAGAAAAGTGGGAAGCTCAGCAGCACAATGTTCATAACCTCAGCAGCAGAGTACAGCTACAGCAGATCCAAAGGGCAAAGGAATAATGATTGAAGAACCAAAGCAGAAAGCAGCTTCAAGAATTCCTGAAGATGTCAATTCACAATTATCTGCAGCAAAGATCCAAGAGATTTTGGATCAGGATGAAAAGGAGGATGCTGAGCTGAATGAAAGACTGTCTTCCATGAAAAGGAAGAAGTTTATTGCCAAGAAGCCTCCATCAGCAAAGAAGAGAAAGATAGAGGAAGAAGCTGATGATACAATCATTCACTGGACAACTGTCAAGGCAGGCCAGAAGGATGATTTGAAGGTGATTAGGAGAAATGGCAAAGAAGATGTGTACTTCAATCTTGATAAATTCATCTCTGTTTGCACAAGAAAGGATTTGGATGACTTCAACAGAGTTGGACTGGAGCTGTATGGGGCAGATTTCTTTGGAAAAAGCATGCAGAGGCTGAACACCACAGTCAAGATGATAATGGAGAGCTTGGATCGTACTTATTCTCCATCTTACATGAATCAAAGGGCATTGGGGATAATCCTATGGAAGGTATATCCAAAGTCTGAGGTGGTCATGCTCAGACTCACAGATGGAAGTGATGAATTCCATTTATTTGAAAGAGAGTACAATATGAATCTCTTGAGAATAGAAGGAATTTTGAAGAAGAGCAACAAGTATTTGAAGCTGAATGAGCTGGAAAAGCAGTATGTAGCAAGGGTGAAGGAAATGAAGAGAAAGATCACTGGTGAAGCTGTTCAAGAAGAGGAAGCATACAATCCATTTGGGAAGGTGGAAAAATGGGAAGTAATCAGCCAAAGTAATAGGTTGTATTACAAGTTGGACAGGCATGGAGGATACAAGGATTTTTGGAAAACTTTTTCTGATCTTTTGGAACATTGCTCAAGAGACAATTTGAAGGAAATATTTGAGCATGGAATGGCTGTGTATGGGGAAGTGCTGAATGAAGAAGAGGTAGAGGATGCTATGGTAGACAAGATCAAGAAAGCCCTTGAGTGGCTATGTATGTTATTTGATGTGAACAGGGTACAAGATTTGATTGTTCAAGAAGTTGAAACAGTTAACCAATGGGTGCTGTATGAGAGCTGTGGAGTATATGCTGTAGTTTGTGATGGATCAAACTGTGAATATTATTTTGTGGAAGGTGACTATAATCACAGTTTGGTGAAGCTCCAAAAGATGATAGAGAAAGGTTTGAGCTGCAGCATAAGTTCTGAAATGGGAGCTGATCTGGTGAGAAAAGTACTTAATCAAATCCAAAACTTAACTCCTTAAAAGAAGTTAAGTTAGGGGGAGATTGTTGGGTTTAAGCAGCAGAGTCAAACTACTGCTGGATTATACTAGCAGCAGGTTGGTGAAACTGCTGCTAAGTCTTCAACTCTACTGCTTATAACTCAAAGTACTGCTGCAGAAGATAAGTTGTTTTTGGAGTGGATAATGATCGAGATTGAGAAGATTACTTAAGGCTCAAGCTAAGGATTGAAGATAATACTGAGATTGCAGATAATGATAGAGTTTGAATTGATTCTGTTTTGATATACACATATCTGTAATTCTTAGTAGTATATAGCCTGAGTAGATTCGTATAGTTGACATAACTTTTGATCATTATTATTCATAGAATTCTTAGCCTCAAGATTCTTAATCCCTGCATTAGAGAAGTAGTGCATGTCTGGTGATTGATCTGTGATCATCAGATTGAGGCTTTTGATTTGTAATCAATATATACAAAACAGTTTTTGATCATTCCATTGTGTTTCATTCTCTGTTAAGCTTTACTTATATACAAGTGATTCTTAGCAATCTGAGTTGTGTTATTTGTGAGAAAGAGAGATTATAGATCCTGACACAAACCCTTACATTGAACTTGAAAATCAAGTAAAGGATCTTGCTCTGCAAGTTTCCGGGTATGATAAGAAAGTTAAACAAGCAAACGACTTAACAACAATTGTTGAATCCAAACTAGCTAGTGAACATGCCTTAGTCGTGAAATTGAGTATTGAGTTGGCTCACTCAAAAGATAAAGTTAACATGCTCACCCTTGCAAACAAAACTCTTGAAGAAAAGGTCACAAGTTTGAATGATAACATCATTGATTTACAAAAGAAACTACGTGAGGCTGAAAATGTGAGTAGTGAGAATGTAAAGAAGTATGAAGTCATTTTTGCTCAAAGAACTAACTTGTTTGCGAAAATCAAAGACATGGAGGATAAGTTCCTAAAGAGAGGTCAAACCGATCAAACCATTCATATGAACCAGCCTAAAGAGTTCAATTATTATAACCCTAAGGAAGGCATTGGATACAAAAGTCCATTCTTTCTTAAGCATGCCATATCCAAGACTCCTACTATGTATGACCTTAGGTACATGAGTCTTGGATACAAAATCGTTTTCATGAAAGAGTCTAATGATCCTAAGCAATTGAAGGAGATTGAGAAAAAGGAGAAAGATAAAAAGAACAAACACTCAATTCCCTTCAATTACAATTCTCTCAACGACAGTTATGCAACGCGTGAGATTCCTCTGTCTAAGGATTACACGTCTAGCTACACTGAGGATGAGATGAACCAAGAAGTTACAATTCTCGAAAAGATTTACAAAGATAACAAAACGTTTTATGAGAAAATGATTGCCAAACTTGAGGATGAACTCGAGGATGAGAGGCGCATGAGCCTTAGGGAGAAGGACTTGTTCTTGAGTAAAATCAATGAACTTGAAGCTGTCCTCAAATCCAAGAGTCCACCAAAAGATAAACAATCCACAAGTGGAACTTGTGATAACTCACGTCATCAGCACCATGCGTGGAATATTGATGCTATAGAATTCAGACCTTCATGTACAAATTCTCAAAGTTCAAAATCAATTATGCTAAGGTCCTCTATATGCACAACTGTTTCATACATAAATGGCTTAACTCATACAGCACGAAGATCAACGGTACAAATCTCTAAGATTGTATCGGATGATTGCTCCAACATGGCTGGTAAGGATGGTAGATCAACCAGGACCTCTAAACCTGGAAATCGTACTCCTGTCAAACCCACTCGGGAAGACAAAGGGAAGATTCCAATAGTCACACCTGAGTCTGAAGTTGCGAGTACGTCTCATTCTAATGTGACTGCTCCTAAGAAACATCGACGATCTTGTAAAAACAAGAAGTCGTCTAAACCTAAGGAACAATCACACAACTTCCACCCAAGAAACAAAGCTTCAAATCTTCACTCTCATGCTAATCATTCTTCTTCAAATGTGACGTATCAAAATGCAAGAAAGGGTAGGCGTAACTCATAGGAGAATGGAACTGAAAAAGGCAGTCATCCAAAGTCATATGCACATAAGCCTAGATTTGCGAAAAACAGATTTTCCAACGATAAATTTTATAGAACTCACAGTCATGTACCTCATACTATTTTTAATTTTCACGACTGTGAACGTGTTGCTTATGGATATCCGAGTGATTTTCGGTGTCGAAACTGTTTTCATTTTTGCTTTTGTGCAAATGCCTTTGTGAATGATTATTATGCTCCTAACTTTTATGGATTCTACAATCATGCTTATCATCATCATACTCATCATGCTAAGAAACATAACTCCAATCCTAAGAAAAAGAATCATAACTCCAAACCTGCTGGTACTAATCCGAAAGAACCCATTCCCAAATGGGTACCTAAAAATGTTTGCACTTGATTTTGCAGGTCGGTCATGTGTGAGTTATGGACTTAGGTTGAGGTTGTCCCAAACACATGACCGGGCGAGGGGACCTTCTTACTCCCTTCAAGAGTTGTACTTGGTGAGAAGTTTTTTTTGTGAATGGTAATAAATCAAGTGGGGACGTCACCTGCCGGTGCGTGTATCTAAGGGAAACGTGACCTGCATGTGCATGTCAAGGAGGTACATCACCCTCATGCATGTCAATAGGGTACATCACCCGGATGTGCATGCCTCAAGGGGGAACCTTCACTTTGCATACTTCAAGGAGGAAAGGTGTATGTCACCCCATGCATGTTCCAAGGGGAACGTCACCCCTCATGTGCATGTCTCAAGGGGGTACATGTTCCGAGGGGGAACACTACCAGGTAAGATGTTTGTCATTCACACTCCAAGGTAAGTCTCCTATCCTTATAGATATACATATATATATATATATGATGTGTAAGTGTTGTATCTTGATTACTTGTGATGTCTCCTCCTGCTTGAGTGCATGTGTGGTTGAATGCTTGCATGCATGTTGAGTATGTGTGTTGTATGTTGAGTATCTTGTGGGGTATTTTGGCTAGTATGTGTTACATCACCCTTGAGCTTGGGATGATTTTTCTCCCTTGAGCTCGGGTGCGTGTTGTTCCTTGAGTTGTGTATGTATGTATGTACACCTTACACCACACTTGTGCACCATGTTCTCTTAATATCAACTTACTTCATGGATGGCATCTCTTGTTGGTAAGGTTACCTTGGGATACTCTTATTTGACTCAAGTCCCTCACCCAATGAGTTGCACTTCCTTATACCAACACCATGGTCTTGATATATAGGAGTGCAGGTCAATGCTGTGAGGGTCTTCTCAATAAATTATGCCTACACCTACATACTAATCGCTTATCATTTTCAGGTAAAATGGCGAACACGAAGATCCCAAATCCTCATTATGATTATCACAACCGAAGGACATAGCGGACTTTAAAAAAAAAAGAAAAAAAGAAAAAAGAGAGAAGAAAAAAACCAACATCTACACCCCAACACCACTACACTACTACACCCCAACACCACTACACTACTACACCCCTACACCCCAACACATCCACTACACCCCTACACCCCTACACCCACACCTACATCCCTACACCCCTACACCCACACCTACACCCCTACACCTACACCTACACCTACATCCTACACACCTACACCCATACACCACTACACCCCTACACCCCAACACCTCCACTACACCCTACACCCCAACACCACTACACCCCTACACCCTACACTTCACTTACACCCCTACACCCACACCTACACCCTACACCCCAACACCACTACACCCCACACCCCTACATCTACACCTACACCAACACATACATCTACACCTACAGCTACAACAACACCATCAACAAAAAAAAACGAAAAAAAAATCCTAAGACGTCTATGCTTGTTCAAAGGGGGAACAATGCATCGCTACGCATGTTTCGAGGGAGAACAACTACATGCATGAAGTACCTCCTACCTCAAGGTCCTCATACATATGTGTACTCAAAACATCTCATACGTTACCTAACATCCCTATGCCATACCCCCACACTCCCTATGCCATACCCCAAAAACTCATGATATACCGATGGCGTTGCATCACTTGACCCTGCCGATCATCATTCACCGGTTATGAGAGCATACTTAGGTGTATCACCTCTACCAGCATCTCCAGAGCCGGAGACTGGCACCCCAGAGGTATCCTCTAGAAGAGTGAGTGAGGGTATCAAGTGTGGTCATTCACCTAGGGGTGGTGACCAAGGGTGTGAGGATGAGGAGTCGGGGGGATATGACAGGGGTAGATTAGGCGGTGATGATGATCGCTCTGGAGCTAGTACGTTACATGCTTATGATAGTCACCAAGCCCTTCACTTTTCTCTTTGGTGGACTATGAATCAATGACTCCGGTGATGACCACCCATTTGAGGGTGATGACGACATAAGGATTGAGGGAGACCTAACAGTCGAAGATAGTGAGCAGAGTGAGGGAAGTAAAAGAAATGATAAGCGTATGATATGACCAAAGGTTTTAACCGGTCCTCCCCTAACCTTAGGTAGAAGCCGGGCAACCACATCCGCTACCCGCACGCATTCGTTAGATGCGGGTATTGAAGCAGACACCTCCCACCCAGAGGTGCAATTGCACACCCCACTCTACCACTCACTCACCTCTCAACAGGTGGGTTTTTCATTCCACGTAGACTTAGCACAACGGCTATCGCGCTCTCACTTGGAGGGTAGTGGTATTGAAACAGGAGGATCCCTGCCCCAATCTCCACACTTCCTTCATGTGCACCAGAGTCTAGAGCCTAATGATACACATCTAGGTATACATACTACCAGTCTATGTGACGCAGTCTCTGCTCCACCCATCACGAGTCTATATGACATGATCGGAACCCCGAGAGTGGTGTCCACGACGGGTATTTCACGATGACCGGTGGGAAGTCCTACCGTGGTCACCATCATGCCAGCCATGAACGTAGGCAACACCGTTGATTCAGCGGTTGTGCAAACGGAACATCTATATGACACCGACGTTACTTACCCGGCATCCGTTGTCATGGAAATGATGGACGACGCCCTAAATGCTGTTCATGAGGATTTTGTACGACACCTCCAGTCCCTATACTTCACCACCTCCAACACCGATTGCACCCGACTACTCGACTAATGAGTTGAGGGATCCTTTGTCAACGAAGTTGCTCTCCAAAAGGGAATCTCCTTGAGAATGAAGTCAACATACTTGGGTACCTTCAGCGGTCATCATATCTAGACCTTCCCGAGCACCATCCCGAGCCGGCTACCGCACCCTTTCATGTGGTAGGCCCTTCCATCCAGTGGCTCGAAGGAAAGTTTGATGATCTCAAGGCAGAGGTGAGATCAGAGATTGTTGAGGTCAAGGACTCTCTCTCAGTCATTCGTAGAGTCCTTGCGATCTCCTGCCGAGCAGCGACCGAGCCACCAAAGAGACGACACAACGGATGACCCCAATCGCTGTGAGGGGGAAATCAACAAGAAGGCTCGGCATGACACTCCTCAGTTCCAACAGGCACATCTTCCGGAGACGCGCCCGACACTAACATCGGCGTCAATGACCATCATTCACAGCCTGGTTGGAACTCAACGGCTGACGTAGATGAGATGGGTTGATTCCTATCACATGCGTCCCCGCTACTGATGATGAGCTCAAGGAGATTATCAATCTTGATGATATCTCCTCAGATGATGATGATGAGTACTTGCAGTTTCTAGTCTCCTCCGACATCATTCGACAGACCTTCACCCCAAAGATCACCTCTCTCGCGCACGTGTCGTCTCCTACACCTTGGGAATCTCCAAGTGTGTTGACTCGACTATCGTCTCCAGCCAAGACACCTCCTCGTCATTGACCGTTGTCCACTGTACAAAGTGTTAGACAAACTTGCCTTGGGTGTTATCTATCTGAGCAACATTCTATGACGCCTCGTGTCTTTACTATGGGTTAAGAGTGATCGAAGGACGACCATTCGAGAGACATAAAGGGAGACCACCACCATCGCCTCGGAGAGATGAGGGACTATCTAAGAAGTTCAAGGAGACATATGCTTCAAGAAGAAAGTCATCGAGTCATCATCAACAGAAGCGAAGAAATTGACACAAAGGGGGAAATTGTTAGAAATATTGTTAGTTGTTGTGTCAATTTTGTAATTCTTGTAAGTTGCTTTCCTTTATTGTAACTTGTGATTGAGGCCCATTGTTTAGGGCCCATTGTTTAGGGCCCATCATTTCTTAAAAGCCTAGTCCATTATATAGTAGTATAAATAGGTGATTCAACTTCATTTGTATTCTCTACTCTTTACACTTCTTAAACGTTTGAGAGAAATATATTTTGATTGTGTCCATCCATTGGTGTTGATTTGGAACCTACAAAAACACCAGACAAGAATTGTAGCTTACTCAAAGATTCTTTTAAACAAGGGGGCCCAATGGTTAACAATAAAACTTGAAGGCCTAAATATGAATATGCCATAACTAGTCATCTTCATCAAACTGTCATCGTTCTTTGATCGAAATCTATTTAGACCATCTAATTCCTCCATCTTCTTTAGACCATTATGGGTCCTTCATAGCACCACCTTAACCACCATAAATATATAATAAACTTTAAGGACCAAATCTACAATTTACTCTATCTCTTAAAACAACACTAGAAACATGCATTAGTTTATATTAAGCTCTTAAATATGTGTATTACCATTTTGAAAACTATAAATGAAATATTCAAAATTACAAATATGTTAACTTTACTTTCAAAAAATTTAGATCAACAAATGCACAAATTAAGTGGCATGAGATATACACGAGAAGCTCCATATTTATTATTAAAACGTGTATATTCAATTCATTATTTTAATTGTAACTTCCAAAGATTTATTATAAATACTTAATATTTAATAAAATTTTGATTCTTTTTTGTTACTTTAATTTATGAAGATATATTCTCTTTGAAGCTGAAATTATAAAATAAGGAAATGTGGCTTTGGATAACCATCATTAGTATTAAACTGCAACTCGTCATATTAATTAAAATAAAAAATAAAAATAATCGTATGTTCTTGTAACAAAATAAGGAAAAAAGAAATATTAATTTTTTAGGTGTCCAGGAGGTTCTCATATAGTGTATATTATTTATACGTCATATCCTGTCGATAGGAGTTGAAAGGCGTTGTTAACAAGAGGTTGTTGAAGTGGAGTGCGGCTTTAGAAACACCCAGGTTTGCCCATTAGTCATTATATAAGGCTAAATACACATGCTGCCATAAAGTTATTAGGTGAACACATGATTTAATATGGAGTAGAAGTCAACATCAGGGGAAAAGGGGCCACAAAATGATTATTTCAAGTATCTAGTTAGGCTATAAGATTTCAGCAAAGTAGAGCTCAAGGATGATCTAATTCAATTCACCACATAAAGACAAGATGACTAAAGTGAAAATCTACCATGAGTCCACTAAAATAGAAGGACACAAACCATGTTGTACGGGTTACTATGTCGGAGGACATGGAAGGCTCATGAAAGAAAGTTGAAATTTAGAGAACGGGAGGACGCTTGTATAAACTTGTGGGTTGTGATCAAGATCAACCCCTAGTTAGAAAAGATACCGAACATGCGCTTCATGGTAGAGTTTGAGTTGTGTTAATCACAAAGTGATTGATAGAGGAAAGATTGGGGTGATTTTGACAAGTTCTTAGGCGATTGAAGGTGTCACCTACGCTATGAAGACATTTGACAGTGTGTGAGTTTAGGGGGCAAGGAATGGTTGGTCAAAAGGCGATACATAATTATCAGTTAGGGATTGACATAGTAACCTTTGACTAGCATAGTAGACTTAGGCTATGTTTGGCAAACTAGCTGATAAGGTAGCTTATGACTGATAAGTTAACTTATGACTGATAAGGTAGCTGGTGACTGATAAGCTAGCTGGTGATTGATAAGTTAGCTGATGAATAAGTTGCATTTGGCAAAAACTAGCTGATAAGGTAGCTTATAACTGTAAAATGACAAAAAAGGCATGTTTAAAGTTAATAATATAAAACTTAACAAGGGTATATTTGGAATAAAAAAACAAAAAGTCACATAAGTCACCAAAAGGTTGGTGGAAGTAGTTTTTCAAAAAGCTAACGTATAAGCTAACTTATGGTCATCCAAACATGTACTTGACTTATAATGTGACTTATAAGTTAACTTATTTTTACCAAACAATGCCTTAAGGGTATAAAAACATACTGTCAAATGTTACTATGTCAATCCCTTAAGTTACTATTTTTATTGGTATAATTTTCATCAAGTATTATATAATACAAACAAAAATATTTAAGGTTAAAGTTGAAAAAGAAATACTTTTAAAAGTCAAAACTGACCAATATTTTTGGGACGGAGGTAGTATTAGAAAAATTGTATGACAATATAAAAATTGTGTTCCGAATATGATATCTTTGAAAGCAATATAAAAATTCTATCACAATACTTAATAGGAAATTAATAATTATATAATATAATTTAATGAACCAATTTTATTAAGTTAACTAATGAAAACAAAGGTTTGTACGGTTTGTATTTTTAGAGTGGTTTGTATTTGATCGTTATCACATATCAATTGCAAACATTGCAATTGTTGACACCGTTATATTTATGAAAATAATGAAAGTTCAGTTATTATTATTTGAATACTTATTGAAAATTATTAAAGTTTATTAATTATAATCAACACTTTATAATTCGAAATTAATCATCAATATTTATGAAAGTATATATTTATTAGACTAGATGGACTGTTATGATTTGTTTGTAAGATATGCAACACCTGAAAGATTTGTATTTGCTAGAGTCTCTCCCTCCCTCCCTCCCTCCCTCCGTCTTCCTATATATATAGGGTCTGGTTTACATGAGATCAAACTGTCTTTGTAAGATCGGTAAGACCAAGATTTTACACTTGAAATTTAACATCAAAACACTGTGAAGAAAAAAATTTGAATCTTCACAACAATAACATTATAAAGGTTACATTCACAGTGTTTTGCTATAAAGTTTCAAATATAAAATTTTGGTCTTATGGGTCTCATGAAAATAGTTTGGTTTCACATGATCCCAAATACAGACTCAAGTTCACGTGAGACCAAGCTGATTCTGTGAGACAGCGTGAGAGCAAGACTTTTCGTATGAAACTTCACAACAAAACAAGTGAAGGTAAATAAAATTCGAATAATCATACTAAAAATAAAACACTATCGAGGTAAAAAAAATCCAAAACAAGTTAAAAAACGAAAACTTCACAGCTAAAATGTTGTGAAGGTAAAAAAATATAAGTAATCCGAATCTTCACAGCCAAAATGATGTGAAAGTAAAAAAATCGAACCTTCAAATCAAAAAACACCGTAAACGTAACATTTACAGTGTTTTTACTATGAATGTTCATTTTTTTTACCTTCACAGTGTTTTGATCTGAGACCAAGTTGTTTCCATGAGACCGATGAGACCAACATTTTTACATAAAACTTCACCGCAAAACACTGTGAAGGTAAAAACATTTTGAACATTCAAAATAATAACACTATATAATGTTGTGGTCACGCTGTTTTTTGATGTGAATGTTCCATTTTTATTACCTTCACAACATTTTTGTTGTGAAGGTTCGGATTAATTTTTTTCCTTCACGTCATTTTCGCTGTGAAGGTTATGTTTTTCTACCTTGTTTTGAATTTTGTTTACCTCGAAAGTGTTTTTTAGTATGAATATTCGAATTTTATTTACCTTCACGGTGTTTTGTTGTGAAGTTCATGCGTAAGGTGTTGGTCTCACGCAGTCTCACATAAATAGTGTGGTCTCATGTGAACCTAGGTCTCTCTCCCTCTCTCTCTCTATATATACAATATATATAGAGGTGGGTTCATACGAGAACGATGTCAATTTAAGAAAACCCGAGGACGATTCTCAGCCACACATTTTCGGTTACGGTGGACTCGATCACGGAGGATTGATGTGATTCATGAAGGGTGGAGTTGATTAAAGAAGGGTGACCCGGTCAAAGCCGTCTTTATCGACCAGATGAGTGGTTGAGAATCGTCCTTGCGTTTTCTAAAAAAGTTATGTTCCTCGCATGAACCTTCTCTCTCTCTCTCTCTCTCTCCCCCTATATATATAGGGGAAATATCAAATACAAACCATGGAATTCTTAAGAACCCTACAAACCTAACTTTAACCATTGATTTTGTCTATCTCCTGAGTTTAGGTAGTTTAGAAAAGTGTTTGAGAGAAAATTTAGGAACTAAATTGATCTACACTGTTAATCATCTAACATGTATCGTTGAAATTGATTTGTAATTTGTAAGAATTCTAGGGTTTGTATTGATATGACTGCTATATATATATATATACTATCTATTAAAATAGGGTTTTGGCAGACATCATCAATACTTAAATTGAGTCATTTCATTGACCAGTAGAAAACAATACATAAATTAACGATGTCATTGCGTATTTCTATATTTTTTTCTTTTTTCTTAATATTGTATAACTAAGATATTTGGAATTAATAAATATGAAAAAAATATATTTCAAAATTCATCTAATTCAATTTCTCATTAACTTACAATTTTTATCCTTAGAATTAGTTGATTAAATTACTTTTTAATTTCTTAGTTTTTCATTTTCACTTTACATTTTTATTATATTAACATAAATAAGTATATTAACTAGTATATTTAGTATGTAGATATATATCATGGCAGATAATAAGTAAAAGCGAAATACCACCTCCCATAAAGAAATATGGAAAAAGAAACTCGTTATCCGTTACCAATCCTGCGTACATATCAATATATCATCTTTAAATGCTTTCTTTCAAACTAGATGTACTTGACAATATTATTATATTATAATAAAATAAAATAAAAAGTGATTGGGGGAGGTGGCGGTTGTGACTTGTGACCCTATATTAGTTATCTCAAACTTGTTTCAAAACATACATTCCTATTTCCCTCTCATTGAATATGATGGCAATTCACATTTTCACTCTCTCGAATCCAATCTTCATTCTAATAATCACATCTCTATTTCTTATTTTATCGGTCTACATCTATAATCTACCAAAAACAAAAGCCCAAAAAACGAAGAAGTATCATCCACTTGTCGCATCTAAGCTTGATCAATTTATTAATTTTCGCAGGTTACATCATTATAGTACTGATCTGGCTGCAAAATACAAAACTTTTCGAATATATAAACCTTTTAATAATGAAATTTATACATCTGATCCTGCAAATGTGGAGTATATCCTTCGGACAAATTTCGATAACTATGGCAAGGTATGTTCCCTTATTATTCATGATTTAGGTCTAACGGATCTTGATTTTAACATACATAAATGGAAATCAATTCAATTTAAATATATAATGCAGTCCATGTAAAGTTTTTTTATTATGGTTTCACATTTTGAGAAATTTCCCCCTCTTAAATTCTTTATACAAGTTACTTTGGTGCAAAAACACTGCAGGGACATTTTATGAACGAGATGCTAAAGGATTTACTTGGCGATGGAATATTTACAGTCGATGGGGACGATTGGAGAGAACAGAGAAAGGTATCGAGCCATGAATTTTCTAAAAAAGTGCTGAGAGATTTTAGCAGTGTAGTCTTTACTGAAAACACTATAAAAGTTGGCAACATTTTGTCAGAAGCAGCAAAAAACAACCAAACAGTAGATATAACAGTAAGTTTTTAAATTTCATCCCTAAGATATGGTTACATTACTCCATTAAGAATTGTCATTAGAGCTCAACATAACATTCCCAATATGCATGAATACAGGACTTGTTCATGAAATCAACGACTGATTCAATATTTAAAGTTGCTTTTGGAATCGATTTTGACAACATCAGTGGTTCAAACGAAAAAGGAGCTAGATTTTGCCGTGCATTTGATGATGCAAATGCCTTGGTACTCCGAAGATTTTTCGACTTATCATGGAAGATCCAAAAGTATTTCAATATTGGACCGGAAGCAGAGTTAAAGAAAAATCTTGAAGTGATTGATGATATCATTTATAAGTTGATCCACACCAAAGTTGAACAAATGCAACAAGCAAAGGATGAAACTTTTGTAAGCTTATATACTCTTTTCTAAATAAAGGATATAAATATATAAAAACCACAAATATTTTGAAAACATTGAAATTATTTGAATTCATGATATAAATTCCTTATTTTATTTTGAAATTATTTATATTTGTGTATTTTCATAATGTATAGCTGGTTCTTCAACTCTTAAGGTTTCTATATAAAGTTTCCCATAGACACACATGCACACACATGTGTGTGTATGTGTATGTATGTATATAGTTCACACTCTTCTCATTTAAACCAAGAAAACATGAGACCAATTAAATCATCTTTTGGTCGAATTTGCAGTTGAAGAAACAAGACATTCTTTCGAGGTTTTTGCAGATCAAGAATATAGATCCAAAGTACGTACGAGATATAATTGTGAACTTCGTGCTTGCCGGTAAAGATCCTATTGCAGTTACATTGTATTGGTTCATTTATGAGCTTTGCAAGCATCCTCAAATTCAAGATAAGGTTGCTAAAGAAATTAGAGAAGCAACCAACATGAGCGAACAAGAATTAGAAACCATAGATGTTGAAGAATTTGCAACTCGTATGACTGAGGAATCTTTCAACAAGATGCAATATCTTCATGCAACTTTAACTGAAACTATCAGGCTCTATCCTGCATTGTCATTGGTATGCAAACTTAATTTTTCAACTCATATTTAATTTATCTCTCATGTTTTAACTTCTAAGGACAACCCTTTACTATTACACTTGTAATTAAGAATGTAGATATGATATAATATGATGCAGGACTCCAAGATATGCTTTTCAGATGACATTCTACCAGATGGTGGCTATGTGAAGAAAGGGCAAATGGTAGTTTATATGCCATATGCAATGGGAAGGATGAAGTTCATATGGGGTGACGATGCACTTGAGTTTAAACCAGAAAGATGGCTTGATGAGAATGGCGTCTTCCAACCAGCGAGCCCGTTCAAATTTACAGCTTTTCAGGTTCTTATAATATATACCATTAGTTTCACATGATCCACAATTAGGTATAACTTCCACAACATAAGGTATAAGTCATTGTTTTCTATTTTCGTTTTGGTAAGCGTGTGTATTTGGACCAGCTTACGTGTAACTCGACTAATCCCAAGGAGCCTTAAATATAACTAATATGAGATTCTAACCGACAAACTATGGGCACGAGCCCCAAACGCTAACATTTATGATTATCTACCAATTGCAACAATCTATTTGGAATTTCTTTTCATTAATATATTTTCTTAATACTAGATTTTAATCCCTTTTATTTCTTTTCTATAGGCGGGACCACGAACTTGTTTGGGTCGAGATTTTGCATATAGGCAAATGAAGATATTCTCCTCTATCTTGTTGGGTTGCTTCACATTCAAGTTGAGTGATGAAAGCAAAATCCCGAATTACAGAGTCATGATTAATCTTCAGATCGACGGTCCACTACATATTTATGTTTCCAAACGATACGGTATATATTCATAGTTGTCCTTTAGCTTAAAACGTATCATATCATAAGCTCTAATATGTGTTTAGTATAAAAAAAGGTATTGTTGTTACTCATAAAACATCACTCGGCACATAGGATCCTAGATTAATCTTATCCATGTAGCATGTATGTATGTTCTATGTACAGTACGCATAACCATGACAAAAATCTTTGTTTCATGCTATATATACTTTAACAAGCTTATATGCTATGTTTAATGTTGTCAAGTTTATTAACCGTCTAAAACTGATATTAACCGTCTAAAACCACGGGATTCTAAGCTAACGAGTAGTGTGTGTCATGTACAGGAGCAGACAAAAATAAGGGTAAAGATCTGATATAAGGGCGAAGATCTGATATAAGGGCGTATGTTGGAACTCTCCATGTCCTCGGCTATGTTATTTATGTTGTGTGAAGTTGTGTTGAGTATTTTGTACTACTAAGTTCTATGTGTTTGGTATTGTAAACCAATGTTTAAACGTTTTAACTGTTCTACTACGATGTGGTCAATAGTTTGTATTAATTAAGTTTGGACGATACTACATTGAATCTTCAGTGTATTGTACCTTCTTACTAAGTTTTGTGTAATTCTCAATGTAAGGCAATATCTAGTTATTACCCCATTTTAACAATTTTGCTATGATGCACTGAATGATTTGTATGATTAAAGTTATCACATGCATGCCGTCATGGCCCTAATAAGGAGGGCGGCATGAAGTCATGTCACATAAAATAAAATTAATGATGTAGCTTATGAAAATACCAAAAGTTTAGTAACTCATTAATAAAACTATTCTTATAATTTTCTATGAATATTCGTACCACATGATCAGTAAAGAAAATAAAGATGAAATATCAATTATTACCATTAAGAGTCCAAGATTTAAACACTCATTCTTTGTAAAAGTTACAATAGGGGTGGACTTAAGAAGATTATTATAAAATGGAATTGAACCATATTTTATCATACAATTTTTATTGACATCCCTTTATTTTTTTTATCAGTAATGTTCAAAATTGCCCGAAATGTTTTTAGCCTAGTTCACCATTTTAAAGGATTTTAAAGTTTTTTTTGCTTCATTTTAAAGTATTTTTAAGTTTATTTATTAATTTTGAATGACTTTTTCAGGTTTTTTGGTTTATTTTCAAAGATATTTTCGGTTTTTTGATTGATTACAAGATACAGATGCATTTTTTAAAACCATATGATTACGCCGTAAAGAATAATACAATTATACCTTTTACAAATCTAAATTTCAGAAGTTGCGAAAGAAAAACGTACTATACCACCATAACCACCAACATAGGTCCTCCCATGATGAGTCATGTATAATCATCTCGTAGCACGAAAAATATATTGAAAATTAAGTACGTAAAAAGATAAATTTTAATTTCTTGATAAGATTATAGTTAGACAAAGTGTATAATATACTCTGCATAAAAAAGAATAACTACTCTGTATATTTGTATTTTTTTAAACGGCAAAAAAGCTGATATATATTTATATATATACTACTTCGTAATTACGCTTTAAGATAAAAATGAACACAAAAATGATGTGTAATTTTCAAAATGTTGCATCACACAAAAATTATAGTGATTACTCTACAACTACAAGTGTAACACTAACAATAAATAAACACAATAATACAATATAACAAACTTGAAAACAATTTTTTCTTAAAAAAAGAAAGTCGTTCAAACAAATATTGAAGTCGGATATGGTCCATTTTAAAACACTAAAAGCAAGTCGCCTAAACCCTAAACCCTAAACCCAAATTCATCGACTTTGTAACTGCCCAAGGATCTTTGTTTTGTTTGTGTGCGATTTTGTTCCTCGAGAGACACATTTGTGTCATCGTGCAATTTGGTTTGTTCGATATAAATTCACGTACGTATTTTAATTTTATTAACAATTGAACAAAGCAAAATTGATTTTTATTTTATATTGAGTCAATGACTAGTGCTCTTGTTAGATGATGTACGAATTTGTGCCTGTGTGCTCCTTTTCTGGCGTTTAGTGAAACAACATTGTTTGCGTGTGTATATGTATAGGAAAGTTCAAATATGAACTCAATTTTGGTTGTAAACATGAGGACGAATCTCAGCCACATATCCGGTCAATAAAGACGACTTTGACCAGGTCCCCTCTTTTAATTATCTCCACCCTCCCATGAATTGTGTCAATCCTCTGTGATCGCGTCCACCGTAGCCAAAGATGTGTTACTGAGATTCGTCCTTACGTTCACAACAAAAAATAAGTTCACATTTGAACCTAACCCTATATAGGGGTGGGTTCAAATGTGAACCACTTTTTCATTGTGAACGTGAGGACAGCCGAAAGCGCGCCACGTGGCAATCTGACTTCCGCGACTTAGCTTTATTCAGTCTGCATAAATTCCGCGGGTTAGCGTCATTCAAGCTTTATTCATACTGCATAAAAACCCGCATACTAAGTCGCCCGCGTCAGAGTGCGACTAAGTTATGTAGTATGCATAAAGCTTAGTCGCGTGTTTTTCAGATTGCCATGTGGCGCGCTCTCGGCGTTTTCACATTCACAATGAAAAAGTGGTTCACATTTGAACTTTCCTATATAGAGAAAGTTCAAATGTGAACCACTTTTTGGTTGTGAACGTGAGGACAGCCGAGAGCGCGACACGTGACGGCTTTGAGTGTGGTCCCCCCCCCCTTTAATTCAATGCCCTCCGATGAATCGCGCCTAGTCATCCGCCACGTGTCGCGCTCTCGGCTGTCCTTACGTTCACAACCAAAAAGTGGTTTACATTTAAACCTGCACTTCCTATATATACATATATATATATATATATTGATTATTCCATTTGTGAATTTTAACATTTTCATTCTGTGAAAGACTAATGGATGTAACCTGCCAAATCTATATATATATATTAAAAGAAGGTTTAGGCTGATGTCATCAAAATGAAATTGAACGCCAATTAAAGAAAAGATTCCAATTAATGATGTCATCATCTATATCCCTTTTCTTTATTTATTAATTTCAAAATTATAATTTACATTTTTTATCCTTATAATTATTTGATAAAATTACTTTTTATCCCTTAATTTTTCATTTTTCACTTTGCATCTTTATCTATACTACTATATAATACATTTGGTAACCAAACTCTTAATTACAATACTTTTAAGCATTATGTACAAGTCCTTAATGCTTATTACTTAATTTTTCAACAACTTAAAAGGCTTTCTTGAAATCAGCTTCCTTAAAAACAGCTTCTCTTTTCACGTGGTTTTAATTTCCCAACATGTCTCTTCCTCTTCCTCTCTTTTCACGTGGTCTTCCATTATCCTTCCCCAAGGTGTCTCTTCTCTATCCGGTATAACTCCTCGACATCCCAAACAACTCAGGTTAAAATCAAGCTGTAATACTCTTGCAGGAGCCATTTTCTTATTCTCAAAAATAGGTAGGCTTCGATTGTGAAATCATCTATTTGTGTTTTGAAATCGAAATCGATTTGAAGAATTGAACCCTAAACCCTAAACCCTAAATCATCTCATCTGAAATCGATTTGTGTTTTTATTCGATTCGACTTCCTTCTTCTGTATCGAAATCAATCGATTGAAATTTTATTTGAAATCGACTTTTTATTTGAATCGATTTTTATTTGAAATCGACTTCCTTCCTCTACTGAAATTGATCGATTGAAATCAACCAAAATCGATCGATTGGAATCAACCACTTGAAATCAAGCCAAATCAGATATCGATTTTGATTTAATTTGAAATCGATTTTTGATTTTAAATCCACCTGTTTTCTTTACTGAATCGATTTTATATTTCCAAATTGAAGGATTTTCTTTTACTCGAGAAAACGCATGTTGCTAAATTCGGCTTTAGTTCTCTATTCCCATTTGGTTGTCTGCTTCTGTAATTTCTACCTCTTTATTTTCATTGATTTCTGATCGACATCTGTTTCATTGTTTTTCAGCTCTTTGGTTTCCATAGTTTCTAATCCTTCCAACTATTTGGAACTTTCTTCATCTTGATTGACATCAATTTCATCGTTTTCTAACTCTTCCGTTTCTGCACTTTCAAATCCTTCATCTAATTTGGTATGATTTTTGTGGTGATTGCAGAAGGATTTAAGGACGTTTCAGATTGGTTACAGCTTTGCTTTCTCGACTTCAGCTCCTCTGACGAAAACGCGATTAGGTGACGCTTCTTTTTTTATTCTGTTACATTGAAATAATGGAAATCTATATATATATATATATATATATATTAAAAGAAGGTTTAGGCTGATGTCATCAAAATGAAATTGAACGCCAATTAAAGAAAAGATTCCAATTGATGATGTCATCATCTATATCCCTTTTCTTTATTTATTAATTTCAAAATTATAATTTACATTTTTTATCCTTATAATTATTTGATAAAATTACTTTTTATCCCTTAATTTTTCATTTTTCACTTTGCATCTTTATCTATACTACTATATAATACATTTGGTAACCAAACTCTTAATTACAATACTTTTAAGCATTACGTACAAGTCCTTAATGCTTATTACTTAATTTTTCAACAACTTAAAAGGCTTTCTTGAAATCAGCTTCCTTAAAAACAGCTTCTCTTTTCACGTGGTTTTAATTTCCCAACATGCCTCTTCCTCTTCCTCTCTTTTCACGTGGTCTTCCATTCTCCTTCCCCAAGGTGTCTCTTCTCTATCCGGTATAACTCCTCGACATCCCAAACAACTCAGGTTAAAATCAACCTCTAATACTCTTGCAGGTGCCATTTTCTTATTCTCAAAAATAGGTAGGCTTCGATTGTGAAATCATCTATTTGTGTTTTGAAATCGAAATCGATTTGAAGAATTGAACCCTAAACCCTAAACCCTAAATCATCTCATCTGAAATCGATTTGTGTTTTTATTCGATTCGACTTCCTTCTTCTGTATCGAAATCAATCGATTGAAATTTTATTTGAAATCGACTTTTTATTTGAATCGATTTTTATTTGAAATCGACCTCCTTCCTCTACTGAAATTGATCGATTGAAATCAACCAAAATCGATCGATTGGAATCAACCACTTGATCAAGCCAAATCAGATATCGATTTTGATTTAATTTGAAATCGATTTTTGATTTTAAATCCACCTGTTTTCTTTACTGAATCGATTTTATATTTCCAAATTGAAGGATTTTCTTTTACTCGAGAAAACGCATGTTGCTAAATTCGGCTTTAGTTCTCTATTCCCATTTTTTGAATAAACACTACACATATTCTAGAAACAATATGGACGGTTTTAATCGATTGAGGTGTCCTTTTCACGTATATCATTTTCGAATAGTTGGTAGCAAAACTTATAGCATATCTGGCAAACAACAGAAAACACAAATTTCAAAACAATATTTAAACAAACGAAGCAAATGTGCAAACGATATGAAAGCAACTATAAATGAGCTTACGTTTTCGCAAGAAGGGGTAATAGCCTCCGTTGATGACTTGGATAATCAAGTAGAAGAACTTCGGGCTCATTTGATCTGATTGAAAACACACGCCTTGACAAAGAGTACTGTATTGCAGTTTGTAAACCAATCTGAAAGAAAAAAAATAACAAATCGGTATGAAGATAAATTGAAACCGATCAGCACTTCTTTAAACTCGAAGCACGCTCAGGTTTTTGCTGATGTCATGATTATGAAATTGAGCCATTTGATTGGCCAATTAAAAAAGAATCATCAAATGATGATGTCATCAACTATTCTTATTATTTTAATACCATAATTATCTTTATAATTTACATTTTTTATCCTTAGAATTATTTGATTAAATTACCGTTTATCCATTAGTTTCTCATCTTTCACTTTACATCCTTATTATTTTAAGATAATAATATATATTAATTAAAATGTATTAAAATTTTTGTTTTTTCTTTTTAATAAATTATACCATTATAATCGTCTCGACAATACCTTCAAAATGAGTTTAATATTGAATATTTTTTTAATTTAACTAAATTATTAAGATTAGATATAAATTAATTTGTTTAGATTTTATTACAATTCTATTCTTAATATTCTTGAAATTTAAAGATTTTATCTTTTTAACCTAAGTATTTTTATAGATTATTTATATGTAATTAAAATTTATTTTATTTAAAATTCCATTGTTGATATTCTTGAAATTTAAAGATTATATCTTTTTAATCTAACTATTTTTATAGATTATTTATAAGTAATTAATTTTTTATTTAAAATTCTACAAATAAAAAACACTACATATTTTATTTTTGAATCCTTCCAATTATAAAAATAGATATAAACTAATTTGTTTAGATTTTATTTCAATTCTATTCTTCATATTCTTGAAACTTAAAGATTTCATCTTTTTAACCTAATTATTTTTATATATTATTTATAAGTAATGAAATATTATTTTATTTAAAACTCAATTGCTAATATTCTTGAAATTTAAAGATTTCATCTTTTTAATCTAACTATTTTTGTAGATTATTTATAAATAATTATATTTTATTTTATTTAAAATCCTACAAATCAAAACACTACACATATTTTATTTCTGAATCCCTCCAGTTTTAAAATCATTCACGAAATTCAAATCTTTTGACAAAAGAATAATAAATTTTCAATTTCTAAAATTTTAACAGCTATTAGATAACTAAAATATCTATTGTAATAAGCAATTATAATGGCAATTGTCGTATAACATATAATTTACATAAGTATTTAAATGGTAATGACAATTGTCATGTAAATGTCTATTCTTATTAAAAATTAAAATAACATGTTTCAAATGCCCGTATAATATACGGGTCATTAACTAGTATAAGAATATACGAGAGACTAAAATTGTGCAAAGAAAGTGAATGTCCTAATTGGTTAATTTGGTAGCGTTTTAAGTTTGGTTTTTGCTCCAAGTCCCAATTCCTAATGCATGGAAGAGTTGAATAAATATTGTCTATATTATCATACATAATATATATAATAAGGTGTAACTTACAGAATGCTACACAATATGTTTGTTGGTCAAGTTGAAATGACTTAGCCTTGTTTGGTTTTAAAAAATAAACTCCTATCAACTCTTATCACTTATTCGGTAAGAGATTGGAGGTTTTAGATTGTTTTTTTTTTTCGTGATAAAAGGCGAAAAGTTTTTTTTTTTAGAACGTTCATTTGGGCTTTCCCCAGACTACATCCTTGACAATTTTTACCGAAAACTAAAACATGCTCCCCTAGGATTAATACTCAATGGCCACCAATTGCGCACGCATGGATTTGAATCTGGATGAGAGCTACCATCCTTTAGAAACTTACCACTACGCCACACCTTGGTGGTTAAGGCGAAAAGTTCTTAGTATGTGCTCTAGGTAAAAGTATGTCTTACAGTCAATTCTCCATTTTCCTGTACATATGAGTTGTTGTGCTTAATTGTTAACAATTTCATTTCCCCCTAAATTCATCTAGAGTCGGCTGTGAAGCGTGGATCTCAAACTCGATTTAAAAGGTAGTAATAGTCGTTTATGTTTTGTCAAATTCTAATATAGTCACTTGATTCTTGAATGAGCAGTATGTAGTTGCTTTTTTTGATAATTGTTATTTGCTTCTTGAATAGTTGAATGTGTAGTAGTAGTTATATTAAATCGCAATTTACTCTCACTTAATATAGTTTCATGTTCATTATCTACTTCACTTGAATGTGCACTAGTTTCAATTATTTATTCTCTTGGTGGGCATTTAGCATTTCAGTGGAATAGTCTCACTATGGTCAGCCCATCCTATCGTCTTTATAACGTTTCAGCCCACTAATTTGGCTTGGGCCGTCTCAAGTCCAACAAATACTGGGTTTGTTTAATAATCAGGGTGTTTGGAGTGCTTTTTGAACTCTAAAAGTGCTTTTAGTCAAAAATGTTTATTGACTTATGATAGTAACAAAAAAAGCTTTAAAAAAAAGTAAAATATGATTTAACCTCTAAACTTTGCGTTTAAAATGGTTTAACTCCTGAACCTTTTAAATGAATGTTTTAACCCTTAAACTTAACATAATGAAGGTTTTAATCCCTAAACTTGTTTTACTTAGGTTACTACATTTTTAAAATCATTTTATTCTTTAAATTTATGAATAAAATAAGCTTATTATTTAAAAATGGTTTATCTCCTAAACTTTTTAATGAATGTTATGATCCTTAAACTTTTTATAATATTTGATTAAATAACTAAACTTGTTTAATCTAATTATTATTTTTATCTCTAATGAATGTTTAACCCTAGTTTGAAGTTCTTTTGGAACACATGATTTTGAATATCTCTAACTTGCATTTCTTGATTTTGATATCACATTGATCGTATGTAATCAATAAAATTTAGGGTACGAAGAAACAATAGACTAATGAATCAAATGTACCAAAAAATTAACAAAAAAAATCATAAGACGTTGGTGATTATGTGTTCATCGTGATTAAAAATGTACCTAAAATTTAATGCATAGATTTCACGGTGAACATCAAATGCGCATCAATTAATTATAACAAGTTTATGAATTGAGTTTAAGGATTAAAACATTATTATAACAAGTTTAGGGAATAAAACATTCATTAAAAAAATTTAGGGGTTAAACCATTTTTAAACATAAAGTTTAGTTGTTAAATTATATTTCACCCTTTAAAAATATGTTTTGATTAGCTTTTGTGATGGTAAAAGTTAATAAGTCAATAAGTTAAATAGTGTTTGGATTAAAAAATAAGCTATGTTAGAAAGAAAGGCCAAAAGCCAAAGTCAAATTAAAAAGCCACATTTTTTTTACTTTCTAAAATCAGCTTTTCCCTCTATATCAAAAAAACTATTTTAAAAAGTGTTTTTTAACTTACCAAATATTATTTTAACTTATTAATTTTTTAAAAAGCCAGTAAATCAATTAACACTTATAAAACACAATCCAAAGACCATCAAGTCAAAAGGCCTACATAGCAACAACACTTTATTTATTTCTTACACTTGAAAATCCAAATAAATTATTATAAGTGTTTTAGCATTCTTTCTAAGCATGAAATTGATTTTCACGATGTCATATATGAAACATGGTTTAATTATTACGTACACTATTATGGTTTAAATGCATGTTATTATCAGCATTTGGCTCACAGTGGGTATATTCATTCATTTTTATTCCTATTTTTTTTGGAAGAGGTATCCCAGATCACGTTGGGCCCAGACTAATCCTCGGCAATTTTGGGCCGAAGCCCGACTGCTAAAGCATGCAGCCCGGGGTCGAAGCCCCCGTACCTCCAGAATGCGTCCCCTAGGGCTCGAACTCGGGTTCACCACTATGTAGTGTCCAAGCCTTACCACTAGGCTAACACTCCTTTGGTGATGGGTTGCTAGTTCCTTCATTTTAATTAATTTGTCCAGAATATTTACATGTGTATAGCTAGGTAGCTACAACATTGGATATATTTAAGCCGTTGTCAATCGAGTTTGATGTGAAAGAGGATACGTATAAACCCATCGGGAAATATGGAAGTATGTTCACAAACTATCTCATAAACCTGATAGGTTATGGAGCTTCTTCATATTATCGAAGCTGGAATAACTTTTCTCTAGAGTTCAAGACGTCTATAATTAGGTTAACTATTATAGTTTCATCACAATCATTATTTAAACAGTTGACAATAAGAAGTTCCCTCCTCCTCGACGATAATAATTCCCTACTTTTTATTTGGTAATAATGGATTTTGTTAAGATGCTATGTTTTATTTTTGTTATCATTATAATTTTAAACGTCAAGCAGGGCCTTTTCTAACATTTTGGTGGCCCTGTACGAAAATTAAACGTGTCCTTAACTTTTGAATTATTTTTTTTTATTATATTTAAATGTTTGTTTGACAACAAATTGACGAATAACTCATCTTTCATTTGATAAAATTGTTCAACTTTTTCTTTTTTTCTTAAAGTAAACTTTAAAATTTGATGTTATTAAATTTCAAGCTTTAACTATTACTAATATGTTATTACTGAAAAGACTCTATTAGAAATTAAAAATTGTTTGAATCTTTTTAAAATAAAATTAGTTAATACTTAAAAAAATCTAAATTTTAATAACCATTGAGAGAAAAATATTAAAAAATCATTAAAAAAATACTAAACAACTAAATATTATTAAAAGAAATCTATATCATTTTATAATTTATATCATCTATTTTGTAAATTCATATTATTAAATTAATTTATAAATTTACCATAAAGTATATTATAAAATTAACATATCCTTTTGATAAAAATTAAGAAAAATAAATTAAAAGTATACGTAGTTAAAATCATCCATAACTAATTGAAAATATTAAAAAATCATTGAAGTTTTGTATGTATTATTAATCATAAGGATAAAACAAAATTAATTGAAAACTATTTTAGATTTTATTTTATAAGAGAAAAATAGTCAAAAAACTTTGTATATTTTAGTTAAGCTAATAAATTTTAGATACAAATTTATTTGAAAATTACAATTTTCATTGGACATCGATAATAAAAATTAGTGCTCACGAGATTCGATCCTGCGCCTTCCAGAAAGGTGTATACAGCTGTTAAAGGGTTTAACCACTGCCCTAGGAGATATTTTGCTTCAATATTGGTTGGTTTAGTTAGTTAATATAGCGATTTACTGAAACTAAAAACTTATAAAATATTCCGAGGCCCCCGACGATCGGGGGCCCTGTGCCGTAGAACCTATAGAACACCCCAAAGAACGGGCCTAACGTCAAGTTTCCAAATGACGGATTTACCAAACTTAGATCTACCGCGAATCCAATCGTACACCAAGAACTAACCATCGACACAAATCTCTTTTTCATTTTTCATGTTGTCTTTAAAAACCTTGTTGTTTCCGTGCTTTCGGAGAGTCCAGTCTCCAGAAGTAGGCAGCCCCAATCACCTTTTCTCACTTTGTTGTGGATACCATTGGTCGAGTTATCAGGGAGTGTTGTCTACATACTAGCTACTGAACTTTTTATTCGCTGGACACTAATCCAACATCTCGAGAGGTAGCAGAAACTAACCTTGACATCGATCAATGAACGAAGGCGTAATCCAGACTTTTCTCATTTATGTTAGACATCTTATAGTCATCTGATTGGAATCTAACTCCCTGTTTGGAAAGATTATCCAACATCGACAATCTATTGTTGAGAGTTTGCCACGGATGTATATTTGCTTTGCTAAGAGGCTATTATTTATCCAAATTGTCTTCAGGTCCGCTTCTGGAGTGAGATGTTGTCAATAAGCCCTTTTAGGGAGTTAACCGAGAAGGTATTATGGACTCCAATTGCCAAGACGAACCCATACCGTCCACCTTTCGTTGCAAAAGATTGTTCAAGTTTATTTACATATCACGAAGACATTAATCAATATGTAGGATCTCTTTCCACACCCCTCTTCGGCTTCTAGAGGAACTGTTGACACAACTATTAACAATGGCATTCCACATGGAGTTTGGTTTCATACATTCCCTCCACCACCACTTCCCAAGCATACCAAGGGTGAGTGCTTTAAGACTTCCCACCCTAAAGTCCACCACTTTTTTGTGACAAAGGATATTATTCCACGCTATCAGTTTATATTGTTAGAGCTTTCGATCCACCCCATTTAGTGTTACCAAATTTAGATCTCTCGCTTTGAAGTGAAATTACTTAACATATATTTTAATACAAAGTAAAAAACATCAACTAAGGCCATCCGCAGCCGTGCAGCACCTGCACAGGCTGCCACCTCAGCGCCACATCAGCTTTACCACTACCTTACCACTACCTTACCATTTCATCCACAGCCGTACAGGTCATACCACCTGTATGATTAAATAATAAAATATTACCTTTATATATATATATATATTGTATGTATATATGTGTGTGTGTTTGAGATTTGTTTACCGCCTGTGAGCATTCACAGCTCGCCTCCCTCACCGACACCTCACCGCTGATGCGCGGCGGTGTTACCGGCTGCAAGGGGCCGGTGCAGCCACCCTTGCAGCCCGGCCGCGGATGGCCTAAGTAAACAAGTAATAGTTAACCATTCTAACATAATATACATTCCAATAACAATAAGCCATAAGAAAATCAATAAAGAGAAACCATATTAGCCAATTGTGACAATAATGGTGAATAGATAATGATAAGTTTTTACTAAATTATGTTAACTAGCATAATGAAAAGGTCTGGATTAAATTTGTGCCCCAAATTCAATTATCAATCAATAGTTTTAATTTTTTATAGACTAAAAAGGAGTTAAAAAAACGTTAATCTTTTTTTTAAAAGCAATGTAGTTTTATTAAATAATAAATTGTGAAACAATACAAGACGACTTGCATCCGAAGCCATACAAAGTATGCGACCAAACTAATAGATCCAAACATGTTGCTATCATCAACACTAAATAGCAGCCAATAACAGCAAAAGAAACTAGACCAAAATGAGATTACGAGATGTGACCTTGACGTCGATGCAGACCCAACTGATCCCGTTCAAAAGTTTAGACAACCGCTTCTTGAGTACGTTTTACATATGCAGATCCTGCTTAAATCAGGACCGACCTTTCTGATGTGAACCACCGAGACATCATGGAACTAGAAACCAAAAGTACACCAACCCCTCCTACATACCTTTATTACAATCACAACATCCCCTCCTACACCATAAATCGAAAATGCAGCGGTTTACCTTCCCAGATTGAGGAATCAGCTCTGACTGGCGAAACTGAACCTCGTCTTTACCCACTTTCGAAGTGCTAAATTGACACCCTTACCCGCCACTCGGATCGATAAGCCACTCTTCCTAGCCCCTTGTACCAGTTTTTGACTTTTTCTAAAAATCCAATTGTAACAATTTCTTTACAGCACAACACATTTGTCTTTCAATTTGCTTTTATCCGCTGCAAATATGATCGAATTTCGATGTGTCCAAATTTGGTATATGACTATGCGTTTCACTCCTACCCATATGGAGTTTCTGTTTTCGCATTCCTCGGTTGAGCTATTTTCATTTAGGACATCTTGGATTGTATCAAAATCGTTTAAGCCTTTCTTCCACCACTTGCCTATGAGACTCCAAATGGTTTTTACCTCCGGGCACTCTACCAAAGCGTGGTCGAGTAGTGTTTCTGTCGCTTCCCCGCACCTTGGACACAGTAGGGAATTCAAACCTATTCCCATCTTTTCCAAGTTTATACGGCAAGGGACATAACCTAAACAGACTCTCCAAATGAAGATGCTTACTTTCTTTGGAACCATTTTTGACCACCATGTTCTTCCAATGCTTCCCGTCGTATCTTCCCAATGTCTTCTTGAATTTTTCTCATCCTTTTCACCGTATATACCTTTATACTATCAAGCACCCATTGCACTTTGTCCGTTTCATCCTTGATTGGGGATGTTCCTCCGAGTTTCGCCAAGAGATCTTCCAATTCGCCTAATTCTCTTCCTCTTGGCGGTCTTCTACAACTCCATCTCCACGATCCACGACTATCCGTTTTGCTCTATCCGCTATCATTGTATTCTTGTCTAACTAAATTAATTATGCATGCCAAATATCAAAGTTAAGAAAGTGTGATTGACTTAAATACGTAAATAACATGTTAGAAATTGTCTTTAGACAAACACATAACAATATAGATAAAATTAACCTGTTATTCTCATTAATCAAATGCGTTTTAAATAGCAATGATATACGTCCTAATCTATATTTAATATAAAGGTTAATTTCATACAATAGTAACCAAGTTTGAAAAGTGTCCCACCTAGGTCACACACTTTGTTTTCATTCAATGATAGTAACCAAGTTTGAAAAATGTCTCATTTATGTGAAATTTACCTTTTAATATAGGTTAACAAGTCACCATAACGTATTTATAAAAAACAATTAATAATCTAAAAAAATCAATTGATATATAAAAACTTTTTAAATCCCACGATTATTTAATTATCCTCTTCCTAATTGATGTGTCCTCCTAATTAATTTACCTCCTATTTAATTGATATATCCTTCTAATTGATCTATAAAAAAACAATTAATAATCTAATATATATATATATACACATTCAATTGATTTATCCTACGTTTTCAATGAATTCCACCAAATCATTGAACTCATATTCCCAAAAATCAACTTCATATACTCTTTACCACACCAAATGAATATATTAATGGAATTTTGACAAAAACTCCATTGTAAAAACACGTCTACAATCAGGTTGGTGCTTGAAGATGATGACATTCTGTGATGAACAGAAAATTTATAGTAGTTTAAAATCGACGAAAAAGATATAAAAAAAATCAAAACGAAATTACCTTTCAATCATTGATTTATGCTTCAACTGTCCTTTTTTATGATTTCACCATGCAATTGTGGGAAGTCGAAGTCTATTGTGGGAGTGGATTGTGGAAGCTGACAATCGACTGTGGGAAGTGTCTTAGGAGTTAGGAGGATAAACTAATTAAAAGGTAAATTAAAAGGATAAATCAATTAGGATGATAAATCAGTTAAGAAAGACTTAAATTAGGAGGACAGATCAATTAAAAAGAAGATAATCAATTAATCATGGGATTTAAATTATTTTTTATAAATGAATAGATTTTTAATCGTGGGATAATCAATTGTTTTTAGATTGATTTTTATAAATCTTAATATTTTTATCTCTTTTTTCTTCTCTATATCTATCATCATTGTCTTTAGACAAACACACGTTTATCCTACAACAAGTTCAAAAACATTCTTATTTGAAAATGAGAAACAAAATATTCAAAATTACAAATATAATGATAATTGGACTTTCAAAATATTTTTTTTGAAATAAAACTCGACAATGATATTAAAACAAAGAAACAAAAGAAAGTTTACAAGACCAACCTAAAAGCAAAAGCCCAAAAGCAAAAGCCCAAAGGCTCAAGGAACCACAAGACTAAAAGCCAAAATAAACAAAGAGCCATAGACATCGATAACCAAAAACCCAAAATACGAATACAAATCAGAAGGAACGCCAAAAGCCAGCAAAGGTCAACTATCTTTTGAACACAATCTTCTTTTCTTCCAAGCAACCCTCAAAAGGCCAACCTCCTTGATCTCCTTGACCATCACCTCCACTGATCTCTTACGATTATGGAATAAATGAAGATTTTGCTCCTGCCAAATATAATACACAATAGCAGCAAGTGTAAGTCCCTGAAGAAGACTATGGGGGTCACCATTCACCATCTGAGCCTTAATGTTCTCCTACGACTCCGGTATGCTTTGCATATGAGTCTCACCATTCAAGAACCTCCAAACCTGTAAAGGGAAGGTGCAACTAAAGAAAAGGTGATTGTGAGAATCCGGGCACGCCCCACAAAACACACACCACGGATACGGAGGTTCATGCTTCCAAATCATGATACGGTCTTGCGTAGGTAAGTGTCAGGATCTAATTTGTAACAAGAATTTATACACACTCAGATATATTGTTAAAGAAGTTGCAGAGAAAACTCTAACAATTAATTGAAAATCACAATGAATTTCTAAACACTTGTGTATTGATTAGAAATCTAATGATTACAACCATAGCCCCAATCTATTGAACAGGCTCAACAGACGTGCACTACTTCTCTAATGCAAGGATCACAAACTATCTTAAGGCTAAACGTTTCTCTCAAAACGAAAACTAATCAACTGATAATCTGCTAAGCTATCTATCATCTATTATATACAGATTACAAGATAAGGAATAAGGAAACAAATCTTCAACTAATTCCCATGATCTTTGCAATCTTTTCCTTATCGCTCCAACTGAATCCTTACCTTATCGCAAAACCAAAGCAATAGCAGAACATAAGAAGTATTAACCACAACTAGAAGTACTAACTAGCAGTATTAACTATTAAGGAACTGAACTAGCAGTAATAAAAGTAGCAGTAATAACTCCTTCGGCAGTAATAATCAATACTACTTCTAGTTCTTCAACAGCAACATTAATCTTCATAGCTAGCAAGAATAACCATTTATGGTTCTTGACATCTCAGCAGTATTATCCACCTTATATCTTCTGTAGTAATAACATCTGATAAGCTTCAAAACTATATGGTAAGCGGCCATAAATCTTTTGCTAAATGGATACATCATGCTTAGGTATAGCTCCCCTGAACCAAATAACCTTGTGCCATCCTACAATCATAGAAGGGCCATGAAAAGAGGACCAAACCGTATAAATCGAAAAAGGGAGAGAAACACCAAGCATATCTCGCCATTCCACGTGATCCAGATTCTCACCAAGAGTAGGTACAGTAACGGAAGACAGGTCGGGATATCTAGCCACCCACTCTCCTGAGCAAACATTTCCAATCATATTGATCAAATCGTGCACATTAGCTTTGTGATCAAGGCCGTTACTACAAAGATGAAGATAAGACACCTGTGAAGCAAGAGGGCCACAACGCAACCAAGTATCCTCCCAAGCATTGGTACACATTCCATTTACAATCGAAACATACACGAAGTCTCTTATCTGTTGGTGTAAATCCATAATTTTATGGAAGGTCCACGACCAAGTGTAGCGAATCGGGAGGGTCCATATCGATGCATGACCTATGTATTCAGCCTTACCCAACGCACCCACAAAGAATTGCACAAAGAAAAAATATCCCATAAATGTCGTGTTAGTAAGGCTCTATTCCACATAGCTAATCGCTTAAACCCCAATCCACCACACTCCCGAGGTTTATATAAATTAGCCCAAGCGATTCTACATTTTCCCCTAGATCAATAAATTTGGGATGTACAAGAAAAAGTAATTTTAAAAACCACAATAGTCGCAACAAAATGGTATAAAGTCATTCTTAAGAAGTCTTTAAAAACCATAATCCTCTCAAAATCCTCCGTGTTTGAAAATCATTGGATCGGAATGCATTGAAAACCACAAGCTCCATTTTATTATTAGAACGTGTATATTAAAATTCATTATTTTATTTGTAAGTTCCAAAATATTATTATTAAACGTGTATATTAAAAAATAAAAGTCACTATTTTGTTTGTAGCTTTCAGAAATTTAGATGCTTATAATTTTTAGTTTTCACTAAAAAGAAAGTTCAATTTGTTGCTAAAATTTTAGCGGCTATAGAGAAAACAACGTAACTAGAATTAACACTTTAGTGACTTCAAAGATAGTTGTCAATAAAAATTTGGGTTAATGACTTGTTAGGGTAAGAAACTATTCATTTTATACAAAAAATTACCATTGAATGTTTTTTTGTACTCGATATACCATTGAACTATTTTTTTTTGTACACATTATACCATCGCAACCAGGAATAGCCGGTTTTGACGTGGATTTGTACACATTATACCATTGAACTATTTTTTTTGTACACATTATACCATTGAACTCTTTTTTTTGTATACATTATACCATTAACCTTTGATATGCTTACAAAAAAGGTGACAATTCCTTAAACATATGTTTTATGCATACCTTGAAATTGAAATATGATTTCCATAAATCGTCTTGAAAGAGTGCTGTTACAGAGTTTTCGGGTCAACCCCGTGAGGTAATCCTCTTCGTCGCTTTCTATCTCGGTGGAACCCAAGACGAACTCTACCGGAGAACTCAGATGCGACCCGAACCCGTAAAACCCAGTGGAAGAGCCCTTGCTGTTGTTGGTGGTGGGTTTTTCCTTTTCCGGCAAGAAGTCCATGAGTATGTCTTCGTCGTTAAGGAACTCCGGTGGAGAAATGGATTTTAGTATTCGAAGGATAACTGGAGAGTGGTGGAGGAGGAGGAGGGAGGTGGTGGTAGTGGTTGTGGTAGTGGTGGTGTTTTGAAGAAAGTCATTGCCTAGTCATTGCCACATTTTTTGTAAACATATCAAAGGTTAATGGTATAATGTGTACAAAAAAAAGAGTTCAATGGTATAATGTGTACAAAAAATAGTTGAATGGTATAATGTGTACAAATCTACGTCAAAACCGGCTATTCCTGGTTGCGATGGTATAATGTGTACAGAAAAAAATAGTTCAATGGTATATCGAGTACCAAAAAACATTCAATGGTATTTTTTGTACAAAACGAATAGTTTCTTATCCTAATAAGTCATTAACCCTAAAAATTTATGGTCATTAGAATGAAAGTGTCGGTAACTAGAAAAGTGTTCACTAGCTAGTTTGAAAGGATTAGTCGCTAAAATAGTTGTGATAACTAATAAGTTGGTGTTAGGATTCGTATCGTCTTTGGTTCGTCTTTGGGTTTAGCAGGTTCTGTGTACACAATGGTACGCCCCCTTCATCGTATCCATGCGGGTGTGGGCTCCCGGTGTGTACATCCGAGCGGTTCTCCCTCCTCCTCTTCCTCTTTCTATCTCACTAATTATATATACATACGTAGAGTCTCCTTATTTTACAAACTGAGTAACTTTTGTAAACTATGCAAACTCATTTAAACCGTTGATTAGAAATATTAATGGAGAAGATTAATCGCTTAAAACTAGGGAATTAGGTTACAAATTAGATGGGTCCACGGGGTTGCACGATCTATCCAAAATTAGAACAAACTAATGGTAACCAACTCCTATAATTAAGCATCAATGGATTCTGATTGGTTGACACATGGTTTATAAAGTTTGCACAAATATTGAGTTTACACAATAAGTCAACTATATATATATATATATATATAGAGAGAGAGAGACAGATAAAAGTTTAAATGTGAACTCAATTTTGGTTGTGAACATGAGGACGAATCCAACCACTCATCTGGTCAATAAAGGAAGCTTTAACTGGGTCCCCTCCTTTAATAATCTCCACTACAAAGAAAATGCCATTTAGTGGCATACAAAAAGTGCCACTAAAAACAGAAAAAGTGCCACTAAAGGTCCCTTTGGGAATCTTTGGCACAAAAAAAATGTCACTAGAAGCGCTACCACTAAAGCCTTTTAGTGGCACTTTTCTGTGTGCCAGAGATTCCCAAAGGGACTTTTAATGGCACTTTTTCTGTGTGCCATAGATTCCCAAAAGGACCTTTAGTGGCACTTTTTCTGTGTGCCATAGATTCTCAAAGGGACCTTTAGTGGCACTTTTTCTATGTGTGCTATAGATTCCCAAAGGGACCTTTAGTGGCACTTTTGTTTTTGCCACAATAAACAAAATGACATTTGTGGCACAAATTTTATGCCGATGAAAACATGTTATATGAAAATCTATTCTACTTTTAGTGGCACTTTTTTGCCACAATAAACAAAACGACATTTGTGGCACATTTTTTTTTTTTGCACTTACTCTCCTATCAACATTAGTTTATATATGCATATTGTACTATGATTGCATTTTACTTCGATAATAAAGAGATAATTGTAAAAAGATACAAAGAGATAACGAAACACATAATTGAGATCAAAAGATGAGTTAAAATAATCAAACTTGCTTATTTTTATGCACATGTAACACCAATATTTCAAGATAATAGTAACTAGAAATTTTAAGATTATAAACCACATTTTCACCATTATAACTAAAAATAACATTCAAGTTACGGAAAACGTTAAATAGATTTATTACAGTTATCCCGCAAGAAATAATTAATTACAAATATTTATGTTCCAATAATTATATTAAGAAAATATCCAATTCACTTGTCGGAACCATCCTCGCAGCTAGCCTCAAGCGGGGCCTTGCCTCTGTCCACTCCCAATTCCGAACCTGGAAAAAAGGGAAAACAACTAAAGAGTAAGCTATAAGCTTAGTGAGCAAGCACCATACGTACCTTACGTTACCATGCACGCACATACTATAATCGGTGCCATCACAATCACAACAACAATCATATACCAATTCAAAATTTCCAATGCAATAATTTCAACGATAATTCCAACAAATAACCAACCAATAATTCCAAACAATAATCGACTCTCATGCGGTCATAAAGCTCCCGTCAGTTTGGACACGGGTCGGCCCCCACAACTCACCAAGGGCATGTGGTTCCCTTTCTCCCGTCAATTTGGACACGGGTCGGCCCCCACAACTCACCAAGGGCATGTGGTTCCCTTTTTCTCGCCAGCTTAGGACGCGAGTCCGCCCCCACAACTCATCAAGGGCATGTGGTTCCCTTTCTTACAAACAATCACAATACATACATACATAACGGAAAAGAGTACACGTAGGGTAACTCACACACAAATTATGCATATATACATTCACAATAAAATAAAGCACGTACAGTGAAACTCACCTGAATCGCCGCGATAACCAACACGCGAAACTAGTACGATCCCTCTAACCGAACACCTGAATTTGCAACAAATTATAACTATAATTAGGACCCTCAAACAGTCCTAAAAGAAGCCTAAACAAGTCCCTAAGAAGTCCCATAAACTACCTCGACCAAACGGTTTAAAACAGACTCAAAACGGAAGTCGCGGGTTGCGACTACCAACGAGGGTTTTTTGCTACAACTCCAATTTCGACCGAAACCATCGAAATCAAGTTCATATAACATCCCATAACAATTATACACAACCACATGACAATAATTACACCAAAACACTAATCAATTACACCCAAATCGGTGTTCATGCAATTACCCCCCCAAAACTTAACCCGAACTCTCATACTTGACCCAAATCGTGATGACTACACCATCCAACGATTAAAGGGGGGTTTAGAATTCATACCTTGAGATCTATTAACAAACCACACTTGATTATCCGCCGTTTGCCTTCGAGAATCGCATGCACACACCACCCAAATCTTCAAAACACCAAAATTCGACTTTCTGAAAATTCCAGTCCACTTCGAGAAGTTTCTGCTCTCAACTGGAAATTCCGATCGCTAATCCCTCCGGTCAGAATGTGGATTGATGGGTCATGAACCTACTGTCCAAATTTCACGACGATCCAACGGTTGACGAGGGAGCACGAGCCGTTTTCCCACAGCCGCGCAATCCTGATGGAAATCCGAAAATTTCCCCTTTCCCTCTCCTCTTGCCCTAAAACGGTTTCTTGATCAAAACAAGCCAAAATCAAGTTTCTACATCATCCATGGTCAAAATCTAACGTTTATAAACATTCAATTTCATAGACTTCATACCAATTGATGACCAATTGGTCACCACTTCCAACCCTTAACCCTAACCCAAGAATTATTCAATACTACACCAATGATTGAGTACAAGCATAAAGATCATACCTTTGATGCGAATTAAGTAGTCACAACCCCAATAGATCCACCGTAAGCCTTCAATTTGATCTCCTTGCTCTTCAAATCTCTCCATCGCCAACTCTCTCTCTCTCTCCAAACTCCCTGATGATCGATTTCCAGGGAGTGGAGGGTTTCCTTTGGCTTATATCCTTCTAATCAACCCTTAAGTTCCATAATTAACAATAGAACCCCTCAACTTTTGGAAACAGTAATACACAAAATAAGTTTAACTTAAAGGAAATCCGTTAACTTACGTAAAAGGGAAAAAGGGGTGTTACAACTCTCCCCCACTTACCAGGATTTCATCCCCGAAATCGACTATTCTTGGAACAATTCAGGGTAGTCCCTTCGTATTTCATCCTCCAATTGGAGCTCGAACCCTTATTCCATGCATTTCACAATCGTTGGGGTGTAACGATAACTTCACCATTTAAATACATAAACTATTATAGGGTTTATAAAACCCCTACTCCATCTATTTCTATTGTAAATCGCATCAACAACTCCTGTCACATTAACACCATTTAGCCTCAAACACCAAATACCGACAGTCCCTACTTGATCCTCGAAGCCTACGGGTGTAACCACCAGTGTAGGAAACATAAGAATCAAGAAAAGATTAGTCTGGACGACAGGCTCGACCTCTTCGTGCACTTAATGCACCTCACTATCATCACACACCCTTTCTTATCTCCGACTCTAACATCTTAACACATATAGTCATATTCACCCTTCCATTCCTAACCCAAATCTACAACAATTTCAAACAACAAGTGTTCGCTCCATGCTTTACTACAATAACACTCGAAAACTATTACCGATCTATCCAGCATCGGCCCACAGACCCGGTTCGCTCCCTCTCTCCATACACAACCAACTCTCCCCCACTTGGGCCTTGGATACGAACCGTCTAGCATGCACCATCCACAGTCGCTTGATTCCGACTCCACCAATCCATTCTGAATCTTTACATCAGCTTCTTTCATAGGAGTTGGTATGAGGTTGATCCGGAACTCGACTGCAAACTCTAAAAGCAGCAGGCACTGCTCTCTAAACAGCCACTTAGAGTAACCTAAGGTTAAGGATGCTAACCAAACCCAAACACAACCCTAAGTTTCTGTCATCCTTATCAATTCTTCCAAGAAGAAATAACAATTACCTTCAAATCCACTACGAAAAAAATCACCGTCTCTACTGTAGACCTTGACTTTAAGACCCCTAGCTGCCAGAGCTGTCTCGATCTTCGGGTCTATCATCCGACTAACCTCTCTCTCTAACTAGAGAGACTATCCTAACTGCAACTGCTGGAGTGTCTCTCCAACCTTATTCATAAACATTTGTCCTTGAGTCAGGGATTACTGTCTCTAGGTAAACCCCCCCTCTATTGACCACCAAAAACTATATACAACCTCATATACACCTAGTACCATATCTTACGACGTGCACTAACACATACTCAACCGTACTGCTCTAGGATCTTAGTCAACCGACTGAGTATTCTAGCGAGCCAACTGCTCTCCACACTGACTCTACAGGTTTAACTACCCTATAACGCAATCTAACTCTACACCAACTCTATAGGCTAAATCCAACCTATAGTGAACCCAAACCACGCAACCAATCCTTTCCAAAACCTCCGGATGCCTCAAAATCCTGTCAAGAATCGAATCCGAACAAAAACTATAAACACGACTTTTAGAAATCGAGACGTACGATTTTCAGCATTCCATACTTTAAAAAAAAATCGAACAGTTTAACATATTTACACATAAATAGCTCCTACATGAGCACAAAAGAGGAGACGAACGAATAGTTGTGGTAATCAAAAGACACAATTCAACGATCCACTATCAAGTAAAATTGCTAACTTAAGTACTTTTTATCGACATAAAGCTTTCTAAAATTTTTACAAGAAAATAAGTGAGGTATTTTGTAGAGAACGTAGACTTTTATCGATATAAAGCAAGTAAAATAGTTTGTTTAGAAAACAAAGTTTTTTACAAAATCCTGAGCCATCAACGATTATAAGGAAACGAACGATATGATAAAAATGGTCGAATGATTGAGTTATTCACTCGGAATCTCCAAGAACGCTTACGGAATAATTTTTGTAAATATGAGTCGTTTAACGAAACAAAAGTTTAAGAATCCGTACGACAAATCCAATATAAACGCAAAATGTGAATTTTATACTCATGACAACTAGAAATTGAGTCGTACTATTTCCAGCATTTAACATGTTTACAAATCCAACAATTTAGCATTTAGAAAGTAGGCTTTGGAAGAAGGTTTGTAAACGGAAATTTTAGATCAATGTTTTCGGATTCCAACAAATCAAGTACGGACTGAATCGGGTTTAAAATGAATCCCATATGATTTTTTTTTTTTTGAAAATGGATGTTCTCGTCTAAAACGAGAGCAGTTTTGGAAAACGTAGATTTTAGCCCTCTCAGACCCAAAATCACAGTTTCATCGTGTGAGAAAATTTTGTAGAGGATATCTCGAGGTTTTCGAAAACATATCGTATGCCTTAATCCAATGACCGAGTGATTTATTATGATTTTTACAAATAACCTGAATTTTCTAAAATAAAGTTTCAGCAGATTATAAAAAGATTTCAGTGTTTTCAAAAATCCAAATATCGGGTTAGCATAATTAAAACCGAAAAAGGACTCACCCGAGAACAAATGTTAACTGTCAACAAAACACATTAAGCACGAGTGAATAGATCGAATGACACGAATGAAAACATAAGGGGTCCGTACACGTATCAATAAACGCAACCGGGATTTAGCAATCGCATACACCTAACGAAGAAACAAGGAATCCGCCTACACTCACTACTCAACACCAAGGTTCTTGCAACTTCCAGTCATCAGTGCGCACACAACTTTATAGACTAGATCTTTTGCTCTACTCATGTAAGTACAACAAGCATCAATTAACCTCACTCAATCACCAACAACTAGAGTGTCTCATTACACTCACTTATCATAACTAGAGCTCACGCATGTACTTAACACTAGTCATTAGTGCTCATACCATTCTATGTACTAGTTTACGCCCCTAAGCACATAAGGTTTCGATAACCACATCCCAATCTCATACACACATGTCAACCATTGCACATTCACAATTTCCCAACTGTCGTCAATTTAATGGGTTCCCAGAACTTAATCAAATCCAAGCCCATACAAACGTTTATAGTAGTACTATTATTTGGGCCTGTATTACTATAACCTTTCCAAAATGATAGCCGGGTCAGGATCACTCGACAACATCAGACAAGAACATGTCTAATGACCATTCCTCGACATACCATAGTACAAGCTTAGTCGTGATATCATCCTTAAGCAATCCCATTGCATTAACTAAGTAGGTAATTTAAACAAAAATAACCACATCAACACATCGACACTCAATCGAGTTTGGCATGTAATAATTATACCATACTAATTGCAATGCACATTTAGCATGCCTCAAACAGATGTTAGCATACAACTCAACGCTCACTCTAGCATCTCAGTAATTTATCAATAACATAATAGGTAACGTAAGTACTGCTCACCCCCGTTTTGAAGCTCTAGCCGACGGTTCCGACTCTTTTAAAATTTTATTTTCTAAAAAATCTCTTGGTTTAAGTCCAACCCACACACACACTCGCAAGCGTGTGTGCTGATTCTCTTAAACCTAGGCTCTGATACCAAGTTGTAACACCAATATTTCAAGATAATAGTAACTAGAAATTTTAAAATTATAAACCACATTTTCACCATTATAACTAAAAATAACATTCAAGTTACGGAAAACGTTAAATAGATTTATTACAGTTATCCCGTAAGAAATAATTAATTACAAATATTTATGTTCCAATAATTATATTAAGAAAATATCCAATTCACTTGTCGGAACCATCCTCGCAGCTAGCCTCAAGCGGGGCCTTGCCTCTGTCCACTCCCAATTCCGAACCTGGAAAAAAGGGAAAACAACTAAAGAGTAAGCTATAAGCTTAGTGAGCAAGCACCACACGTATCTTACGTTACCATGCACGCACATACTATAATCGGTGCCATCACAATCACAACAACAATCATATACCAATTCAAAATTTCCAATGCAATAATTTCAACGATAATTCCAACAAATAACCAACCAATAATTTCAAACAATAATCGACTCTCATGCGGTCATAAAGCTCCCGTCAGTTTGGACACGGGTCGGCCCCCACAACTCACCAAGGGCATGTGGTTCCCTTTCTCCCGTCAATTTGGACACGGGTCGGCCCCCACAACTCACCAAGGGCATGTGGTTCCCTTTCTCCCGTCAGTTTGGACACGGGTCGGCCCCCACAACTCACCAAGGGCATGTGGTTCCTTTTTTCTCGCCAGCTTAGGACGCGAGTCTGCCCCCACAACTCATCAAGGGCGTGTGGTTTCCTTTCACACACAATCACAATACATACATACATAACGGAAAAGAGTACACGTAGGGTAACTCACACACAAATTATGCATATATACATTCACAATAAAATAAAGCACGTACAGTGAAACTCACCTGAATCGCCGCGATAACCAACACGCGAAACTAGTACGATCCCTCTAACCGAACACGTGAATTTGCAAGAATTTATAACTATAATTAGGACCCTCAAACAGTCCTAAAAGAAGCCTAAACAAGTCCCTAAGAAGTCCCATAGACTACCTCGACCAAACGGTTTAAAACGGACTCAAAACGGAAGTCGCGGGTTGCGACTACCAACGAGGGTTTTTAGCTACAACTCCAATTTCGACCGAAACCATCGAAATCAAGTTCATATAACATCCCATAACAATTATACACAACCACATGACAATAATGTTAGTAATTATGTGCATAAGTTGACAAACCAAGTAATTACACATCCAATGTTACAAGACACTTGAGGGTCACACCTGTGAGGACCTATAAATCGAATAAGTTAAATAAAACCCAGAAATGGAGAGATTGGATTTATAATAGTCAATTATAAATCAGTTGGGTAATTTCAGTCAGAAATCCCAAAGTTGTAGGATTATTAATTAATGGAATTATATATTTATTAGATAAATAAATATATAATAGAATAATCTAATTAATTATAAGTAATTATCTAGAAAATTCTTTTCTTGAAAGAAAAGAAAAGAATAAGATAATTAAAAGGAAACTGAATCAGATGGAAACTGTATTATTTTCCAATAAATAAGCCTTATGGGTTGAAGATCATTAATTCAATTTTTACCCAATAATCAGTTTCCAGTTTCTCTCTCTCTCCTCCTCTCTCTCCTCTCTCTCTCTCTCCTCTCCTCTCTCTCTCCTCTCTCTCTTCTCCTCTCCTCTCTCTCCTCTCTCTCTCTCTCTCTCTCTCTCTCTCTCTCTCTCTCATCTCCCTCCTCCTCTCTCTCCTCTCTCCACCGGCCGCTCTCCTTCCTCTCTCCTCCTCTCTCTCTCTCTCTCCCTCTCTCCCGCCCCCTCCCCTTGCAACAAACCAGTTTGTTTCCAGTCTTTCGGGTTTTTCGTTCTGCTAGAGGAACATTCGTTGGTCGTTCATTGGTGGACTTATTCTCAAGCAATCCAGGTAAACCATTCTAACTTTTAACTGTAGGATTAGATAAGAAAACGATAAAGATCTGTGGATATCTAGGGTTTTGTATCCAAATCGCTTCCGTATTCGATCGAATCAGTATGTTTTCGATCATATAGATCTTTTACCAGTTTGGTTATCGAATCTATGGGATTTATTGAACCAGTGAGGTTTCGAGATCCATAATGTTCCTCGTGTCAGTTCGACCCGAGGGATCCCACAAAAACCCAACAGTGGTATCAGAGCCACAGTTTTCTTGTTCTAATTTATTTAAACTGTTATAAGATCCGATAAAAATTATTTCTTGAAAAGGGTTTTTGGGTGATAATCGTTTTTCATTAAAGTTTCGAATTTTATCAAGTTTGAGTAAAAAATTTTGATTATTTATCAGTTTGAATAAAAAATCAGATTTTTATCAAGTCAAAACCTTTTTCAATTTCACAACAAGATTTCGTTTTATTTTCGTTTATCTTTTGTTTATCGTTAATCGCATTAAAACTGTATCGTACGAAAAACCCGGAAAAACCACCACCAGATTGGTGGTGGCTGCGGTTGTCACACCACCACCGCACCACCAGCGTGGTGGTCGCGGCTGGCCGTCGTGGTCGATTACCGGACCGCACCACAACATGTGGTAGCGGCCCCGACTGCCGTTCGTGAGCCACCGGGCCACGCCACCAGGAGGGTGGTGGTGGCCGAACCAATTACCGAAACGAAGCCATCGCCGCACCACCAGATCGGTGGTGGCAACGGCGCTTTCGATGGCAATCGTGAACCTCGGCAGTAAGAAACCGTGACAGAACCGAGGCCAAACCACCAGTGTGGTGGTGGATGGCGGTTTCAGACGATGACGACGGCGCGGCGGCGATGGCGTCGTGTGATGGGAATAGCCGTACCACCAGCGTGGTGGTGGCGGCGTCATGCGACAGCCCGAGCCAAACCACCAGCGTGGTGGTGGCGGCGAATAGCGGTGATGGTTGCATCGGTGGTTAACCGCACACGGCGGCAACCAATAATCCCAATCGAGCAACGGCGATGGTAGCGACTGTTCATTGTCGTCCTCGCCGACCACCCACGAATCGCCACCAGATTGGTGGTGGTCGATGACCGTACGCGGCATCGGTGGAGTAGGTTACCGGCGATGGTGACTCACCTTATGCCGCGAATGTCAAGCGGCACCGGCCGCACCACAGTGGTGGTTGCGGCGGCGGTGGTCAATTGGTGATGGCATTCAGTGTTGACGACAACAGTTAACACAAACATCACACAGCGACGGTGGCCGATTGCCATCGTCGCCGATTGAATGTGTGATGATGATGATGGTGTTCGAAGGTGGTGGCGACCAGTTGTCGTTACCACTGTCGGCCTCTAAACCGATAAGGTAACGACGATGTCGGTGGCAGATTGCTGCGGGTGTCGCCAATCACCAGTCGAGGGGAGAAAACGCCAATAGACCATCCTCGCGGCACGAGCGAGACTGGCAACGGTCTAGGGTTTTTCGTAGTATCTGGGCCAGTCTTTGTCTACAAGCCCAAAGCTCAGTTTTTTCGGGCTTAGCTTGAGGCCCAAGAAGTTTTTGGATGTTTTAAGATTTTATCCAATTTAGTTTTATTACAAAATTAATTTGTTGTTAATTAAGATGTATTTTGTGTCATGACTAGTTGGTCAATTTGCGACACAATTTACAGTTAGTTTTAATTAGCAAGAGTCATTTAAAACAGTTAGTGTTAGATCATGACTTTTAGTTTGTAAAGAAGTCAGGGCGTATTTTGACAACTCGTAATAGTTAGCTTTTGAACAATACTTTTGTGCACCTCTTAAAAGAGTCATAGACTCTAGGGGTTGTTTGTGTAACTTCGACTCTATAAATACGGGTCGGTAGTTAACGTTTTTAAATAATCAAGTAACTGACAACTTTCTATATATGCTTTGTCGTATTATCGTATTCTATTTGTCGTGTATATATTGCTTGATTACCGCTGTTTGAGCATTACTAAGTCTTGTAATCGCTTGCAGTGGTCCATCTATCGTATCCTCGTTGATTATCGGACTCACAATTGGTATCAGAGCTCTCGTTTTGGTAGTTTTGGACAGAAAATTGAAGCAGTTTTTGCTGTTTTCATCATTTCCCGAATCGGTTCATCATTTCCTGAATTGGACACTAGTGTCCCGATTCGGAACACTTGATCTCCCGATTCGGATCTCATCAGTTCCCGAATCGGAACTCATATATTCCCGATTTGGATCTTTAGCCTCTCCCGATTTGGAAATTTGATCTCCCGCATCGGGACTCTTATTTCCCGAATCGGGACTTGGGTTTTGACTCCCGAATTGGGACTCACAATTTCCCGAATCGGGACTCTCTGCTTTTCCCGCCTTGGCCTTTCTTTTTGAAATTCTCGAATTTCTATAAAGGAAAGTGCTTTAAGCGCAGAAGCTCTGTCAAATCAGAAAACACCATCTAGTCAAAACAGATCCTATTTCCGAGGACGCGATGTCAAAAGAAATAATCAGTATCGGTTCTGAAACCCGACCTCCAGTATTAGTCGTCGGCGAATACCAGCAATGGAAACGCCGAATGATTAACTTCCTTGATCTACTAGATGACAAACTGATGGTCTCTATCACTGAGGGACCAATCAGACCAACGGTTACTGTAGCTGAAGTAGCCAGAACTGATGTCACTCCCTATCTACCTACATATGAGGTTGAAAAACCGTATGACATGTTCTCTCATGAACAACGTGCCCAGGCAGCCATTGATAAACGTGATCTCACGTTACTCACCATGGCACTGCCCAATGACATGTTCGCGAGAGTTGACAGCTGTAAAGATGCTAGAGCAATGTGGCTGGGCATTGAACAGCAAATGGAGGGTGGTGACAAGGCACTTGAAGGCCAAAAGGAGAACGCGATGAACGCGTATGAAAGCTTTTGTGCTCGTGAAGGAGAGACACTGACAGAGACCTATAATCATTTAAACATCTGTGTGAACGATTTATGGAGACTCGGACTGGAAAAGAACAAATACGAGGTGAATGTGAAATTCCTCAAAAGATTGAACAAACTCTGGCAGTCTGTCACTATAAGCATTCAAGTGAGCCAGAATCTTGGCCAACTTGGACTTCATGATCTATACAGCATGATGCTGCCTCATGAAGAAACCTTATTCGGTAAAACTAAAAAGAAAATCGATCCTCCTTCTCTGGCCTTGATGTCAAACAGAGGATCGTCCTCTCATGAAAACTACACCGTTGAAGAACCTGTAGTTCTTGATGATGGACTTACCGAAGAGGAGATGTTTCAGCTGGAGAATTCCTTCGCCTTGATGGCTAAATTTCGGGGAAATCCCCAACGCTTCAACAGATTTAGACAAGGACCTCAGTTTGTGGGAGGTCAGTCTAGCCAAGGCGGGTACTAGTCCAGAGAAGGCTTTCAAAGAAATGATCAACGGAGAACAAACAACTATCAACATCGTGATAGTTCTGGGTACAACAATCAAGGATCTTATCAAGATCGAAGACAAGGCTACAACAACAACCAGCAACAACAAAGGGATCAGGATTACAACTCTAACAACTACCACGGAAACAGAGGTTATCAGGGAGGTAGTTACAATCAAAGGTGGAACGACCAATCTGGTTCTAACCATAACAACCAGAACCAGAAGACAAATGATGAAGGTCGTCAGTACAACAACACCGGTGGAACTGAACCTCTACAACAGAACAAGCTACCAGCTCTAGAAGCTTCACCCGCAGCCAATCAGAACAGAAACCCTGCTCGGGTTCCCACATGCTACAACTGTGGTGACCCGGGTCACTATGCATCTGATTGCAAGAAGAAGCTCAAAGACTCTGCTTACTTTGAGAAGAAAGCTGCCATGATGAAGAAGAAAGAGCAAGGAAAGGTGCTGTTGGCTGATGAGGAAGACTGGATCATGGAGCCAGAAGACTCAGATGATGAAGGCCCCTCTGCCGTGCAAGGACTCTGCCTCATGGCTGACTTTGAGGAACCCTGCATATCCGGTTCTCCAAATGACTCAACTGATGAAGAAGCTGAGGTAAATTCCTGTTCATTATTGTCAAAACCTGTTGAACTGTCTAAGTCTGAAACTCTAAGACTTGAGAGCCAACTCCAAATGGAAAGAGCTCTCGTCACGAGATTCAGAATAGAAAGTGCTGTGTATAAAAGTAGTTTAGAGGACCTCACCGAGAACTCTAATAGAATGGAGCTTGAGTCTGGGATTAGAGAATCTATCCTCGAAAACAAGCTCCTTGATCTTCAAAGATCTCACGACGAAATTGAAAGCAGTCGTGAAGAACTCAAGCTCAAATTTCACATTCTTTCTGAGGAAAGAACAAAATTGTTTGTAAAAATAGAAGAGCTTGAGGAAAATAATCTAAAAAGAGGACAATCTGAACATAGGTCTGCAAAGGACAAGACAATGACAACTATGTGATGCAGACTGTGACTTTCACTGAGATAATAGATGGAAAAGTTGTATCTTTCACCACCAGTCCTGTCAATAGTTCAACCAGTAGTCCCCTTTTAAGTCCTGTTGCAAATGGTCCTATCTTTACCCCTACTAGTAATCCAGAGAACACTTTCACTAGCTGGGAAGGCATCAAAGCTAGGACACCTAAGGTAGCAATGCCACCTATTAACTATGATGATCTGAACTTTAGCTATGACACTAGGGAAATAGATACATCCGAGGATGCTGATGTTATCCAACCTTTGGATGTTTCCGCAACTCAGCCTCCTGCCCCTGTGTGTATAGAAAAAGAAATGTTCCATCTTAGGTCCAAAGCCGTAGAACTTGATGCCTGTCGCCATAAGATAAAGAACTTTGAGTCGATTCTCTCTGAAAAAGACAACCAGATTAAATCAATGGAGCATAGTTATCATGAGGCAAATGCCGAAAGGATAAATATGTCAAACCAATGTGAGAACGCAAAGTTTTCTTGCTCATGTTTTAAAACCAAATTTGCGGATCTCCAAAAACAACTAGTTATCCAACTTGTTAATAACACAATGGAAAAAGACTTCTTTTATGAAAAAGAGCTGTTGTTTGGTCAAACTTTCGCAAATCAAAGCTGTCAAATCAATCAGTTGAAAAGACGTGTGTCTTTCTTAGAAGAATCTGACTCTTGGGATTCAAGTACCAATAGTTCACCACTCATACCAGACCTTAGGACAACCGTGCCTAAACTTATATTGGATCCGAATATTGAGTATGATGTGAAGGTATTTTTAAATGCTGATGATCCTTCTTCAGGTTATATTCCAAGAAAACCTGTTTTACTAAAGGCACATGCTGTAAAGCAAATCAGTTCTCCTAAGCCACTTGCATCAGTGTTTGTGATAAACACTGAAGGTGGAACATGTGCTGGTACTGACAAAGGGAAGTCAGTTAAGCCGCACACACCTACAGTAACACAGACACAGAATTCAAAATCTACAGATACAAGTAGCTTGGTAAAACCCATTAAGGGACTAGACTTTCATTCTAGTTCATATGATGTGGGTGAGAACTCCAAAACCAAACAACCTTTGAAAATGTTAAAATCCGTTTGTCAAAACGCCACTAATTTCAAAGGTGGTCAATCCATTCTGGTTAAACCGTCACCCAACTCACAACTGGCTTTTCATGCAGATGCGAGGACAGGTGATGGAACTGCGAATGTGAAGCCACGAAGGAGGAGATATCGGAAGAAGAAGAACTCTTTTAATGCTTTCCCTAAATGGGGTGGTCATGATCATACTGGTCTTGGCTACAACCCACCTAGTTGTAATTCAAACGTGAACTCAAAGTCTGTAAACTCTAATCGCTCTGCGAATTCTGATAATCTTACAGCTTTTAAAAACCATATTTGTTCTTTGTTTGATAATTACATACGTGTTGATATGCCTGGTAATGCAAATGCTTATCGTAAGTCAGGTAGTCCTCACCGGGAAAGAAATAAGAAAATGACAAAGCAAAGTGCTTTGCCTCCTGTGAAGTCTCCTAAGCTTAAGGAGAAATCTGAAAAGGACACTTCACCGGCTGCTTTATCTGTTTCTAACGGTAGGACACCCATGTGGGAATGGGTTCCTAAACAAACTTGATCTTGCGTTTTGCAGGGCAGTCACATGTGGTACTTTGATTCAGGAGCCTTTAGGCATGTGACTGGGCAGCGCAACATCCTCTTCGACTACGTCGTTAGAGCTGAAGGCTTTGTCAAACTTGTAGACAAGAAACGTCTACCAATTCTGGGATATGGAAGCATGACGAATGGAGAACACGTCATCAAGAATGTGCGGTACGTTGAAGGATTGCCGTTCAACCTACTCAGTTCAAGTCAATTCTGTGATGGAGGATATCTTGTGAAGACATTCATCCTTGGGAGCAATGTTGAAGACGAGGATGGACACGTGATTCTTCGCGCTCGAAGAAACGGTCACTTATATACCACAATGTTCTATGTTGTTCCTCAACAAATGGAAACTGTGGTATTTCTCACAAAAGCAACGAAAGAAGAAAGCTGGCTGTGGCATCAGCGCTTGTCTCATCAGAACTTCAGGGATATGAACAAGCTCGTATCTAAACACCTTGTCAACGGTCTTCCGGAGACGCGTCTATCTAAAGACACCCTATGATCTGCTTGCGAGAAAGGGAAAATGAAGAAGAGTTCGCATCCGCCAAAGATGGAGACAAACTGTCACCATCCCCTTGACATGCTGCATATGGATCTCTGTGGACCGATGAGAGTCGAAAGTCTTGCACGCAAGAAATATATGCTTGTACTTGTTGATGAATACTCTCGGTACACATGGCTCGAATTCCTAAGAGCCAAATCTGACGCTGCAGATCTAATCATCGCTTTCATCAAACGAATCCAAATCCTCTTGGGTCGTCAGGTGAAGAAGCTAAGAAGCGACAACGGTACAGAGTTTCAGAATGTGAAACTCCAGTCTTTCCTTGAAGAAGTGGGTATCTCTCACAACTTCTCTGTTGTACGTACTCCCCAGCAAAACGGAGTCGTAGAAAGGAAGAATCGTACGTTGGTCGAAGCTGCAAGATCCATGATAGCACATTCTGGTGTACCACCATCCCCGTGGGCTGAAGCTGTATCTACTGCATGTTACACTCAGAACAGGACCCTAATCGTCAAGCGGACTGGTAAAACTACGTACGAAATGGTCAACAAGCGTAAGCCGAATATTAAATTCTCTAGAGTTTTCGGTTGTGTATGCTATCTACTGAACAACAGAGATGATCTGGGAAAGTTTGACGCTAAGTCGGATGAGTCTATCTTCATTGGATACTCACTTAACTCAGCGACTTACCGTGTATACAACAAACGGACCCGATCTATCTTTGAAAGTCGGTACGTTGACTTCTCTGAGACTGAGATGTATTCCGATGCCAGCACTAGTACAGCTAGTCCAGTCTTCCCTGAACTGACCACTATTTCACCACCGAGCACAACTATTCCTACTGACTCGTTTGAATCTGACTTTGTTGATTTAGCAGAATTTGGTCTAACCACCCTTGTTGGTCCCATCATTGTTCCTGCTCCATCTGATCATTCCATTCATTCATCAACATCCATATCCGCAGACGCATTCGTGAATGAGAGCACATCCTGTTCTACCGCTGTAGGAGAAACCGCTTCTGGTACTGTAGAACCGGTGTCTGTACTTAACCCCATCATAGCAACAAAATCCTCTTCTAACACTGTGAATGAGGAAACTGTTCTCTCCCCCTCACAGCTCTCTTCAACACAACCCTCTCCTGAAACTGCAGTTGAAGCGGTCCGAGAACAGAAAGTGTCCCCTGTTCTTGCACCAATTCCTGAAGTTGTTCCGCCACCTTCTCCATCCAGAACTTATGCTAAAGTGGTACGGGAACCCTGTCCGGAGACCGTGTTGAATACTGATCCGGATGCTAGTCATCTCTCCTCCGCCATTCGGGATGAGAACGACTCAAGAAACAACATGGAATACGATCCTATTCCCCATTCTAGAAAGTGGACCAGAAGCCATTTCACTACCAACATCATCGGTAGTCCATCTGCTCCAGTAACAACTCGCTCTTCAAAGAAAGATGAAAACCTAATTCTTTTCGGCGGTTTCCTGAGTCAATTTGAACCAACCAAAACCCAAGACGCTCTTTCAGATCCTGATTGGGTAAGGGCCATGCAGGATGAGCTTGCCGAATTCGAGCGAAACAGAGTTTGGCGCCTTGTTGAAAGACCAAGAAAAATAAGAATCATTGACTTGAGGTGGATCTTCCGCAACAAGAAAGATGAAAACGATCTTATTATCCGTAATAAGGCTAGTTTGGTCGCCAAGGGATATCGTCAACAGGAAGGTATCGACTACGACGAGACATTCGCTCCTGTGGCTAGAATCGAGGCTATTAAGATTTTTCTCGCATATGCAGCTCACAAGAACATGAAGGTCTTCCAGATGGACGTCAAGTGCGCGTTCCTGAATGGAGAACTTCAAGAAGTAGTATATGTTGAGCAACCTGAGGGATTTGTTGATCCCAAGTACCCGGAACACGTTTACGTGCTTGACAAAGCACTTTACGGATTGAAGCAAGCACCTCGCGCCTGGTATGAAACTCTTACCATTTACTTGCTTGGGTCCGGATATAAAAAGGGTACTGTCGATCCTACCCTGTTTCTTCGAAGGTCAGGTAATCATTTGACTGTAGTGCAGATATACGTGGATGATATCATATTTGCATCTACAAACCCTGAGTCTTGCATAAAGTTTGAGCAGACAATGAAGTCTAGATTTCAGATGAGTATGATGGGCGAACTTACATTTTTCTTGGGACTTCAAGTCCGTCAAACCCCGCAAGGGATTTTTATAAGTCAGTCCAAGTATACTCATGACATTTTAAAACGCTTTGACTTCACTGGACCTAAGTTTGCTTCAACACCAATGTCCACGTCATTTCAACTGGATGCGGATTTATCTGGTAATCCGGTTGACCAAAAGGTGTATCGTGCGATCATTGGATCTCTGCTTTATCTCACGGCCAGTAGACCCGACATTATGTTTACCACATGAGTCTGTGCTCGTTTTCAGTGCGACCCTCGAGAATCACATCTCGGGGCTGTCAAGAGAATCCTTAAGTACCTGAAGGGCACACCTAATTTTGGCCTTTGGTACCCTAAGGATTCTGGTTTTGAACTAACAGCTTTTACAGATTCAGATCATGCAGGCTGTAAGTTAAACAGGAAGAGCACGTCAGGAGCCTGCCAGTTTCTAGGGGACAAGTTAGTAAGTTGGTCCTCGAGAAAACAGAACTGTGTTTCTCTTTCAACAGCTGAGGCACAATATGTCGCTGCCGCATGTTGTTGTTCACAGGTTCTTTGGATGAAAATTCAACTGGCGGACTATGGCTATACCATGCATCGGATTCCGATATACTGTGACTCTAGCAGTGCCATTCAGATTGCGGCAAATCTAGTTCAACACTCTTGGACGAAACACATTGATATTCGATATCATTTTATTAAAGATCACGTCGAGAAAGGTAATGTTGAACTGTTCTTTGTTGAAAGTGAACGTCAGATAGCTGACTTGTTCACTAAAGCTTTTGACGAGAAGCGCCATTACTATTTACTTAGTAAATTAGGCATGCTAGATCCCCCGGCAGATTTCTAGGGGGAGCCAGTCGTTTAAATATATGCATGTGTGTAGGGGAGCTCCTGTGTCGCATATATCTAGGGGGAGCCTGTGTGTAAATGTTGTTTATCTCTAACTCTGTCGGATCCGATCTGCAATGGATACCACTTTTATTTTCCTTGCAGGTTGTAGAACCGAAGTACGGCTTCTGAATACTTCAGTTCAGGACCCGTTGTTCAAATGCAAAACTTCTGACCGTTTGTGTCAGAACCGGTGATAAATCCGATCTCGGAATTTTCCAGGTTAGTCGTTTCAATAACGTTAAGGGGCTGAACTTGTAAAATCATTGAACTTGCTAAGTTAGGGGTTGGAAGTGACAGGTTCCAATTCTGACTAGTTCAGGGACCAGTTCTGCCAATTTCCAGAACTTCAAGTTCAGGGACCATTTTTGCAAACTTTTCAAAACCACAAGTTCAGGGGAAGTTTTGAAATTCTTTCAAACTTTAAGTTCAGGGTTCATTCCGTAATTTCTTGATAGTCGTGATCTGAGATAGTGGTTATCAGATAAAATTTTTAAAATACCTGATAAGCTATCAGAAAATATAAAAGCGGGAGTTGATAACTGAATTCAGTTATCACTTTCAAATTTCAAAAGCTCTTATCAGTTTTCTCTCTCGACGATCAAGAACACGAAGAACGACCCGAACGATCTATCTCTTCCCGGCTTCCCCGAGCGTTCGTTATCGCTCCGTTTGACGATCCGACTACTTCTTTACGATCCTGGTAAGATTTCTAACAACTTAGTATATTCAGATTCGTCTAAACAACAACGATTCTTGATCGGATTGAAGCCTAAAGTTTTTGGATAAACCCAAAACCCAAAAATCCTTGGATTAGGGTTTCGGGACGTTAGATCGATCCATTCTTCTTCCTAAACTTGTTTAAATCGTGAATGTACTTCATAGAACTAGTTTTAGGATCATTAGAAGTGTTTTTGGGTCGATTTGAAGTCCGGAAGACGAACAGTCACCTGGTTCGTACGAGTCTCGATTCGGGACTCTTCGAACGTTCTTGATGCAGGAGTTCTTCGCTCTTGATGCGGGACTCTTTGAAAAGGCATGTATCGGGAATTTGAATTTCCGGATTCGGGGATTTAGGTTTCCCGATTCGGGACCTGGACTGAGTGTTTTACATTCCCCGATTCGGGACTTAGGCTTATTAATGTTTAATTGAATTGAATTTCCCGATTCGGGAATTTATATATACAATGCATGTCCCGATTCTGGACTTATACATATATTGACTGTATTTGTGACAAACCCCGATTCGGGATTTTAGATCTCCCGATTCGGGACATGGCTCTTATCTAGAATCGTTCTTAACAAATCACCATCCGGGATTTGTCCATAGACCGATTCATGACTCGAGCCGGTCCTGAATCCTGGGTTTCGAATCCGGTTTTGGGTCGTTATAATCTTGACATGAGTTTCGTGGGAAAACCGTTTTACATCTCGATCGACTCAGTTTTAAAAGATTCCTTGGGGAATCTTCGAAAAACTGACTCGCGCCTAGCCGAAACTCTGTCGGATTTTCGTCAGAACACATGTTAGAGTTAAGAAGGGTCAAACTGTTTAAATGTTACCTGTTTCTGTCAGAAATGGCAAACCAAAGAGAACGCCCTTCTTCTCCGATCGATCCAGAGGCTGACCGAGCTCTGATTGCTCCCACTGACATCGTTCACATACTCTAGAACAACGAGTATGTGGACCTCTCTTCGGTCCGGGTGTAGCACACTATTGTGAGGGAGATCTTACGAGCTCATCCTCTTTCTTACGCCATGACGGCCACTGCCGAGGTACCGGCGATTTACCTGCAGCAGTTCTGGAAAACAGCCGTTCTGGACAACCGGTTCGGAGTCTTCTCGATCATTGGTCGAGTAGATCAAACCGAACTGGTTATCTCTATGGAAGACGTCCGCCGCATCCTTCGCCTCCCTGCCGCTACTGATGGCGGCCACCAGGACTTTGACCAGCTCGTCTCGGGCCCCATACTATTGAGCGAAATCCTAGCTCTTGGGGTAACCGACGAGGTGAACGGAGTTTCTCAGATCACTACGAGCCATCTGCCACCGATCTGGGCACAATTGTTCAACCTGATGAACAGGTGCCTCTCATCGAAGACGAAAGGCATAGACAAAGCGACAACTTCCTTCTCGCACATCTACCACTCAGTCGCATACGGACGGCGCATCGACATCGCTTCTCAGTTGTGGCTAGACATAACTAAGGATCTTACGACCAGGGAACACACCAGACATCATTCTATCCCGTGGTTGCGGTTCTATGGTCTTATCATTCGTGACCATATGGAACGCAATCAGGAGATCCGACGCCGTTCCGGTCATCCTGTTATCGAGCCGAAGAAGGTCAGCTGGGTGGCCAAGCGTGAATACACCGAGGGCCAGTACGAGATGCCAATTCCTCCACACGTCCTCGACGCACTGGACCAGCGGGCACCGAGCGTTGTAAGGTATAGGATTCGCTTAGGTCTAGGAGCCGCACCTATGGACCGTCCAAAACCGAAAGGTCCTGCCCAAGGTGCGCAAACCGTCCCTTCTAGTCCTCGGGCCTTACGTCCGAGGCGCCGGGGTCCCACTAGGGGGGCCTCTGGCTCGGGTGGAGTGATGAGCGTGGACGTGAGGGAAAACGTGGGTAGTATCGTCCGCAGATCCGCCACCGCTCACGCCGCATCGACATCTACCGACCTTCCGAGGACTCGAGAAGAAAGATTGAGCCGTCTTCGCCAACGTATGATCGATGATCCACAGATGCCTACTCCGAGGGTCAAGGAGTACATTCCGCGCCGACGAACCACTCCTCGTTTTCCGACGATCGAGGAGGTTCTAGAACCATCCACTCCGACTGACGCTTCTGGATCTACACCTTCTGGCTCTGCTAGAGATGTCACGGCTGCCTCGCCAGAAGAACCAGCCCGTACTTCATCGCCTCCTCCTCAGGCCACCACCTCGAGACTCCCGACGGATCCATCTGGTGATCCTGATAGCAGCTCGTCCGACACGACGCCACCTGATTCTGATCCGCATGAGGGCCCAGGAGAAGGAAAGGGCAAGGGCAAGGGGAAAGGTAAAGGCAAAGGGAAGGGGAAAGGAAAGGAGTTTGATGATGACGTCTCCACTTCCTCCTTCAATGAAAGCGTTTCCGTACAGCTCGTTGACTACTCCGGAACGGAAGAGCGAACGGTGAACACTGAGGTTGCTGAACAGGCAGAAAGCGAATCTTGGATGCAGCTTGGAGCTGGTAGTGAAGGGTTTGAGGGAGAAAGTCAGGGTCCGGTCATTCAAGAGGCCGAAGAAGAAGAGGCCCGCCAGGATGAAGCGGCGTTAGAAGCCCCAAAAGAGGCCGAAGTAGAAGTGGCCCAACCTAGGCAACCAGAAACCGGAACCCATCCAGCCAAGAGTCTATCCTCCACAGAGGCATCCCATATAGATTCTACTCGGCCAATGCCGAGTAGTCAAGTCGTTGGCAGCCAACCAACGCAACTGCACACCCAAGCCATCCACTCGACCGCCTCACAACAGGTGGTCGTTTCATCAGATCACGGGGTTTTACCACCAATTCCACCTTTCACTCGTTCGGAGTCGATCGGTGTTGAAACAAGAGATGCTCATCCCCAGCACTCGCTTTCTTTCATGACGCACAGAGTCATAGAGCCCCTAGGTACACATCTGGAGACTTCCACCCGAAGCCCCGCTGCACTTGACACTACACCATTAGTCAGCGCGGGCCAGAGAAGCACCTTTGCGGGGCTTTCCCTGTCAACCGGTTTCGTAAATGAACCGTTCTTGACCCCTTCGGGAATGGAGCCCAGGGATTCGGACAACATCCTTAAAGCTGTCCAAAGCAGGTTAGAAGCGATCGAGAAGGCCGACAAGGCTAAGAACAAGAGAATAGAGGCCATTGAGAAGGCCTTAGCCGTCAAAGAACAGGAAGACAAAGCCCGCCGAGCCGAGATCGAGGAGCTTCGTAAAGCGGACGAGGACCGACAGAGAGAGCTTGATGAAGCCAGACGCTTTATCAAAGGCAAATTCGCGGAAGGGGAACGCCCGTCTTTTGGCGACTCTAGCCGCTCTCCTACTCCCGTCCTCCGTCTACAACCACCACCACTAGCTGAAGTCGTCCCCGGCTATGTTTCGGAAGCCGAACACCAGATGTTCATCACTTATCTCACCACTTAGATAGATTCTCTAGAGAGAGAAGTGACTCAGTACAAGCAACTCGTAGCCACCAGGGACCTTCAGTTAGAGATTGCGTTGCGGAGGGTCTGCGAGCTTGAGGAGACTTGCAGGTCTCAGGCTCAGCCCTCCAAGAGACGCCATGATGATCCGGATGATTCAGCCGCAGATCCTCATGAGGGGGAGGTACCGTCAAAGAGGCTCCGCCTAGACCTTCCCTTCGGCTCTGGAACCGCCGCCGATGATACACCGGCCGACACATCTCCTCCGGCAGATCAGCCTACAGAACCGGAAGATCGTCCCACGGATGTTTGGGACTCTGATTCTGACGACGACATTCCGGCAAATGCAGCGAACTGGAAATATTTGGCTATCCCAAAGGATGTTCTCGTCCAGTTCCCTCACGAGAAGGTAACTCCCGCTATAGACTTGATCGATCCAAACACCGCTCCGACAGATCCTTCCGAGCTTCACATCTTCGACGAGGCAAGGAAGATTCTGAACCAGATTGCTCAGAGCCTTCGGTTTTGGAAACGATCAGACAACATCGTATCTAGCGCGGAGTACGATACCTTTCTCCCCACTGTACAGACTCTTGAGGCATTTACAGCTCAGCAGCAGATCAGACTGGGTTGGAACCACACGGTCATCTTTTGACCCTTCCTGGAGGAATCCTTCTAACGGATCTTCCAACAGGAAAGTCTTCATACGTGGTCCAAGAAGGTCTTCTTCGGGCTGTCTCACATCAAGAAGCGCCGACGCCGAACTGCTTACGTCTACCAGAGGAAGCTCAGTTGGAACGAACACGGGCAGATCAGAAGAAAGCTTTGGTTCACCAAGGTCACTGATGTCCGACCCTACCGATTCGGACACCAGCTGTTCCTTGAGTTCCACGTGCGCAGGTACAACGCTGCCAAACTTGACGGCAACCTTCGAGACTTCATGTTCACGGAAGCTGATCTAGACAGCATCGATCTCGAAGATCTCCTCACTCTCATCAGACACCTTGAGGGCCCGATTCTGAAACCAGACTACTTCAGAGACGGTCTGGAAGTCCTCAAGAGGTACGTACGCCACTCGATCAACCTCGCGCATCTTACTGACTATCAGATGGCGACTGAAAGCAAACAGCAGAAGGTGAATCTGCTTCGTCCCAACCTGGAGGCCAATCTACTTGACCAATACCTGCCCTACTTTCCGACGAGATTTCCAGAGCATGGTGTTGTGTATCTCACCTTCAGGAAAAATCAGCGAAGGTTTATGCGGTTCAGTGAGCTATCCAGCTTCTGTGACGGCACCCTTCTGTACGTGTACAACGGGATGAAGCGTCGTCTGTTACAGAACAACATGCCGATGCACAAGGGCACTCAATGGAAGAGTAAGCTGATCGAGGCCTTGGATCTGATCGAGAACAAGCTGAAGGAGAGACTGATGCTGAGGAGAGTAGAGACTGCGATGGAGCTCCGTACGAGAACGATCCGCGAATGGGATGAGTACATGCAGCTCTCGCAGTGGGAACCAGCGCTGAAGTATCCGCCGCCTTTCTGACTTCTTCCCAACGGGGGAGATTGTTAGATCATGACTTTTAGTTTGTAAAGAAGTCAGGGGCGTATTTTGACAACTTGTAATAGTTAGCTTTTGAACAATACTTTTGTGCACCTCTTAAAAGAGTCATAGACTCTAGGGGTTGTTTGTGTAACTTCGACTCTATAAATACGGGTCGCTAGTTAACGTTTTTAAATAATCAAGTAACTGACAACTTTCTATATATGCTTTGTCGTATTATCGTATTCTATTTGTCGTGTATATATTGCTTGATTACCGCTGTTTGAGCATTACTAAGTCTTGTAATCGCTTGCAGTGGTCCATCTATCGTATCCTTGTTGATTATCGGACTCACAGTTAGTTTTAAAACAAGCGTATGTTTGAAACAGTTAGTTTAAAACATCAGTTTCTTGTTTAAACAATCAGTTTTCAAAGGTTACATTTTTCAAACTGGACATTAAAAGGTTTTAACTTAAAACCCCGAAAAATCATAGATCAGTAGTGCAACCCATCTAGGGGCACCTCCGGCGTAAGGTACGTGGATGTTCTGAGAAGAACACACCTTGAACGTCCACGTTCAAACCGAAGCTGGGGGGGTTACATAACTCTGCGAATTATCTCCGGATGGTACCGGCCAGAGTAAAGTGATCAGGTTCCCAAAATGGTGAGATCTATTTTGGCACTGTTGAGTTCACCGGGAGGTACCGGCCAAAATGCACTAAGAGGGACCGAAACATGTACGGATAGTTACCGTGGTTCCGAAAAATCTAGGAGTCATATCAGTTAGATATGATTGGTAAAAGTCCTTACCTACCGAAATAATACGGGCCTGATGGAGTAAGAACACACCGCACATCAGGACATATGAAATAAGGATCCTAGTCCAATAAATTAATCATTTAAGGGTTTATTGATATTTGTTGGAAATTAATCTATTCACGGTTGCTAAAAATCAAAAGTTTTAATGTGTAGATGGCAAGCACTGTTACCAGTACAAACAATCTTTCCCTCGGCTCTATCCTTGAGAAGGACAAGTTAACCGGCCCCAATTTCCTTGACTGGGAGCGCAATCTGATGATTGTGCTCAGACACGAAAGGAAATGGTATGTCCTTGAAAAGTCTCTTGGGGAGGCTCCTCCAGCAAATGCTCCGGTTTCTGCTAGAAATGCTCACAAAAAGCATTCAGATGATCTGCTAGATGTCGCCTGTCTCATGCTTGCAACTATGAGCCCAGATCTACAAGCAGGGCTCATAACCACAAATGCTTATGACATGATCCGCCAGTTGAGGGACATGTTCCAGATACAGGCTCGTACAGAACGTTACGATGCCACAAAAGCATTTAATGAATACAAGATGATCAAGGGGACATCAGTAAGTGACCAGGTCATGAAAATGAAACGACACTTGGATCATCTGGAGAGGCTTGGTCATCCAGTTCTGTTGCAGCTAGCAACGGATACTATACTCAATTCGCTGTCAGAAGACTACAAACCCTTTGTAGTCAACTACAACATGAACAACATGGAGAAGCCAATAGCAGAATTGCACTCCATGCTTAAGACAGCTGAATTGAATATGGGGACCAAGAATAAAACCAAGGACGTCCTGATGGTAAGAGATGGAGGGGTGAAAAAGAAGCATGGGCATACAAGCACAAGCAAAGGGAAGGGACCAGTTCAGGCCGTCCAGAGTGCATCCAAGGCTCATAACAAAGGCAAAGGCAAGGGCAAGGGCAAGAAGGTCAAGCCAAATAAACCTAGGACTGAGAATCGCTGCTTCATGTGCATGAAGTCGGTCACTGGAGGCAGAACTGCCCAAAGCGTCATGAAGCAGGTATGAAAACCTCAGATATTTATGATTGCTTTAACTTGTCACCTTTTACTTGTTAGTTTACAAGTACACTGATACCTAGAGCAAATGACTATTGCAGGTGGTCAGAAGTGATGTGCCCAGGAATTGCAAGGATCAAGATAGATATTTATTTTTCAAGACAATTTTATTTCTAAACAGTTGTTTTATTTATGGTTACATTTTAAATACTTATAATTTATTGAATGATTTTAAATTTTATAAGTTATTGTCTTGAATAAATATCTGTTATGCATGAAATTTTAAATCTGACAAAGTCAAGTTTTGACTTGATTAGATCATAGATATTGTCTATTATAGTTACTTCAATAGTTTTAATTAAATTGAAGTAATTTATATGAAAACTGTCAAAAACACACGAGATACTATAGGAATGTGTTTTTGGGAATAAAACATTTATGAGTAATAATTCTTGTGATCAAGTTTAATTACTCAAATGTTTAAAAGAGGATTTAGGATATTAACTCAGAAAGAGTTAATAATAACAGTATTTATAAAACTAAGAAAGTTCCAAGTTTTGGAATTAGGATTTAACAAAATCCAGATAAAGTTTTATAAATATTAGAATTCTCAAGTTCATTACTTGAAATAGAATTGACTAATCAAAGCTTTGACTAAGTCAATAGTAAATTTTAAGTAATAGTTGGTTTTCATAAAAGTCAGTGGGAGCCCAGTTTATTCTCTATCTAGTCTAAGATAAAGAATGAAACATACAATTATTGATTTTATATATCTCGGAATTCATGATCCAAGTAGGATGAGAATTCATAAGATATAATCTACCTTTTAGTCGAAAAGGGAATGAAAGTTTCAAAACAAATGTCTTAAATGACTGTAAGTCAATAATTAAATGTTGGAATAATTAATAAAGATAGAATTCCAGTAAATTTGTCAGCGTAGTAAATGGAATCTGATTTCAAGTATAAATCATTCATCTACACAGCAACTAAGGAAAGTTGCAGTTTAATTTTACATATTCAGGGAAAAACTAGGAGTTATTCCAGGTCTCCAAGTTCAGGGAATATGATAAAATAAATGACTAATTTTGTTTAAATGCTTGCAAAACAATAATTAACATAATCAAGTGGATTGTATCAGTAAATACAAACTTGTATTATTTGGTTATCACTTTGATTAAAATGGTAAACTTTAATCAAAGGATTTAAACTGAAGATAGGTGATACTTCATTTTAGATCAGTATTTAACAAACGTTAAATAGATATCATAAAAGTTATTAAGAAATGTCATTAATTTTGTTATTATTACAGAGTGTAATATGGACTATACAAATTTAAATTCTTCATCACTTTTATAAATTTTGCATGTTTTATAATCCAGGAGTGAAACTAGTTTTTAGTTTTTCATTCGAAATTTGACCGTGACAACTTATCGAGGTGGGAACCCGATAAGGTGTTAAAGTCATTGTGAACTTTTGGATAGTTATGATCAGTTGTTGAATAACAGCTACAAGTGTTGTAGACTAAAAGTTGCACAGATATTTGATAGAGTAGCAAATATCGGACGTGATCCGCGGTTGAGATTACTTTTTGGAATTAGTCATGAGTAAATCTCACAGTGGTTGTCCCTATCACCTGAGGTATCTGGTTTGATGTCATAAGGACTGTTGAATACTTAGTACACTCAACCGCTACGCCGTAACAGGGTGGCTATAAAGGGCGTAACTAGATTCAGCGGAAGCCGTGGTGTTAAAGGCAGATATGCAAGATGGGATTTGCACCTCTTCTCTGAAGAGAGATATTTCTGGGCCCCTTGACTAACTGAATATACTGATGAAGTGCATGGCCATGCCCAAACGAACTGATTAGTTCTTTGTCGTTTACCTATCAGCAAAAGTCGGATAGTCGAAAAAACAGAATCTTGAGTATTTAGAGTTGACGCTTTCCAAGCTCATACTCACAGATGAAATATCGAGATGCAAAGGGAAAAACCAAGTTATACCCAATTTATGAACAGTAGTTTCATAGATGTTATTTCCTTACGAAAAGTTTATATCACCAGTCTGGGTATAAGAGTTCTTGTAACCTGGTTAGCGTAAGTGCCTGTCTAGGGGCCTCTTTAGGTCCGTGTAATCAAGACGGTATTGCCAACTTGCACAAGTGGGAGTCTGTTAGTAATTATGTGCATAAGTTGACAAACCAAGTAATTACACATCCAATGTTACAAGACACTTGAGGGTCACACCTGTGAGGACCTATAAATCGAATAAGTTAAATAAAACCCAGAAATGGAGAGATTGGATTTATAATAGTCAATTATAAATCACTTGGGTAATTTCAGTCAGAAATCCCAAAGTTGGAGGATTATTAATTAATTAATGGAATTATATATTTATTAGATAAATAAATATATAATAGAATAATCTAATTAATTATAAGTAATTATCTAGAAAATTCTTTTCTTGAAAGAAAAGAAAAGAATAAGATAATTAAAAGGAAACTGAATCAGATGGAAACTGTATTATTTTCCATATAAATAAGCCTTATGGGTTGAAGATCATTAATTCAATTTTTACCCAATAATCAGTTTCCAGTTTCTCTCTCTCTCTCTCTCTCTCTCTCTCTCTCTCTCTCTCCTCTCTCTCTCTCTCTCTCTCTCTCCTCTCCTCTCTCCTCTCTCTCCTCTCTCTCTCCAACCGGCGCCGCCCTCCCCTTGCAACAAACCAGTTTGTTTCCAGTCTTTCGGGTTTTTCGTTCTGCTAGAGGAACATTCGTTGGTCGTTCATTGGTGGACTTATTCTCAAGCAATCCAGGTAAACCATTCTAACTTTTAACTGTAGGATTAGATAAGAAAACGATAAAGATCTGTGGATATCTAGGTTTTGTATCCAAATCGCTTCCGCATTCGATCGAATCAGTATGTTTTCGATCATATAGATCTTTTACCAGTTTGGTTATCGGATCAATGGGATTTATTGAACCAGTGAGGTTTCGAGATCCATAATGTTCCTCGTGTCAGTTCGACCCGAGGGATCCCACAAAAACCCAACAAATAATTACACTGAAACACTAATCAATTACACCCAAATCGGTGTTCATGCAATTACCCCCCCAAAACTTAACCCGAACTCTCATACTTGACCCAAATCGTGATGACTATACCATCCAACGATTAAAGAGGGGTTTAGAATTCATACCTTGAGATCTATTAACAAACCACACTTGATTATCCGCCGTTTTCCTTCGAGAATCGTACGCACACACCACCCAAATCTTCAAAACACCAAAATTCGACTTTCTGAAAATTCCAGTCCACTTCGAGAAGTTGCTGCTCTCAACTGGAAACTCCGATCGCTAATCCCTCCAGTCAGATTGTAGATTGATGAGTCGTGAACCTACTGTCCAAATTTCACGAAGATCCAACGGTTGACGAGGGAGAACGAGCCGTTTTCCCACAGCCGCGCATTCCTGACGGGAAATCCAAAAATTTCCCCTTTCCCTCTCCTCTTGCCCTAAAACGGTTTCTTGATCAAAACAAGCCAAAATCAAGTTTCTACATCATCCATGGTCAAAATCTAACGTTTATAAACATTCAATTTCATAGACTTCATACCAATTGATGACCAATTGGTCACCACTTCCAACCCTTAACCCTAACCCAAGAATTATTCAATACTACACCAATGATTGAGTACATGCATAAAGATCATACCTTTAATGCGAATTAAGTAGTCACAACCCCAATGGATCCACCGTAAGCCTTCAATTTGATCTCCTTGCTCTTCAAATCTCTCCATCGCCAACTCTCTCTCTCTCTCTCTCCCAACTCCCTGATGATCGATTTTCAGGGGAGTGGAGGGTTTCCTTTGGCTTATATCCTTCTAATCAACCCTTAAGTTCCATAATTAACAATTGAACCCCTCAATTTTTGGAAACAGTAATACACAAAATAGGTTTAACTTAAAGGAAATCCGTTAACTTACGTAAAAGGAAAAAGGGGTGTTACAGCACACTACAAACTTCAAGAGATAATCGATGCTTGATATTCTTTTTTTATATTATGATATATACTGAATATGTACAAATGTGTTAATTCTCTAGCCACCTTGCATACTCCATATCAAAAACTGCACCATCTATAAATTTTTTTCTTCTAAAAGTCAAGAACCACCCAACAATATATATAAAACTAATGATTTTTTTTTATGAATTTTGTTATCTTACCTAAGCTTATAATATTTATTCCAAGAGAACACCTTGATCACCTCCAAGAACACCACCACCTTGCAGTAACATTCACATTATCTCCATCTACCATTCTAAATCCAAGTTTCACAAGCATTAATCAGGAACAGGAACCAATGCATCTGAGAGGGCAAATAAGTCAAATTTCACACATATTTTCTTACTAGTTGTAGTCAAGAAGATCCAAATTTAACGATGGAACCAATAGTTAGCATCCTTCAAATATAGAAAAGTAATTATATAGTTGATCTTATTTTCACATAAACTCAAGCAATTGCATTTCCAAATGAACAACTTATGCTTTAGACAAACCGTTTGATTAATCTTATTAGCTTATTAAAAAACAGCATTCTAGCGATAATTATAACTATTAGCACAAAAAACTAATTATGTATAATAAGATCTATTAATAGTATAATAGTATTAAGAAACTTACAGCTTTACAAAGCTTCTTAAACAAAGCCATTGGCTTCCTCTTCAAACCTCTTTGAAACCTATCAATGCAAACATATTCCTTTACAAAACAAATCCATATAGTATATAAGTATATATATATACCTACTGCGAGCACATGCAGTGAAGAGCTTCACAAGCTCATCAGTGTACATATCGAGCAAAACATCTAAAGAGATCAAAAGTTCAGAGATCTAAAAAGAATATAATTGATTGTGCATATTAGTGGCATAAAATACAAAGTGCCACTATTGATTGTGCATATTAGTGGCATAAAATATAGAGTGCCACTATTAATTGTGTATATTAGTGGCATAAAATATAGAGTAACACTATTGATTGTGTATATTAGTGGCATAAAATACAAAGTGCCACTATTGATTGTGTATATTAGTGGCATAAAATATAAAGTGCCACTAAAAGTTTTAATGGCATATATAAAGTGCCACTAAAAATATCAAATAGTGGCACAAAAACTAATGCCACTAAAAGTGTGTGCCACTAAATGACATTTTTTTGTAGTGCCACCTTCCCATGAATCGCGTCAATCCTCCGTGATTGCGTCCACCGTAACCGAAGATGTGTAGCTAAGATTCATCCTCACGTTCACAACCAAAATTGAGTTCACATTTGAATCTAACCCTATATGTGTGTGTTTGTGTGTGTGTATATATGTATATATATATAGAGAGAGAGGGAGGTTCAAACGAGAACGACATTAATTTAAGAAAATACGATAACGATTCTCAGACACACATTTTTTCTCTTCAAACTCAAACACCATGGTGCCGAGGTGGCAAAGGTGGTGATGGTGGTGGTGGAGGTGGCTGGTGGTGGTGGCGGTGGCGAAGGTGGCTGCTGGTGATGGCAGTGGTGGCAGAGGTGGCTGCTGGTGGAGAGGTGGCTGGTGGTGGTGGTGGCGGAAGTGGTGTGGGTGGCGGGGGATATTACCAATGCTCTGGTAGTGTATTTGAAGAGGAAAAATGTGTGATTGGGAATCGCTCTCGTATGTTCTTAAATTGATTTCGTTTTCGTATGAACTTCCCTATATATATATATATATACATATATATATAGGGCCAGGTTCAAGGAAAAGCCTCAAATATCCGGAAAACTGAGGAACACCTTCGGAGGTCGTCACATGTCCTGTATGCACAAGTGTATAGGCTCTTGTGCATAACGCTATTGATTCATGCTATCGCTCTTAACAGTATAAGATTTTAGTTCTTATCATGTTCATCTTATAAAACAAATTGACCCGATATACACTTATCAGGTAATTATCAAGTAAAGCATACGACAATTATTTTTGAGTCACTAATCTTTTTGAATTAGTGGCCACTGTTTTTAATCACTCATATTTTCTATAAATATGTAGTGCACATTTTAACCACTACTTTTTTGTAGGGTTCAATACTTCAATTTGGTGACCATCACTTTTTGTCACTAGCAATATATCCAACATCAAGTTATTAGTTACCACAAATATTTTAGCCACTAATCCTATTAAGCTAATACTCTTTCGTAGTCACCAACAATTTTAATCTAATGACCATGATTTTTTTTTTTATTGTCAACTATCTTTGAAGTCACTAAAGGTTGTTTGGTTGGTTTTTATTATGTCTTTTATGATAAGGTTGCATGTGTAGATTAATCTATCTGTAGATTGTTAAGTGTTTTGTTTAGAAGAGTTTTCCTATAAATGAAAGTGTTGGGTGCAAAATCAGATAGTATCCGATATCACAAGATATCGCTAAAGATGAAGTCAATAGCAAAGTCAAAGAAGTCAAGAAGTCAAATATTGCTTTAATTGTTAGTTTGTAATGTTTTTGTATAGTTAGTTTGTAATGTTTAAGGAATATGTTTTTTACTTGTAAGAGACAAGTTTAGAAAAAACTGGGCTTTCTACATACAACTCCCCCTAGAAGCTTACTAATACACTACACGTATCCTATATCATTAAGCTATTACCAAACAATCATGTATAGTTGACCGAATAAGTTGTGAATCCCATTAAGCTCATTGTGTTGCTATCAGACATGCCCAAAATCGTTCGAATAATGCCACCATGACCACTAATTTTTATAAATAATGTCACCATGCATGTAACACCCACTAATTAGTGACAGCTAATTTTTGGTAACTAACCCTTTCAAACTAGCTAATGCTCATATTTTGGTTGCTAGAACTCACAATTTAGCAACCCATCAGTTTTTGCTCGTTAATTTTTTTAAACTCAGTTGCTCATCATTTGGTCACTAGCTATTTTATAACATTAGTGTTAGAAATCTAGTTAGTTGTGTCAATTTTATAATTTCTTAAATATTGCTTCCTTTTATGTAAATTGTAGTTGAGGCCCAATTGTTTAGGGCCCATCTATTTTAAAAAGCCTAGTCCATTAAAGTTTAGTATAAATAAGAGTTGTAATCTTCATTTGTACCTCCTCTCTTCTCTCACACTTTGAATGGAAATCTACCTTGGATCATGTACCTAGCATTTACATCATAGTGATCTAAGTGTTCTGGATTGATCGATTTGGAACCTACAATTAGTGACAAAAAGTACAACCATCACAAATTTAATCACTAACTTAGATCAACATGAAAAATCTTTTTAAGTTATCAACTTTCATTTTTGGTGAGTTGTTTCAGATCTTGTAAAGCTTTGTTTAAGTTTCTGTATTGGTTAGATGGTAACCACAACAATTTTAGCTTTAGTTTGAGGTTGTTCCACCTCTTTTAATGGAATAAAAAATGTTTGATTATGTCCCATGAAAGTGAATTTTAATCCCACCTTATCTCATATTATCTTTGTCCCATGTCACACCGAACATAAAACTATTTTTTTATCTCATCCTACTCCATCTTGCCTATGCACGTGCACCAAACACAACATAGTTATAAAGTTTTGAATTTTGGCACTAAATTCGTAACAAAGCTAGTAACCAAATTTTAGTAACAACCTTTGTTAATTGTTATCCTTACAAAATTCACAATTAGTGAGCAAAAATAAGTATACAGCCACTAAAGTTTTAGCGACTAATTAGACTCTTTTAGTGAAAATTAAAAATTATATAAAATATTAAGCAGCTATATAATAAAATTAATTTTGAAAACTACAAATAAAACAATGATTTTTAATATACACGTTTGATAATAAATTTTGGAAGTTACAAATAAAATAATGAATCTTAATATACACGTTCTAATAATAAATATGGAGGTTGTTACTATTAGGCTGTTGCTGTTAGGTTACCCACACCCAACCCAATCAACCCTCTCAATCCACTCACTTTTTTAATGTCACATCAGCTGACACATCAGCTTTTTCCCAACCCTCTCTTTACCCTCCCATAACTCTCTACAACACACATCCAACCCTCTCAACCCTCTCACACACAACACAGAAAATAAAGCGGGTTGGTGAAGCCGCTGTGTTTCTAGCCCGCCGGTAAAACATTGTTGTGCACCCAACCCGCCGGTAAACCTTGAAGCCGGCGGGCATACCCGCATGAACCCGTTTGCATGGGTGCGTGTAGCCTTAGAGCATCTCCTGCAACTTTTTTATATATTTTTTTTTAAATGAAGAATAAAATGTTAAAATTTTTAAAATCTTAGTTTTTCATCTTTAACAGTTTTTTTATTATAGAAATTTTATCATCATTTATATTATTAAAATATATATTACATTTATTTTTCCTGTAAAATTTTAAAAACTTTTAAACAATCAAATTATATTATTGGTGGAGGATATTAAAAATAATATTTCTCTCTCTAGTTTTAGAGATTTTAGAGAATTCTCTATATTTAGAGATTTTTCAAAGTTTTTCTATTTTAAAAAAATGAGATAGCAAAGCTGTTGAAGCATTTTAGCAAACCAAAACCTATTTTTTGTTATTTTAGCAAATCTGTTGGAGATGCTCTTAGTAGTTTAATCCATAAGCTTATAAATCTTACCAAACGCAGGAATCTTACCTAAGAATTTGAGAGGGAAGGAATTAAACTAAATCCCTAACTTACCTAAGAATTGCCAAATTACCAGATCACTACTAGAAAAACAGGTATCAGCGACGGTTATCAGCGACGGATCAAATCCGTCGCTTATTAGCGACGGATCAACGACGGAATAGCGACGGAATGTCCGCGACCATTAGCGACGGAAAATAGCGACGGATCAGCGACGGAATTAATTAATTAATTTTTTATTATATTTTTAAATAGTTTCGTCGCTGATCCGTCGCTGATCAGCGACGGATCAGCAACGAAATTCATTAAAAAATAATTCAAAATTAATTAATTAATTCCGTCGTTGATCCGTCGCTGATCAGCGACGGATCAGCGATGGAATTCATTAAAAAAATAATTCAAAATTAATTAAAGAATTCCGTCGCTGATCCGTCGCTGATCAGCGACGGATCAGCGACGGAATTCATTAAAAAATAATTCAAAATTGGTTATTGAATTTCGTCACTGATCCGTCGCTGATCAGCGACGGATCAGCGACGGAATTCATTAAAAAAATAATTCAAAATTGATTATTGAATTTCGTCACTGATCCGTCGCTGATCAGCGACGGATTAGCGACGGAATTCATTAAATAAAATAATTCAAAATTAATTAAAGAATTCCGTCGCTGATCCGTCGCTGATCAGCGACGGATCAGTGACGGAATTCATTAAAAAATAATTCATAATTAATTAATGAATTCCGTCGCTGATCCATCGCTGATCAGCGACGGATCAGCGACGGAATTCATTAAAAAATTAATTCTTAAACTAAAATAAGAAATTCCGTCGCTGATCCGTCGCTGATCAGCGACGGATCAGCGACGGAATTTCTTATTTTTTGTTTTTTCCTCCATTTTTTAAGATTATATTTCACTCCTATGTACATATTTGTTATGTATGTATCTATATGTGTGTGTTGTGTAGGATAAATTATATATACACCATATTCATTAAGAACCATGGATTAAGTTTGTAAGTGTTAAGTTCATTAAACATCAAGCAATACCCTTTATGGAATAATACAACAGACTATCGATCATTCACAATATCTCATGCATGTATATACATACACAACCTTAAGTCATTGCTAACATTGTTCATTAAGGGTTGTTACATCCCGTAAAGGCTTAATATAACTATTAAGTTGTAATGAAGCTCATTAGATTGTATTTGGCTACATTGTAATGAGCCTTATTTGGGTGTCAATCGATCTAGTTGGCCTTTAATCGATAAGTTCAGGTCTCAATCGATCTAGTTGGGCTTTAATCGATAAATTTGCGTCTCAATCCATCTAGTTGGGCTTTAATCGATAAATTTGCGTCTCAATCCATCTAGTTGGGCTTTAATCGATATATTTGGGTTTCAATCGATCTAGTTGGCCTTTAATCGATATATTTGGGTTTCAATCGATCTAGTTGGCCTTTAATCGATAAGTTTGGGTCTCAATCGATCTAGTTAGGCTTTAATCAATATATTTGGGTCTCAATCGATCTAGTTGGGCTTTAATCGATAAATTTGCGTCTCAATCCATCTAGTTGGGTTTTAATCGATACATATGGGTTTGAATCGATCTAGTTTACCTTTATAGTTGGTCTTTAAAGTTAAGTTCTAATGTATTTAGTTAGGTTTTAATGGGTCTAGTTTGGTTTTAATGGGTCTAGTTTGGTTTTAATGGATCCAGTTGGGCTCTGATCGATCTGAATGGGCTTAGATCGACCTAGTTCAGCTTTAATCGATTGAGGTGGGCTTTGATCGGTATAGTTAGGTTCTAATGAATCTAACTAGGCTTGGATCGATCTAGTTGGGTCTGGATCAATCTATTATTTATCATTTGAAATAATATATCCATAATTCTATATATATACTATCTAGGCCAAGGTTATTATACAACTCAGTAAAAGGTTACAACCCGTACAACCTTCATGTAAACCATTCGTTTAGCCCATTTATATGGTTTCTCATGACCTCATCGATGCACATGACGAATTATGAGATGAATCACATGAAATTGATACTTTCATGAAGCATTCATGATATAATATGTATTTAATGATCTAGTATGCATTGTAGGTAATATTATTGCATGAAATTACTAATCATTGACGAATTGAGTAATTAAACATAAATAATGAGCTAAAATAAATGATTTATATGAAGGTTTGTACGGGTTGTAACCTTTTACTGGATTGCATAATAAAATAACCCATACTATCTATTAGTTATTGTTAAGGTAAGATGTTTATTATTTAAATTTGTTTAAAAACTTTTGGTTTCTCCCTCTTTCACTTTTCATTTCCCTCTCTTCTCAATTCTCATTCTCTCAATTTTCATTTCCCTCTAATTTTATTCCAACATATCAAAACCCTAATTTTATTTCACACACCCCCTTTATCAAAAATCAACCATCCCCCTACCATCAGTCCATCACCGCCTTCTTGCTACCATCAACAATCGCCGCTGCAACCATAAACCATCCCCCCTCTCTACTCTCTGTTCCAGCCAAGAGTCGCGGCTAGTGGAAGTCTCCTGTTTCTCCAATTGTTGCAAGTGGCGGTGGCGGTGGAGACGGTGGTGAAGCAGCAGCCGGCGACGGGAAGTGCAACGGCGGATGGCTGGCGACCCTTGTTGGCGACGAAGCAGGAGGTATAATGGTATTGTGGACTTGTGGTTGCAAGTTTTTGTTTACTATTTACAGTTTTTTGTAATTTTTTAAGGCTATCTCTAAGTGAACAGATTATAGGTATAAAGCCAAATATTTTTGTTCATTCGGACGACTTTACATATACACATGTTTCTTGTACTAGTGTCTACAATCAACAGCCAATAGAAGCATTTATTCATCCCATAAATCAATATATGAAATGCTTATGCATCTGGTAATACTTTCAATTAATATGCAAAAGCAGGAAAGCAAATGAAAAGGGGAAATTTAGATCTAGGGTTCCAAATTGTACAAGAGTTACCTGCAGCAGATGATAATTAGTAACTTTACTGTTTTTTTATTGACTGTGTACATATATATATGATATGCAAAGAGCCATCTTGGTGGTACCTTTGTTTATGACTTTTTAGGCTGGACAAGGTTATGCAGCCTGAGATCTTTCAAATTAGGCCCTCACTATATGATTTTTAGGAGCATTAAACAAACATATAAAAACTTGATGTTTCTTAGAATTTTACTTCAATTGTTGGATGATCAATAGAGTTGACTTATTGGAAATTCACTTCAGTTGGTGGATGATCAAGGCTCTACTGCTTGAGGCTCAAAAATATTTTTACAAGATATACTTCACCTAACTTTCCTTTTTACCCTTAAATGTTGTAGGGTTCTTTACTACACTTATAAGTCTTGGGAACGGATAATTGTAAATGGGCTTGTTATTTCTCTAAAGACCGCACTCAACGTAATAAAGGGACATCCTTTTGGTTTCTCGCCATGGGCATTCGAAATCACAGGGCCGGCCTTGTCTCCAACCAAACCAACAACATGGAAAATCTGATAAGCTCTCAGTCTGAACGAATCAGGTACCCTGTTTATCGATTACGTTTCTTGTTTGCAATTGATTTATTTTTCTATTCGTTTATCGCAAGGGGCTGCTCCCAGTGTAAGCTATTTATGTTTGTTGTTTGCAGTTGATTCGTTTATTGCAAGGGGTTTCTCTTGATATGGTAAGCTGTTTATGTTTTATGTTTTCAATTGATTTGTTTATCGCAAGGGGCTGCTCAATCTGGTAGATTCCTAAAAAATCACTTAACAAACTATGCAATCTTAGTATTTAGTGAAAACAAAAGAATGCTAAAACATTCATATAAAATGGATGTTGGTTTCTTAAGAATGCTAAAACATTGTTTGTTACCATGGAGAGAAGGTATATATTTATGTTGGGATAGAATGAAGTATTACTTTCATGTTGTATTCTAAAATATAAAATTAAGTCTACAAGGTTAGTTATTGCATGATTGTCAACTTACCAATTTATTTTTCTTTCTTTCGTTTTTATCCAATATTGTCTTTATGTTATCTCTGTTTTCACTCTTAATTAGATGTGGGTGGGATATCATTCGCTATGGGATATGAGATCGTTGATGTTCATGCATCAAGACACATTTTACCAAATGTCAGGTAATGTTGTTATGATGGCTTCATTTCTTAACCATGTAAGTTTCATTAGATACTCTAAATAATATTTGTTTTTGACTTCCTTTGTATATTATGAATTGGTGTTTGAAATATTCATGTGTGTATATATATGCTTAGCTTTATATAGTAATTAAAATAATGACATTTTTACAAACAATCCTGTTTTTTGTTTTCTACAGGCTAGAGGCTTCCTTAAGGCCATGGTGAAGTGTAAAGACATTTGTATGAGAAAGAAATTAGAGGAGTCGGATGAGAAAAAATAAGAGGAGGTAGATACAAATTTGTATGTGTTTGTTAAATTTAGAGTTTGGTCCGCAAAAAAGAGTTTCAGGAAATGAAAGAATTGGTGAAGATGTTAAGCCAAAATCGACCACCCTCATTGTATTTATGTTTTTGTTTTCATCTCAATTATGTTTGTGCATTTTTTTCTAGATTATAAACAAGCGCCTCACCTATACGTGACTTGTGCGTTTTGATCTTAAAATTTACACATGTATTGGATTAGAGCTTGGTTTTAGGGTATTGGTTAAGAAGGGTTAAGCTACTAATTGTGTAAGGATTTTGCTTTATGATCTAATTGTATTTTTGAATTTTAGAAAATTGAGGTTGTAAAAAGAATCTTATATACATGATGTGTATTTGTACAGAAATATATAGTTTTTAAATTTTTTTTTTAAAAAATTGCCAAAAATCAGCGACGGATCAGCGACGGAAATTCCGTCGCTAAATGGATCCGTCGCTGATCCGTCGCTGACACGTGTCCGTCGCTGATCCGTCGCTGACACGTGTCCGTCGCTGATCCGTCGCTGACACGTGTCCGTCGCTGATCCGTCGCTGACACGTGCCCGTCGCTGATCCGTCGCTGATGCGTGCCCGTCGCTGATCCGTCGCTGAAACCCCTCTGTCGCTGATCCGTCGCTGATATCCGTCGCAGATCCGTCGCTGATAGTATCAGCTACGGCCAGATCTGCGACAACCCTTCAGCGACGGATCAGCGACGGAACTTAGCAACAGCGACGGATTAGCGACGGAATAGTCCGTCGCTGATGCCCGTTTTTCTAGTAGTGGATTACCCTTAGGTACATGGAAGGATTTTAAAATCCGTTGACATGAGAATTACCAAATTACCAGATTACCCTTCAATTAGATACCCTAACTTACTACTTCGCTTCAACCCACCTCCGACCGCCGCCACCGCTTCGACCCAACGCCGACTGCCGCTTCGACCCACCGCCGACCGCCGCCGCCGCTTCGACCCATCGCCGACCGCTGCAGACCGCTTCGACCCACTGCCGACCGCCAACCGCCGCTTCGACCCACCGCCGACCGCCGCTTCGACCCACCGCCGACCGCCGCTTCGACCCACCGCTACCGCTTCGACATAAGAACAAAAGGAGGGTAATTCTGTCATTTTGCATATCTGAATTCCAATTCCATCGGACATTTCTGCCGACCAAACAGATTATGGAATTGGATTCCAGTTCCTTCAAAAAGATTCCAGCAAACCAAATGCGACCTAACTATCTATAAGCCTGAATATTCAATATATATATATATATTTTTTTTAAAAGAAAAGGAAAGTGTGAGAGAGAGACAACTAAGTCTTTTGAGTCAATTATAGTTTTTGATTCATTTACCGTCATTTTTATTATATTTAGAAAGTAAAAAAGTAAAAAAGAAAAACACACACTTTAAGGACCGGCCCTAAAGATAGTGACAATAACATTAAAGTTTTTGTTTTCTATATGATCTGTAATAAAAATTATTTTTTTTAAACGATCTGTAATAAAAATTATTGTTCTAGTTTAAGAGGAAAATAAAATCTAAGAGAATAGATATAAGGAACATTTAAATAAAACTCTATAACCAATTTATAGATAAACAATAGCACCTCAGTAGAATATGCTCCTATGGTAATCCTTACATCATCTTCAACTATTACTAAAAATACAAAATAATTTTGTTAAGAAAAGAGGGGTGGAGGTTCCTAAAATGTTTCTACAATATTGCTATTCTATTATATTTTTTTTAACGACAACTTAATTAGTTGTTAGTATACCTCTTAGTTAGATTAGAAACTCCTATGCCCAAATTCGAATATGGGACTTCTACTCTAAGAGGGTAACCCCTCTACCAACGAGGCTAGCCCCAGTTTGGTGCTATCCTACTACACAAAATAGAAAATTTGAAGAAAACTCTAAAATCTCTAAATAAAGAGAGAAAAACATCATTTTAATATCTTCTACCAATAACATATTTGATTGATTAAGGCTGTGTTCTCGAGTTTTTTTTAGGGAGGAAAGGGAGAGAAAGGGAAGGAAAGTAGGAGAGAAAGAAAAAAAAAGTTGTGTTCTTGAGTTTTTTTAAGGAGAGAAAGGAAGAGAAAGAGAGGGGAAATGAGATGAATTTTCCTTCCAAAACTTTCCTTCCAAATGTGGGAGGAAAAGGAAGGAAAAGGAAGGAAAAGAAAGGAGAGGATAAAAAATAAATTAAAAAAGTTAAAAAGATTTATAAATTTACACATATACCCGGAACTTACATTCTCCTTCAAAATAAATAAGGGTATATCCGTAAAAGTAGCATCTTTTCTTTCCTTTCTCTCCTACTCAAGAACATGAAAATTTATTTTTTTCCATTTCTTTTCCCTTCTTTCCTTCTAATATCAAGAACACAAATAAAATTATTTTTTTTCTTTTCTTTTCCATTCCTTTCTTTTCTTCCTCCTTCTTTTTCTTTCTTTTCTTTCCTTACAAAACTCGAGAACACAGCGTAAAAGTTTTAAAAATTTTATTAAAATATTAAATATATATATATATTTTAATAATATAAATAATGATAAATTCTTAAAAATAAAAAACTTGTTAGAGTTCAAAAAATATCACAAATTCTAGTTTTTAAGTTTATATTTTAAAAAATTAAAAAAAAAACCGTTTTAATTTATCTAAAAACACAAAAATAGTATTCTTTTCATTTAGAGTAAACTACAATTTTGGCCCCTGTGGTTTATGGATTATTTTGAAAGTGGTTCTTAAGGTTTCATAATTCAAAAAATGGTACTTGTGGTTTGAATTTTGCTTTGAAAGTGGTCCCTGGCCACTAACGACGTTAAAAACCTTCGTTAGTGCCAGGGGTATTTTCGTCAAATCATGTCTTTGTCCCCTTTTTGCAATTGTTTTTTGTTTTTATTATTTTTGTATAAATGTACCAAAACTTTAGGTACTAACATGTAACATTACACATATATATACACACATACATAAACACGGGGACCATCTTCCCTATGAACATCGACCAAACTCCGACCAAACAGTCTAGAGTCCACTGAGTTCAAATTTCTCCATTTACATACACACACACACACACAAGGATCATCGTCCCCATGAACACGGCCGGCCAAACTCCGGTCAAACTTCAGCCAAACTCCGACCAAACAGCCCCACTGAGTTTACATCTCCATTTACACCCCATATATATATATATATATATATATATATATATATAATCGAGAGTTATCACAAAATGGGTTAAATATCAAATGGGCTAACGATCGAATCATGGAGATGATTTGTTGTAGTTTCACGTTGAAGATAGTAGGATCAAAACAATATAGTGTTCGGGTTCACCGGAGAAGACGATATGGTGTTGCCGGCGATCATGGTGTTCAACGAAGTAAGAAGATGATGTGGGTTCTCCATCCTTATACCCTTTTTCCGGCAATTTCGAGTCGCACCACCTTGCCATTTCTTTCCGGCAATTAATGTTCCCCCACCCCACCCCACCACATATACATACATACATATATATATATACACACACACACGTTAAGAAGGATGTAAACGGGGATGATTTCCATAAATAAATTTCGCCGCCGGCCAAAAGTCTGTCGTCAATCTACCAGTGAAATTGGTTGGGACGATGGTCCCTATGATTTGTATTGTTTCTCTATGTGTGTATATGCTTACTCATGTATATATATATAGTAGTATTCCATTGTTAACCAAGGCTTTGTGTTAACCTTGTTAACCTAGGGGCAAATTAGTCAATTGTAGTTTAGGCTCTAATCAATTAATCAAAATCCTAAAATATAGCTTCCAAATTTGACTCCTTCCAAAATTTACGCTTACCATATTCAATTTGAATTCCAAACCCAAATTCACTTATTGTTCACGCTGGCGATTTTGGCAAAGGATGTTGAATCGGCCGGCCGGTTTCTTGTTGATGCCGCCGGCCAGATTCTTCTTGCTCACCCACCGCGGCGACCGTCTATTCCACCACTACCCATCGCCGCTGCGTTTCTCCCCTGCTGCAACCGCCGCTGCTCAAAACACCGGCGATTATCATCGTCCGAACACCGTCGCAACCGCCTCTCTGTCATCCACCATCACCGCCATTACCACGGTCATCCATCATGTTCGTCCTCCATCACCGCCGCTTCCACCGTCTGTACTGTTGTGACCATGTCGTCTGCACCGCCTCCACCATCTGCACCATTGCGGCCAGCTTAGTCTTCCACCGCCTATACCACCGCTGCCGTCTCATTCCTCCACCTTGTGCACATGTGTTCCATCGGCTTCTTCCTCCAACTACACCGCCGGCTGCAGATGTGTTTTGTCGTCTGAACACATGTGTATCGCTGGCTTCCTCCACCGTCTACAACCCCCCTGCCGAAGTGCACATGTGTTTCGTCTGAACACTTGTGTGTACGATGCCGAAACACATGTGTATCATCGACTTCTCCCACCATCTAACATCATTCTTGCCGGAGAGCACATGTGTTTCGTCGGAATGTACCGGAGACCGTCGGAGATGGAGGACGTGTTAGGTCAGGATGCATAGGGTTTATGAATGTTGAATGTATTTTGTTTGAATTTTGAAATTTGAATATATTTTTTTATTTAATTTAATCTAATGTGTTGTTCCCAAAATGCCCTTTGCATATGTGTTTGTTAGTTTTTTAAATTTGGAATTATTCAATTTTTCCTAATTATAGGGATTTAATCTTGACCATAAATCAAAATAATCAATGGTTGTGATACGTTAACACATTTAACACAAAATATCTGGTTAACAACGGAAGGGGACTCTATATTTATAGATTAGAGAGACATAATTAATTACCATTTTGACCTTAAAAGCTCCATGTTTTTTTCTAAATGTAAGAAAAAGTTAAAAAATTGCAAAAAGAGAGGGATAAGATATGATTGGACCATTTTACCCCTAACTCTAACTGAGGTTTTTAACGACGTTAGTGGCCAGGAATCGCTTTCAAAACAAAATCCAAACCACAAGCACCATTTTTTGAATTATGAAACCTTAGGTATCACTTTCAAAAAAATTGATAAACCACATGGACCAAAATTGTAGTTTACTCTTTCACCTACGAATACAAAAACACAAAAAAATAGGTGGCCAATAAATTAAGCTTGCAAAATCAAATATTAGTACTTTGTTCAACATTATAATTACATATATAGGGGTGGGTTCAAATGTGAACCTAATTTTCATTGTGAACATGAGGACAAAGCTGGACCCTTGATCAAAATTTCGCTCATTTAATCTATGGCAATAAGAGGCGGTGGCAATTTTGAAATTATGTTGAAAACTCTGACCATGGCTCAAAGAAAATTAAATGTGCAAGGGTAAAAGAGGAAAGTAAAAAGCAGGTCAGGTCAAATCATCAGACCCGTCATCATCACAACCTCCAAAAGTACTTTTCTCTTTCACTCTCTCTCTCTCTCTCTCTTTCTCTAAAACTTCCCATGGAAGAAAACCACCTCACTAAAATCACCATTAACATTTGAAGAAGAAATCAAATGCTGAATATGTTTTCATTCGAAGAAGAAAATCATCATTCTCATCAGAAACTCTGCAATTACCATTTCTCTCTCTAAAATCCATCCGATAAAAAAACCTCTCTCTAAAACCTCCATTCGAAGAAATCAAATGTGAGAAATATGTCTAAATCACACCAAGACCAAATCGACAATCTTCCAATCACTCAAAGCTTTGTTATTAGTAAGTTTTTTATTTATTTAAACCATTAAATTCTGAATATTTAGGGCTTCGTTCGAATTTTATTAACTGAAATCAATGATTATTGTTAAATATAAATGAAGCATTTCAAAAATCTTAATAAAAAACCCCTAAAACTGGAGAAAATTCGTTATTTAGTGTAAAATAAGCATTATTCTACTTGAATAGTAGTTAATATTTAATTTGAATGTTAATAAACAAGTATATTTGTTATTCAAAGTAAATAACAAGTAAATCTAACTGTTATTCTTAGTACGTTTGTTATTCAGCGTGAATACAAAGTACACTTGCTTAAGTTATAACTTCCTTATTAGTATGTTTGTTATTCAGAGTGAATAACAAGTAGACTTGCTTAATACTACAGTGACAGTAATATTCAAAACCATATTCAGAATGAATAGTAAGTAGACCTGTTTTTCAGAGTGAATAACAAGTAGGCTTGTTATTTAGGGTGAATAAAAGCCATGTATACTTGATATTTGAAGAAGACTTGTTATTCACTCTGAATAACGGGTAGACTTGTTATTCACTCTGAATAACAAGTAGACTTGTTATTGACTTGATTTTGATAGTTTTTTTTTATATTCAGAGTGAATAAAACTGTGAAATGAAATAAATATGCTTGAAATTACTTGTTATTCACTCTGAATATAAAGCTTTATATTAAGAGTGAATAAAACAGTGAAATGAAAGCTAAATACAAAAGGCTGATTGAAACAGCTTGTCATTCACTTTGAATAAATGTTGTATTCAAATATTCAAATTGAATAAAAAGTTGTTGTTTGAATATTTACTAATTGTTTTAACTTAAAAATATAGGGAATAAAAGAAAAGCTGAAGAACCTTATTCTTTAAGCAAGTAGAAGGGGAAACAACGTGCAAAGATGGTAAAAGAAATAAATGAAAATGCAGAAAAGATTAAGGAGGAGCGCCTAAACAACATCATTTGGAAACAGAGCTTGGAGAAGGTAGATAATGAACATTTGGGGTTGTTTGATTTTAAATAGTTGTTGTGGTTTAAATTTGGGTTTTTGTGGCGCTTTAATTAGTTTGGATGTGGTTGATATGATCTTGATGAGTAAAATTGAACAATTTAGTTTATGGTTTCTAAATTGTTGATTTTAGTTAGTTTCAGGTATATGTAAGTTTATTATATGATGTGGATTTTTAGAAGACATTAAATATGTATACCGATGTTTATTTTTATTTATTAATATGAAGAATAATTTTGGCACGTAATGCAGTTGTGGATAATATAATTGCAATAATGAGACTTGATTTTTTAGTCTAAATAATCATGTATTATTCGGTTTGAATAATCATGTATTATTCAGTTTAAATAATCATGTATTAAGAGTGACATGAATTCAATATAGTTTATGTTTTTATTCGCTCTTAATAATATATAATATTTAGAGTGAATATAACTTGAAGATAAGAACTAGGAATATAGATTCTTCTTTTATTCATTTTGATATTGTGTACTATTCAGAGTGAATATATCTTCTATTCAGCACAATATTGAGAGTGATATGAATTTAATATAGCTTATAGTTTTTATTCACTCTGAATAATATATAACATTCAAAGTGAGTATTTTATTCATTCGAATAACGAAACTTCTTTCTAGGTAAATGAAATTAAAATAAATATTTCAATTCACCTTTTTATTCAATATTAAGAATGAATACAAAACGAATTATCAGTTCCACTATTTACAACTAAAGAAATTCGATTTACCAACATCATTTCTTGACGGGCAAATTCCATGAGTCACGATTACACATTTTTTTACACAACCTACACAATTTCATCGTTTTTTTTACTCTTTTCAATTGCTATTTTTTTTTGCCACTTTTCAGCCTTGTACCCCGTACCACATCATTAATTTCTTATTGCTTTCGGATTATGAACATCAACATTTTCTGGTTTTGACACACCAAGCAACGACTCCATCACCTCTTCTCTATTTTGGCGAGGAACACTACATACAATCTCCCCCAAGTTACTCTCTAACTCTTGCATTTTCTATTTTGAACAATAATTACTTGTTTTCACTACATATGCAGTTTTATTCGGTCAGAATATATAATTTTATTCAGAGTGAATAACAAGTAATTTCAAGCAACATTTCTATTAAGCTTACATTTATATTTTTATTCAGTATGAATATAAAGTTTTATTCAGAGTGAATAACAAGCAATTTCAATCAACATTTTCTATTAAGCTTACATTTACAATTTTATTCAATTTGAATAAAACTTTAAAATGTAATATTAATAGAAATGTTGCTTATATATGATTTTGAGCAGTTACAACAAATATATTCACTCTGCATATTTGCATAAACTATTAATTTAGACTGAATAATAATTGTTATTTATACAAGTATACTTGTTTTTCAGGTTGAAGACTTATTATTCAAACTGAATAATTATTAGATTTGTTAAAATAAAGTTAACTTTAAGAACTATGCTTGTTATTCAGACCAAATAACAAGTCTTCTTTGAATAACAAGTAGAATTGTTATTCAGTTTGAATAACAAGTAAATTTGTTAAAGCAGATTTGTTATTCAATCTAAATAACAAGTAGTTTTGTTATTCAGTCTGAATAACAAGTAGTCTTCTTATTCAGTCTAAGACTTTTGTTATTCAGACTGAATAACAAGTGGAAAATGAATATTGATTAATTTTATTCAAAGTGAAAAATATTATTCACTATGAATAAAATATATCATATTCTAAGTTAATACACTTTGATTCATATTTGAATCACTTTGTTTAGTTTACTAATTACAAAAATAAACCGAAACTTGTCAAATTACTTGATCAAGATTTGGAAGAGTTGTACACAAACAAGGCAGAACTAGAATTCAAAATGAATGAAGCACTGAAGATGTATTCAAATGACAAATCGTTGATAGATTGGAAAGAAGACTATCAAAAGTTGGTTTTATGTTGTTGAAGAAGAATTAAACATTTAGTATATGGTTTTTAAATAGTTGGTTTTGGGTATATGTATGTTTATTACATGATGTACAATATTGATTAATTAGTAAATGTATATTGATGTTTGTATTTTACAGATATGAAGATTAATTTTAGCACATAATATAGTTGTGGATAGTATTTCTTTGTATCTAAATTGACTAAATAAGATTGTTGTTTAATTCATTTGGAATATTATATATTTTTCAAAGTGAATATAATTTGCAGTAATGGAACTGAATAAAAATACTAACTAAAGAAAGATCTGTGTCTTTTGTATTATTCAATCTAAATAATCATATACCAGTTTAAATAATTGTTCAAAGTGATACAACTTGAATATAACATGTATTTTTATTCACTCTCAATAACATACAACAGGTAGAATGAATATAACTTGCAGTAATGGGATTTGATTATTCAGTTTGAATAGTCATATATTATGAATTATTCACTCTGAATAATACTCAATATTTAGAGTGAAGATAACTTGAAATTAAAAATTGGGAATATAACTTGTTCTTTTATTCAGTATGAATATTGTGTATTACTTAGAGTGAATATAACTTATCCTCAACATAACATTGAGAGTGATATGAATTCAATATAGCTTATGCTTTTATTCACTCTAAATATACAATATTCAGAGTGAATATGGGTCTTATTTATTTTGAATAACACTATGTCTTTCAAGGTGAATTAAATTAAAATGATTACAGTTTTTTCATGGCTTAATGAATAAAAGCTTTATTCAAAGTGAATAACAAGTAATTCATTCTAAATATAAAGTTTTAATCATAATGAATAACAATTGATCAACATTTCTATTAAGCCTACGTTTAAATTGATCAACATTTCTATTAAGCTTACATTTATAGTTTTATTCAATATGAATAGAAATCTTTATTCAAAGTGAATAACAAGTAATTTAGTCTGAATATAAAAGTTTTATTCAGAATGAATAACAAGTAACTTCAATCAACATTTATATATAACTTACATTTACAGTTTTATTCGGTCTGAATATAAAAGTTTTATTCAGAATGAATAACAATTTATTCTTAGCAACATTTCTATTAAGCTTATATTTATAGTTTTATTCAGTCTGAATATAAAGGTTTATTCAAAGTGAATAACAAATAATTCTAAATAACATTTCTATTTTAATAATTTCATCTTCATCTTCATCTTCAAGAATACATCTTCATCTTCAACAAAATCCATCTTCAAGAATCCAAAAATCAATTCATCTTCTTCTTCAAGAGCCAAATGGTGCCAAAATTCCATTTCTCCATTTTTTATTCAAATACAAGAAAAACAATTGAACACAACCAAAATAGATCAAACACAGATTTACTAACTTTTTGTTCAAGAACATATGATGAACATTCAAAAACAAAAAACCATAAAATTTCAATTTTCAAACAACGATTTTCTTAAATCATTATGAAAATTGTTAAAATTCGGATATGTTGCTTTACTTATGATTACAAACAACTTTTGAAAAACAACAACCACAAAAAAATGAATCCAACTAACCTAATCTGATGAAAAATCTCAAGAACACAAACCCTAAAATTTCAATTTTCCAAAATCAACACAAAAATTGTAAAGGTTTGGATATGTTGCTCTAATCATGATTAGAAACAACTTTTGTAAAGCAACACTCACAAAAAACGAATCAAACTAACCTAATTTGATGAAAAATATCAAGAACAAAATTTACAATTTCAATTTTCAAAATTCAAAAATCAAAATTTTGATTTAATTAGATGTAGATGCAAGAAATCAACTGGAGAGAGATGAAGAAATCACCTGGAGAGAGATGAAGAAATCACCATTGATGGAGGTGTTGATACTAGAGATGGAGGAGAGATGCCAATGGTGGGTGTAGTTAATGATGTATACGTTTGAACATAGAGAAGAGAAGGAGCCAGATCTGACCAAAATACCCCCAAGCCATATTAATAAGCTGACTTTAAATTTGGCTAAGATCAAAGGTTGAGATTTGTCCTCACGTTCACAATCAAAATTGAGTTCACAATTGAACTTTCCTCTACATATATATATATATATATATATAGGGGTGGGTTCAAATGTGAACCACTTTTTGGTTGTGAACGTGAGGACAACCAAGGGCGCGACACGTGGCAGATGACTAGGCGCCACGTCAAGTCCACGGCGGATGACTAGGCGCGATTCATGGGGAGGGCATTGAATTAAAGGGGGGGACCACACTCAAAGCCGACGTGGCACCTAGTCATCCGCCACGTGTCGCGCTCTTGGTTGTCCTCACGTTCACAACCAAAAAGTGGTTCACATTTGAACTTTCCTCTATATATATATATATATATAATTAGGTTCAAACAAGAAGAAAACCAATTTGTAAAAATGAAGGAACCAACAAAATCACACATGATTTTGTGCATGGACGCCCACTTGCGGCTCACCCACTCGCCTTATCGGAGCATGGCCTGCACACGCTTTTTCCATCGCAGCACAAAATCACATGTGATTTCCTTGGTTCCTTTGTTCTTGCAAATTGGGTTGTTCTTGTATGAACCTCCCCCTCTCTCTCTCTATATATATATATATATTTTATATATATATATATATATATATCAATTTAAGACATTAGTTATGTTTGGCAAACTAGCTGATAAGCTAGCTGATAGTTGATAAGTTAGTTGTTGATTGATAAGCAAGTTAGTAGCTGATAAGCTATCTTATGAACAAATTATGTTTGGCAAAAACTGTTTATGAATATATAAAATGACCAAAAAAAGTATCTCTAAATTTAATAATTAATATTAATAAAAGAGTATAATTGGAAAAAGCTCCCAAAAAGTTACTCAAATTAGCGTTTTGAAAAATTATTCGAAGTAGCATTTCAAAAAGCTAGCTTATGATACATATTTGGATAAACTAGCTTATAAGCTAGCTTATCAGCTAACTTATTTTTGCCAAATATAATCTAAATGTTATAATTTAGTACTTTTATATTTGTAAATTTTAAATTATATGTAAATAACTGATACTCTTTGATTAAAGTTGAATATTAGTAGAAACTAAAATATGAATAATCATAAAACATTAACAAAATGAAACTTCTTTAGTAAAAGTTAGAAAAAACATAATATTGATCAATATTTTAAAAATCGGTTTTTTAGTTGAATCGGTGTGATAACCGGTTCATGGTTCGACCGGTTTCAAGCATTTGTATGTTTTTTCCATTCATATATTTATAAAACCAACAAATTGATATCTACAAGTTAAAAAACATTAAAAATATATATTACAATAAGTTTTACATTAATCAAAAACCATTAAAATAATAATAATAATAACAAGTTTTACATATAATATTTTTTAAAAACCCGGGTCAACCGGTTTTTCACTGGTTCAACCACTAAACCCGTCAGTTCAATCCGGTTCCGGTTCTTAAAACACCATAAACCCGATCACAATTAAACCTGTCCTTTCACTGGTTCTCGGTTCAACCGGTTCGACCGGGCCGGTTCAACTGGTTTTTAAAACATTGATATTGATTATAGTTTTATGCTAAGGTGATAACATAAAATTGAATCAATATATGTTTTAATGTTATCGCAGGGACGGACTTAGTATGGTGGCCGTGGTGGCACGGACCACCGTCTAATTTGTGTGCCGAAGGGTAAAATATTCGAATTTTATAAAGGTGCAATCGTATTATTTTGGAGGGTGCCACCGTATCGTTTTCAAAACTTAAAAGTGTGCACCTAAAAACCAAAAACTTAATTCGAAATCAACAAAAAAACCAAAAACTTCCGTCGAAATCAACCAAAAAACCCAAAATATCACTAAAAAAACCCAAAAATTTTCTCGAAATCAACCAAAAAACCAAAAAATTCTTTCGTAGTCAATCAAATAACCCGAAAAATTCTTTCGATTCAATAAAAAATTCAAAAAAAGTCCATTGAAATCAACCAAAAAATCGAAAGGAAAAAATCTCTCGAAATCAACCAAAAACTTCTTATATGGTGCCACCGTTTGAAAATCGTCCTAGGTCCATCCCTGTGTTATCGATGTTTTATTAAATAAATTATTTAAAAAGTCAAAATGATAATTATTTCATGATTATAAAAATTAATCTATATTATAATTATTATGTTTTAATGATAATAGACACATATATAATTTTAAGAAAAGCTCAAAAAACCAATAAACTATATCATTTTGAATGATTAAGTTTTTAAACTATTTTTTTAAATAAGGGACCATTAAACTTTTGTTTTGATTAAATGGTTAAATCGCTAAACTATTCTTGGATTAAAAGATCATTAAACTTTTTCATTTTAAATGATTAAGTATCTAAATTTTTTTCAATAAAACAAGTTATTGAACTTTTATAAATTTATACTTTACATTCTTTTAGCTTAAACTAACATTGTTGTATATCTACGTTAAAACCTTTTTGGTCGATTACAAATAAATTTTTTATTTTTGTTAAAAAGATATAAAATAATAAAATTTTTGAAACTTTGATCGTTTATTTATTTAGAAGAATTTTTTTTTTAATTATTATAGATGTTATTATTATTATTATTAGGGAAAAGTCTATAAAAACCCAATGGACTTTTTTGTTTAGAACAATTAAGTCATTGGACTATTTTTTGGAACAAATAAGCCATTACACTTTCTTAAACCTACTAAATAAATCACTCAACTTTCTAAAACCTATTAAATGCATCCTTAAATCCTTGCTCATTATAGTTTCTATTTCATTTCTTTTTTTTTTCTTTCCCAAAACTAATATCATTAAAACTTTGTTAATTAAATTAAATGTTTTGATCTTTTTACATTAATATCAAATACGTACTATTTAAGTTATGTAAGAGTTTCTTTTATATAGACATTAATAAACATAATTATATTATATAAATTATATTATATAAATATAAATAATGTAACACCCCAAAGCCCAAAGCTATAGGTTGGCCCAATAACTTCGACTCCAACTAAAAACCATGACGGAAGTTATTGGTAGCTTATGATTTAAGGCTTATAAGGAGGTCACAACTTCTACTCTCTACCTATGTGGGACGGGTTGTTACACATAATTATATTAAAATATGATATTATACATATTTATTTTATATTGTAAAATAAACTCACAAACCCACCACCCTACACAGCACAATATCTTCATACCCCCACCCTTTTCCCCCCGAGCTTTCTTCTCCGTCCAACAACCTTCATATCCGGCAAGGACCTCTCCATCACTATTGTTCATCTTTAAACTCAAAATAAAAAATAGGCTCCAAAATCGAAATAATAACAAACCATTACAAGAACCCTTAAATCAAAATGAAAATAAACCCCAAAACCAAAATCCAATCATAAATTTTTATTTCTTTAACTTCTCTTTGGATAACCAGAGATTTATCTTCAGAAACTAATGGAAAGAAGAGGCCAAGATTTTTAACTCTATTTCATCAATTGCTTCATCACCGCAAAATGTTGCAACGAGATGGGGCAACGAGGAAAGGAGGGGGAACGACCTGGAATGGTTGGTCACGTGCGACGGCGATAGCCAGGAATGGTGGCAATGACCATCTGTTGGGCTAAGGACGGTGGTGATGCTGTCTGCAACTGGTGGGAGTAGTTTGGGATGCGCCGATGGGTTGACTGGTTGAGAAGAGCCTCTGACTACCATTCAGAAGTTAATAATTTTTAGGTTTAAAAAAAAATTAATTCTTTTTTACCTGCTATGCAGGTTGTAGGTTATAATTTTAAGATATAAGGATTTATTAGATATGGTTTAGTAAGTCTAAGGATTTATTTAGTAGGTTTAAGAAAGTGTAATGACTTATTTGTTCCAAAAAATAGTCTAATGACTTATTTGTTCTAAACAAGAAAGTCCATTGGGTTTTTATAGACTTTTCTCTTATTATTATAGATGTTTTATTATTATTATTATTATTATTATTATTATTTTTAGTTTACTTTTTTGCATTGGATTGTAGTTGTTTCTTTTTTAGTCTTCTAATGTCCTACCCATATCTATTAATTGTTTAGTACCAGGTTGAATCCAAAGTATATATAATAGTATGCATTCTTCATCATATCTCGCCTCTCTCTTCTCATTTCTTTTCTGGACGTAATCTCCCAGCAGCCATTCTCTGCAACAAGTTGTCATTGCATCAAATTGAATTGAACCTAGCTAGCTATATATGTATAATTAGCAATACATACCATATATATATATATGTATGTATGCATGTCTCTCATATAATTCTTGACGATTCACTTCTACTTGTTATGGGTGTAAGAAATGAACACTCATCAATTTCATTCAATTTACCACAAGTTACAATGCAGGTTTCTACAACCGTAAGATCTTAGCCAAATCTCATATCGTCGTCGACAGAAAAAATGTTGGGTTCGTAGTAAAATCTTGGTCTTACTGAATACTGGACGCAATGCATTTTGGGGCCACAAGCAAGAGAGGTTCATGTGAACTCTGTAGTTAAGCATGTTTGAATGGGAGCAGCATCATGATGGTTTACCCCTTGAGAAGCTCTTACCAAGTCGTCAGACACAAATCCGTGAGCCATAATGGCAAAGCGGACAATATTATGTCGTGGTAGGCGGCGTGTTACACCAACCCATTTCGAAATAGTAGTTTTGCTTCCTAAAGAAGGTAGAGATGTTCACTTCTCAAAGTGAAAGGTTAATTTTTTCCAACTCATTAATCCTAGTTATCTATTCCTACTAGCCCTTATACCTTTCTATTTTATTGAAGAAAAAATAGTTTTATGCTATCCAATTGGGTATATATGCCTTTAAATAATGGATGGCCTACCCACAAGGGTGGTGGCGTAGCAACAAACATCTTGGGAGATGTGGTGGAATATCCCATCCACCCAGGTTCGAGTTCAGGCGTGCACACCTTGTGGCCAGACTTAGTCTTAGATTGCTAAAATTTAATTTTCAAATTGCTAAAGATGTAGTTTAAGCAAAACCTAGACGAACCTTATAAAAAAGTAGTAATAATAATAACGGATGGCCTTTTCACAAGCTTATTAATTTCCATTGTTTTAGCTGGAGAATTTTATGAATAGGGATCTTATATATACCCCTCCTATTTAATTGATTCTATTAATGGATGTTTAGCATCATGCATGGAGGAGTACAGTTGGCTGTTGAAGCTTCTATAACAACCTAGCTAATCCTTAAAAGTGTCCAGTGTTAAACCAATACGGGAGCTTTACCGGTATACCCAAAGCCCCACCCCCACTTTGCAACCATACCCCTAAAAGGCCGTTATACCAATTTCAGTCAAATAACGGGGTTTTGGGCCGTTATAACGGCGTTTTGGTGCGTTATAACGGCGTAACGCACCGTTATGTCGCCGTTATAACGGCGTAACGGTGTGGGTATATTGTGCAAGTGGAGGTGCGTTATGGGCATATGAATCAATTACCCTAAAAATACCCAAAGATTCTGACTTTGAATTTATTCTCTTGATTTCAGTGTAAGATGATAATGACACAATTTGGAGTTAAACAAGGGCAGCTTCTTGATTACTTTACACCAGGGGAACAGTTTGGGTATCAACATGTACATTTCTTGAAAATTAGACATGAAGCAGGTATATATCTTTGATTGCGTCTGTTTCAGAAGTGGAATTAACCATATCATAACTCATAAAGTGTGTTTTGTTTTATTATCATTTAGGGTTATGTCAAAAGTTTTTAGTTATGATAAGTTTGAAATTCTTATGAAATCGACCAAGAAACATGTCAGGTACATCCTACCAAGAAACATGTCAGGTAGTACATGTTTAGTTTTAGTTTAGATCAAAGAATTTTAAGTTATATGAGTGAAATTAGTATTTTAGGTTTTTGTTCTTATAAATTAGTAGGGTTTAATTTTATTGCAATTACAATTATAGTAGAAATTAGTGACAATTTTATTCATATTTTTTTAATTTGGGACTAGTGTTTTTGGTCAATAACAACCATTAATGCTTAGTGAAACATATTTGGTCTCTAATGCACATTGACAACCACTAACGGACGGAGTTACTAATTAACTAATGACCTACTTTATGATGGTCACTAGTTACTAATTAATCAAGTTAGTAATGATATTTTTTTGTTTAGTCACGATATTTAGTGACCACTCCACTTTATCACTAATTAGTGACCATTTTCATATGTCATTAATGCAAATTAGTGACCGATCTATAAGATGATCATCCTAATTTTGGTCATGAAATGGACTTAGAGACCGAAGTTTATGTTGTTAGTGACGCAAGACTTTTTGGTCACTAATTAGATTTTTCTCTTATTACTATTACTTATGTTCTTTTATTAAAAAAATTACTTTCTTTCAAACTAATTTATAAAAGAGTGAAAAAGTAGAAATGATAATATTATTATTATGAAGCTATAACACATTAAATAAACTAAAATAATTAAACTATTTTAAGAAAACAAAAGGTTTTCAAATACACGGACAAGTGCTTATTACTTCTTGGATTAATCATAATATTATTGTGATAACAAAATAAGTAATAAAAAGTATTCATTTTAGTACACGCAAATGAATGCTTGATATGGTGTATAGTATATTATTTAAAAATGATACCATGCATGCACTCGTGAAATTGAATGTAATTGTCAATAAAAGGTTGGAGTAACGGAGTGCGACATTAGAAACACAAGTTTTGTGTATTAGTCATTCTATGACTAAATACACGTGGTGCAATAATTTTATTGGATGAATACATGATTAATATAGAGCAAAAGTCAACATCCGGGGAAAAGGTTTCACAAAATGATAATTTCGGGTATTTAGCTAGGCTATAAGATTCAAGTGGACCAGAGGTCAAGGATGATGAATTCACCACATAAGAAAAGATGACTAAAATGAAGAACTACCGTGAATCCTAAATTAGAAAAGGTAAATTCTACATAGATAGCCCTAATGAGGCCAATCACGTTTAATTGGTTGGAGTGTTAGGGGACAAGGAAGGCTCATGAAAGAAAGTTGCAAGTCACACAATGAGAAGATGCTTAGATTAACTTGTGGGTTGTAGTCATACTATGTTAGAAAGGATATCAAACTAGATCTAGTCGGTAGAGTTTGAGTTGTGGAAATCACAAAGAAATTGATGGAGAAAAGATTGAGGTGAATTTGACATGTTTGTAGGAGACTGAAGGTGTCACCTATGAGGAAATGGTGCGAATTTAATTAGGCAGCAATGAATGGTAGGGCGAAGGAGGATGTGGAATCATCCGTTAAAGATGAACATAGTAACCTTGAATTAGGATAGTAGACTCAAGTTTATAAAACCTACCTGTACTTCGAATTAGAATATCTATTTTCTTGACAACCCTGTTAGACAAAATTGTGAGCAAAAATGAATTGAAAGGTAAGATAGAACTGGGAAAAAAGAAACCAAGGTTAATAAAAAGAAGGAAGTAAGAGAGGTTCAAGGTGGTATATGGTGAGTGTTAGGGAGTTGCGCAATACAGTTAACATCCTACGATAGATTAAAAGATGTGTGCATTTTCTTAGATTTTGTTTCATTGTGCCTATTTTGCTTGTCACTTTTTTTCTTCTTCTAACGTCTATTTATTTAACCTAGGTTCTTATTTTCTTTCTATCTTTTATTTCATTTTATTATTTTGCGTAAATGAGGGGGGGGGGGGGGGTTTCGAGAAAATAGACATCATATCTTTTGAGGTAAAGGACAAGTCTGTATTATACATATAATAGTGGTGATGGGTAGGATGTGGGTAAAGGGTAAGAGTTATTTTGTTATCCTATTCATTTATAATAGGAGGTAACAAAATGTGTAATCATTCACCTTACAAAACTCTTACCTATATCCTACCATATCCATAAAAATACTAGGTATGTAATGGATAAAATGTAAAAAAAAAATTAAGTACAAATAATATTCTTATATCTCAGGTATATAAGTAAACATGAATCCAAAAATATAGAAATTATTTAAAATCTAACATGTTTTGGTAAACATTTTAATAATGGCCATAGACTCATAGTATAGTATTTTAAAAATAATATATAAACATTGTAACAAGGGAGGAGGCAAGATTTTCGTTGACAGTGGTCCTCTTCTTTAATCATTTCTTGAGTATGTCGAATCTTTTTCTAGATGTGGTCGATCCCGACTTTAATATGATGTGAGAGGAGATGTAAAACTCTTTTAAATCTCTCTAAAACATTTTAATTTGGAACACACAAACATGCGCATACACACACAACATATATATATATATATAAAGAGAGAGGGAGAAAGTTCAAATGTAATCTCAATTTTCATTGTAAACATGAAGACCAACAAAATCGTGCCACGTGGAAATCTGAATCTACTCCTAAACTTTATTCAGACTAAATAAAGTTTTATTTAGTCTGAATAAAACATGAATATTCAGACTGAATAAAACTACTTTTTGGTTGTGAACGTAAGGACAGTCGAGAGCGTGACACGTGGCAGCTTTGAGTGTGGTCCCCCCATTTAATTCAATGCTTTCCCATGAATCGCGCCTAGTCACCCGTCGTGGACCTGATGTGGCGCCTAGTCCTTCGCCACATGTCGTGCTCTCGGTTGTCCTCATGTTCACAACCAAAAAGTGGTTCACATTTGAACCCACCCCTATATGTGTGTGTTGGGGGGGGGGGGGGGGTTACGTCCCGGTGAGAACTGAAAACAAAATTTCATATACCTTCAACGACCTTTATTTACTTATTTTTAGCATTATTGACCTAAAATTTAGCAAACTTATTCATGTAATATGATATAAAGGTACGTAAATGATACTTTATAGGGTAACATCTCGGCTATCAAAATGGATTATGGTAGTGTTATAACCCGGTAAGTGTTTATTGGGTAAGAGTCATCAAGGTTGCGTCTTGCAACTTTGGATAGCTTATTTGTGTATTTTTGTTGGTTTGAGTTTAATAAAATTGTTGCCGTTTAAAAAAACGATGTTTAAATGTTTTAAAGCATAAGTATAAGTGATAAACTTAAACATAAATATTATATTTAGTACTATCAAAAGAATATGTGTATAATAAGTTGATTGGTACCAATCACAATAAAAATTAAGTATGCCGGTAATAGAACTCCCAAGAAACTTCTACATATAATATACTAAATAAATTAACTTTGGTGCATGGGGGGTGTTCCTTGGAAACCCCTAGGCAAATGTTGGCTCCGCCAATGCATTGTAAGACGATAATACTTTTTATTCTGTTTATTTTATCAGACCTGTCTTCTTTCTCATTTAATCATATCATGATCATTTTTACTTGATAAATAAAAAAAGTAAATGAAAATTAAACATTAATATACAATGTATATAATAGGGTGTGTGTATATACATATCGTGGTATATATCGTGGTGGGTAACGGGTAACACGAAAAAAGGTTTATTCATACCCTACCAAGTATATGTCTGGCCAGTAATGAATAAACGAATAAATGGATAAAATTTTTAGTGGCTACTCTTTATTCAACTCGAAACAAAACAAATAACAAATATATCCTTACCTGTTATCAACCCTACATGCATATCATCTCGATATATAGTTTATTTTCAAACTAGATGGACTTGGTGAATTATTTTCAAAATAGATGTACAAACAAAATGTATTTGATCACTTATTTTCAAAATAGATGTTCTTTATGTGGTTGATGTGGTTTGGTTATAATAAATAAATAATAAAAAGAGTAAATTGCAATTTTGGTTCATATGATTTGCGGTTTATCTTTCTTTGATTTCTATAAAAGAAATTATTACAAGAAAAACCTTAGGCTATCAGCAGCCAACCCTCCCAACCCATTCATTTTTTAATGTCACATCAGCTGAAATATCAGCTTTTTCCCAACCCTTTCTTAACCCTCCAAAAGCCCTCTACAACCCTCTACAACTCTTACCTAACCCTCCCAAGTCCCAACCCTCTCACTTTTTAATTTATTTCATTTATTTAATATAATTAAATAATAAAATTAAATAAAACATGTAATTAATTAAAGGACTATCTTCACCAAAATGTATCCAACTATACTCGTATTCTTATTGTGTGTATCCAACTTCAAAATAAGTTATTGTGTGTACTAAACTTTCAAAATGGGTTATTTCGTCACCCATTTTACCTGCTGAAAGGGTAGCCGGTCATCTTCTTCTCCGGCGACTCCCTTCTCCGGCGACCACCACCACCACAGCCACCACCACCATCACCAAACCCACCATCAACACCGCCACCATCTCCACCACCACAGCCACCACCACCATCACCAAACCCACCACCACCATCACCATCTCCACCACCGCAGCCACCACCACCATCACCAAACCCACCACCAACACCGCCACCACCATCACCATCTCCCTCACCAAACCCACCACCATCACCAAACCCACCACCAACATCGCCACCAATCTCCACCACCACATCCACCACCAACACCCCAAATTTGTTTTGAAAAACCCCAAATTTACCAAGAACCCTAATTTCAATATATGAACCCTAATTGATCGAATGCAAAATCAAATCAGATCAGAATCAGATTAGAACCAGGGGTGGTAGTTGACAGTGGTAGTTGCAGCAGTGGGTTTGGCGGCGGTCGTCGTCGGAATCTTCGTTTGGATCGTCGGGTTGGTGGTGGGTTTGGTGATGATAGTGGTGGCTGTGGTGGTGGACATGGTGGCGGTGTTGGTGGTGGGTTTGGTGATGTTGGTGGTGGTGGCCGGAGAAGGGAGTCGTCGGAGAAATTACCTGAGACACATCAGCATCAGCAGGTTATCAGGTAAACCGATACACACAATAAACCAAATTGAAAGTTTAGTACACACAATAACCCATTTTGAAGTTAGATACACACAATAGGAATACGGGTATAGTTTGATACATTTTGGTGAAGATAGTCCTTAATTAAAAATAAGATTCATAATTAATTAAATTTAAACATTACATAATTAACTAAATTAAAATAAAACATTACATAATGAAACACAACATAAAAAAATTACGAAATTAAATAAACTAAAAATGAAAAATTACAAAACAATATCGAGAGGCCAAATATGTTCCACCAGATCCGCCCGAAGATTATGGTGAATTTGTTGGTTTCTCACTTCAAGAACATTCACCATACGTTGCTCATCAGTGAGTTGTGGGTTAGGTGGATCCGGTATATAGTCTGGGACAACACAAATGACCCTATTTTTGTTTTCGAGTATCATATTGTGTAATATGATACACGCGTACATAATGTTGCTCAACCTAGGTATCTCCCATCCGTGAGCCGGTTGTACGAGTATACTCCAACATTTTTGAAGCACGCCGAAAACTCGTTCGACATCTTTACGTGCTGCTTCTTGCGCTTTCTTAAACTTTATTCGTTTAGCGTCCTCCGGATACGAAAACGATTTGACAAAAGTAGCTCATTCCGGATATATCCCATCCGCGAGATAATATCTGTGCTTGTACGTGGCCCCGTTTATTTGAAAATATCGGTCGGGTGCTTTTCCGTCATACACATCTTCGAAGAGGGGCGACTGACCGAGCACGTTTGGGCCGTTCATGGCACCGGCACAACCAAAGAATGCATGCCAGATCCATGTGTCTTGGGAGGCCGTCGCTTCTAAGATGATTGTCGGATGCAATTTATCGCCTTAATGGTATTGACCTTGCCATGCAACCGAGCAATTCCCCCATTCCCAATGCATGCAGTCAAGGCTACCGAGCATGCCGGGAAATCCGTGACGCTCTTCGTGCGCGGCGTACAACTGCTGAACATCTTCGTAAGTCGGCTTACGTAAATATATTTGTCCATACACTTCTATAATTGTCGAGTAGAAGTTGTTTAGACAATCGTGTGTCGTTGTCGCTCCCATGCAGACGTACTCGTCAAATGCGTCGTCGGATATTCTGTACGCCAGTTGCCAAATTGCCGCCATACACTTTTGTAATGGAGAAAAACTCAGCAAACCGGCAGTGTCGTACTGTTGTTGGAAATATGGGTACCGTGTGTTTAAATCATACACTATTCGTATGAATAGATGTTTCGACATCCTAAAACGTCAGTTGAACATTTCATCCGGGTACGTCGGGTTATCGCAAAAGTAGTCCGCCATTAGTCGTGCGTTTGCTTCTACCCGACCCCTGTCTATATTAGGGGCCCTCGAATGGGGAATTGACGATGATGCGTTTGCTTGTTGAACAAACATAGCAAACGTTTGCGCATCTTGTTCCCATTCTTCGTCGGTACCCGTGGATGATGACCCGTTCGAGTATTCGGGTTGTGCCATAGTGGATGTGGAGAAGAAGAAATGAAACTTGGTGGTGTATGGAGAAGAGAATATTGGTGTATATTGAGATGAAAGTATGTGTAATAGAGAAGTTATTTGGTGTGTAATTGTGTAAAATTGAGGTAATTTATATAAGGTAAAAAAGAAAAAAAAGTTAAAAAAAAGTTTAATGTTGGAGAGCCGTTTGGCAATGGCTTCTCGCGCCTGCTGCAGCTTCAGCCCGCCGGGCTCTCTTCACCACGCACCGATGCCCGCCCTACCCGCCGGGCTCAACCCGCGCCTACCCGCCAAGCGCTGCGCATAGCCTTATAGTATATAAAAGTCTTTGCCTTTAATTCCTATAAAGTAACATCATTTAGGTGCCTTTACTAAATCCCTCTCAATCTGACTCACACACGAGGTTACATTAGTCTTTTTACATAAACCAAATCACAAAGACCAAACATGCAATAACTATATTATATAATTAATAAATACACTATAAAAATATGTCATTTATTCACGTTTTATAAAAAGCGTGAAAGATTTTTCAAAATTGTCACCCTTTAAATTGTGATAAATAGGTTTGATTTTAAAGTCCACGGTTTTAAATGTGTAATTTTTGTAATAAACGGAGAATTAGAAAAATTCACACTTGAAAACCAATGTGCACTAAAATTGGGACTTCAGGCGCCACTCGTTATTGTAATAAAATCCCTAATGATCTTGAGCTGTAACCCGACAGGATATGCAATAAAGGCACTGTATGGTATGAGGTTGTGATGCCCTAGTGGCTTGTGCGCTAAAACCTTGACTTGTATCACTTGCTATTATCTTAGGTGATATCATGTGTGCTTACAATCGATTAAATCGTCTCACCACCGGTATGAATCGATGACATTTAACTGGGTGTTTTAACCTCGTCTTATCTAACAGTTTCTTTGGGCATCTCACTAGGCTCCTAGCATAACACTTGTTCATGTGTTTGTGTTTTCACATGGTCAGTTAGCGACGGATCGAAGTTACAATGGGATGCCAATTGGTGCAGTTTAGGAGCACCTTGGATTTCAGGCTTCGAGTACAAAATAGAAGCATCATTCGCAGAGATATTGTGAAACCCCTTTTAATCTAGTCATCTTAATCTAGATTACGTTGGTTGTCATGTTTTTGGTCGTGTTATTAACCTTTGGAAAGTACCCTTGTTGGATAGTTCCTTGTTTTTGAACAGGTTGAGGGAATTTTCATCAGTTCAGTTTGAATCTAACATTCTTATGAAATTATCCAGGTTTAAATTTACCCTGAATGATAAAGTGTTGCAGGAGTAGCGTACTGGTTAAGACCTGTTGGGAAAATGGCTAGTTAACCCTTCTATCCCAGGTTCGAATCCAGGCGCTTCCAGATTGTAGCCACTGAGGATTAACTCAGGGCAGCATGCTTTAGCTATCAGTAAGCCTTGCCGGAATTAATCAGGATAAAGCCTCAGATACCCTTTCAAAAAAAGTCGACTAAAAAAAACACAAATGGATTAGATATATTTTAAGAATAGAAAATTTATTGAAATTGATTTTGAATTTTGATTATTCATTTAATTTATTTATTTATTGAATAAATTGTGGGTGTTGCTTCAAAGGTTTTTTCTTTCCTTCCTCACCTCTCAAACATCCCTAACAAAATCCATATGCTTTAAACTTTTTGCACATTACATCATCTTAATAATCGGGTTGGTAATTTATTACTAAAAATTTGAGTTCAATAAGATACAAATTTTGTTATAATTATTCATTATAAATGTTATGTCATATATTGTTTTAATATGTTTTCGAATATGTAAATAATCAACAACCGTGTTTCTTTAATTTACATTTATTGGTCCACGAATTTAAACAAATTATTAATTAGTTAAAATGTTGTTACTTTATTAAAATAATTATCTTTTTCATCAAATAATAATTAGTTATTAGTTATATAGGATAATTATTATATTTTAAATAAATGGTATTGTAGTAAAAGAGTAAATCACATTTTAATCCCTATGGTTTGTTTTTGGTAGAAAAATCAATATGTCCTCATATACAAGTTATATGAGAGAATTTAATGGAGACACCTAACGATGTTACTTCTCAAGAATCAAAATCAAACACTTTTGTATATCATATGATTTTTTTTGCAATAAAAATTCTATAAAGACCAAAAGTAAAAAAAATAAACAAGGATGAAAATTGCAATTTACTCTAAGAAAATAATGATATACTATTATTAATAGTAAAATTGAAAAGTGATTGTGGGAGGGAGCCATTGTCACCCTATATTAGTCATCCCAAACTTGTTTAAAAAATACATTCCGATTCGAGATATGGCTATTTCCATTTTCTCTCTCTCAAATCCAATCCTCATTCTAACAATTACAACTTTATTTCTTCTTCTTTCGATCTATATGTACAATCAGTCACAAACAAAAGGGAAGAAGACAAAGAAGTATCATCCATACGGCGGAAATAAGCTTCATCAGTTCATCAACCTTCGTAGGTTGCATGATTATAATACTGATCTATCCGCAAAATATAAAACTTTTAGAATATATAACCCTTTTCATGGTGAGGTTTATACATCTGATCCTGCAAATGTGGAGTATATCCTTCGGACAAATTTCGATAATTATGGCAAGGTACATTCCCTAATTATGCATGATTTAAGGTCTAACCAATCTTGGTTTTAATAGTACACAAATGGGAATCATTTCAATTTAAATGTATCCTTCAATGCATGTAAGGTTTTCTTTATTTATTAAGTTTTACATTTTTGGAAGTTGCTATAGCATTTTCTCCTTTTAAGTTCTTTACACAAGTTACTTTGGTGCAAAAATATTGTAGGGGGCGTTTGTCAACCACACCCTAAGGGATTTACTTGGTGATGGAATATTCACGGTTGATGGGGATGAGTGGAGAGAACAAAGGAAGGCATCAAGCCATGAATTCTCTAAGAAAGTGTTGCGAGATTTTAGCGGTGTAATCTTCACTGAAAACACTATAAAAGTCGGCAACATTTTGTTAGAAGCAGCAAAGAGCAACCAATCAGTCGATATAACTGTATATTTCTGAAGCGTTAATTAATTTCATCACTATCATTTGGTTATAATACCTAATTGAGTATCAACTTAACATAACACTCCAAATGTGCAACAGGATTTATTCACGAAATCAACGACCGATTCAATATTTAAAGTTGCTTTTGGAATTGATTTTGACAACATTACTGGTTCAAATGAAGAAGGAGCTAGGTTTTGTCATGCATTTGATGAAGCAAATGCATTGATACTTCGAAGATTTTTTGACATATCATGGAAGATCCAGAAGTATTTTAATATTGGAACAGAAGCAGAGTTAAAGAAAAATCTCAAAGTGATTAATGACATCACTTATAAGTTGATCCATACCAAAATTGAACAAAAGCAAAAGGCGAAGGATGACACTTTGGTAAGCTTATGTATTCTCTTCTGAATAAAATACGTAGGTATTTAAGAACCAAGAGTATTTTTAAAACCCTGAAATCAATTTTGAACTTATGAAGTATATTCTTTCTTAGTAATTAGCATACATTTATATATACTTCAAACTTTTTTTCATTTAAACCAAGAATACACATTAGACCAATTAAGTTATTTTTTTATTTATGGAATTTGCAGTTGAAAAAACAAGACCTTCTTTCAAGGTTTTCGCAAATCAAGAATACAGATCCAAAGTATGTGCGAGATATAGTTGTAAGCTTTGTGCTTGCTGGTAAAGATCCTATAGCAACTAGTTTGAATTGGTTCATTTACATGCTCTGCAAACATCCTCAAATTCAAGATAAGGTTGCAAAAGAGATTAAAGAAGCAACCGACATGAGCTTGAAACAATTAGAGATCACAAATGTTGCTGAGTTTGCAACCCGGGTGACCGAGGAAGCCCTCGACAAGATGCAATATCTTCATGCAACTTTAACAGAAACTTTAAGGCTCTATCCTGCTTTGTCAATCGTATGCAAACTTTAGTTTTCATCTTTTAATTATTTGATTTCTCATGTTATAATTTCTAAAGACGGCCATTTAGAAGATGATATGATATGATGCAGGACTCGAAGACATGCTTTTCAGATGATGTTCTACCGGATGGTGGTAGTGTTAAGAAAGGGGAAGCAATGATTTACATGCCATATGCAATGGGAAGGATGACGTTCATATGGGGTGATGATGCACTTGAGTTTAAACCAGAACGATGGTTGGATGAGAATGGTGTCTTTCATCCAGCAAGCCCCTTCAAATTTACAGCTTTTCAGGTTCATATATTATATAGCATTAATTTTACATACCACAATTAGGTATCACTCAAACTACATAAGGTATAAGTCATTGCTTTCTATTTTTGTTTTGGTAAACGTGTGTGTTTGTACCAATATGTGTGCACCTTAACTAATCTCAAAGATCCCTTATTATAGCATAGATGAGACACTAACCAAAAAACAATGGGCACAATCCCCAAATCCTAGCATTTACAATTTATCTACATGTTGCTACATATCTATTTGACATTTTTTTCATTGATATATATTTTCTATATAGTAAGTTGTAATCCCCTTTATTTTTCTTTTATATTCATAGGCGGGACCACGAACTTGTTTGGGTCAAGATTTTGCGTACAGGCAGATGAAGATATTCTCTTCTATCCTGTTGGGTTGCTTCACGTTCAAGTTGAGTGATGAAAGCAAAATCCCAAATTATAGGGTCACGATTAATCTTCAGATGGACGATCCATTGCATGTTTTTGTTTCCAAAAGATACGGTATATACGCATAGTTGTCCTTAAACTCAAAACATATATTTGCATATATCGATATCATAGCATATATGCTCTCTCTCCCTCTCTCTTTAAATATATATATATATAATATATATATATACATATACATATACATATACATATAAAAGAAAGTTCAAATGAAAACTCATTTTTCATTGTGAACATGAGGACCACTAAAATCGTGTCACGTGACAATATTCACTCTGAATAATACATGATATTCATAGTGAATATTGTCACGTGGCGCAATTTAGTGGTTCTCACGTTCACAATTAAAATTGAGTTCATATTTGAACCTAACCCTATACATATATATCTTGAATTCTAAGTTGACGAGTGTTGTGTGTCATGTATAGGAGCACACAAATCTGAGGACAATAAGAGTAAAGATCCGATATAATGGTGTATGCTGGAAGTCATCATGTCCTTGGCTATGTTCTTTAAGTTGTGTTAAGTTGCATTGAGATTTTATACTACTAAATTCAACGTATTTGATATTGTAAACTAATGTTTAAGTTGTTATGACGTGTTAAGTATTAGGCTACATGTAATGATATATAAAGATTAATAACAATAAGGTTTTTAAATAAATAATATTGCATGTACAAAGTCAAATATTGCATGAAATGTATGTTAAAAAATTGAGCCACCTATAAAGTGAAAACTTTCCATATATGGATAAGCGAAGTCACCATGTTGCATGAAGAAAACATAAATTATATGCATGGCATTGGTAGCATTTTATACGTATTTTAAGTTTATATAATTAGGGATTATATGTCTTTACTTTAATAATTGGTAGCTGAGTTTTACAAAATTTATGATGTGTTCTTGAATTTCGAGAGAGAAAAAAGCTAGAAAGAAAAATAGTAGATAGAAAAGATATAAAAGAAAATTGGTATTTTCATTTGTGTTTTTGACATGGAAAAAAAGGAACTTTTTATACAGTTTTAACAAAAGGTTTACAAACTCAACTTGAGGCTTGTAGAGCCAAAAGCCCCAAATCTCCCACAAAACCCTAGCTTAATGCTTGAGTGAACACCTAAACTGATAAGGAGTTAATGCCTTAGATTAGTTTCAGATCTACAACATATAAGACTAGATCTACACTTAAAACATAGGTAGAACTTACCCCTTTCAAGATCTTGAACAAAACCCTAAGATAGAGAAATTCTTCAACAATGGTGGGTGAACCTTGGAATGAAGAAGATGAAGATCTAGCCTTGAACTTTGGTTAGTTGGGTGATGATTTCGGTGTGGAATTCACTCTCTAACTGTTATCATTCTTCTCCTTGATGATTTGTCCATCCAAAAATCCCCCAAGATGATGTATTTGTCGCCCCCTTTGAGAAAAAGTTCGTAGCTTTCCAACTTAATGTTGAGAATCCTCTTTTAAGCTTCCTGCACGTCCACGTGGGTTGCTCGTGGCTTCAACCCACGCACAACCTTTGATGTCTAGCAAGATTAGTAGCCCACGTGACTTCAAGTCACCCTCCTGATGGCTTACTAGCTCACGTGGGTTGCCAAGTGACTTCAAGTCACCCTCCTGATTTGATGACTTAGTAGCTCACGTGGGTTGCCAAGTGACTTCAAGTCACCCCGGCTACTGATTTTAGGCACTCTTTTGAAGCTTCATTTCATTTCTCGGACACTTGATCACCAATCTTTTCACCCGGTTACGATCATCTCTTTTAGCGCTCGGTTTAGCGCCAATTCTTTACTCTTCACCAATCTGAAGCGTTGCCGACCACTACCGTGCTGAACCACCGGCTACCACCACCAATAATGTAATTAACTCTAAACCTAATTTTTAATTTTATCATATTATTTAAATAAACAAAACCCTACCCCAGCCCCTTTCTAACCTCTCCTCTCTCTTCTCGATCATGCCTCTCCCCACCCTTCTTCTCTTTTTCTTTGCCGCTCAACCCAACGGAAGCCACCACCGGCTGTCGTCAGCCTTCCCTTATGTGTGCCGCCAAGAACCACCACCGGAAACCCAACCAGCAACTCACTTCGGCTCTCTCTCTCTCTCTCTCTCTCTCTCTCTGCCGTTGACGGAGGTACTAGTGGACGGCGACAGCGGAGGTACTGGTGGACGGTGATGGGTGGTGGTGGGTAGAAGAAGATGAGGATTAGGATGAAGACTAAAAAATTACACCGTTAGGGGTGTTTGGTTCGCCGGAATTGGATGGAATTGGAATGGTCAACTCCGTTGACCAAATTCCTGTTGGGAATCACAGGCGCAAAAACATACACGCAGCGGATAATAAAACCTAGATTCCCAAGAACGGATCCAATCCTAAACCTTACAGATTCAAAGAGGATTGATCAGATTAGTTTACCTTATGCGATAAAATTTCCGGAAAGCAAGCAGGGGATACACCACTACTGGCAACACATGAGAAGGTTGCTGGACCACCGTGACTGATCGAAAATACGCTCCGGTCGTTGTGTGTGGCAGGAGGCCGGCGGCGGCAGTAAGAAGAAGAGAGAGAGAGAGAGAGAGAGGAGAGAGAGAGAGAGAGAGAGAGAGAGTAAATTTTTGAGAGATGAATAATAATCAACTATTAAAAATCACCTTAAGCCTTTATTTATAGATATAAATAAGGCAGTGATTGTATCTGATTATAATTCCTTTATAATTATCTCATCAATTAATTCCTTAATTAATTAATTACTTAATTAATTAATTTAATTGATTAAATAATTAACTTATTATTTATTTCATTTCTCTTCTTAATTATTTCTCACACACAAATTTTCTCAATTAGGTGTGCAGCGGTGTAACCTACTAGTGTCTTATAACATTGGACACGGTAATCATCTGTTACTGTCTTGCACATAATCCTTACAGACTCCCACTTGTGCCAGACATGTAACTGTACTCTTACCATTAGCCTAAGGAGGTCTCTAGCCAGACGCTTAGGTTAACCAGGTTATAAGATCTCTTACATCCAGAGATACAATTCACGCTTGAAATTGTACACAGGTTCATTCCTTTTGCACGCGATATTTCTAAAATGAATTTGAGACATGGAGTGGAGGATTCATTTCTCGAATTCAAGTATTTCTTGACTCTGATTTCGATTGCCCGCAGTAACGGATATTACTAAACAACAACTGTTATCCTATCCGAGCGTGGCCACGCGTTTTCTGCAAATCTTAATCGTCAAGGGGTCCGAAAATATCTCTCTATTGCAGAGGTGCAAATCCCTTCTTGACTATCTGCATTTGGATCCACGGCTTCTGCTGCATCTAGTCACGTCCCGTATGGCTGCCCTGTTACGGTGCAGCGTTAGAACGCGCTAAGAGTACAGTAGTCCTCATGTTCCCAAACCAAATATCTCAGGTCTAAGGACAACCTATCATCAAGTCAATGTTTATGACTGGGGCTCCATGAAGCAGACTTGAAACTGGTCACTTCCAATACTCAAACACTCTGATGAGTATCTATAAATACTCGATCACATCACTTGTGCTTTTATTCTTTACTTTGAATAAATCATCAAGTATTTATAATAGCGTTAAACTCCCCATTGAAATTCCCATTTCAATAAGTGGCTACGAAAATTTAGATTTCATTGCAAGACTTTGCATAAATCATGGATACATTAAATATGCAAAAATAATTTAATTTTTTAGAATAATCATGAATTAAAACCTCCAATATTTCAATCACACTGTGAAATAAAACTTTACATAATCTAATGTCTCAAAATTAAACTACTATAATAATAATAAACTAAAACTAGCTACTGGTGCCCAGGTACTGCTTCCCAATGGAATTTGCATGAGCCTCATGCTTCACCCTTGCTACCGGCTTTGTCAGCGGATCTGCGACATTGTCTTCCGTCGGAATCTTGCATATCCTTACATCTCCTCTTCCAATGATCTCTCGGATGAGGTGATACTTTTTGAGCACGTGTCTTGACTTGTGATGTTTTCTGGGCTCCTTTGCTTGCGCCACGGCTCCCGAGTTGTCACAAAATATATCGATCGGTCAAGAGACACTGGCAACGACTCTTAGATCCGATAGAAAATTCCTCAGCCAGACAGCTTCCTTTGCCGCATCAGATGCTGCAATGTACTCTGCTTCTGTAGTTGAGTCTGCAATCGTGTCCTGCTTCGAGCTCTTCCACGAGATCGCGCCTCCGTTTAGGGTAAAGACGTACCCTGACTGTGATCTGAAATCATCTCTGTCGGTCTGGAAACTAGCGTCAGAATATCCGATGACACTTATTTCATCCTCAGAACCTCTAAAGACCAAGAACATATCTTTTGTTCTTCTCAGGTACTTGAGAATGTTCTTGACAACCACCCAATGAGGTTCCCCTGGATTCTGTTGATATCTGCTCGTAACACTTACTGAGTAAGCAACATCGGGCCTAGTACATAACATGACATACATAATCGATCCAATTGCTGATGCATATGGAACTGATTTCATCTTGTCCTGATCTTGACTAGAAACAGGACACTGTGTTTTACTTAACACTATGCCATGTTGCATCGGGATAAATCCTTTCTTGGATTCATCCATCCTGAATTTCTTCAGGATTTTGTCAATGTACGTACTTTGGCTAAGTCCGATAAGCCGCTTAGATCTATTTCTGTAGATCTTTATGCCAAGTATATAAGCGGCCTCTCCTAGGTCTTTCATCTGGAAACATTTGCTTAACCAACTCTTTACACTCTGTAAAGTTGGTACATCGTTTCCTATAAGTAGAATATCATCTACGTATAAGACCAAGAAGGTTACTATGCTCCCACTGAACCTAGTGTAAACACACGGCTCGAACTCACTTTTCGCAAAACCAAACTCTTTGATTCGCTCATCAAAATGTAAGTTCCAGCTTCGAGATGCTTGCTTTAATCCATAAATGGATTTTAGCAGTTTACACACTTTATTAGGATTCTTAGGATCTTCAAATCCTTCTGGTTGTTCCATATAGACATCTTCTGTTAACTTTCCGTTCAGAAAGGCTGTCTTGACGTCCATTTGCCAGATCTCGTAATTAAAGTACGCTGAAATGGCCATTAGAATCCTAATTGATTTTAACATGGCTACTGGTGAAAAGGTTTCATCATAGTCAATACCATGAGTTTGCGTGAATCCTTTTGCAACCAGTCTAGCCTTAAAGGTGTGCACGTTCCCGTCCATGTCAGTTTTCTTCTTGAAAACCCATTTACGTCCAACAGCTCTACAGTGCTGGGGTAAATTAGTTAACTCCCATACTTGGTTGTCGTACATGGACTGCATCTCGGCCTTCATGGCTTCTTGCCATTGTTCAGACTCACTGCCTGATACAGCTTCTCCATAGGATGTCGGTTCATTCAAGTCTCCACCATCCTGAGAGACTAGAAACCCAAGATACCTATCTGGTTCTTGTCTTACCCTATTGGATCTGCGAAGGTCCTGTGTTTGCACTTCCTCAATCGGTTCTGATTGAGGTTCAACATTTTCATGTTGAATTTCTGGCTCAACAATTGGTGTAGTGTCTTATTCGTCTACTACCTGTAGATCTACATCCTCTCTGGTGTTCCCGGAACTGAGAAACTTTTCTTCCAGAAATTTTCCATTTCGAGCAACAAAAACTTTGTTCTCTTCAGGGTTGTAGAAGTAATATCCCACAGTGGTTTTGGGATATCCTACGAAGAAACACTTGTCGGATTTGGGCTTGAGTTTTTTTGTGGTACGTCGCTTGACGTAAACCTCACAACCCCAAATTTTCAGAAAAGACATTTTGGGTTTCTTACCCTTCCACAACTCGTATGGCGTCCTTTCCACCGACTTTGTTGGCGCTCTGTTCAGTATATGTGCTGCTGTTTCGAGTGCATGTCCCCAGAATGACACGGGTAGTGTAGAGTGACACATCATCGATCGTACCATGTCTAGTAATGTACGATCCTCCTTTCTGACACACACATTCATCTGCAATGTATACGGAGGTGTGATTTGTGATACAATCCCACATTCCATCAGATGATTGCCAAACTCTTGACTAAGATATTCGCCTCCTCGATCTGACCGTAAAAACTTGATCTTCCTTTCAAGTTGATTTTGTACTTCATTCTGATATTCTCTGAATTTCTCAAAGCTTTCAGATTTATGTCTTATCAAGTAGACATAACCATATCTACTGAAGTCGTCAGTAAATGTGATGAAGTACAGGTATCCTCCTCTTGCCTCATGACTAAATGGTCCACACACATCTGTGTGAACTATTTCTAACAAGTCAGAATCCCTTTCATTATCTTTGTTGAAAGGTTCTTTTGTCATTTTGCCAGATAAACATGATTCGCAGTTGTCAAAAGGTTTAAAATCAAAAGTGCCAAGAAAACCTCCTTTTAGGAGTAGTTCAACGCGTTTCTTGTTTATGTGGCCTAAACGACAATGCCAGAGGTAAGTTTGATCCTCAATGTCTTTGGATCGTTTACTTATATGATAGATTTCTTTATTATCGTCTTGCAGATTTACTGTATATAGACCATTTACAGGTGTAGCTTTAAAATAGAAAATATTATTTTTAAAGACTGAAAGCATTTTATAATCATATTTATAATAAAATCCTTGGTCTACCAATAAATCAAAAGACATAACATTCTTAATCATCTTTGGAACATAATAACAATTTTCCAGTTCCAAAACTAGACCCGAGGATAAACTAAGACTATAAGATCCTACTGCTTTAGCTATCAGCGGAGTGCCTTCGCCAACTCGTAGGTTCGAACGGTCCTTCCTCAAAGTCTCTCTTCTAGTGAATCCCTGTAAATGATTACAAATGTGGTTACCACTTCCTGTATCAATTACCCATGATTCATAAGAAGTGATTAAGCAATCTATCATAAAGATACCTGGAGCATCGGGTAAACCGATCTCTATCTGGTCGATATTCATCGAGTGCTCGCAAATATCCTGGCTACCGCATTCTGGGCAACTCAAATCTCCCAGCTCATCAATCCAATCAGTATCCATGAGTTCAGCAGGTGCTGGTTTCGGCTCTAGACTCGCCAAAATGTCCTCATGTAACATTGCTACGTCTTTCCTTGGTTCCTTCATGTAGGCACTAGCTATGTCACATATCTCCTTCGGGAGCGAGTACCACATAAGATGCATTAACTCCTCTTGATCCATTTTATATCCCAAACGTGTCAAGCATTTAAAGAGCCTCCTTATATTTATGAGATGGTCTTTAATTGATTGGTTCTTCTTCAGCTTTAATGAAAGTATCTCTTTCATAATCAGAAGCTTACCTGTGTGCTTATAGAAACCTAGCTGGTTTTCTATGTCTTTCGCGACCTCATGACAGGATTTATCTCTTAAACCTCCCGAAAACTCAGGTGATATAGAGAAAATCAGAATCGACATGACATCAGATTCATCTGCCAAATATTTAAAGTACTGAGCAAATTCCTCTTCAGGAGAATTGCTCTTGGGTCGTGAAACAGGTTTTTCCAAAATGTACAGCTTACCCTGTGCACTCAAGACATTGTCAAGGTGCATTTTCTAAACTGGAAAATTTTGTTCTGTAAGCTTCCATTTACCATTGATGAGGCGGAGCGATTCCTCAGGGGTATAAAACGGGACTACAGATTTAGATATCTACAAATATAAGAATAAAATTCCGATTTAGTTTAAAATTATAAAACTTCTAATAAATCATAACCCTTAAATTAATTTATTAGACTAGATCCATATTTCACATGTGTCGGCAAGCATGTTATCATGTCAGGCCGACTCATGTGATTTATGGTAGGTAAAACTTATACCAATCGCATTTTAATACGAAAACACGACTTCTAGATCGTCGGGACATCGGATATTCAATACTTGCATATTTGGTCCCTCTAGTGCATTTTGGCCCGGTACCACACGGTGAATAAATAATTACCAAAATAGATCGCACCACCCGGGGCCTGGACATACTCTGGCCGGTACCACCCGTAGATAATTCGCAGAGTTTTTTATCCCCTCCAATTTCGGTTTGAACGCGGGCGATTGAAGTGTGATCACTCGCAATGCCCTACGTACCTTACATCGGAGGTGTCCCTAAAGTGGGTTGCACTTACTGATATATGATTTTTAACAAGGGTTTCAAAAATGCCCGTTTTCAAAAACTTGGATCCAAAAACAAACTGTTTTTGTATCCATTTTAATAGTTTATATTTAATTTTTAAACATACATGTTATTAAATATAAACAACCACGCAGTTAAACTACATGTCATAGTCAAAAACCCTTAAACTACTGTCGTTTCGTGAGCCAACACAAAACGACGGTCTCAATCCTAAGTGACAACAACACAGATGGCATGAACTTCTCGGCGCTCCCACTGGCACCAAGATCCATGTTTGACTTCGTGCTCCGTCTTCAGTTCTTGATTCTTCAGTTATTTTATTTTAAAATTATTACAACTAAAGCGGGTTGTAAATGGCGCGCAGGCCTCTCGTAACCAAAAACGAATAAATGAAATAAAATATACGTACAATCATCAAAACACAACCACGGGTCAAAGGGTTTGACTATGACATCAACTAAAAAACGAAATCTTAACTAGATTCTATTTTAATTTAACTAAAATTAATTAAACTAAATTAATTTAATTAAAAACAAAATTTTAATTCCTAGGGTTTAAGCCCTTATCCGTTGTTACCTACCGCGTACAGCAACAGCCACCTGCCATTGCCACCGCACTGGTCAGTGTCCGGAAAAACAATAGTCACCATCAACAGCCACTACTCGTGGCGCGAATCCTGCTGCTCGCGGCGTGAGGACTCTGTTCGCGGCGCGAAGCCACCGCTCGCGGCGCGAGCTGGTTAACCAGTGGCTTTGACGACGACAGCAGCCCAAAAGCCACCGCCGTCGTCCCCTGTTCGATCGGAAACCTAAAACCAGCAGTGGCCGATACCCCTTTGCGGCGGTTATCGACCATCGCCACCACCACAAACATCGTCGCCACCATTAATCCACCGGCGATAGCAGCAGCTCGACGCCACCACCGTCGCCGTGGTCAGCGGTCAACAAACAAAACGCCACCACCGCCATCATTGATGGCAGCGGCGGCCACCATCACCATCCGGTGGTTGACGACGGCAGCAGCTACTGCCACCACCGCCGTCGTTTTTTCCGGCGAAAACAACAGAACCACCACCACTGTCGACGACAGTGGCGATAGCCACCGCTGCCTATTGGTGGTTTGAACGTCAATCAATTGCCGCCACCACATGACCGTGGTGCGGCTTTCGTCCGCAATTAACATCACCGCCACCTACGCCGTTGCCGGCCTTGGTGGTCAAATCAATCACCACCACCACCACGATCGGTGGTGCGGTGTTTGGCTTAGCACCATCGCCACCACACGGCTGTGTGGTGGTTGTTGTTGACATCAGCCGCCGCTACCACCAACTGTGGTGCGGTGGGCTTCGGGTGCGGTAGCCGGCGGCCACCACCATCTGTGGTGTAGCCGGTCGGTGGTTCGTGGTGGCCTGGTGGGACGGACGGCCAACTGTCGCCGTTCCACAGCCGATTAGGTTTTAAAAGAAAATCCAATTTTTTTTTACAAAACTAAGAACAGATAAAAAATTGAATTTTTAAACCTAAACAAACAGTTAAACCTGATCTGTAGGTTTAGGAAGTGGCTCTGATACCACTGTTGGGAATCACAGGCGCAAAAACATACACGCAGCGGATATTAAAACCTAGATTCCCAAGAACGGATCCAATCCTAAACCTTACAGATTCAAAGAGGATTGATCAGATTAGCTTACCTTATGCGATAAAATTTCCGGAAAGCAAGTAGGGGATACACCACTACTGGCACCACGTGAGAAGGTTGCTAGACCACCGTGACTGATCGGAAAAACGCTCCGGTCGTTGTGTGTGGGAGGAGGCCGGCGGCGGCAGTAAGAAGAGAAAGAGAGAGTAATTTTTGAGAGATGAATAATAATCAACTGATAAAAATCACCTTAAGCCTTTATTTATAGTATAAATAAGGCAGTGATTGTATCTGATTATAATTCCTTTATAATTATCTCATCAATTAATTCCTTAACTAATTAATTACTTAATTAATTAATTTAATTGATTAAATAATTAACTTATTATTTATTTCATTTCTCTTCTTAATTATTTCTCACACACAAATTTTCTCAATTAGGTGTGCAACGGTGTGACCTACTAGTGTCTTATAACATTGGACACGGTAATTCAAATACATGAAATCCTTCATTCACAGATTTCACCATTCCATCCCCTCTTACATTTGCCAAATTACAAAAATGCCCTCATTTATTTTTGTTAACCCTAGATAAACCAGATGATTTCCATATGTGACTTATGGATTCCTACGTTCTTCACCGTTTTACAAAGTCGTCCTTTTCTTCTGGATTTCCAGTACCTTCTCCTTCTTCGATCTAAGTTGTTGATGGTGTAAAATATATATAAAAACAATACCAAGTTTAACCACAAGATCACCTGACCAAAATCACCATACTCACAGGCAAGCTGTAACACCCGTAATTTTTGGTTGTGATATCGACTCTTTAATAAAATTTGGAAAATAGAATTTCGGATTAAATCTTGTATTTTATGGTTTAGTATGTTAGAGAATCCAATTACGAGTCCAACGGTCCTTTCGGAATCGAAATCGGAGCTATAACGAAGAAGTTATGGCCGAAACAAAATCGCACCAAAATCACACAGATGCTAACGATCGCTAGCTATCACCCTAGCAATCGCTAGGAAACATTTCAATTGTTTCTGTTGGAGCTCACTATCACATCTGATCGCTAGCCCCCTTTTTACAAAGCTAGTGATCGCTAGCATAAACACCTAGCGATCGCTAGGTGTGCTGCAGCAAAGAAAAAAACGGGTTAAAACCATCCTCTCTTCTTTCATTCATAACTTTCTCATTTCTTATCCTTTTGAGCTGATTCTTTTTCCTACATTCTCCTCTCTCCAAGCTCTTCAAGACTACATTGATGGATTGATGCTCCAAGATAGCAAGATTGGTAGCTAGACCTCCTCAATCTTCATCTTCTCCACCTCTCACAACCTCAAATCACCATTATTGCAAGTGTTCTCCATTCTAGGGTTTGTTCAAGATTTGGTTAGGTAAGCTTATCTAAACCATTTTAGGTTGGTTAATCTATGTGTAAGAGTTATGAAACTAACCTAGGGTTCGATTTACTAGATTTTAGGCTCGTTCACGTATTTGACCTAGATCTTGGAATTTGGGGGTTTTTGTGGCAAAACCCTAAGGTGAGTTGCTAAAATCATTTTGTTAAAACTGAGAGCTCATCATCTTGTTTGATTTTGCATATCTTGCTTGGTATTTGTGGATGAATATGATTTTGGATGAAATGCCTAAATTTCTAGGTTTAAGGTTTGCCATGAAATGAATAAATGATGATTCTTGCATGAATGACTTGATTTGAATTATTGGATACATTGAGTAGATTATCGTATGCTATTAATGTATGTGTTAAATCCATTTGACTATATGGTGAATGTGTTGGTGAGAAACATGTGTTATTATGTATGCCACGGAATGATGCGAAGGAGTTGACTCCCGAGCATGTTGGCTTATATGAAATGAATGAAGGGCTTGAGACCCTCGATTAATACCTGTTAGGAATTATGTGCAGAAGTTGACAAACCAGTAATCACACATCCAATGTTACAAGATACTTGAGGGTCACACCTGTGAGAACCTATAAATAGAGTAAGTTGAATAAAACCCAGAAATGGAGAGTTTGGAATTATAATAGTCAATTATAAATCAGTTGGGTATTTTCAGTCAGAAATCCCAAAGTTAGAGGGTTGTTAAATTAATTAAGATAATTATATATTTATTAATAAAATAAATATATAATAGATAATCTGATTAATTAATTATCTAGAAAGTCTTTTCTTAAAGAAAAAGAAAAGATTAGATAATTATTAAGGAAACCGAATCAGATAAGGATTCTTCATCTGATTAGTTATAAATAAAAGGCCTTAGGGTCCATGGTTTATTGTCTCAATCAATTACCAGTTAAATAGTTTCCACCAAAAATTCCCTCCTCTCCCTCTCTCTCTTGGCGCCGTCCACTCCCGAAGCCAGTTCGGTTTTTCCGGTTGCTCGGGTTTTTGAGTTCTACTAGAGGAACGCTCGTAGGGTTGATCACCGATGGATTATTACTCAAGCAATCCAGGTAAAAGTCTTACCCTTTAAATGTTTAGATAACTTAGAACGAAAGATCGTGGTTTTAGGGTTTTTAACCATAAATCGCTTCCGCACTTGTAGTGTTCATCGAATCAGTTTGGTTCGGAGATAGTAAAACCCAACAGTGGTATCAGAGCCACAGGTTTATTCGTTTTATTTTATTATTTTATATTAGATCCGTTATAAAAATTGTTTAATTTTTTGTTTATCATGTTTTTCAAAATCACATGAAAAGAGAAACAGGTTGTTTTTCTTTCAGTTGTGTTTTTGGTTTGATAAATTAAAACAGCTAGTTTAAGTTTATCAGATAAACCAAAACTGAATCAATTAGTTATAGTTATCTAAAAGGGTTTTGTTTTGGATAACAGATAAAATCAAAATTTTGATGATTTTATATTAATTGAACCAAAACTGAATTAATTAGTTATGGTTATCTAAAAGGGTTTTGTTTTGGATAACAGATAAAATCAAAATTTTGATGATTTCATATTAATTGATTGGAATTATATTAAAACAGTTTGTTTTAAATAACAGTCAAAATCATAATTAATGTTTTTAAATACTATGTGATTTAGCTTTCTTGAAAAACAAGTCAAATAGGTTTTTCACATTAATTTAATCTTATCAGTTTTTGTATAATAATATTAATCAAAAAAAACCTATCGCGAGAAACCCACGAGTTAGCGGTAACCGACAGCAAGTAATCGGACCACCGATAGATCAAACCGCAACCTCGGCTCAATCGCCGGTCGACGATGAGCCAAGCGGTGGCAAACCACCAGTTCGGTGGTGGTCGTACGATGGCCGAACCCACACGTGGGAGAGGTAGCACCGGCGTGGTGGTCTAACAACCGCCGATGAACGGCGGGAAGCGATGGCCGCTTGCTATCGCAACTGTCGCAGTGGCGGCAGCCGTGCGCTGTCTTCACCGATTGTTGGAGACGCCGATGGTGTGTTTTGTTGATTCGACGGCAGCCGTGGGATGGTGGTGGCGATTTGCTGCCGCTGTCACCGGCAGAAACGCCGAGGTCGCCGTCAGCGATCGTGATAATGATGTTTGAAGCCGCCAGCGGCGGCGGTGGTGGCATCCTCGATGCTGTTGTCGACGTGCGCCACCCACGGCGACGGCGACAGTCATCGTTGATGTCAATCGGAGCGGTGGCAGTTGGTTGTTGACATGGTGGCGATGGCGGTGTCTTGCCGCTGCTGTCGTCGTCCACACGATGGCAATGGTGACGACGATACGCTGCTGTCATCACCGGTTGATATCGCCAGCGGTCGATTACCGCCAGGCGGCGGTAGTCGATGGCGACAAGTGTGGCGATCGACGTAATCAACTAAAACGGGTTTTTTCCGTTCTAAACGGGCCAGTGTTGATTTAACCGACCAGTTTGTTCGGTAGACCCGGTTTGATATATTTTTGGATAAAAGGCTAATATTTTAGAAAATTGGTTTTGATTTATAAAATAGATTTATAGTCTATAAGTCTTGGTAATGTTATAAATTAAGTAAAAATTAATTTCAGATTAAAATATTCGTTTCGGTTTATAAAACAGTTACTTTTTATAAATCAGTTGAAACCAACTTTTTACGATAAATGAGACGAGACAATTTATAACGGATCTAGGTTTGCTTTACGCTTTAATATATATTGCTTATTATATGCATTATATAAATGCGTGGTTGTTTGAATTATATACCTGTATGTGTATATGTATATGTTATATTATAGCATTTGCCAACTTAGACCCTTGACTTGTTTCCGGGGAGGCCTGCGTGCCATTTACAACCCCTTTGTAAAATGACCATAGGATAGTTAATTTTTAGTATTTCTTTCCGGATTTCCATCGAGGGTGCCGAGGCCAGTGGGAGCACACGAAAAGGAGTGAGCGTTTCTTTCGGAGTTCTATCGGAGATGCCACAGCCAGTGGGAGACTTGCGAGGAAATAGGTCATTAACGGTCCTTAGGAATAAAGTTGGCAAAGGCTATAATCTAACTTAACTGTGTAGTTATAGATTTTAACTGCGTGGTTGTGATTATTTATTCGTGATATCCTGTATGTTAGTAGTTTTAAAATAGAAAGAGTTTTAAAACTAGATAATATCACAAAATGAATAGGTTTTAAAATTAAAATCACCAGCCTTTTCCAAAACCTTTTAAACGGTAGATCTTATTTAAAACCTGCAAGATTGTTTAAAGGCAAGTTAATAAAACAGTTAGTTTTGGTCAACTAGCATGCTATCAAAACAGCTAGTTTTGATTAGCAAGTATGCTTTTAAAACAGTTAGTTTTAATTAGCAAGAGCCTTTTAAAACAGTTAGTTTTAAAACAGCGTATGTTTGAAACAGTTAGTTTAAACATCAGTTTATTTTCTGTTTAAACAATCAGTTTTTCCAAAAGTTACAATTTTCTAAATAACTGGACATTAAAAGGTTTTTCGGAAATTAATCAAAAACCCCGACAAATCATAGATCAGTAGTGCAACCCATCTAGGGGCACCTCAGGCGTAAGGTACGCGGGCGTTCTAAGAAGAACACACCTTGAGCATCCGCGTTCAAACCCCAAGCTAGAGGGGATACTACGACTCTGCGAATTATCTCCGTGTTGTATCGGCTAGAGTAAAAGTGTCCAAGTCCCAAAATGGTGAGATCTATTTTGGTTCTGTTAAGTCCACCGGGTGGTACCGGGCCAAAATGCACTTAGAGGGACTGAAACATGTACGGATAATTACCGTTGTCCCGAAAAGATCTAGGAGTCATGTCAGTTAAATGTGATTGGTAAAAGTCCTTACCTACCGAAATAATACGTGGGCCTGTGGAGCAAGAACATTACGCACATCAGGGCGTATGAAATAAGGATCCTAGACCAATAAGATGATCATTCAGGGGTTTATTGATATTTATTGGAAATTAGTCTATTCACAGTTGCTAAAAACCAAAGTTTTTAAAGTGTAGATGACAAACACAGTTACCAACACAAACAATCGTTCCCTCCGCTCCATCCTTGAGAAGGATAAACTCACTGGCTCCAATTTCCTTGACTGGGAGCGCAATCTGATGATTGTACTCAGACACGAAAGGAAATGGTATGTCCTTGATAAGCCTCTAGGGGAGGCCCCTCCAGCAAATGCGCCGGCTGCTGTCAGGAACGCTCACAAGAAGCATTCCGACGATTTGCTGGATGTAGGTTTTCTTATGCTTGCGACCATGAGCCCAGATCTCCAAGCAGGGCTCATGAACACAGATGCTTATGACATGATCCGCCAGTTGAGGGACATGTTCCAAACGCAAGCACGTACAAAACGTTATGATGCCACTAAGGCATTTAACGAGTGCAAGATGATCAAGGGGACTTCAGTAAGTGACCACGTCATGAAAATGAAACGGCACTTGGATCACCTAGAGAGGCTCGGTCACCCAATTCCATTGCAGGTAGCAACAGATGCGATACTCAGCCCACTGTCTGAGGATTGCAAGCAATTTGTAATCAGTTATAAACAAACCATTGCTGAATTGCACTTCATAAGTTGAGTATGGGGACCAAGACCAAATATGTGCTTATGGTCAGGGATGGTGGAGTAAAGAAGAAGCATGGGCATGGGAACACCAGTAAGGGAAAGAGCCAGTTTAGGTCACCCAGAGTGCACCCAAGTTTTATGATAATGGCAAAGGCAAGGGCAAGGGCAAGAAAGTTAAGCCTAACAGAGTAATGACCGAGAATCAATACTTCAAGTGAAATGAAGTCGGTCATTGGAGGCATAACTGCCCGAAGCATTACGAAGCAGGTATAAACACCTCAGGTATTCGTGACTGCTTCAGTTTATCACTTTCGCTTGTTAGTTTACAAGTGTGTTGACACCTAGAAGCAAATGTTTAATTGCAGGTGGTCATTAAAAGTGAAGTGCCCAGATTGCAAGGATCAGCATGCATGTTTACATTTAGATGTTATCAAGACAATTTTAAACTTTTATGATTTAAAACAATCCTGTTTTTCCAAAATTTGGATTTTTGAATGTTTATCGGTTTTTAAAAATTATTGTCTTGATTTAAATATCTTTATGCATGATATTTTTGAATCTGTTAGACTTGATTCAAAATTAGATCCTAGATGTTGCTTATTACACTAACAGTATTACTTCAATTAAAATGATTTGAAGTAATGTATATGAAAACTGTCAAAAACACACCAAGTACTATAATTATAGAAATGTGTTTTTGAATAAAACATTTATGAGTAAAGGATTATGAAAGTATTTTATGATCAGAATTATTACTCATGTGTTTTAAGGAATTTAGGATATTATCTCAGTTGTCGTTGATAATATCAGTATTTATAAAACTAGAAAAGAATTCCAAGTTTTGGAATTAGGATTTAAATAAAGTCCAGTTAAGTTTTATAAATGTTAAAATTCTCGTGTTCATTACTTAAAATAGAATTGACTAAGTAATCAAGTTTTGACTAAGTCAATAGTTAATTTTGAGTAAAAGTTATTTTTCATATAGGTTAGTGGGAGCCCAGTTTACTCTTTATCTAGTCTATGATAAAGAATAAAAGATAAAAATTATTGATTTAATATATCTCAGAATTCATGATCCATGTAGGATGTAAATTCATATGATCTACTTTTTAGTCAAAAAGGGTAGAATAAAAGTTTCAAAGACTTTGAAACAAAATAAAGTCATACTTGACTTTTTGAGAAAAATCAATAATTAAAGTGTGTTGGAATAGTTACTAAAGATAGTAATTATCTTTTAGACTAGAAAGTGTTGTAAACACTAGAATAAATTTCCTGAAATTTGCCAGTTTGGTAAATGGAAATTTTATCTGATTTCAGGTAGAAATCATTCATCTACACAGCAACTAAGGGAAGTTGCAGTTTAACTTTACATATTCAGAGAAACTAGGAGTTATTCCAGTATCTCCAAGTTCAAGGAATATGGTAAAGAAAAAGTCTAATTTTTGTTTAAAGTGTTTGCAAAACAAAGTTAGCTTGAACAAGTATATAATATCAGTAAGTATTAAAACTTGTAATATTTTTGGTTATCACTTTGATTAAACGGTAAACATTAATCAAAGGGTTTAAACTGAAGTTAGGTGATACTTCATTTAGACCAGTATTTAACAAACGTTGGATAGACACAGTAAAAGGTAATTAAGAGATGCTATTAATTTTAGTATTATTACAGAGTGTAATATGGACTATACAAAAATTAGTCTCTTAAATCACTTTTATATTTTGCATGTTTTATTATCCAGGAATGAGGCTATTTTTCAGTTTTTCATTCAAAATTGTCCGTGACAACTTATTGAGGTGGGAACCCAATAGGGTGCTAAAGTCATTGTGAACTTTTGGGTAGTTATGAACAGTCGTTGAATAACAGCTACAAGTGTTGTAGACCAAAAGTTGCACAGATATTTGATAGAGTAGCAAATATCAGACGTGATCCGCGATTGAGACTACTTCTTGGATTTTGTCATAAGTAGAAGCTCACAGTGGTTGTCCCTATCACCTGAGGTATCTGGTTTGATATCATGAGGACCACTGGATACTTAGTGCGTTCAACCGCTACGCCGTAACAGGGTGGCTATAAAGGGCGTAACTAGATTCAGCGGAAGCCGTGGTGTTAAATGCAGATATGCAAGATGGGATTTGCACCTCTTCTATGAAGAGAGATATTTCTGGGCCCCTTGACTGACTGAATATACTGATGAAGTGCATGGCCATGCCCAAACGAACTGATTAGTTCTTTGTCGTTTACCTATCAGTAGAGGTCAGATAGTCGAGAAACGGAATCTTGAGTATTTAGAGTTGACTTAATCCAGGCTCATACTCATAGATGAAATATCGTGTTGCAAAGGGAAAAGCCAAGATATACCCAAATTTATGAACAGTTGATTCGTAAGATTATTTCCTTACGGAAAAGTTTAAATCACCTAGGTATAAGAGTTCTTGTAACCTGGTTAGCCTAAGTGCCTGTCTAGGGGCCTCCTTAGGTCCGTGTGAATAAGTCGGTATTGCCAACTTGCACAAGTGGGAGTCTGTTAGGAATTATGTGCAGAAGTTGACAAACCAGTAATCACACATCCAATGTTACAAGATACTTGAGGGTCACACCTGTGAGAACCTATAAATCGAGTAAGTTGAATAAAACCCAGAAATGGAGAGTTTGGATTTATAATAGTCAATTATAAATCAGTTGGGTATTTTCAGTCAGAAATCCCAAAGTTAGAGGGTTGTTAAATTAATTAAGATAATTATATATTTATTAATAAAATAAATATATAATAGATAATCTGATTAATTAATTATCTAGAAAGTCTTTTCTTAAAGAAAAAGAAAAGATTAGATAATTATTAAGGAAACCGAATCAGATAAGGATTCTTCATCTGATTAGCTATAAATAAACGGCCTTAGGGTCCATGGTTTATTGTCTCAATCAATTACCAGTTAAATAGTTTCCACCAAAAATTCCCTCCTCTCCCTCTCTCTCTTGGCGTCGTCCACTCCCGAAGCCAGTTCGGTTTTTCCGGTTGCTCGGGTTTTTGAGTTCTACTAGAGGAACGCTCGTAGGGTTGATCACCGGTGGACTATTACTCAAGCAATCCAGGTAAAAGTCTTACCCTTTAAATGTTTAGATAACTTAGAACGAAAGATCGTGGTTTTAGGGTTTTTAACCATAAATCGCTTCCGCACTTGTAGTGTTCATCGAATCAGTTTGGTTTGGAGATCACAGTAAAACCCAACAATACCTATGAAAGGTTAAGTTGATTTTATGAGTCTTTCTAGACAGTACGTATATGCCTCTGATGGTGTCATGATAGATATGGCATCGAGGTTGTCTGTAATTAAATAACATGGACGAACCAACGCAGTATTTCCACACCGAACAGTCTTGGGAGGTTCTGAAATAGGAATGCCCCTATGTCGCCGGCCCTCGGGTTGCTCCGGGGTGCGCGGGCCTCTGATGGTGTCATGGTAGATATGGCATCGAGGTGTTGTTGGATGCAAAATCGGATTGTATCCGAGATCACAAGTTGGTGCTCAAAGTGAAGACAAAGGCAAAGTCAAAGTGGTCAAAGAAGTCAAAGCTTACTTTGTTTGTTTACTTGCTTTATTGTTTGTTTTGTAATAGTTTGTAATAGTTAGGGTAGAAAGTGCAAATGTAGTAAAGTGTAAGGGTTTAGATGTTTAGGTATAAATACCCATGTGATGTCATTTGGAAAGTGTGACATGTGTGTGTGCTTCAAAGGTGTAGTGAGAGTGAATTGAGTTAGTTGTGCTTAAGTGTGTGTGTTCTTGGTGTAAATAGTGTGTGTAAACTTTTCATCAAGAATCAATGACATATGGCTATCCAATTCATTCTCTACTTGTTGCATGTTGATTAGAACTTGAATCTGGAACTACAAGTGGTATCAGAGCTGGAAATTCGTTGAAATTGGTATGATTTCTTGAGTTTTTTGTGTTTTTTTTCGAAAATGGTATTTTGAGGTTTGATGTTCTTCATTTGATCATTGTTTGCATGTGAATTTGATTGTTTGTGGTTAAAATGATGTTTTTACTGTGTTTGTGAGTGATTTTGAGTCAAAATTTGATGATTTGAGCAGTAATTTTTGAGTTTTTTTTTACCTTCTGCTCGGTTTTTGTTCGGTTTTCCGAACTGGTGTTCATATTTTCCGAATCGGAATATTCATAAATTCCGAATCGAAAAATACAAGTTTTCCGAATCGGATTTTTGAAATTTTCCGAATCGGAAAATTTTTTGGACTCGTATTGTTGTTTAGATCTGATCTTACTCGTTTTCCGACTTGGTATTAATCAAACTTCGATTCAGAAAACATCATTTTCCGATTCGGAATTTGCCCAAATACCAACTCGAAATTTAACTCGGAACTCTATCAAATTTTGTTTTTCCGATTCGGAAAACAACCTTTTCCTATTCGGAAAATTGAAAAATCCGAATCGGAATATAGTGTTTTCCGAATCGGATTCTTTTAAGAGTTAAAAAAAAGTCTGGAAGCGTTTTTCGGGCGTTCTTTCACGTAAACTTTTGTAGACTTCTTATCTGATTTTACGGTCAAAAAGTTCAGTCATTTTTAAGGTCATTTTTTCCCGAAAAAATGCCGGTTTTTCCGAGATTTTGGTGATTTCCGAGAGGTTGCATTTTTGGACTAAGATTTCAATTTCGCGGTCAAAATCAACTTTCAAATTTTTGAAAAATATTTTTTCTCGGGATTTCATTATTCACCGGTTGACTTTTCGGTTGACTTTTTGACTTTTGTCACTAACCTTTTTGTTGATCAAAAGAAGTGTTCAATTAATCAAAAAGGGGAGTTTTTATATGAAAGCAATTTTTAAAACACTGAAAAGATTAAAACTTACTAAGACTCAAATTAAGAAAACTTTAAACAGATATTAAATAAGATAGTACTTATTATGGTTTATGTTGAATCCCCTTGTGGATGAGTTAATTAAACCCAAAAGTCTAGTTTAGTTGGTTATTGTAAGAATTTAAGCTAAAGAGCACCCTAACATGTTTTATCTTAGATTATAAACTAGGTTGGTCTCCCGGCCCAATTACAAGGACTGGTTGTCAAGCAGTCTAGTAAAAGTCGCCCTAATTAATGCTAGGTCGTAGGATCTTACTGAATAGTCTACTCTTGGTCCAAGTAAACAACTTACCACATTACTCCGCGTCACCAGAGTGAAAGGTAAAGAAGGTTGATTAACCTAACGGAGTCTATCTGTCTTATTGTCAAAAAATAGATACACCCAACCAACAAGTTCAGATAGCCACAGTTTAAACATTAACTTCCGAATCAAAGACAAACATTCAATAAACCAAACAAAACTATTTCATATTCAAAACCAAAACATCATCCAACAAGGTTCATTGAAACAACAATAAGTACTAAAAAGAACTACTCCCTAAACATGACTAAAAAAGTAAACATAATGAAAAGTTAGAGACTTTATACCGACCGCGAAACGGGAGATGATCGGACACCGGATAAGCAACTCCGGGTAACAATCCGCTCGCGCTCAAATCTCATAAAAGACTCTCTCTTTCTCACTATTAATTACTACTGATTCTAAAGAATAATACTGATTAATTTCTGGATGCTCTTCATAAAAAGGGTGGAAGCCTGTATTTATGAAAGTGTGCCCGGCCCATTTCGTGATCGGGGAGTTGCAGCTTCGCGGCGCGAATCACTTAAAACACCCTAATTTTCCTTTTCTGCTCATTCTGGAATCTTCCGTAAAGGGTCTTCACTTACTTCGCGGCGCTAAACTTCTGAACTCCAACGCGAAATCAGCCAAAAGTAGGAATCTTCTAGAATCTACACATCTCGCGACGCGGAACTATAAGCTTTGCGGACGCGAAACCTCTCTGGATCCAATTTGCACTTTTTTCCCAGTTTTTCACAACTTTTCATACTTTTCTTTTCAATGGCCTCCAAATCATACAAAACTAAGATTCAGTAGCTTTCGTGAGTAAAACAGCCAATAAATGAGTTAAATTGGGGTAAAACAATATAAACCGAAACGACCAAAACATTTATAATTTTGGAGTTATCAGTTGTCCACCATTTTTCTCTCAATTATGTGTTCTTCTTTGTTGTCTTCTTCTTCTTCAATCTGCTACGTTGTCCATATTTTTTCTTAATTTGCTTCTTGATTCTGGGTTTTTGATCTTCAACATCGTCTTCCTCTTCTTTGATCTGCAACTCGTCGACCATCTTTTCTATTGCTTTGTTTTGCGATTCTCGATTCTCGATTTTTAAGTGATTGTAGTAGATCTTGGTTTGAGAAAATAATTTATTTAGCCATTCTATAAATGCTTATTCACCTCCTAGCCATTCTCGCACACATTTTGGTGAAATAACCACACCCGTCACCCCACAAAGCATAGCCAGGGGCAACTATGCCTTTTCTGACCAACAAATGAACAATCCGGCGAAGTCTAACAAGCTATCGCCCCCCAATCCGTCGCCTGGGGCGACGGTTAGATAATTTACAATTTTGGCCCTTAATCAAGTTTCAAGATTTACACTTTTGGTACCCTAACTTCTGTCGCCCCACCACTAGTCGCCCCTGGCGACGGATTCAAAAAATAAACCCTAATTGCCTGACATCAAGGAATCATATAGGAATCAGATTCTTTAAATGATGGTACCCTTCCATATAGACCTACATACCTGCAAACCTTCTCAAGAATCAGATTCCATTTATTAAAATAATACCCTCTCATCTTTTAAACTCTCTCATCTCTCAAACCCTCATATCTCTCAAACCCTCTCATCTTTTAAACCCTCTCATCTTTTAAACTCTCTCATCTCTTAAACCCTCATATCTCTCAAACACTCTCATCTCTCAGACCCTCCCATTTTTCAAACCCTCTCATCTCTCAAACCTTTCCTCTTCTCAAACCCTCTCATCTCTCGAACTTCCGTAATGGCTGGAACCTCCCGTCCATCGTCGTCTTCAACTCCACCTCAAGGTTCTCAAATAATGCCAAGGAAGGTTCGAGAATGCATAGAAGAGAATGAAGAAGAGATCAAGAATCCAGAATCACATATCAACAAAAAACTATTAATACAAGCATGAACTCCTCTCGACCATAATGACGTTGGTGCTCCCCGATCTTATAATACAATGTCTCTGGCTCCGCGTTATCCACAACAACCTGATGTTGTAGGAACAAGACGATAAGCAACGAATCTCTAAGATCTTTTTTGTTGTAGTCCAACCAATGACCAAATGGAGTGCGTCTAAATAACTCTTGTACCTCGGTGCACAATTTTCCCTTTATTTCGGCCGCAAGTGACTACTTGTTCCTTACCGTAACTTTGGGTCAGTCAAAATCATCCTATCAAATATTAATAAGAATTGAATGTCAATTTACTTTTAATAAACTTCTATAAATTACGTATAAAACAATTTGTCAAAAAATTTTAACCACTAAAGTTATATACGTCAAAAATACTTCTAAAATTACACCCACTATTTATATAAATAATTTACGTCTAAAATTAAAATTATACACATCAGTTGACAAAAAATTATCTACACATTTAAAACTTTATAATCTACAAGATACACATCTATAAGATACACATCTAAAGAGTTACACAAAATTTACACATCTAAATTATATACACATCTAATAATTTTACTCATCTAAAATTACGAGTAACACATCTAAAATTTACACATATAATAATTCTACACATCTAAAAAATTATCTACACATCTAAAACTTTATAATCTACACACCAAAAAATTACACATCTAAAATTTTCACATCTAAAAAATTAGACATCTATAAGATACACATCTAAAGAATTACACAAAATTTACACATCTAAATTATTTACACATCTAATAATTTTATTTACACATCTAAATTACACATCTATAATCTACATATCTACACAAAATTTACACTTGAAAACTTACTTTATGCGCCATTGATGGTAACACGATGCAACGACGTCCGTTTATCTTTATGGTGAGCCAACAAAAACACGTGCAACCTTCACCTCTTTGAATCTCGTACGGTTGGGCGACGGAAAATTAATGGTCGTCGGGGAGACGAATTATAGGGCGACGCTTGTGGTTAATTTAATCTTTAGAAATGATGAAGAAGTTTGAGAAATTTCACTTGAATCACAATTAATACCCAAAATCATTAATCTAAACCTTAGTCTAAACCTTAGTCTAAACCTTAATCTAAATTGTATACGATAAAAGAAAGGAAGAGAAACAAATAGGGAAGAAAGAAGTGTGGGAAGAAGATGATGAGATTGAGAGATAAAAGAAAAGAATGGTGGATGTTGTTGTTGTGGGGCGACGCCTGTAAGGGAGAAGAACAAATGGGGAAGAAAGAAATTCTTGTCGGGCAATTAGGGTTTTTTTTAATCCGTCGCCAGGGGCGACGGAAGTTAGGGTACCAAAAGTGTAAATCTTGAAACTTGATTTAGGGCCCAAATTGTAAAGATTATCTAACCGTCGCCCTGGGCGACGGATTGGGGGGCGACGACTTATTAGACTTCGCCGAATTGTTCATTTGTTGGACGGAAAAGGCATAGTCGCCCCTGGCTATGTAGTTCCAGATTCAAATTCTAATCAACATGCAACAAGTAGAGAATGAATTGGAAAGCCATATGTCATTGATTCTTGATGAAATGATTACACACACTAGTTACACCAACACACACACTTAAGCTCTCAACTAACTCAATTCAATCTCATTTACAATAAAGCACGTTTTGCATGTCACTCTACAAAATGACTTCACAATGGGTATTTATACCCAAACACTTACAACCCTCACACTATTGAACAATTACACATTCTAGCCTAAGTAAGCAAAACTATTACAAACAAACTATTAAAGGACTAAAACAATAAACCAAGCTTTGACTTTCTTGACCTCTTTGACTTTGCCTTTGTCTTCACTTTGAGCACCAACTTGTGATCTCGGAAACAATCCGATTTTGCATCCAACAATCTCCCCCTTTGGATTCGAGATCACAAAAAGAATTAGGCAACCGTCTTCAAGAAAGCAACAACACTTTGAACACCAAAATTAAGCTTTCTTGAACAATAAGCTTCCGTGATAATCTTCGCGAATCATCCAATCTTGACACAAGAAGCTTTAACAAACGAAGAAGCTTCAAACATTCTTCAAACTTCAATACTTGGAATATTCTGATCATCTTGAAGTATCTCGTAATTATCTCTCGACTTCCTCAAAATATCTTCAAGAATCATTTCTCAACTTTACATTTCGTATCCATCTCCCCAAAGTATCGTCAAAAACATTTCTAAACCATCTCCCCCTTTTTGATGAAATATGAAATAATCATCAAAACTATAGAAATGTATGATCAGATAACTCGTCTCGTAAAGATACAAACATATGAACAAACCACCATAGATATCAAAAACCATCTCACATAACCATCTCCTCCTTGTTACTCCAGAATTCCCCTTTTTACTCCAAAGAAAAACCGTCAATTCCATAAAATAATCCGAATCTTTTCAAATTCAGATTTAAGTGGGAAAATCCTGAAACAACACATGAATCAGTTGGAATGCCTGTGAGAAGCACAAAGCAACTCAGTACAACAAATTCACTATATAAAGAGCTTTAGTAATGATCACTCCCCAGGGCTTCCGTTCAATCATCGCAAATACTAGAAGTATCACTATGAACGTTCCGACAAAAAAACGAATTCCTTGTGTGTATTTGTGATGAAAGAAAATAGCATCAAGTGCTTTCATAAGGCTCAAAATGTGAAAACATTTCACGACTCGATGTGTAGAAATGAAGTTCGAAGGCAAGGCAACTTTCTTCTGTTTCAATATCGATTTTCCAAATGAAAACCTGATAGATTATGTGCTGCGTCCCCGTGATGAAATGAAACATCTCCTTGTTAAGAAGGAAATGAGTAGCTAGTGGGGTAAAAATGAGAGTCGGCATTGGGCTTTGCCTTGTTTCAATATCGGTCACCAAAGAGCGTGAACCAATAGATTATGTGGTTGCCCGGCTTAGAAGTGGTTGGTGCAGAGTATTATGTTTCTTTTAACTCTGTTCTCACACCCTCCAATTCTTTTAAACATCCTCACTTCTAACCAATCTCTCATATAACATTTTTCCGCTCAATCACTATGAGAATAACTCGACCACCTGAGTTATCTCCCCCACTCTTTGATGGAGACCCCTCACTCATTTCTCAAGAATAACTTCTTTGGTAGGATTGCCAGTTCTGGTAATCCATAGAAGTTCGGGTAAGCTCACACATCCCATGAAATAAGTTTCCTAAACATGAAAGTACAATGATTCATTGGGCGAATCAATGAGCCAATATGAAGCATGCTCGAACAAATATATATATATATATATGAACAAAATAGGAGCATAAAAATTTCTCCAAACAAGTATATGAAATGAAGAACATGAATGATATAAACTTGTTTGAACAAACTGATTCATTATATGTGGTGAGATATGTTCTTGAAAAACTGTGGTTCACACAAAAAGAATGATGTTATCTATACGAACGAGATATAGATATAACATTGAAGAACGTATCCAATCAAAGAACCAATCAAGTACAATGAGGAAATATCAAGCGAGTGTATTACCACCGAAAAATATGGTCATATAGAGACGTGGTAATAACGAAGTCAAAAGAAGCTAAACCGGTGTGTATGAATACTTGAAAAATATAGGAAAAGATAATACGCAAGTATTAATCTTTGGAAACACACGGTTAGAAAATATCCGTCAACTCATCATGATATGAAAACATGGAAAATCACACTTCTAATTCGAAAAATCATTTGAGAATCGAAAAGTGAGTTTGAACATTGAAAAACATTTTTCATACCTGAAAGTTGTTCATCTTTCAAATATGTAAGCATTAAAGCTTATTTGAACTCTCCCCCTAAAATGAATATCACTTTTAAGAACTCCCCCTCAAATGGATAATCGACAAAACAAAGTAGAAATTGGTATTCATTGAAAATGAATCCTTAGATGTTAGTCAGATAGTATCCAATCCAAAATAATTAAGCAACTCCCCCTTAAATTAAGATGCGAAACAGATTTAAGTTGGACTAAGCATGCCAAGCTTGCTAACCAAAAAGTTAAAACGCTTTTCGTCTAAAGGTTTAGTGAAAAGGTCAGCAAGTTGGTAATCTGTTTGAACAAAGAACATTTCGATATTACCTTTCTCCACATTATCTTTGATAAAATGATAACGAATGTCGATGTGTTTGGTCTTGGAATGCTGAACCGGATTTGACGTTATCGCAATGGCGCTTTCCGAATCACAGTAGATAGGGACTCTCTTCAACTTGTAGCCATAGTCTAGTAGTTGTGTCTTCATCCAAAGCACTTGCGAACAACAACTTGCTGCGGCAACATATTCTGCTTCGGCCGTAGAAGTGGAGACGCAATTTTGCTTTTTCGAAGTCCAACTAACAAGTTTATCACCTAAAAACTGACATGATCCAGAAGTGCTTTTCCTATCCAGTTTACAACCACCATAATCTGAATCTGTAAAAGATATTAGCTCAAAACTAGAATCTTTCGGATACCAAAGACCCATCTCGGGAGTGCCTTTGAGATATCGTAAGATCCTTTTAACTGCCGCAAGGTGTGACTCTTTAGGATTAGCTTGAAACCTAGCACAAAAACATGTGGCGAACATAATGTCCGGTCTAGTCGTAGTGAGGTACAAAAGAGAACCAATCATGCTTCTGCAAATCTTTTGATCAATAGATTTACCGGCTAAATCAGGACCCAAAAGATTTCCAGTTGGCATTGGTGTTTTAATTGGAGAATAATCAGTCATGTTAAACTTTTTCAACATATCTTTAATATATTTTGACTGATTTATAAAGATGCCATCAGGGTTTTGTTTGACTTGAATTCCTAAAAAGAAATTCAATTCACCCATCATGCTCATTTCAAACTCGGTCTCCATGATTTTAGAAAACTTTGTACACAACTCTGGATTAGTAGAACCGAAAATAATGTCGTCAACACAAATTTGAACTAAAAGCAAGTCATCACCTTCTTTCTTCAGAAAAAGAGTAGTATCGATAGTACCGCGTTTGAAACCTTTAGATAAGAGATGATTAGTCAGAGTTTCATACCATGCTCTTGGAGCTTGTTTTAGACCATACAATGCTTTGTCCAAGATGCATACATGATCGGGAAAATCTGGATCGACGAACCCTTTAGGTTGCTCTATATAGACCTCTTCATGCAAGACTCCATTCAAGAACGCAGATTTGACATCCATTTGAAATACCTTGATGTTATTGTGAGCTGCATAGGCCAGAAAGATTCGAATTGCCTCGATCCTCGCTACCGGTGCAAAAGTCTCATCGTAGTCAATACCTTCTTGTTGAGAGTAACCTTTAGCAACCAATTGCGCTTTGTTTCTGACAATCAATCTGGATTCATCTTTCTTATTTCTGAAGATCCACTTGGTTTTAATGATTGATTTATCTTGCGGTCTCGGAACCAGGCGATACACTTTGTTTCTTTTGAATTGTAGAAGCTCTTCTTGCATTGCTAAAAGCCAATCAGAATCTTCTAATGCTTGAGAGACATTCTTTGGTTCAATTACGCTCAAGAAACTTTTGTATAGGCAGTAATTTGCAGATGCAGATCGCGTTTTAACACCATCATTGACATCACCAATCACATTGTAGAGTGGATGTGCTCTTGTCCATTTCAACTAAGCAGGAAGAATTGCAAGATCATCCAGATTGTTCTGACTATCATTTTCATCAATGATTGCAGGAATCTCTGATTGATCATCGGGGGTTAACTCGGATTGCTCAACACTTGGAACTGGTATGGCCTGATCAGAGTTAGAAGTAGAACAAATATTCTCCGATGGTCCGGAATCATTTACACTTGAAGGTCCTGGGACATCTTGAATATCAACTCTTGGATTTTTGGAAAGAACGAGATCTTCATTATCTGCACAAATATCCAGAAAAGCATCCATAAACAGTAAATCGAGTTTTGAACTAGTTGGATCAGTAATAGAATCAGAAGTCGTAGTAGAAGCTTGACTATGAATTCCGAGTTCTGAACTCCTATGTTCAGAAGTCATTGACACGGTTTCATCAAAGGTCACATAAACGGTTTCCATAACCATCTTGGTTCTTTTGTTGTAGACCCGGAAAGTCTTCGACGTTAGCGAATAACCAAGAAAGTATCCCTCGTCGGCTTTGTTGTCAAACTTACCAAGATTGTCACGGTTATTGAGAATGTAACACCTACAACCAAAAACATGAAAAAATTTAACATTAGGAACATTACGGTTGATTATATGATAAGGAGTTTTCTTGAAGCGCTTAGTGATGATGGTTCGATTTTGTGTAAAACAAGCCGTTGAAACAGCTTCGGCCCAAAAGGTAAGAGGTAATCCGGAGTAAGCTAGCATCGTTCGTGCCGCTTCCACTAAGGTTTGGTTTCGTCTTTCTACAACTCCATTTTGTTGTGGAGTATAAGCACCTGAAAAATTATGAGAAATACCAACAGATGTTAGATAAGCATCTGAAGTAGCATTTTTAAATTCAGTGCCATTATCACTCCTAATCTTTCGAACTGGAAGTTGCAAAAGAACTTGGATCCTCTTGATAAACTTTATGATCAACTCGGGAGCTTCAGATTTCATTCCCAGAAATTCTAGCCATGTGTACCGTGAGTATTCATCAACCATAACTAGAATGTACTTCTTTCCACTAATTGATTGAACTCTCATCGGTCCGCATAAGTCCATGTGGAGCATTTCAAGTGGTGATTGACATGAAGATTCTATCTTTGACTTGTGAGAACTTCTCTTCATCTTTCCCATTTGACAAGCCGGACATAAAGAATCTCTATCAAATGTCAACTTTGGAAGCCCTTTCACCAATCCACCATTAGCTAGTTTGCTAATATCTGAGAAGTTTTGATGAGAAAATCTTCTATGCCATAGCCAACTTTCGCCTTTTGTTGCCTTTGAAAACAAACAAACTGGTTTCGACGAATCTATCACCGGAAAGTCAACCACATAGAGATTGTAAAAACTTCTCCCTTCAAAAATCTCAACACCATCACTATTAATGATAAGACAGTTAATGATGGAAAATAGAACAATGTTATAACCATCACAAAACTGACTTGCACTAAAAAGATTATGACTTAACCCCTCAACATAAAGTACCTTCTTTATGGATACCTTGCCATTTGTAAGAATGCCGTAACCTTTGATGACCCCAGTCGTCTTATTCCCAAAACTAACTGTTCCTCCTGGTCGTTCCACAAAATTGTGCAACAACTCCTTGTAGCCAGTCATATGTCTTGAACAACCGGAATCGACATACCACATATGCCTGGCCTGTAGAAACATGTTAGTTCATCTTGGGAACCCATATCCAAATGGGTCCTTTCTTGTTAGTCTCATACATTTTTAACAAATCAGAAGATGAACCTAAGATCTTACAGTTTATACCAGACTTTGAAATTTGTGCATTCAATAAATCTTTAGGAATCCATTTGCACACAAATTTCACATCAACTGATTTATCTTTTGCTTTTGAAAGATTTTTCTTTTTAGCACTAAACACTTTAGCACGATGATCAAACGAGTAAGCACGAGATTTATCATGAGAAACACCACTAGATCTCTTCTTTTTAACATCCCTAGAGTTCAAAGAAAAAGAATTATCACCACAATGAGTGCAATGCAAACGTTGCATAGCAAAAAACATCAAAGCAGACTCAAATGAGTTTTGACACTTATTGAATCTAACATTCAGATTACATTTATTTGCATTGTCAAAAGATGACTTTTTAACAAAACTCTCATTTGTAGCAAAATGCTTTTTCTTCTTTGAATCTTTCATCTTCCACCCTAGGCCATGTCGTTTAAAACTTTTTAAATCTGTAGAATCAGAAGAACTTGAGTTAATAGGTGTCTTAGGAACTGAACATACATCAGATGAATCTTTTGAAGATGTTTCAAGTGTAGCACAAGAAGTACTTCCTACCTCAAAAGTACTTGCATCAAAATTAATTGAACAAGTTCCAGACTTTGACAAAGTACACGAGGATTTCTCATATTTGGAAATTCCACTATCACTTGAAACATTTACAACATTTGGTTTATCTTGTGTACTCGACTTTGGTTTTTCAAAAACAGCACCGAATTCCACATCTGGTAGTTTGAGTTCTGATTTAAGGATATCTCCTTCAACCATACTATCTAAACTTTTGTACACAAGATAACCATCTTTATCAATAACAGCATATGTAACTAAATCAGTGACTTCAGGCTTCATACTTTGATCAAAACAAGGTCGAGTATCTTGAGACTCAACATGGGGTTAGAAATAAAATTTATCTTTTCTTCCTCAACACCCGCTTCGATGTCATCATCATTATCAGAATCAAAACATGGTTTGGTCTCATCAGAATCAGAATCAGACTCATAATCAGAAACGCTTTTACTATCTGAAAGAGAATTAACTTGTATAAACTCAGAAAGATTTTCACAATCCGTTTCTTTTTCAAGTTCACTTGTCTTATCTTCAGATTTAGAAGTAGATTCAGTAGTCGTTGACTCATTTTCAATATCTTTACTAAGTTTTTCAGATTCAGTTGAAAAAGACTTTACATCTTGAGAATACAAAGAGGCACACTGAGTATGAGAAAACTCGGGTTTTCTTGTTTGATAACTTTGATTTAAATCATCATATTGAAAATTACATGTGAAATCAAAGTTATTCTTTCTCTTTGGCTTTGAATCTGAAAAACTATCACTTGAGTCATCAACAACTTTTTCTTTACCTTTATCCGAAGAATCAGATAATGAATGTTGGTCCCAAATAATCAAACAAATAGAAGATTCAACAAGAAATAAAGAAGATGAAGATCAAAAGTCTTGCATTTTATTAGGAGAGCTCTCAAAATACAAGAAAACACACACAAACACACACTTACACCTTTCTAGACTCTCATTGAATTGATTCCCACTCTCTCTCAACCAACCTAAACCCCTTTATATATGGGGGGCCTAAATACAAGGCCCAAGCCCAAGCCCAATAGCTAAATTAACTAGCTATATATAAAATAAACCTTCGCAAAGCTTACTTTATAAAACTTTCTCTAATTAGGACAATTTGGTCCTAACAATCTCCCCCTAAGTTTTATAAAGAAAGCATCTCTGATCTTCTCCCCCTTGCTTTCTTCAGAAAGCACTAGTGGCGTTCGGCTACATCTTGATCTACAAGCTCCCCCTCGATTGTAGCTCTTTATCTTCAGCTTCAACTGAAATACCAGATCCGATATGCAATAAACACGACTGATTGCACAAACTACAGCTCAACCTGTAAATAACTCGACACGTCTGATAATCGCAGAATACAACAGCTTGCACCAGAGCATGTTGATTCATCCAACAAAGGGATAGATGCATGTGTGAGTTACAGCGCAAATCAGTGAGAAAAATAAAGGATCTGTCTTTAACCGCGTGTAGCATAGGAATTCGGCATAGGAGCTCCAAATCTGATAAGCTCAACAGGGAAACACTGGAACTTGGAAGCTTGGATCACGGGAACACCGTATGGAATGAATAACTGGGAGTAGATGCTGAACGAGATACTATGCTTTGATCTCTTTGCTGCTCAGAGAGTAGTCGATTTCCTGAAATCTTCCAAAATGTCAAGCAATCAGATCCAGATCTAGTCTTCTTAGTCAGATGGATGACGACCGTCACTCAAAATTCTAGATCGCAACCGAGCCTCCACAACGGTAAAACTCAACTCTCACGCCTAAGAGGAATAATTCACCGAAGGTGGCATCCAAAGGAAAAACTCAACTCTCACGCCTAAGAGGAATAATTCCATCTAATAAAACTCTAGAATAATGGTTGCAGAGCGTTAGCCTTCTAAGTAATCTAACCAAATGCAGAATCCGATCATCGTCGTTTTGAAATCGATACAAATCTGACATGACTTCAAATAATCTGGAGCAGTTGGGAAACGAGAGAAATTCAATTTTCATGATTGAAAACTGAATTTGGGCTAAAATCTGGGTTGATGAGATCTTTACGAACCAATTGGGAAAGAAAGGTGGCTAATAAAGCGCGGGGATTTTGAAGCGTCACATGTATTTGAATTTGGGTGGATCTGGAGCGCAATTGAAAGTGATCAACTATTTTGGGCCAAATTAGCATCAAAGCCCATTAAGAAATTATGGCCCAAAAAGAATAAAACTCGAAAGCTCGATTGATCGTATAATCTTGAAAGTGTATCTAGAGATAATTCCCGAACTAAAATTGAGCAAATTAGCATACTCGGGAAAAAATTCCGTCAAGTAGTCCCAAACCCCGAATCCTGGAAGTCTCCGATCAGAAAAATTAAATTTTCTGAAAAAGATGTGAAAATCTCAAACTCCAAGGGCTGAATTTGTAAAAATCTAGAACTTTGAACTCAAGGGGTTAATCTTGTAAATATTCAGAACTTGAACTTGAGGGACCAAATCTGAATATATTTGAAACTTGAAGTGCAGGGACCAAATTCGACAGGAACTTGAAACATGAAGTGTAGGGACTGGCAGCGTCAAAGTGTCAAACTTGAAAATTAAATTGTTTAACACCTCAAACTTCAAGGACTAAATTTGCCAAAGTCATACAACTTCAAATTAAATGAAAGAATGTGGTCACGTGATTGTGATTCGGGAAACCATTTTTCCAATTCCAAATCCTTTTGGTTACCAATCTCGATTCGGGAAACCATATGATTTTCTTTTTTTTTCATCGACGCAATCTCAATTCAGAATTTTAATTCCGATTCCAAGCACATAACTGGTTGCCAAACATATGAATCCAAATTCCAGATTTTAATAGTCCAGCTCCAAAAAAAATAATAAAGTCCGATTCCAGATTGCAAAGGCCGAATTGAACTTAAATCCAAAGTCTGTCGGGCAACTTCAGATCTAAAGAGTCCGGAAACTTGAAAAATCAAAGGTTCCACTCAAGAACGAGTCGGGAAACTCGAATACCCGAGTCGGGTTATTCATGTTTCCCGAGTCGGGATATTTGAAAGATCAAGGGTTCCACTTAAGAACGAGTCGGGAAACCTCGAATACCCGAGTCGGGTTATTCTTGTTTCCCGAGTCGGAATATAATCACAACCCAAACATCAAACTTCATCATCTCCATCAAGATCCAAACCCCAAAACTCATATTCAAACTTTTTCTTCAAGAATAGCTTCAAGACCCAAAAAAAATCTTCTTTGAATGATTCCATAGGAACAAACAAATCTATTGATTTGTTTGGCTCTGATACCATTTGTTGGTCCCAAATAATCAAACAAATAGAAGATTCAACAAGAAATAAAGAAGATGAAGATCAAAAGTCTTGCATTTTATTAGGAGAGCTCTCAAAATACAAGAAAACACACACAAACACACACTTACACCTTTCTAGACTCTCATTGAATTGATTCCCACTCTCTCTCAACCAACCTAAACCCCTTTATATATGGGGGGCCTAAATACAAGGCCCAAGCCCAAGCCCAATAGCTAAATTAACTAGCTATATATAAAATAAACCTTCGCAAAGCTTACTTTATAAAACTTTCTCTAATTAGGACAATTTGGTCCTAACAATGAACTACCAGATTTTACAAAGGTCTCATTTAATTTTGGAAAACTTAAGTTATCAAACTGATAAAGACCTTTAGGGGCTTTCTTTAAAACATCAATTTCAAGTAAACCTAACCCCATTTTCGGATTGTAAAATCTAGTATCCTTTAGATTATTTGTCAAAAGCTTAAGCGTCTGTTGAGTCTGACCTCTTTTGATATTAAGATCCTCCAACTGTTTGATTTTGGCATAAGCCTCAGATCTATCTTGAAAACAAACTTCATATTTGATCATATATTCGGCTTTTTCAGACTCCAAATTTACTAAAGCACTCTTTGTTAGGATTGTGTGCGAGACAGTAACAGTGTTAACCATGTCCAATGTTATAAGACACTAGTAGTTCACACCGCTGCACACCTAATTGAGAACATTTGTGTGTAAGAGATAATTGAGAAGAGAAAGAAATAAATAATTATATAAGTTCATAATTATTTATTAAATTAATTAATCAGTAAATTAATTAATTAAGTAGTTAATTAATTAATGAATTAATTAATAGAGATAATTATAAAGGGAATTATAATCAGATACAAACATTGCCTTATCTATATCTATAAATAAAGGCTTAAGGTGTTTTTTATCAGTAGATTTTATCCCACACAAAAATCACTCTCTCTCTCTCTCTCTCTCTCTAAAACCGCCGGCCTCTCTCTCTCTTACACAACGACCGGAATTTTCCCGATCAGTCACGGTGGTCTAGCAACCCTCTCGCGTGGTGTCAGTAGCGGTGTACCCCCTGCTCGCTTTCCGGAGTTTATTCGCTTAAAGGTAAACCATCAAAACACTTTTGATTGTATCTGTTAGGTTTAAGTTGGATCCGGCTTTTAGGAATCATTTTTGTTATCCGCTGCGCAGCGTTTGTGCCTACGGTTCCCAACAGTGGTATCAGAGCCACTTCTTAAACCTACAGATCAGGTTCGTCTGATAGATTAGGTTTGTTAAAAATTAGTTTTTCGAAAAACCTAACGTTTTGGTGATCGGCGGTGGATTGGCGGCAGTTTGCTAGCCGGACCACCAGAATCGTGGTGGCGGCGATTGATTGTTGTTCGACCACCGCGCCACCGTTTTGTGGTGGTGGTGGTGATTAATCGAACGAACCGCCGCGAACGGCGACGGCCCGATTACAAACAAACGCCACACCACCGTTTGTGGTGGTGGCGACGATGTTGGTTATACCGCCGAACGGCGACGGCGGTTGTGGCTGCGGTCGTCGATGGTGAGGGTGGTGGCGTGGTTGTTTTCGCCAGGGAACGGCGGCGGTGGTGGCGACTTGCTACTGCCGTCGTCGAATCCCCACCACAGGCGACCGTGACGTCCGCCGCTGCCATCGATGATGGTGGTGGTGGCGTTTCGTTTGCTGTGCGAAAACGGCGGCAGCGGCGGTGCTAAGCCGCTGCTGTTGTCGGTGGTTTGACGGTGGCGGTGGTCGATTGCTGCCTCGTCGCGGCGTCGGCCACTGCCGAACCAAGAGGCGGCGGTGGTGGCTTTTGAGCCGCTGCTGTCACCGGCTATCTATGGTGGTGACCGTTTGGTGTATGGATCCAGATCGATATCGGTGGTGGTAGTTTCGATTATCACCATCGGTACCGGATTTGGAAACAATAATGTTTTCCCAAGCATTATCGCTAACGGGTCCCGTGTAAGATCCGTTTCCAGATAGACTTCAGAATGAGATAAGGTTTTTAATCAGATCAGATAAAACCTTAGCTTTAATTAATTTAATTATTAAATTAATTTGGTTTAATTAATTTAGTTAAAATAAAATTTAGTTAAATTCTGTTTTAGTCGTCATAGTCAAACCCTTTTGACCCGTAGTTATGTTTTTAATTGTGCGAATGTTTTATTTATTTATTGTTGGTTACGGGAGGCCTGCGTGCCATTTACAACCCGCTTTAATTGTAATAATTTTAATAAATAAAATAACCGAAGAAACCGAAGACGGACCAAGGAGACAACCATGGAGCTTGGAGCCAGTGGGAGCGCCGAGAAGATCAAGTTTTATGTTGTCACCTGGGGATAAGACCCTCATTTTGTGTTGGCTCACAAAACGACATAGTTTAAGGGTTTTTTACTATGACATGTTTTAATTGTGTGGATGTTTATATTTAATAGTTATATGAATTGCGTGGTTGTTTAGTTACGTAATTTCCTTTTAAATTAAATATAAACGTTTTTAAAATTAAATGTTTTAAAAGGAAAAACTGGATACAAATACAGTTTGTGTTTGGATCCAAGCTTTTGAAAACTGACAATTTTAACCCTTATCAAAATCATAGATTAGTAAGTGATACCACTTGTAGTTCCAGATTCAAGTTCTAATCAACATGCAACAAGTAGAGAATGAATTGGAAAGCCATATGTCATTGATTCTTGATGAAATGATTACACACACTAGTTACACCAAGAACACACACACTTAAGCTCTCAACTAACTCAATTCAATCTCATTTACAATAAAGCACGTTTTGCATGTCACTCTACAAAATGACTTCACAATGGGTATTTATACCCAAACACTTACAACCCTCACACTATTGAACAATTACACATTCTACCCTAAGTAAGCAAAACTATTACAAACAAAGTATTAAAGGACTAAAACAATAAAGCAAGCTTTGACTTTCTTGACCTCTTTGATTTTGCCTTTGTCTTCACTTTGAGCACCAACTTGTGATCTCGGATACAATCCGATTTTGCATCCAACAGGCTATGCTTTGTGGGGCGACGGGTGTGGTTATTTCACCAAAATGTGCGCGAAAATGGCTAGGAGGTGAATAAGCATTTATAGAATGGCTAAATAAATTATTTTCTCTCTTGGTTTGTTTGCTGTCGATTCTGGATTTTCTTTCTAAAATTTATTTTGGGGTCTTGTTTTTTATTTAAATGGAGGAAGAAGATGGTGTATGGGGTCGCACATATGTTGAAAAGAAGGGGTAGGCAAAAGGATAAGGAACAATCTTCCTTTTTATTAATTCAATCACTCAAATTAAAAACAAAATTATAAAAATTTTACCCTTTTTAATAATTAAATGTTAATTTCATTGTTATTTATATATATAAAAAAATTAAATGAAACAAAGGATATTTTTGTCATTTTACATAATTACATTCCAATTCTTTAGCAAATCAAACAGACAGATTTCAATTTTTTTGACAGATTCCATTCTATTCCTGTTAACCAAACACTTGGTCAAACCTGATAACATTTCATTCCAATTCCTTCCAGATTTCAATTCATTTGACAGATTTCATACCTTCAGAAATTATTCTGCGAACCAAACGCCACCTTAGTCCTTTAAAACTAAAAAGATGGATTTGCCGCTCGTATTCCGTTAGTAATTGACGGGCGTAAGAATAAATGACTGTTTGTGATGTGACTATAATGATTATTTATCATTGGGTTTAGTTCACAAAAATGTACCCAACTTGTCACGAAAAGTTATTGTAAGTATTGGACTTTTATTTTTTCCATTGTATGTATCAAACTTCTCAAAACTACCATTTAATGTATCCAACTTTATCAAAACCTACCACGAAAGTGTATCCAACTTGTCACGAAAGTGTATCCAACTTGTAACAAAATACATTAAATGGTAGGTTTTTATAAGTTTGATTTTTCCAAGTCCAATACATACAATAACTTTTCGTGACAAGTTGAATACATTCCCATGAAGTAAATGCAACAAATAAAACTAAAGAACTAAACTTACAATTTTGATTAGGACCTATGATATAATTAACTCTTCATTTTATAATAAATATTGAAATCAAACATTAAAGTGTTGGAATGTATTTTCTTTAAAAGTTTTGATTGTTCTTCATTTTTGGAAAAATTGTGTATAAAAGCTATTTGGAATTGGAAATTGGTTTCATACAATTCATCTTGATATATTCTTTAAATTAAAATCTATTGTTTTTTTATATAAACCGCAAATAATGGAGTTTAGTTTCATCCTTTCTTATCTCTGATACTGCTACGTCAATGACCCTTTGCATCCTTTCTTATCTCTGATACTGCTACGCCAATGACCCTTTGCGGTAGTGTTTATGATGCTTTAACCAAAGATCGATCTCTAAGTAATGCCTCGGCAGCCTTCCTTCCCGATACGAGCGCCCCATCGAACGTAGCACTCGTTCGATAATCCCCACACACGTACAACCCCGGCTCCACCTTCGGATCCTTCTTCAAATCCGTAGGCGGGCACTGGTTCGGTTGCGCGAATTTCACACGATAAGTTCTAAGGTGGGTCCACGATCCCGCCACTTCTTTTCCAAACCAACCGCCAAGCTCGTCGACCACTCTCGACCTGAGGTCCTCATCGGATGCACCCTCGTGCAACCCGATGAGGGAAACCGACACCAGAACCTTCCCCGGAGGGCCATATGACGGAGCCACATTCGTTGCGAAGAACATGTTGTTCACGATGCCGCCCCCGGACCCATTGATGAATAGGACCGGATCTTGGACTGGAACTCGACTTCGATCGGCCGAGAAGTACAAGCAAACGGTGCTCCGAGCCCGTGCCTTGATCTCAGCAGGGAAACCACCACTACATTTTCCCGCCAAAAGCTTAACCGCTTCGGGCTCTTCAACTGCAACAATCACTCCGTAATCAGAGGTCAAGACCTCACCGTTACTCAATCTAACGGTGTAGGTCGATTGCGATTCTGATTCTGCTTCCATCGCTTGCTTGTCGATGGAAGCCACCGGTGTGTTGAGGATGATCGAACCGGACGGCAATCTCGCCGCAAGTTGTTCCGGAATCGCAGAGATTCCGTTGGCCGGGAGCGTGTTGTCGCCGAGGGCCAAGCATTTGAAGACGAAATCAAACAGCCTCGAAGTCGTCTCGAGGTCCTTATCAAAAAAAATGCCACCGAAGAACGGCCGGAAGAATCGATCGATGATCGAACCCGAGAATCCGATTCCCTTGAGCAGATCAACGGTGGAGGTCTCTTCCGCAGAGAATATCTCATCATCGGATCGACTCAAGACCCGAATTCTCGTCAAGGCTATGAGAGATTTGTCAACGATCGTTCCGATGGGGTTCGTTAGCGAGCGGATGGCGTCCGGGAGGTGGCGTAAAGGATCCGCAACGGTATGAAAGGCGCCCCCATAGTAAACCTTGGCTCCGGAGTAGAATTTTTGGAGATTTAGGGATTCGTAGTCGAGGAGTTTTCGGGCTTCGGGGTAACCAGTGATGAAGATTTGGAAGCCGCGGTCGAGGAGGAAGCCGTCGACGCGGTCGGTTCGGACGCGGCCTCCGACGGCATCCGAGGCTTCGAGGAGGAGGAAGGGGACGTTGTCGGAATGGAGACGTAGGGCGGCGGCTAGGCCGGATAGGCCGGCCCCGATTACGATGACTCCGGTGTTGTTGTTGAGCTTGGATCGGGGAGATGGCGATGGAGGAGTTGTTAGAGAAAGGCCGGCGGATATTCGGATCGGGGATGGGAGTAGGTGGCGACGGTGGTGGTGGTGGTGGTGGTGGTGGTGGTGGTGGTGGTGATGGTGGTGGAATGGGTGGTGAGGAGTGAAGGAGGAGGAGATAAAAGAGTAATTAGTGGCGATTGGCATTGTGTCATCTTGATTGGGTGGCTTCTACTGTCTGTGTTTTGTTCAAGGGGCTTATCCAATACAGAGTGGTTTGCCCATTCCTTTTTCAGTTTTATTTTAGTCCAAAAGATTTAGGACAAATATTATAACGTACTGTAATTTGGTATGATTTCTATTTTAGGTATAAGTGTAGAGCATCTTAAAAACTTATGCTATATTTTTATTAATAGAGTATAAAATTTAAAATCTTTAAAAATGTTTGTATCCATATCCGAATCTTCAAATACCTACTCTATTTTAAGAATCGGAACATTACTATATCAAAATATTGTTTCTCTTTCTTCTATAAAGTTATAAAGATTTTTCTAAATTTAGATTTTACGATCTCTATCTTGTTTTTTTTTTATTTTAACATACAAGATAGTATAGTTGTTGAAGGATAAAATTGTTAAAATTTCCCCTTTTTCTCTTTAACATAAGTATTGGAGATGCTCTTAGATATTTATGTATCCAAGGAGGTATGAAGCCGGTTTATTTGATGAGAGTGCGCCTAATGTAAATACAACTATACAAAATTTAACCGTTTATCAAGAGTTCAAAGGTTAGTTTATGTTTGTTAATTCTCAATTTCATGGCAACTTTGTTTAATAAATGAATAAATATGAATAAAGCATTGGCGGATCTAGGAAACTAATCCGTTTGAGGCACGTAACAAGTATCGTACCACTAGAAATAACCTAGGTGGGAAAATATTACGCAAGATGTTTTTACTTAAAGATTCTCCTCAAGTAATGATAATTTTGGATCCATATGTTGATAAGTTTGTCTAAAATCTTTCTATTTTCTAACAAATAATTGAAAAAAGATCACAACTACTTAATTAATATATGTTTCGGGTTGGGTTCTGATTAGGAGTGGAGTTTTTTTTTTTTGAAGGCATAGTGACATCGAACCAGTGAACGACTACCATGAACACACACACACAAGGATCTCCACATTTGGATGCACATTAGGATAAAATGCATCGAGATGCATCAAATCAATTTCCTATCAAGCACAATTCATGGGATGGTTTGAGACTAAAAGTGATTAATGGTCCAAGATTACTTCTTACTTCTCTCACCTTAACTCTTGTTTTCACACGATCTTTTAACAACTTGTTTTTCTTATTATCTACTTTAACACTCTACTATGTACAAGCCTAGAGCTTGTATTATAACATATCATGATAGAAATTACAAATCTACAAACATGGCCAAAGACAAATAAGCGATACCACCATGGATTGACTAAAGAATTTTGAAGTGTTTGTTTTTACCCTAGATGCTCAGGCTCCTGTCTTGTTTTAGCGATTGAAGGAACAACATATTTCACCCTAGGTTGACTCTTTGATTACGAGGTATTGATTTCACTTCGGATAACCTCTTTACAAATATGTTTTTGAGACTTTGAATTGTTGATCTATTAATATTATTTATCTAGGTTTTTGTTTTGTTTATGTATTGTTTTGGAAAATCAAAGCTCATAATCGATGAACAGAAAAGAAGCTAGTACAATATTATCTTTTATTCTTGATTTTTTTTCATTGCTCATGTTTTATGTATGCAAAGGTTTTAGTATCAATATGTTCTTCTGTGTGGGAAATATTCTGAATACAATTTTTGTCAAAATCATTGAATCCAAACCTTACCAACTAGTTGTGTTTTTATGCAAAGTTTAATACTTAAGAAAAAAATGTCCACATTGAAACTTTTTGACTAGTTTTAAAATTATGTCAATTTTATCTGTATTTTAAAACCCTTATTGATCCTATCGCTATTATTCTTCTCCTATGACATCCATTCGATTTCACACCACCAAAAAGAAAAAGAAAAAAAACAACTTGTCGCCACCATTATCAATTTCGTTGATGGCAAATCAAATTTCTCAATTTTGTTTTGAAGCTAATGTAACCACCATTCAAGATTTGGTTTTATAATATTATAGTCATCCCTTGTACTTGTTATGCAAAATTCAAGTAGGATACAACTTATTAAAAAAATGTAACCAATGAAAATTCAAGTAGGATACAACTTATTAAAAAATGTAACCAATGAAAATTCAAGTAGGATACAACTTATTATAAAATGTAACCAATGAAAATTCAAGTAGGATACAACCTATTATAAAATGTAATCCATTTTAATTTTTTTTAATGTGAATTACATTTTTCAAATATGGTATAACTTATCATCCGTGGACTTACAAGACACCTCCACCTTTCTCCGGCAAACACACACACACACCCCACCACCCATTCCGATAGGGGTGAGCAGGAAAAAACCGAAACCGAACCAATACCGAAAAAACCAAACTGAAAAAACCGAACCAATACCAAAACCAATGGTTTTGGTTTTTAAAATTTCAAAAACCGACTTTTTTGGTTTGGTTCGGTTTTATGATTCAAAACCAAACCAAAAAAACCGAACCGAACCGAAAAAATACTTCTTTTAGTTTTACCATAGTTATTTAGTAAATACTGAAAGATTTTGTTGAGTTCTTATTTATCTCCAGTTCTCTAATAATTTTCTTGTTTATGAGTTCTTATTTATCTTCAGTGCTCTGCTAATTTTCTTTTAGTTTTCGACGAATTAATAATTTTACCTTTTGCATTCTCCTTCTCATAATTACTTGAGTCCATGAATGACTTGACATCACATAAAAAACATTTATATTAAAAAATAATGAAACAAATAATAAATTGAAGTCATTCTATGATGATGATAACGATTAATAATGTAAATTAGTCAATATTAAATTGAAGTCATAGTTCTATAAAATATCAACTCTATCTTTAAACATTTAGATGCGATAAACAGGAATTGATGATCTTGGATTTTGATTTTTGGACAAAAAATTGAAATCCGAAAACCAAAAACCCAAAACCGAATTAAAAACCGAAAACCGAACCAAAAACCAAACTTAAAACCGAAAACCAAAAACCGATTGGTTTTGGTTTTTCTAAAAACCGAAATTTTCGGTTTGGTTTCGGTTTTACATCAAAACCGAACCAAACCGAACCATGCACACCCCTACATTCCGACATGAGAGAGCAGCAAAAATTAAAATAAACGAGCAACATGACGAGGGGATGTTCAATCGAAGGAGTGAAAATGAGGGAAGAGGGGTACGTAGGGAGATCGGGGCTGTGGGTTTTTGCCGGAGATGGAGGTTTGCAGTGGGTTTTCGCCGAGGCAGTGAGAGAGCAACAAAAGGGTACGAATGTGATGTAGAAAGGGAAGGAGTCCGAAGGAGAAGGATGAAGAGGGTTTTCGCTAGAATAATGGTCCTCGCCGGAATTTAAAAGTTCATCAGAGTGTCGTCGGAGTATCATAGGCAGGGATGAAGTGACACCAAATAGACGGTTCATTAAATTTAATTTCCCTTCAAGTTTTAGTATATACATTGTGGTCCTCGATTTTAAAAGATTGAATAGAAAAATGTTTTAAAAATGGAAAATAGAAAAAGACAAACTTACCCTTGGTTTTAACGGATCTGGTAGACGGACGTTAGGGTCAGGGACTATATCCAACAAAAAATTGCATACTACAGGCACCAAATCCATAATTAATGAAGTTTAGGAACGAAATCCGTAAAACCTACCAAACCACAAGGACCAAATCCGAAATTTACCCAAATAAAAATTAGTGTACAACTCTTTTGAGCATATGTACAAGTCATTTAGGCATTAAAAAGAACAAAAAAACAGAACAAGAAAAGGATCAACGTTAAGAACATGACATAAAACATAAATATAAACATCATCTTTTTTATTTTAGCCACCAAATCAAAATATAATCATAATCTTTGGAATTTACCCAGCACAAATCATTAAAATTAGAATGTACATTAAGTTTTTCAAGCAGATTCATCTAAAAAATCAAGAACATCATAAACATGCACCTATCATTAAAAACAATTGAAGAATATTTAATCAAAACTTGTCTATCCCAGTGGTAAGGTAACATCCTAGGGGTCAGTGGATAGTATCTCTGACTACCCGGGTTGGGTCGTGGTCGACAGGGATTAGTCGGGTGCCCGAATGAATCTCAGATACCCCAGGAACGTATGAGTTAACTTGCCGGAAATTAAAGAATATTTAAAATCAACCAACTAATTTTAGAGGTTGGGTCTATTCGTTGCCCGTGATTCATGAACAAGAACAAACACTAGAGGGATGAAAATGAAGATGGTAAAGGTGGATTTGTTTTGGTTTAGGGTAGATGATAAAGATGCAGGCAGCATGGAAAAGTTTTTAGTTTAGGTTTTACTGTTTCTTTTTAAAATCTCAAAACAGTTGTACCCCTTAAGCTTTAAACACTTGTACTCAAATAAACGTTATAGTACGAGATAAAATGACAAAAACACCATCACATAAGGGATAATGATGCCACTTCACGGAACTTATAAACGACCTTTAGCCCAAGTTACCTAAACCAGAACGAAATGTAAACCATATGGACATAGATGTACTTGTAAAGTTATGGGTTAAGGGAAGATATTCGGAGTTTTGGTAAATCACATGGACGAAAAATGTGATCCACACTTTCTTTTTTTAAACTAAGAGGGCGTTTGGGATTGCATTTGATTATAACGGCTTATTAGCTAATCTCCTTTCCAAAAAGTTAAAATGATTTGCTTTTTTCAAAAAAAGACATAAGCTTTTTGGGAAGCCATAAGCAGTTAAGCACCTCATCCAAACACTTCAAAATAGCTTATTTTCTTTTCCACAATGAAATAAGCTAATAGGTTGTTTTCAAACACAATCCCAAACACCCCTTAAGTTTGTATGTACACCCGAGTATTCATTGGTATACCCATTCAACCCATAAATATTGGTAAAATATAAGACTCACCCATGATTCTTTTGCATTCAAAACTTGCATCAAGTAATTTTGGTATATTATGACTGTTCTAAAAGACTTCTTGAGGTTACCAACAGAGGAAAAACTGCACACATGGTATATCTACAAACAAGCTAACTCTTAACTATCAACAACAGTATATTCTATTCACTTATACTACTTTTACGAATTAAGTTGCGGTATGAGCATGTACCAGAATTCACAGTTTTACTTGTAGATGTGCAATTATGTGAAAAAGTCGGGTGAATGGTGAACTGATTTGTTTGTTTATCTACAGCATTCCAAAAAGAATACAAGAGTATGCATGTGTTTACCTGTGCTGATGGTGCGTTTTGATATCACGGTCTATTCTGGGCAAATCTGACCGAAAACAGGCAGTCTTTTCATTCTTCTGGGACCATAAAGAAGTTTGGTTATGAGAGCGTCAACATCTTCCTTTGATGGGATGTTATCGGTTGCAGTAAAGATCTCGATATCATCATCCAGAGGAGACCACTCGGTGCCTTTAAGGTTCACAGCGCTGGTGGATGGTTCATCTAGTTTGATTGGTGAGATGGTCTGAATAGTTGAAGTGGCGACTGTTTCAGATGGTGCTGCAGAGGTTTCATGGTGAAGGAAACGGCATTTGGTGCCAAATGAACATGATCCTGAGACGCTGTAACTCTTGCAAGGGCTCTATGCACATTAGGAATGAAAAAACATATAGAAACTTAGGTGCAGGGTATTATAGTTATTCTAGATTTTAGATTCAAGAGCATCAACAATTGTGCTAGTTGCAAAGCTTTTTGGCCACATAGGCTTTTGCTCCAACAGAAAAAAAAAAAAAAAAAAGTACACCTTTTTTTGCTATTCTTTTCATTTGGATCCCACCTTTTTTTGGAAAAAGCTTATTGAAAAAGATCTAACATTGTGGATGCTCTTGGAGATGGATACTGTTAAGATTGTAGTTGAGCTTTACCTCAAGCATGGTCTTAGAAGAAACTTGTGATGGACGCAGCTCCTTGTTTCCATGAGCAAACTGTAGAAATGAAATTGGAATGTTATCTAACTATGATTATACATTCAAATTGCCACTGCTGACATTGGTTAACATGGTTGTTTAAAAAGGGAAGTCATGGCAAATCATAGAAGAGATAAGAGTAAAGTATGCTCTTTGCTCAAAGTTCAATGAAGTTAATCACCTAATCTTAGAGCTGTAAATACAGCTGTTTATGACTATATATGATTCGAAGTCAGGCATGAGTACAAAAAGGATCTAGAAGGACACATTCCATTTCAAAGGGTCTAATACTCTGATGCAAATGGTTACCCTGTGGAGTAACAGTTGGCTTCAAAGACTTGGCCTTATTGTATGCCTGTATGGTGGGATACTCTAATACACTCACAAGCCCAAGAAAGACTGATTTCTAGCTTGTTCATAGTACTTGTTTAGTGATATCACATTAACTTGTATGGATCACCCACATTAATAAACTCAAAATTGATGAACTAGTGAACTAAGGTTACCAAGGCAAGTTAAAATATTATGTATTTTTGATGGATTACAGTTACTTGAAACAGTATACAGTGAGATTGAGCATGATAAGGTTGATTAAGCAGATCAAGTGCATCCCAGTCAATGTTCTTCCTTTAGCAAATGAAAATTTTAGAAGAAAATGCTTCAGATGGAATACATAATCACGAAGTTCAAATATTTTTCTTTCAAGACTCCCTGCATTTTGGGATTGCAGATTGAAATGAATAACGTGGTTCTGTTGGAACACTTACTCCCTACTATACTACTTAATCAAGATATGAAACACATTATTGGGATTCAAGACTTGAATGATCTTATTTTCGATTTTTCCTGTTAAAAATTCCCAAGAAGAGATAGAGGAAAACCTGACATTTCGTTCCATAGCGGCAGAAGCCAGAATTCTCCAAGTAAGACAGACAAAGGTCCATCTTATAGTCCTTACCACTGGAGGATGAAGACACACTAGAATCTGTCATAGTCGACGAAGACAAAGATCTACCTCTATCAACCGGTGGATTCTTCACAAGAACACCATCCATCACCAGGACATCTTCCTCCGCCTTCACCGGAGAGTTGCTAAAACGTAAAGGTCCCCTCGACTGACGCGGTGGCTCAAATCTTGTCGTGCTTTCAGCACTCCGATGACCACCACTGCGGTGATACTTGTATCCAGGTGAAGGCAGATGATCCACAGCCGCCGATGCAGGCGACATCAAAAGCGACCTAGCAGATTGCAGATATCTTAGGAACGGAGAATTCAAATCCTTTACGACCGTAGTTCGGCCTTCAGGTGATCCATATTGATCTAGCACAGGACCTGTGTGATGATAGTAAGGATTTTGCTGTCCATAGTTGCTTATAGGTGACAGACTGCTGCGTTTAGGAACTTTTGAGTTGCTAATACCGTAGAGAGTATCCATCTGTTGCTAATTATCAACAATCACAAAATCAGGTCTCAATTTTTTTCTCAAATCAAACACAAATGATCAACAATTTCATGTATATGTTCATATACTCAAATCGTTGATTATGAAACTATTAGCTTATCACAAACTAAACTCAGAATCAAAAGTTTGTTTCTAATCACGAAAATCTATAATTTTTCCACCTCTATCAAATCAATTCAAAATTTTCAAACACGAATGATCAACAATTTCATGTATACATGCATACTCAAATCGTAATCGTTGATTATGAAGCTATCAACTTACCACAAACTAAACATAGAATCAAAATTTAGTTTCTAAAACACGAAAATCTATAATTTTTCCGCCTCAATTAACTAAACAATCAGATCAATTCAAAAACAATGATGAACAGACCGTTTGAATTCCCGCCAAAAATTCAAAATTCGGACGATCCTTCAAATATGCGATTAGGACATAGTAGAGTTCGATCGATTAGGTTTTGTGATATTCTAAAGCATCGAATCGTAAAATTAGAGCAAAATGAACGGAATTTTAGGAGAATTGAATTCGAATACCTGCGTAGATGATGATGATGATGATGATGCTTGGATGAAGATGTTAGGATCTGAGAAGCATAGAGAGATGATGAAGATGAAGGTGAAGGTGAAGGTGAAGGTGATGCGATGGAGTAGCACTAGGTGACCTCCACCACCGCCATTGAAATGGTTTTTGAGTAAAATTGGCTCTGTAACCGAAGTACGAAGACGACCGGAAGTGACGTGGTGTTTTGTATTTGTATACAACATCCTCAAGTGTCCAAAGGTATGGTCTGGATTTACATTTACACCCTTCAAATAATTGTGTTGTACCGATAATACCCCTATGTTAAAATAAGTTAGGCTGTGTTTGGCAAACTAGCTGATAAGGTAGTTGATAACTGATAACTAATAAGATAGTTGATGAATAAAATGCGTTTGGTAAAAAGCAATGGATTATAGATCATAAAAAAGAGAACCATAATTTCAGAAGCACATAGATGAAAATAGCACAATCACGGACTTATTTTTGTGTTCATCCTTTTCAGGCAATTATTTGAAAACTCAAACGTTTTTTTCATTTCCAATTAGGTTTAATTCGCACAATCATTTGAGTTTAAAAAGTTAAGGCGATAAGCTTAATTTTTTTATCAAAAAGGGGTAGGATCGATCTGTTTTACCAAGATGTTCTACCTTTATAAAACAAATTATTATGGATGAATTATAAACGAGGTGATTTTTTTTATTTGTCCTACAAAAAATTTATTTTATTTAGGAGTAAAAATGACATTAGCTTTAAGATCTATAGATTTCTTTTTTGACGACAGATAAAACAAACACGCCCCGACCGAAATCGAAAAAATATTCGGGATCCATCCGGGCACCCGACTAATCCTCTCGACCATGGAAACCATTATCGGCCCATAGTCTCGCCATGCCCGGCCCGAAGGTCGACCCATGAACTGGAGTGTCGCCTCCTTTTCCCCCTCTAAATCGAACCCAAGTTAGGGATATTATCCCCCTCTACCCCCCTCAAGATGTTACCGACGTTGAGTTACAAAGGAATTGACAAATGTCCTTAGTTTGTGCATGGGAAGATTCGAACTTGGGTGGGCACTATGTACCCTACAAGTAGTAACCACTCCACCATAACACCTTTGACAGGTCTATAGATTTTAAAATAGAAGATAAAGAATGAGTTTGAACTTTTGACATCTTCTAGTAGTCATCATTTGGACTTAATTTACACTTTGATTCTCGTTGACATGTCAAATTGTTTTAAATTCTTCTAGATCGTGTGAATGGATATTTTTCATATGAACCAAATTATGAGATATCACAACTACCAACAAAATGCGAAGGTTTTGGAATTATTTCATGTAACAACACCTCAAAAATAGGACTCGATTATGTAACAAAGTCAATTGAGGGACTACAGTTGTAATATAGTGAAAGTAGGAAGCTCAAGGTTGTATAGTTAATGGTAGAATCATATGGGCTTAACGATAATAGTTTCAAGGACACATATGCTTGACGGTGATCGAATTTTATGGTAGCAATTGGGAGGGGATATATATATATATATATATATATATATATATATATAGAGGAGCCTTCATGTAAAAACCACTTTTTTTGTAAAAACCCGTAAAAACCGACCAAAAAATAAATTTTTTTACGATTTTTTTCCATCAAATGTTAGAATTGATATGTTGTTTCACATATATTTTTTTTCATAAGATGAATATCATCCATGAATTTGTTTCATAATATGAATAAAAATGTTGTATATTTTTTATTCATAATATGAATAAAAATTTTATTTTTTCATGGATGATATTCACATTATGAAAAAATATATATGTGTAACAATAGTTAATATCATAGTATTTGATAAAAAAAATCCTAAAAAAAATTATTTTTTAGTTGGTTTTTACGGGTTTTTACAAAAAAAATGGTTTTTATTTGATTATTCCTCTATATATATATATATATATATATATATAGTGGGAAGTTATTTTGCAAACCATAAAAAACGTGCAAACCGTGCAAACTCATGGTTGCACACGTAAATCAGTGAAAAATCTTTTATAGAGTCGTTTAATATGATGAAAATGTTTCATATACTAAATTTTGTGATGAAATTGTTTCATATGAAGGTGTTTATTTACGTAGAAATGAAAAAGTTTCATAGAAACGATAAAAAAGTTTCATATGAATAAAAAACACCAACATATGAAACAATTTCCTCAAAATTTGATGTTTATGAAACATTTTCATCATATTAAACAACTCCATGAATCAATTTCACTGATTTTACGTGTGCAACCATGAGTTTGCACGGTTTGCACGTTTTTTATGGTTTGCAAAATAACTTCCCTCTATATATATATATATATATATATATATATATAGAGGAGGGTTCCGTTGTTAACCACATTTTGTGTGTTAACCGTGTTAACCTTGATTAGCCAATAGGAAATCACTTTCTAATTTGGTTTAATGTTTCCCCTTTTTGTTTAATGAAGGGCAATTGGGTAATTTCATTTGTTTCATTTGTAGTTTTGGAAATTGAATTCTTGCGTAATCAGATAAACCTTAAGCTTATGAAACTGTGAACTCTCTCTCTCTCTCTGCTTCCATCTATCTCCTTCCATTATAGCATTCCTTTCTCTTTCTCAATTGAAAACCCTAACCTAGACCAAGCTTCCACTGCAGTATCTCCGCCACGCCGGAGCAAGCTCCGGTACAACCACCGATCTCAAAACTCCGTCCATGGCGGAAGCTCCGGCGACCTCAATCGACGACAGTAGCTCCTTGGTGCAGCTAGAGACTTTCCTCAAACCAGATCTGAATTCCTTCAGATCTTGATGGTATGTCTCCGGTACAGACTCCGATCTGGTCGTTATCGTCTTCACCAGATCTCCGAAGCTCCACAAACCACCACTACCGAAGATTAATCTAGTTGACGTGTGCACAAGATTCGTTATCTCCGGCGACGACGAATGGTGGAGCCGGAGGTTATTATCTGCGACAGAGCTAGATCTGAATCATTTCCACAGTAGAGAGAGGCGTTTGGCAGGTATTATAGCACCGCCGCCATCCACCATCTCCATCAGATCTGCCGCCCTCAAGATCTGAACGATGGTGGTGGGTTTCAGATCCGGAGCTGGTGCTACTGTTGATGTCGGTGGTGGTGCCTCTTGGACTTTAAATCTCCGACGACGGTGGTGGAAGGAGAGGATGAGGCGGTGGTGGTCGTCGTGCACAGGTGTTGCGTCGTGTGCACACGTGTTTTTGGTGGTGGTGCTAGTTTGGTGGTGGTGGTGGGTGTAGTGGTGGTTTGGAGATGGTGGTGGTGGGTGTGGTGGTGGTGGTGGTAGCTGTGATGGTGGTGGAGTAGTGGTGGTGGGTGTGGTGGTGGGTGTGGTGGTGGTGGTGGTAGCTGTGACGGTGGTGGTAGCTGTGATGGTGGTGGGTGTGGTGATGGGTGTGGTGGTGGTAGCGGTAACTGTTGTGATGGTGGCTGTAGTAGTGGTGGGTCTGGTGGTTTTGGACTAGTGATGGTGGGTGTGGTGGTGGTAGTTATGATTGTGGTGGTTGTGCACACGTGTTTACAGGGTGAAGGAGGAAGGAGGCGGTGGTGCACATGTGTTCACCGGGTGGAGGAGGAGGAAGGAGGCGGCTGTGCACATGTGTTCATTGGGTGTCGGAGGAGGAAGGAGGCGGCGGTGCACATGTGTTCACCGGGTGGAGGAGGAGGAAGGAGGCGACTGTGCACATGTGTTCATTGGGTGTAGGAGGAGGAAGGAGGCGGCGGTGCACATGTGTTCACCGGGTGGAGGAGGAAGTAGGAGGCGGCGGTGCACATGTGTTCACCGGGTGGAGGAGGAGGAAGGAGGCGGCGGTGCACATGTGTTCACCGGGTGGAGGAGGAGGAAGGAGGCGGCGGTGCACATGTGTTCACCGGGTGGAGGAGGAGGATGGAGGTGGCTTTCCCAAAATACCCCTGTGCACTTGTGTTTGCTGTATTTTTTAATTATTAGCTATTAAAAATTCCCTAATTATAGGGATTTAATGTTGACCCTAGATTTAGATTATTAAGGGTTGTGATGGGTTAACACGGTTAACACACTAATTGTGGTTAACAACGGAACTCAACCCTATATATATATGTCCTAAATTCGTGATTTTTATTGAACAAAATCATAACCGTTATTCTTTCTTGATTTCGGAGGCTATATGCAACAAGAAAATCGAGTTTTTCTTATCATTTGGAACAAAAATCTAGCAGAGCAGTGGTGTTGATATTCAAGCATTCATCGGTGATTTTGAGCTATGAATCTAAGTGAAACTCATACTCTTGGTTGATCCTTAATATAGGAATGAGATCAGGACTATATTGGTACTAAACCGGTTGGTATTGAAAAACTTTTGGTCTAAAAGTGGTACCAAAAAACGAACTGTATGTAATGTTAGTACCAAGAGTAATGGCTAGAATTAAAACAAGTAATGTAATGGTGAATACAATACAAAACAATACTATAATTTAATTATTTTTATTGATTTCTCAACTAAGAATTACATTTAAAAACAAGTTGTTGTGGTAAATAACAGTTAACAGCTACTCTAAAAACTTTTACACAAATAGAAATGAAGAACAAATTACTTTTAAAACTCTTGGTAAAAAGCTAATGAACTTCTTAGAGAAAAAAACAAATTCTATCCATTTTCACAAAGATGATACTTCTTGAAAGCATTATCTTATGTGAAGGGATCTAAACTTATTTATACTCTCATATGCATTAAATGCAAGAGACACTTGTTACTTTGGGGTTGGTCTTCTGATCATCTGACATAAAGGAGTTTCTTTATGCCTTCATTTTGCACCAAGAATGACCTTTTCACGTGTTGATGTAAACAATGTAAAAAGTGTGCAACCTTTATTTCACATGACAGAGAATGTCTTATCATACCAAGATTTGATAAATCACAACTAATCCATAAAAGAGACCAGAGGACAAAAGCATTCTTCAAGGAAAACGGATTTCTTGTTCGTGATCGCAAAGAGTGATTTGTTGATTACTAGGATATGACTAACTTGTTTTGATTCTGTTTGATCCACATTCAATTTTACTTCAACGGTTTTTTAAATCCCTGTCTTATAGCATATCGATTAAGAATTCTCACAAGGTCTAATCACATAAATTAGGCATTAAGAAAACTTCTTTTATAGGAACCTTTAACAAATTTCTCCATTGATAGTAAAATATCAACTAATCAAAATGCTTGATTATTTGACTATGGTATTTGATTCGACAAGTCGTCATTGTATACTTTTTCACACACATATGGTGCAATCTAATTCTTCCTTTTTTATTAAATATTTAAAAAAATATACCTAAAAACAACCCAAATACTAAGAAAGTACCTCTAGACAAACGGTGTATTTTGTAAGTGACATATATGTTGTATTTTACCATTCAAAGGGTTATTTACCACCTAGCATAACCATGACCTTATGACCAATAAAACCCTGCATTTTAGAAAATCAAAGATTCAAACTTCCTCAAATTTTAGAAACTTACATGAGTATTTGCCTTGTATAAATATTATATGATAGAAGAAAAGATAAACAACACCCAAGCTAGTTTTAAGCTGATTTCAGCATATTACAATTGAAATAAGTCACACTGAGCACATAAATAAAATAAGCTCAGTAAAAATACCACATGCTTGCTTAATGCTTATCATACAACACGAAGTAATAAATGATTCACCCATTGAAGGCAGGCCTTTATACACACAATTACTTCAACAAATCAAATACTTGCCTAAAAGAACAACAAAAATCTAATTAAGCTTTCCATCACATCCCATCAATGGTGGCATTCTTCAGGTTTCCTCCGAGCAACGACAGCAGCCCTCCGCCGTGAACCCGCCCTTCCGGCACCACAAACTCCCCCCTCTTCCCGCCACCGCTCCCGCCTTCTCCTCTTTCCGAGCTCAACTGCATTGTGAACGATGACGAAAATGGCGACTTCATCGACGGCGGAACCAACACCTGCGGCGGAATGAGGTGTTGCCGCCGCTTCGCCGGCTTCTCCAACGACTCGATGGAATCCGAGATGATGCTGACGCCCGACGAAGAATATGTGTTATCGAAGCTGCTAACGACGGTGGAACTCGGAGCCGGGACGAGCCCGTGGAACAGCCCCGGCCCGATTCCGAAACTACCCTTCTTGTTCGCGTTCGCTTCCCGTTCGTGAACCATGCTTGTGTGGGCGGCACATAGCCCGCTCTTCCCCCTGGCAAACTTCTCGCACGCCCCCTCCCCGCCCCAGTTGCACCGCTTACCGCCCCCGTGAGCCTTGCAGAAGTCCGTGCTACCTTGCGCGCTCTTGGTGCAATTCTCGGTCTTGCACCGCTTTCCACCGCCATGCTTCACGCAGCAGTCGGTCCGGCCACGGGCACTCTTGGTGCACCCGGGGATGGAACACCGCTTGCCGCCGCCATGGGCGACGCAAAAGTTGGTCCCTCCATGCACGCTTTTCGGGCAAATCCCGCCACCATCATAAAGGCACCGCTTTCCTCCGCCGTGGGCTTTACAAAGCGGGGTGCTACCTTCGGCACCTTTGGTACAGCCGGCAAACACGCAACGTTTCCCACCACCGTGAGCCTTGCAGTACATGGTGCTTCCCTGAGCCCCTTTGTTACAACCTTGGAACTGGCACCGCCGTCCTCCGCCATGAGAGATGCACAAGCCAACCTGTCCTTCGGCGCTACGGGTGCAGCCTTCCACCTTACACCGCTTTCCACCACCGTGCTTGATGCAAAGTCCTGATTTTCCCCTAGCGGCTTTACTGCATCCCGACGGGTGCCCACACCGCCTCCCACCACCGTGCGCTATGCAATATTCCGTCCTACCTTCTGCGCTTTTCGTGCAGCCGAGATGCTGGCACCGCCTGCCGCCACCATGAGCCTTACAGTATGCGGTTCTGCTCTCCGCACCTTTACTACACCCCGGTTTCTGGCACCGCTGCCCTCCACCATGGCCGATACAGAGTCCTGTTGCTCCTCTAGCGCCTTTGGTGCACCCATCAAACTTGCATTTCCTAGAGTTGCTCGTTTGGTGGTCGGATGTTGTTCCCATGGAGTAGTCTGAGATAGCCGAGGGCTCGGAGCTTAGTTGAGGGCCATGATTAGAGTTTTCCCCAGGCTCCAAAAGGTTGTGCATTTGCACTAAGCTTCTGGTTGTAGTACTCATTCTTGGAGCCAAAAGAAGGGATGGCATATATCCACCTGATTTCTTAGCTGATGTAGAACCCTCATCAATAGGTATCTCAAAAGATCCTTTATGAGAATAACATGAAGAATTTGGATTTGGATTTGGGTTTGGGTTTGGGTCGCTCACTGACATAAAAGAATGATCAGAGAGACCAAGTTTGAGGACCGAATCACCCTCACACGACAACCCCATATTGGATTCAGGGGCTCGTTTTTTGCTTGAGCTGATTCCGGTGGAAAAATAATCATTAGAATATATACTCGGCGTTGGTCCTAATCCGAGGACCAGTCTGCAACCATCATCGGGTGCACTAGCTGTATTTTGTTGTTCCCTTGGTTTTTCTCGGCTAATTTCATATCCGGAAGACGTGTTTCCACCATAACCAAAGCAGTCCAAGCTTAATGTGGTATCACCAACGTGGTAAGTTTTATTCAGCTCACCATTACAAGAAACAAGCGCAAGACCATTGTTGAGATCCATTTTCGGGTTACTGTATACCATAATTGTGAATGAAAGGGGTTTGAGGTAGGTTTCTTAAGGGAAAAATCGTATCACATCTATAAAGATCGGTATATCAAGATAAACAGAAATAGAAAAGCTTCCAATTGGGTAGCTCCACCGCTCACAAAGCCAGACGTATCCGACCTGTCCATTCAGCTGTCGAGATTGCCAACAAGGGTACGCACCCTATCCTGTTACTCAGTCGCCTCAGCTGGGAGGTATATCTGATAACATTTCTGGGGTAAAACCCTATTACAGGGTCCACGAAGATGGGGTTGTTTAGATCAGCAAACTCTCTATTCCTCCTAACTGATAAATCTTTAAGCTTCATTCACCTGAAATTATAGAAACAGATATACGTAAATTGCCAAATACCAAATGCCTTGCTTCTTCGCGATTTACATAGATCGTAGACTTTTTTGCACAAGAATTGAATCAAATTCAAACAAAAGCACAGGATTAGATCAAATGTTTGGTGTATCATATGAATTTGTACAGCAAAGATAAACATGCCCTGCATTAAGTCAAACAAGGACATGTCTGAAGTTGTAAATGCAATCTATCATGTGACACTAGCAAATCTGTTTGATAAATCGCTACATTAATTGTAGTAACTTATCAAAATCTTAACATTGAATAATAATTACTTTCTACCTGAAAAGGCATCTGTAATGTGCTCTATGGTATCTTCATATCTTGCTTGATGTTAAAGGTTCAAAGGAAGTATCAAAGTAAATGAATTAACAGCATGTTTCAGAACTTCAAGGGCCGTTTGTTTAGCTCTTAACTGTCCCATTAAGAGGCAGCCTCTGAATCGTTAAGAGGTAAATCCTGTTTGGTAAAAAAAAGATTTGCCTCTTAATGGTTCCAAAACCCTCTGAATGATTTTGCATCTTGGGTGTCTTTTAACCATTCAAAGCCCCGATTTCATTTTCAACAATTACCAAACAACCATATTTCATTTTTGCACTATATCATAAGAGCCTCTTAATCATTCTAACCACTTAATCATCCAGCACCAAACCATTCACCAACTACCAAACAGCCCTTCAACTCCATAGCAATGAATTATAATCGAAATCATCTTCTAGTTAGATTCAATTCAATTAAACCTCAGTAAAACTTATAGCAAAAATCCTATCCTCTCTCTTCTTCATTGTTTTCAACCTCAAAATATCAAATTCATCAATCTCTTCTGAATCTCATAGAAATTAATACTAAATCAATTAATATATATATATATATATATATTATATCACCATATAGAAACAATCTAAGGGCCAACAATTCATCATCGAACACATCAATTTATGATGATGTAGATAACGACAAAAATCGTGAGGTGTAAAAGATGAAGAAAATCGATTTATCAAGCAACCACAAATTCTATAGAAGAAAAAAAAAACTAAATACTAACAAAACAAAAATCATCTCAATCTCCAATACTTGATAAACCATAACAAAAACCTAGCTAACTAACAAACTGTTAACCAAGATAAGGAATTAAGGATATCAAAGCAATGAAAACAGATTAATAAGAACGAAATTAGGTAATTAAACAATAATAAGCTATGATATCATCATAATAAATGAATCTAATCGAATTGGAAAGGTGAAGAAAAAGTATACCTCAAGAAGCAAAATCAGGCAAAGTTAGCAGATCTAAGAAGCCATTTAAGACATCAGAATCTACCTAAGAACAACAGTTGACAGATATGGAAAATTGATTGAAACCAGTTTTTAGAGAGAGAAAGAGGAGAGATGATGAAAGATGAGGATGTTTTTGCACAACTGAAGTAATAATTTGGTAATGAGATGATGAAAAATAGGAACCCAAATTGAAGAGAATATCTATTTGGAAATATACTTAATTTAGCCCTTTCTCTTTCGTTAAATTACAAATTCGGTCCTTTATATGATTTTGAGTACTTTTGGGTTCCACATGTTTTCATTACATTATATTTGTAACATTATTATTTTTGGTTATTTGCCTTTTAATTTGTCATTACGAAAAAACGTTGTAAATAATTAAGTAATGTTTAAACCCTTCTAGTAAATTATGTATTAAATCATATGTAAATATACATGTTAATATCATTAGGGCGCGTTCGTCTTACGGGAATTGAATGGAATTGGAGGGATTTGGATTTCAAATCCATTCCATTCCCGTGTTCGGTAAGACATAGGATTTGGCAAGGGTGTGATTTGAAATCCAGAGCTGCATTTGAATTCTCATACATGAGGGATTTTGAAATCCTTCAATGTTGGGTAGGATTTGAGATCCCATTCCAAGGATTGGAGTTCAATTCAATTCCCATTCCAAATCCCGCAAAGCGAACACGTCATAACAAGGATTTGAAATCCAAATCCCTCGAAATCCAAATCCCTCCAAGTCCAAATCCCCCATTGAAATCCATTTCATTCCAATCCATTCCCACGCCCCCTTAGTGTATTCAATGATTCACTCTCTATATATGGTTATCACAATTTATGATAAGTCCAAAATTCTATATAAGTTTTTTATTTTAAAAGTTGTGTTTGATACTTTGATGTACTTTTGCTACAGAATTTAACGACTAGTCAATTTTAGGAATTCTTTTATATTGTTTTATTTTTATGGGCCTTGATTTTATGATAATATAATAATTATTTATTATTAAACATTCAAAGAACTTTTATGATCATAATAGAACGAATTTACGTCGTACTTATTTAGAGAAAAAGTTAAGCTCAAGAGGTAATGCATTTAATAATTTAACAAGTGCGACCAAGTTTTCAACATACATATAGTTTTAATAATGTCATGGTCATGCAAAGATAAAACTTTAAATGATGAAAATATATTCAAGATGATAGTGAATTTGTGGTTTAATTGTAACATACACACCATTAGACCTTTAACATGTTTGTATATTTACGAAAAATATACAGATATTTTTAATAATTTTAAAACATATAATTAATAATAACTAACTTATAAATAATTTTCTAAAATTAAGACATAAGGGCATTTTGAGAATATTCTACATGTTAAATTTCTACACTGAACAATTTTTGCCATTTGACTATGATCAAATGTTCTTATTACATTATCATCTTCATGATATAAGAAAGTCATGACTCTAAGAGGGACTAAAGATGTGAAATTTGTACTTAAAGATCTAAACATGTCCCTTTTCAAATGGTACAAGGACCAAAAGAATAATATTTCTTTTCCATTATTCAGTATAAAATAAAATTATTTTGAGTGTGCAACACATTGCACATTCCACTTCTATTATTTCCCAAACTACCGAAACTACCCCCAAGATGTACAACTGTCTTTTGGACCATTTGGAGGGTAGACGACGACGGATCGTTTAATTACTTTTTGGGGACAGCGACGTTGTTTCTTTTATGACCATATTGCCCCTACCGTGTGTGGATGCTTGACACCTATTGGATGGGTGAAATCGTAATTTTAGGGGAAGGGTGATGTAAGATGGGGTATATTGGGAATTAGTGGACGTGGTGAACCGATGACGTGGCAGGCACGTGCCAACAACCAATGAAAAGTGCATAGCTCTAAATGTCTATTGTCTGCACTTTCTTGAGCTTCGAGCCGCCACTAGCTCGGAGCCGTTTCGTACAAAATGCGGCTAGCCGACTGGAATAAGCTGGTTCTGTGGATGTGTTTTTGTGTTTCTTCTATGTTCCCTATAAAATAATAAGGGAAAAAAAGGTGTGTATCGCATCATCTTTATTTATAATAAATCAAATTAAATTTGACATTTAAAAAAAAGAGGTGTGTATTTACTCTATATAATATTTAATAAAAAGGGTAGTTTTTTCTAGGGCAAATTGCCGAAAAGGTAACGAAATTGTCAAAATTTGCCAATCAGGGTAACATAAAAAAAATTTGGCCAAAAAAGGATTATAATTTCTAATTTATAAAAAAAAGGTATTTTACCTGAAATTGAAACTTTTAACCTGTAACCTCATCTCTCATCTTTGATACCCACAACCTAAAAGGACAAGGATTATCTTCAAAAACACCCTTATTCTTTGCATCTTTGATTCCACATTTAAGAAAATACCTTTTTTTTACAAATTAGAAATTATAATCCTTTTTTGGCCAAAAAAAAATTAGGTTACCCTGATTGGCAAATTTTGACAATTTCGTTACCTTTTTCGGCAATTTGCCCTTTTTTCTAATTGGTATATTAGTTAATTATATTAATTTTGGGATATTAGTTTGATAAAGAATCGTGTAAAAAGTTGAGATTAATGTGAAAAATGTGAGAATATATCTAAGCCGTTGATCATTTTTAGGCCTCGTGTGACAATTAAGTTAGTTTATCAGTCAAAGTGTAAGTTATCTTATTTTTTATGTCATGTTTGGATGGACAAAAGATAATTTATAAGTTAGCTCATTGATAGGTTACTTAGAGTAGTTTATGAGAAATTTTTTGTGGCTTTTTTCAGTTATGAAATTAAGTGTATCCAAACTGTAACCATAAATTTTCCATCAACTTGTTCTAGTATAAGGAACTATTCATCAAGAGTATGACCGTGCATCTAAGACGACAATGATATTGAGACCAAAATATAACAACCTGCTTAAATTAGATTAGACAAGTAGATTAAAGTGGGTGTTATGACGTCTCCAAAATAATTATCTCTACAATCTCTTCCCAAAATCTCGGTCTCTCAAGTCTCAAAATTGATGGTATCAATTATGGCTTTTTCATTGAATGAATAAAATACAAAGGAGGCAAAGATTAAATACAAAGCTCAAGCAAACAAAAAAGCAATGATCTAGGCTAGAAAAAAGAAAACAAATCAAGATAAAAAAAAGAATAGATATGCAGAATATTTGGCTTCCAATACTCCCCCTCAAGTTGGAGCATGAAGATTATGAATGCCCAACTTGTCAAGTAGGAAACGTAGTTGTTCAGTCCCTAATCCTTTCGTGAGAAGGTCGGCAACTTGCATTGAAGAACTAATCGGCATCGGTTCAACCTCTCGAGACTCGACTCTTTCACGAACGAAAAAACAATCCATTTCAACATGTTTGGTTCGTTCATGGAAAACCGGATTGTTGGCGATGTGGCGGGCGGCTTGATTATCTCAAAATAAAGAAGATGGCTTGTTTGAGCAAATACCCAATTCAGTTAGAAGCCATCTCATCCAGAGAACCTCACTAACAGTAGATGCCATAGCTCTATATTCTGCTTCAGCTGAAGAGCGAGAGACAACAGATTGCTTTTTGGTTTTCCATGATACTAGAGCACCTCCAAGAAGGAGCAAGTAACCAGTCCGCGATTTCCGGGTGTAAGGACAACCGAGCCAATCTGAATCACAGTAGGCTGTGAGAGTACATCCTCCCTCACGTGGAAGAAGAATTCCTTGTCCCGGTGTTCCTTTTAGATAGCGAAGTACCCTATGTAAAGCATCTAAATGAGGTTGTCTCGGATCTGCTACAAACTGACTTAACACATTTACCGAGTACGTTATGTCCGGTCGTGTAGCTTGCAAGTAAAGTAACCTTCCAACTATACGACGAAAACGATTGGAATCTTCTCTGCTTTGTCGAGTTTCAGATTTTGCTCAATGGGAAACGGACTCGGTTTGCAACCTTGTAAACCGCAATCTTTAAGAATGTCAAGAATATATTTGCGTTGATTCAATACGAGACCGTCAGGCGTTCGAGTCACTTCTATGCCAAGGAAGTACTTTAGGTTCCCTAAGTCTTTGATACTGAACTTATTATTCAGATCATCCTTTGTAGCTTTCACCTTTTCCATGTCATTTCCAACCACGATAACATCGTCGACATAAATAAGAGCTGCGACAAAACTGTTCCCTTGCTTCTTATGAATAAAAAGAGAATAGTCAGCTCGAGATTGTTTAAAACCAAGGCTAAGAAGCGCATTGGTGAACTTTTGATACCAATTGCGCAAGGCTTGTTTTAAACCATACAACGACTTTCGCAAGCGACAAACTCTGTTGTCTCCTTCCCTAGCAAAACCTTGGGGAATTTTCATATAAATCTCTTCATTCAAATCGCCATGCAAAAAAGCGTTGTTGACGTCGAGTTGATGTATCACCCAATTCCTTTTAACTGCAACGGCCAAGAGAGTTCTCACGGCCACAAGTTTGGCGACCGAGGCAAACGTGTCATGGTAATCAACACCTTCCATTTGTGTGAACCCTTTCGCTACGAGACGGGCTTTGTATCTTTCAACTTCACCATTTGGTTTATACTTCACCTTATAAACCCATTTCAAATCGATGACATGCTTTCCCTTTGGAAGGTATTCCAAAGTCCACGTTCCTTCCTAAACTCGGAATCGGATTCATAGCCAAAATCTGAGTTCCGATGACAGAGAACTGGTCATCAAGTCCCAAAAGAAACTCGTAAAGTCTCTCTTTTTCCCTGAGATCCACTATCTTTTTTCCAACATCACACGTACAACCATTGTAGTGTTAGGATTATGTGCGAGACAGTAACAGGGTAACCGTGTCCAATGTTATAAGACACTAGTAGGTCACACCGCTGCACACCAAAATTGAGAATGTTTGTGTGTGAGAATTAATTAAGGAGAAAAAGGAAATAAATAATTAGTTAATTATTTATTAGGTTAATTAATTAATTAGTTAAATTAATTAATTAAGTAATTAATTAAAGAATTAATTGAGAAGATAATTATAAAGAGTTATAATCAGATACAATCACTGTCTTATTTATATCTATAAATAAAAGGCTTAAGGTGATTTATCAGTTGATTATTCCTTCCTCTAAAAATATTCTCTCCCTCTCTCTCTCTTAGTGCCGCCGCCGGCCATCTCTCACACACGAACGAACGGAACAGTTTTTCCGATCAGTCACGGTGGTCTAGCAACCCTCTCACGTGGTGTCAGTAGCGGTGTACCCCCTGCTTGCGTTTCGGAGTTTTTACGTAAAAAGGTAAACCATCTAAAACTTCCTTTTTGTATCTGTAAGGTTTTGGTTGGGTCCTCAATTGGGAATCGGGTTTTATATTTTCCGCTGCGCGTTTATCGCCTCCGGTTCCCAACAGTGGTATCAGAGCCCCTTCCTAAACCTGCAGATCAGGTTTGTTTAATAATTTTAGGTTGAAAAATTCGATTTTTATCTGTTCTTTTTTTTTGTTTAAAAATTAGATTTTTTGTAAACCTAATCGGCGGTGGAACGGCGACAGTTGGCCACCCGTACCACCAGACCGATCGTTGGCCGTAAACCACCGCGAGCCATCGCCGGCTACACCACAGATGGTGGTGACCGCCGGCTTCCCTCGCGATCTAAACCACCAGCCGCACCATCGTATGTGGTGGCGACGTCGACTACGGCCAGGAAACACCACCACACCACCGATTGTGTTGGTGGTGGTGTCGGTCAAAGAACAAACCGCCACACCACCGTATGTGGTGGTGGCGGCGTTGGTGGCATCGATTGGAAGCAAGAGCCACACCACAGCAGCGTGGTGGTGGCGATTGCTTGTCGGATTAACCACCAGCCGGCGGTGGTGGCTATTGCTGCCATCGTTGGCGGCAGTGGTGGTGTTTTTTGATCGACCACGGCGATGGTGGTGGCGTCAAGCCGCTGCTGTCGTTGATGGTGTGGTGGTTCGGTGGTGGTGGCTGTGGCTTCCATCGTCAATAGCCATGGTGTACATGGCGGCGCTGTCGCCGCCTAGCGACTGGTGGCGGCGGCGATCAGCTGTTGTCGCCGGACAGTTAATGGTGGCGATGGCGTCCCAATGGTGGTGGTGATCAATAACCGCCGCAAAGGGGTATCGATCACTACCAAGATTAGGTTTCCGGTCGAAAGCAGGGTGGCGACGGTGGCCTTTGGGCTGCTGTCATCGTCGATCATCAGATAACCAGCTTGCGCCGCGAGCAGAGGTCTCGCGCCGCGAGCAGAGGCCTCGCGCCGCGAGCAGAAGCCTCGCGCCGCGAGCAGAAGCCTCGCGCCGCGAGCGGTAACTGACAGTTGTTGGTTGCTGTTTTACGGATCGCGATGAGTACGGTTGGTTTTTGTAAGGATTTGAACCAGATAGGTTCGAAATCCTAGGAAATTTGTTTTTATTAAATTAATTTAGTTTAATTAATTTTTAAAATAAAATAGAATCTAGTTAAGATTTTATTAGTTGATGTCATAGTCAAACCCTTTGACCCGTGGTTGTGTTTTGATAATTGTGCCTATGTTTTATTTTATTTATTTATTGTTGGTTACGGGAGGCCTGCGTGCCATTTACAACCGCTTTTATTATTTATTTTTTTAATAAATAAAATAACCGAAGAATTAAGAAACCGAAGACGGAGCACGGAGTCAACGATTAATCTTGGAGCCAGTGGGAGCACCGAGAAGTTCATGCCTTATGTGTTGTTGTCACTTAGGGTTGAGACCGTTGTTTTGTGTTGGCTCACAAAACAACAATAGTTTTAAGGGTTTTTCGACTATGACATGTCTTTTAACTGCGTGGTTGATTTCATATTTGATTGCGTGGTTGTTTATATTTAATTGTCCAATAACATTTTTTAAAAATAAATATAAACCGAATGTTTTTTAAAACAAAGATGGATACAAATACAGTTTGTGTTTGGATCCAAGTTTTTGAAAACTGGCAATTTTTTGAAACCCTTGTTAAAAATCATAGATCAGTAAGTGCAACCCACTTTAGGGACACCTCCGGTGTAAGGTACGTAGGGCATTGCGAGTGATCACACTTCAATCGCCCGCGTTAAAACCGAAATTGGAGGGGATAAAAACTCTGCGAATTATCTCCGAGTGGTACCGGCCAGAGTATGTCCAGGCCCCGGGTGGTGCGATCTGTTTTGGTAATTATTTATTCACCGGGTGGTACCGGGCCAAAATGCACTAGAGAGACTAAATATGCACGGATTGAATATCCGATGTCCCGACGATCTAGAAGTCGTGTTTTCGTATTAAAATGCGATTGGTACAAGTTTTACCTACCGTTAATCACATGAGTCGGCCTGACATGATCACATGCTTGCCGACACATGTGAGATATGGATTCTAGTCTAATAAATTAATTTAAGGGTTATAATTTATTAGAAGTTTTATAATTTTAAACTAAATCGGAATTTTATTCTTATGTAGATGTCTAAATCTGTAGTCCCGTTTTATACACCTATAGAATCGCTCCGCCTCATCAACGGTAAATGGAAGCTTACAGGACAAAATTTTCCAGTTTGGAAAATGCACATTGACAACGTCTTGGGTGCACAGGGTAAGCTGTACATTTTGGAAAGGCCTGTTTCACGACCTAAGAGCAATTCTCCTAAAGAGGAATTTGCTCAATACTTTAAGTATTTGGCAGATGAATCTGATGTTATGTCGATTCTGATTTTCTCTACATCACCTAAGTTTTCGGGAGATTTAAGGGATAAATCCTGTCACGAGGTCGTGAAAGACATAGAAAACCAGTTAGGTTTTTGTAAGTGCAAGAAACAATGGATTAAACAATCAAATCTTCATTCCATGATTGAATCTTTACAATATGAACTTTCTCTCTCTAGATTCTCTCTCTAGAACTCACTAATATGAATATTACAATTAAGCTCCTTCTCTCAAGTCTCTCTAACTAACTCCTTCTAACACTCTATATATACCCTTGACCTCAACATACACATACATTGACTTTACTAATTACATCTTTGACTTTTCTATTAAATGCTTTGACTTTGACTTTGATGCTTGACTTTCTTCTTTGACTCCCATCCTTTGACAATGTTTGACTTGAATATTATTTCCTCATCTTGAGATCTCGGATACAATAATATTTGCTCTAACAATCTCCCCCTTTGTATTCGAGATCACTCTTCAAAATGAGCTTCAACTTTAACGAACTTCTGTCTTCAAGTCAAACAGACTTTCTCCAATTACAAAAGCCATACAACAAACAATCTCCCCATTTATGCAAGCATCATCTTCAGAGCAAAGTCTTCAAACATGAACTCGTCTTTTAGAAAAGCATAATTCTTCTCTTGAATCAAAAACACTGTAGATCACTTGAATCAATCCACTACACTGTCAAGCTTCTTAATCAACTTTGATATCCTTGACCAATCCAACATTCTCATCAATCTTCACAACTTGATATCAACCTTTAAATCCAAGGCTTTTCAACCTCAGATTCAAAAGATTCAAATTCAGAATTCTCTTTAGCTCCCCCTTAACTCTTGCTTTCTTCTTTCAAACACTTTATCAATTATTCCTCTTCATTCATATTTCCTCTCAATCCACCATCAGAATGTTCTTCAAATGTTTTCATCTTCAACTCTTGACACTATCATCTTTTTCTTCATGAAATATCAACACTTGTATCACTATCAACATTGATATTTGATTTACCCAAACATCTTGAAATCTTCAATCAACCATACTTGATATCTTGAACTCTTCAACATATATCATTTTGAACTCTTACACATAGTTTCCATACCTTCATTGTGTCTTCGCATATGTCTTTGATGAAACTTCTCCCCCTCATGATGATTAGGAGAATCTTGAGCATCATGAACAATCAAAGACATCATCATCAAATATCTCATTCATATCAGAGTGCTCCCCCTCAAATCCAGCTCAAGTTGCTCCCCCTCAAATGATAGGTAATTGGCTAACATAGAAGCACATGTAGCAACTATTGACACAACAACTCATAGAATTGTGTGGCCTATTTTCAGTGTTGGCAACATGGTAGCACTGATAGGACTTCCAGTCATCACTGAATCAAAGTTATAAAACTAAGTTCTCAGACTGTTCCGGCAATATCACAAAGATATGCAATTGGAATCACAAAGACTCGTGCAAGTGTCAAAGAAATATCATCATATCAATTAGGCTCAAATATTGATTCAACCTCGGACGCAAATTGAAAATCAATGACTCTTGTGCATAGAATATGAAGTTCGGAGACCGGAGAGGATGTCTTCCTTGATTCAATATCTAAATCTTCCGAGTGAAGATTAGATAGATGATATGCTAATTCTCCATGAGAAATTGAAACAAACATCTTTTAAGAGATATTTGAGTAGCTTGGTGGGGTGACACGAGTTATCGACACTGGGTCCATGTCTTGTTTCAATATTCATCTCCAAAGAACGAGAATGAATAGATTGTGTGGTTACCCGGATAACTGTATCGGTTTGGGAAGGATCTTCTTTTATTCTTTTTGATCCTGTCTCACACTCACCATTTCTTTTAACTCCCCCTATACTCAAGCTCTTGGACATTTTACCTCATTCACACCCTCACAAACTAGGTCTAACCTAGGGATGTGTTTCTTGGGTAGATCCTCCGGCTCTGGATTGATCATAGAAACTTCTATATCCTATCACACATAAGTTGATATCATGAAATGATATTCGTTGAAACTTTGAGTATATTCATACCAGAACGTGATATGATGGTGATTCATATGTGATACAATATGTATATGGGGAACATATGTTTAGTAGAAACAGGGAACATTTGTTGATGAGATCATATGTTGAAGAAATTCATTCAAATGCTCTAACAAGTGATAATTGATTGTAGAAATCAAAGATCTCGATCATGAATTCCAAAGAACAAAATTCAAGCGCTAAACAGATAGACTCAGTAAGCACAGTGTATTCAAGAAATGAATCAATGATTAGAAAGTTTAATTGTGAAGAACAATTCACAATTAATAATCTGAATAAGAATTGAATCATTGAAATAAAATAACGTGCATTGAAATCAAATTGGAATTCAAGCGAGTGTATTTCCACCGAATAATAACAACGAATATTGGAGATGTGGAAATAACTATGACAAGAAATTTATAACACGTGGCAATTCTTGAACGATTCAGAATCGGAAAGAAACTAACACAAGTAAGTTCCTCATGATGAATACCACGGTTAAAGACAGTTAAGGTCAAGTTCTAAACTAAGGGTTTAGAGGGATACTTACATTGAAGCGCATAAATGAAGTACGGGTCCTAAACTGAATGTTTAGAAGCCACTAAGCATTGAAGACCGGGTCCTGAACTAAATTATTCAAGAGCCACTTACCTGCAAAATCAAGACAAGAAAGATTTTGGTATCCACTTGAATGTGGATCCTCGAATGTTAGTTGCATTTGATTTATAAGAAAAAATCTTGTAAATCCCAAATCTATCATCGATATAATCGTCACATACAAAATCATTTCTTGGAGAGTAAGAAACATATGATGTTCTTTTGGAAAGACTAAGAAGTTTACTTCTAGAATAAACTAACTGAGACTTACCAAAAGATGTATCATGAAAAAATTTGTTCTTTTGAACTGTCGATTCCGAAGCAAAAGATTTTGTATGATTTATCTGTGCATTAGATCCCTTGACTTGCCAAACAAACTTACTATTTGAAAAACGATGATTACCTGAATAATCAACACGACGATCATAGAAGAGATTTGAAGTACGAATCTGACCACTTGAGTTGATATTACTCCGTGAAGCACTATCCACATTGCTTGAATCATGAGCTTTGAAAATTGTCTTCTCAAGTTCCTTCACTTTGGAAGAAAGCTTGTTTCTCTCTTCAAGAAGATCATTAAGCTTCTTCTGTTGATCAGATCGCATTTGTTGCTCATTCATGATGTCAGTTGATAAGCCTGATAACTTGCTTGTAAGTTTGTTTATTTCAGCTTTAAACGCTTCCTTTTGATCCGCAAAATCTTTCTCCACAAGAATTGGCTTTTTAGGTTCAGCGATTATCTGTTCTAAAACATTCTTTTCATGTCGAAGAACCTTCTCTTTTTGTTTAAATTGATGTCTTACATCAGATAACTGATTTTGTAAGTCAACAATCTGCTTTTGAAGCTCAATACTTTTCTTGTCATCAACTTTCCTTTCTGATTTAACAACATGGATCTCTTCTTCAAATTCATGCATCATATTTTGATATTTCCCAGCACGAATACTCGGTTTCTTCAAAGAATTCTTCTTGTCTAGGATAATCTTCCTCTCTAACTCAGATATTTTCTTTGAAAGATTAACACTTTTCAAATCAAATACCTTTCTTTCTTCTGTTAAAGTATTTTGAAGATCAGAAACAGTCTTTGTAAGCTGCTCAATTTATGTTTCAAACATGTGGCTTTCTTTTGCAAACTCTAATTCCACATTTTGCTTCTCTTGTCCACCTTTGTCTTCTAACAATTTCTGAAGATCAGCCACTGTCCTTTGAAGCTCTAAAATATCTTGAACATATTCTTCTGTCTTTTGCAAACCTGTTTCTTTCATTAACCATATCATGCTCACTTTCATGCACAACTTGTTGTAGAGACTGGATTTGCTCAAGAAGCATCTCTCTTTCAGCATTGTGCTCAGTCTTTTCTTTGAATTTGAGAGATTCATACTCAGATTGAGTCGTTTTGAGAAGATTTTCAAGATCCACAATCTTCTCTTCTAAAACCAATGTAGAAACATAAGGTTTAGCTTCGACATCTGATTCTTGAGATGAATTAATATCAGGATAAACCAGAAAATCAGAAGAATTAGACGAGTCTTTTGATTTGATTCTCAGAGTGTCTGAATTATATACAAACTTGTGTTAGGAATTATGTGCAGAGTTGACAAACCAAGTGATAACACATCCAATGTTACGAGACACTTGAGGGTCACACCTGTGAGGACCTATAAGTCGAACAAGTTAGATGAAACCCCGAAATGGAGAATTAGTATTTATAATAGTGTATTATAAATGTATTGGGTAATTACAGTCAGAATTACCAAAGTTGGAGGGCTATTAATTAATTAGGATGTTATATATTTATTAGATAAATAAATATATAATAGTTAATTAATAAAATTTTATATATTAGATAAATATATAAATCATAATTATCATAGGCAAATTCTTTTCCAGTTAATAAGGAAAAGATTTGAGATAATTATAATATGGAAACTGGATTACTTTCAGATTGTATTTTCTTCCCATATAAATAAGGCTTATGGGTTAAGGAATAATTAAGCTTTCAGTTAAGAAAAACAATTTCCAGTTTCCTCTCTCTCCTCTCTCTCTCTACCGGCGCCAAGTACACCCCCCCCCCGGGTCGGTTTTGTTTTTGAGTATTCGGGTTTTCATACAGTTCTACTAGAGGAGCGTTCGTTGGTCGATCATTGGTGGATTATAACTCAAGCAATCCAGGTAAATTAATCTAACCTAATCCTTTAGGTTTAGAACTATAAACGATTAAGATCAATTAGGCTTTAATGGGTTTTTTAGCTTTTATCGCTTCCGCATGTTTAGATCAGAAACAGCGTGTTTCTGATCACGTGGGTTTTTAACAGTTTGTTTTTCATAACCCACGAGATACATCAAACCAGCGAGGTTTTGATAGATCTGAGATAATCCTCGAGTCAGTTTGATCCGAGAATACCTACACAAAAACCCAACAGTGGTATCAGAGCCATTGTTAGAATCGTTTTCAGTTTATCAATTTATCTGTTTATGTGATCCGTTAAATTTATTCTTGTTTCATATGTATCAAGTTTTAAAAATCTGATTTTTATTAGGTTTAATATGATTACATAAAATTCGTTTTCTTTTATTGCACGAAAAACCTAATCATCGAAAAACACCGACGATCGGCGGCAGAACGACGGCAGTTGGCCGACCGGACTACCAGGCCGATCGCCGGAAACTCTTAGCCACACGAACAACCGGCCGCACCACAGCTTGTGGTGGCGGCGACGGCTGTTATGTTTCTCGAACCACCAGGCCACGCTACCAGTTGGGTAGCGGTGGCCGAACCACCTTCGCAAAACACGGCAACGAACGCCCGGCCAAACCACCAGATAGGTGGTGGCGGCGTCTGGTGTTCGCAAAACGTGATCGACGGCTGTTTGAGCGATGGAAAAGCGACGATCTACGGTGGCGGCAGATGCCCGGCCATCGAACGGAAAAACACCAAACCACAACCACCCAGATTGGTGGTGGCTGTGGCGGTCACAAACACGGAACCGCAACCACCAGGCGGTGGCTGCGGCGGATACACACGCGCAAACCGCTACCACCCGATTGGTGGTGGCGGGTTGTTCCTCAATGATGGCCAAGGGTGGAAACACCACGTTGATCACGATCGCCGGCCACACCGCGTAAAGCGGCGGCGGCGGACGCCCTGCCAAACCACCAGAGAGGTGGTGGCGGCGATCTCGTAATTACACAGCCAAAACCACCGAGTGGTGGTGGCCAACGTTTTTCTAAAACCACCGAACCGCACCACTGTGGCGGAGGCGGCGGTGGCGATGATGTTGTTTTTCAATCAATCGGCCGATCGAAAGACGACCACCACACCACCGATTGTGGTGGTGGTGGCATCGATGTTTTTTCCAATCAAAATCGTGGTGGTAAAGCTACTACCGTTGCTAATCGACAGATGACGGCGATTACGCAACCGCCAAACCAAACCACCAGCGTGGTGGTGGCGGCGATTCCATGACCACCAAGTCACACCACCAGCTAGGCGGAAGTGATTGGTAATGGTCGAAAGGGATAACGGTAGCCAAACGCAAATGTTACTACCCTAGGATTTTTCCGTTTTGGGACAAGTTTCGTTATCAGGCCCAAAGGCCCAGTTCTTTGGACCAAGTTATGGTCCAAAAGAACTCGTTTGGTTTTTAAGACATTTTATCCAAAATAAATTTCACTTGGGATTTCTTTTATCTGATAAAACTTATTCAAATTAGTTTTAATTAATCTCTTAGGAAAAATTAAAATTTTTCGAATAAACCAGTTTTTAATTGGATCGTTAAAACCAGTTTAATATTTTTGGGTAAAAGGATTAAATGATGTTTAGATTTATTATAAATCTCAGTTTTAAAAGTTAAAACAATCTAAAGTTTTTCTTTTAAGATTCATAAAACAGTTTGTTTTTCGAATCAGTTATAAAACCAAGTTTTGCAATAAGATAATTGAGACAAGATAATTTTAACGGATCCAGGTTTATTTTTCTCGTAATTATAATATTGCTTTTGTTGCATATATACATATAATTGCGTGATTGCTTGAGAACTATATATGATTTTCAGTTTGATTTTACATATATATATACGTTATAGTACTTGCCAACTTAGACCCTTGACATATTCATGGGGAGGCCTGCGTGCCATTTACAACCCCTTATGTAATAATGACCCTAGGATAGATTTTTCTTTCTTTTGGGATGACGAGGCCAGTGGGAGCTATTCTTCATCTTACCGGAATACTACAAAGCATGGCGAAGCCAGTGGGAGCTACGCGAAGTTTTGAAGTTGTAGAAAAAAACTAGGTCATTATTGGTCCCTAGGAACAAAGTTGGCAAAACCTATAATTAGTTGTTTGCGTAGTTATAATTATCCGTGTGCATGATTAACTGCGTAGTTGATGCTAATAACTGTTAGTTTATTAGATATGTTTTAAAAGGAAATTTTTAAAACAAGATGAAAATAGGTTTTATTAACTTTTCAATCGAAAACCTTTAAAGTGAAGTACTTTAATAAAACCTAGTGTATTGTTATAAAAGGAGCAAAATTGACAGAACAGTTAGCTTTTGTCAGACGGAAAGGGTTATTGAAACAGGTAGTTTCAATTAACCAGTACACTTTAAATCAGTTGATTTCAATTAGCCGATATTTTAAACAGTTAGTTTAAAATAACATGAATATTTAAAACAGTTAGTTTAGAATATTAATTGCTCTTTATAACAACGTATAGATGATTGTTTTATATAAAAGGTTAAGTTGACAAAAACAGTTAGTTTTAATCAACTGGGTGTGCTATTAAAACAGCTAGTTTTAATTAGCAAGTGATTTTAGAACAGTTAGTTTTAAAATTACATGTATGTTTCAAACAGTTAGTTTAAAACATAAGTAGCCTTTATAAACAATCAGTTTTTCAAAATCCTGGAAATAAAGTTTTTCAAAAACCCCGAAAATCATAGATCAGTAGTGCAACCCATCTAGGGGCACCTTCGGCGTAAAGTACATAGGCGTTGTAAGTGATCACACATTCGACGTCTGTGTTCAAACTGAAGCTGAAGGGGTTACATAACTCTGCGAATTATCTCCGGGTGGTACCGGCCAGAGTATAGTAATCAGGTCCCCAAAATGGTGAGATCTGTTTTGGTACTATAAAGTTCACCGGGTGGTACCGGGCCAAAAAGCACTTAGAGGGACTAAAACATGCACAGGTAGTTGCCAAAGTCCCGAAAAGATCTAGGAGTCATGTCAGTTAGATATGATTGGTAAAAGTCCTTACCTACCGAAATAAATACGGGTCTGGTGGAGCAAGAACATTACGCACATCAGGACGTATGAAATAAGGATCCTAGTCCAATAAATTGATCATTTAAGGGTTTATTGATATTTTATTGGAAATTAGTCTATTTACAGTTGCTAAAGACCAAAATTTTTATTTTGTGTAGATGGCAAGCACTGTTACCAGCACTAACAATCTTTCCCTCCGCTCTATCCTGGAAAAGGATAAGTTGACCGGCTCTAACTTTCTTGACTGGGAGCGCAATCTGATGATTGTGCTCAGACATGAAAGAAAGTGGTATGTGCTTGAAGAGCCACTTGGGGAGGCACCTCCGGCAAACGCTCCGGCTGCTGCCAGAAACGCCCACAAGAAGCACTCAGATGATCTCCTTGATGTTGCCTGTCTGATGTTAGCAACTATGAGCCCAGATCTGCAAACAGGGCTCATAGACACGAATGCTTACGACATGATCCGCCAGCTGAGGGACATGTTTCAGACTCAGGCTCGTACAGAGCGCTACGATGCCACCAAAGCATTCAATGAGTGCAAGATGGTCAAAGGGACATCAGTAAGTGACCATGTCATGAAAATGAAACGGCACTTAGATCATCTGGAGAGGCTGGGTCATCCCGTTCCGTTGCAGCTAGCAACTGACACCATACTTAATTCACTGTCAGAAGACTACAGGCCCTTTGTAGTCAACTACAACATGAATAACATGGAGAAAACTGTAGCAGAGTTACACTCCATGCTTAAGACAGCTGAACTAAATATGGGGAACAAGAACAAGACAAAGGATGTCTTGATGGTAAAAGACGGAGGGATTAAAAAGAAAAATGGGCATGCTAGCACCAGCAAGGGAAAAGGACCAGTTCAGGCCATCCAGAGTGCACCCAAGAAAGGCAAGGGCAAGGGCAAGGGCAAGAAGGTTAAGCCAAACAAAGCTAGGACCGAGAATCGCTGCTTCATATGCAACGAGATCGGTCATTGGAGGCAAAACTGCCCTAAGCGTCATGAAGCAGGTATGTAAAACCTCAGAAAAATTTATGATTGCTTTGATTTGACACTTCTTACTTGTTAGCTTACAAGTATACTGATACCTAGAGCAAATGACATTGCAGGAAATCAGAAATGAAGTGGAGTGCCCAGGAGTTGCCGAGGATCAAAGCACGAGATAATTTAAGTCAAGACATCTTTTGAATTTATAGTTGTAAAACAGTTATTTTGGGGGTTTTATGTTTTAAACAATGTTTGGATAATTATTTTTATAATTCGATGCTTTTATTTTTCAAAAATTATTGTCTTGACAAATATCTGATTATGCTTAGTGTTTGTATGATCCTAGTTGTTAATGCCTGTTATAATTACTTTAATGAGATTGAAGTAATTTGTGTAAAAACTATCAAAACACACAAGATTCTATAAGGAATGTGTTTTGAGGATAAAACATTTATGAATAATAGTTTTGTGATCAAAAGGAAGAATTTAAGATATTAACTCAGATAGCGTTAATAACAAGCATTTATAAAACTAGAAAGATTCCAAGTTCTGGAATTAGGATTTGACCAAATCCAGTTAAGTTTTATAAAAGAAATTCTCAAATCAAGTTTGATCAAGTTTTATTCAAATGTTTTAAAAGGGAGAATTTAGGATATTAACTCAGATAGCGTTAATAACAGAATTTATGAAACTAGAAGGATTCCAAGGTTTGGAATTAGGATCTAACCAAATCCAGTTGAGTCTCATAAAAGGGAAATTCTCAAAGTTCATTACTTGAAATTAGGATTGACTAATCAAAGTCTTGAATAAGTCAATAGTAAATTTTGAGTAATAGTTAGTTTTTATGCAAGCAAGTGGGAGCCCGATTATTCTCTATCTAGTCTAAGATAAAAGAATAAAAGACATAATTATTGATATATCTCGGAATTCATAAATCCAGGTAGGATAAGAATTCATAAGATATAGTTTACCCTTTTAATTAAAAGGATAAAAGTTTCAAGACCCATGAAACAGAGGTCGTGACTGACTTAAAAATCAATAATTATAGTGTTGGATTAAAATATATAGCATTCCAGTAGATTTGCCAGGATTGCAAATGGAATCGGATTTCAGGTAGAAATCATTCATCTACACAGCAACTAAGGAAAGTTGCAGTTTTACATATTCAGGAACTGGAAGTTAGTCCAGGTCTCCAAGTTCATGGAATATGATAAAAGTCTAGTTATTGTTCTTATAAGGTGTTTGCAGAACAATAATTAGCAGATACAAGTAAATAGACTTGTGTTTTTGGTTATCACTTTGATTAGACTGGTAAACTTTAATCAAAGGGTTTAAAATTGAAGGTAGGTGATACTTCATTTTTGACCAATATTTAACAAACGTTAAATAGACATTATGAAAGTTATTAAAGAAAAGACATTCAGTCTTGTTATTATTACAGCGTGTAATATGGACTATACTAGATTGATTTCTTTATCACTTTCACATTTTTGCATGTTTTAATTAATCCAGGAATGAAACTAGTTTCCAGTTTTCATTCAAAATCTGTCCGTGACAACTTATCACTGTGGGAGCATGATAAGGCGTTAAAGTCATTGTGAACTTTTAGGTAGTTATGATCATCTGCTAAATAACAGCTACAAGTGTTGTAGACTAAAAGTTGCACAGATATTTGATAGAGTAGCAAATATCGGACGTGATCCGCGGTTGAGATTACTTCTTGGAAAAGGTCATAAGTAAATCTCACAGTGGTTGTCCCTATCACCTGAGGTATCTGATTTGATATCATGAGGACTACTGAATTCTTAGTGCACTCAACCGCTACGCCGTAACAGGGTGGCTATAAAGGGTGTAACTAGATTCAGCGGAAGCCGTGGTGTCAAAGGCAGATATGCAAGATGGGATTTGCACCTCTTCTCAGAAGAGAGATATTTCTGGGCCCATCTTGACTGACTAAGTATACTGATGAAGTGCATGGCCATGCCCAAACGAACTGATTAGTTCTTTGTCGTTTACCTATCAGTGAAAGTCAGATAATCAAGAGAACAGAATCTTGAGTATTTAGAGTTGACACTTTCCAAGCTCATACTCATAGATGAAATATCGCGATGCAAAGGGAAAAGCCAAGATATACCCAATCAATGAACAGTAGTTTCATAGATACCAATTCCTCACGGAATATTTATATCACCAAGTCTGGGTATAAGAGTTCTTGTAACCTGGTCAGCCTAAGTGCCTGTCTAGGGGCCTCCTTAGGTCAGTGTAATCAAAGGTGGTATTGCCAACTTGCACAAGTGGGAGTCTGTTAGGAATTATGTGCAGAGTTGACAAACCAAGTGATAACACATCCAATGTTACGAGACACTTGAGGGTCACACCTGTGAGGACCTATAAGTCGAACAAGTTAGATGAAACCCCGAAATGGAGAATTAGTATTTATAATAGTGTATTATAAATGTATTGGGTAATTACAGTCAGAATTACCAAAGTTGGAGGGCTATTAATTAATTAGGATGTTATATATTTATTAGATAAATAAATATATAATAGTTAATTAATAAAATTTTATATATTAGATAAATATATAAATCATAATTATCATAGGCAAATTCTTTTCCAGTTAATAAGGAAAAGATTTGAGATAATTATAATATGGAAACTGGATTACTTTCAGATTGTATTTTCTTCCCATATAAATAAGGCTTATGGGTTAAGGAATAATTAAGCTTTCAGTTAAGAAAAACAATTTCCAGTTTCCCTCTCTCCTCTCTCTCTCTCTACCGGCGCCAAGTACACCCCCCCCCCGGGTCGGTTTTGTTTTTGAGTATTCGGGTTTTCATACAGTTCTACTAGAGGAGCGTTCGTTGGTCGATCATTGGTGGATTATAACTCAAGCAATCCAGGTAAATTAATCTAACCTAATCCTTTAGGTTTAGAACTATAAACGATTAAGATCAATTAGGCTTTAATGGGTTTTTTAGCTTTTATCGCTTCCGCATGTTTAGATCAGAAACAACGTGTTTCTGATCACGTGGGTTTTTAACAGTTTGTTTTTCATAACCCACGAGATACATCAAACCAGCGAGGTTTTGATAGATCTGAGATAATCCTCGAGTCAGTTTGATCCGAGAATACCTACACAAAAACCCAACAACTTGACCCTATGATATTTAGGATCATAATATAAAGGATCATGTTTTTTCATCTCTTGCATTTATGAGAATTCTTCCTTCATTTCAAAATCTTTTAAAGAAGGAAATCTGGTGCTCATTAACATACTTGTAAGATCATAAAATGCAGATTTCTCCTGAAAAGCCTTTTTCAACAAATTTGGATTCTCATATCCTAAACCCCATTTAACATCATAAAAATCTCTGAGTGCATTGGGTTTGTTTAGAAAAATTGTCTGTTCAGATACACCAATTTTGTGAAGCTTCTCATCTAAGAATTGAATTATCTTGCTTGACTCCTTAATCTGCTTTTTACATTGAAGCTTTGTCTCTGCAATCTGTTTTTCAAAATCAAGCTCTTTCTCTTTGATCTGATTTTTCATTTGAAGCTCTTTCTCTTTAATCTGATTTTTCATTTGAAGCTCTTGTTCTTTGATATGATTTTTCATATGAAGCTCTTTTTCTTTAAATTGAGCAACTGCTTTTGCAAGCTGTGTTGTAAGACTAGCCTTCTCACGTTCAAGTCTCTTTGTTGTATCCCAATCTCTTTCGTACCGTATTTCATCATCAGAATCCATTGTTATCTGCACAAAAGATAATAAGGATCGTCAACAGAAACTTCGATTAGAAGTATGAATAGTGCACAAACAATTTATATTGAACAGATCAAAAATTCCGAAGAAAAAGGGTAAAAATAAACTTGAAGGACTAAAAATGACAAAACAAGAAACTTAAACGACTAACAAACTTGAAATCACAAGCACAAGGATTAAACGTGTAAAAGATTTGAAAAGATTCAAGTTCAAGGACTAAAAGTGAAACGAACAATAAAACACAAGACAACTATTGAATAAAAGAAAAAGAAATAAAGAAAAGAAAAACAATAAATCTTGCAAGTACACTAGCTCAAAAATAGCTCAAACACATTTAAAAACACTCAAAACAAGCACAAGACTCGAGATACACCACATGGCTCGAGATAATGAAGAAAATGGCTCGAAAAACGAAAAAAATGGCTCGAATTACAAACTTCACGCGCTCCCACGCGCTGTTCACTCGCACACACGCGCCTCACGCGCCTCACGCGCTATACACGCGCTCACACGCGCTAGATGAGGACTTCACGCGCCTGCACACACGCCTACACGCGCAAAATAACTCGAGCGGGTGACGTCAGCGTGACGTCATGAAGCGGTCAGCACCACCTTGAGAGCTCTGACCGAGCATCTGACTAGTCTCTGACCTCTGACTGGAGCGTCTGACCGAGATTTATGGATCTGACCGAGCTTCTATTTGCTGACTCGAGTGCTAACTAAGCGTCTAACTCCTATTTCGAGCTCTTACCCACTAAAATAAGTGCTGACTCGAGTTTCTGACCTCTATCTCGAGTCTGACCAAGCAAATATGAGCTGATTGAGCGAAAAAATCAAGATAAAGACTCGAAAATTAACCAAGTAAGGCTCGAGACATCATATCTGGACCCACAAACAACTTTTTGCAAAAAATTCTTAAAATTTTGGATCAAACCTTCAATATTTTCACCTTCTTCCCCAAGAAAAACTCAAGAACATGAAGAACACCTTCAACCCAAAAATTTTAAAAACACAAAATTAACCTCTAAAACTAAAAACAAATGGTAGATTCATGTCCAAAAACACTTTTTAGAAACAAATCCACTCAAAAACGAATCAAAAACATACTAAATCTCACAATCACTCATGACCTCCATTGATGAACTTTGAAGATCTTCAAAAATCAAAACTCAAATTTTGAAGCAAATTTGATCTAGAATGATTGGAGATGAATAGAAAGCACACTAGAAGCACAAAAACACAAACAAATCTACAAGATCTACACATAAATCTATAAAACCCATTTCTTCAAAAATTCTTCAAATCTTCATCAAAATTCTTCAAATCTTCATCCAATTGTGCACAAATCTTCTGCCATAGCTCTGATACCAATTGTAAGTGCAAGAAACAATGGATTAAACAATCAAATCTTCATTCCATTATTGAATCTTTACAATATGAACTTTCTCTCTCTAGATTCTCTCTCTAGAACTCACTAATATGAATATTACAATTAAGCTCCTTCTCTCAAGTCTCTCTAACTAACTCCTTCTAACACTCTATATATACCCTTGACCTCAACATACACATACATTGACTTTACTAATTACATCTTTGACTTTTCTATTAATTGCTTTGACTTTGACTTTGATGCTTGACTTTCTTCTTTGACTTCCATCCTTTGACAATGTTTGACTTGAATATTATTTCCTCATCTTGAGATCTCGGATACAATAATATTTGCTCTAACAGTTTCTATAAGCATACAGGTAAGCTTCTGATCATGAAAGAGATACTTTCACTGAAGCTAAGAAAGAACCAATCAGTTAAAGATCATCTTATCGAAATGAGAAGACTCTTTAAATGCTTGACACGTCTGGGATACAAAATGGCTCAAGAGGAGTTAATGCATCTCATGTGGTACTCACTCCCGAAAGAGATATGTGACACAGCTAGTGCCTACATGAAGGAACCAAGGAAAGACGTAGCAATGTTACATGAAGACATTTTGGCCAGTCTAGAGCCAAAACCAGCACCTGCTGAACTCATGGACACTGATTGGATTGATGAGCTGGGAGATCTGAGTTGCCCAGAATGCGGTAGCCAGGATATTTGCGAGCACTCGATGAATATCGACCAGATAGAGATCGGTTTACCCGATGCTCCAGGTATCTTTATGATAGATTGCTGAATCACTTCTTATGAATCATGGGTAATTGATACAGGCAGTGGTAACCACATTTGTAATCATTTACAGGGATTCACTAGGAGAGAGACTTTGAGGAAGGACCGTTCGAACCTACGATTTGGCGAAGGCACTCCGCTGATAGCTGAAGCTGTAGGATCTTATAGTCTTAGTTTACCCTCGGGTCTAGTTTTGGAACTAGAAAATTGTTATTATGTTCCAAAAATGATTAAGAATGTTATGTCTTTTGATTTATTGGTAGACCAAGGATTTTATTATAAATATGATTATAAAATGCTTTCTGTCTTTAAAAATAATATTTTCTATTTTAAAGCTACACCTGTGAATGGTCTATACACAGTAAATCCGCAAGACGATAATAAAGAAATCTATCATATAAGTAAACGATCCACAGATATTGAGGATCAGACTTACCTCTGGCATTGTCGTTTAGGCCACATAAACAAGAAACGCGTTGAACTACTCCTAAAAGGAGGTTTTCTTGGCACTTTTGATTTCAAACCTTTTGACAACTGCGAATCATGTTTATCTGGCAAAATGACAAAAGAACCTTTCAACAAAGATAATGAAAGGGTTTCTGACTTGTTAGAAATAGTTCACACAGATGTGTGTGGACCATGTAGTCATGAGGCAAGAGGAGGATACCGGTACTTCATCACATTTACTGACGATTTCAGTAGATATGGTTATGTCTATTTGATGAGACATAAATCTGAAAGCTTTGAGAAATTCAGAGAATATCAGAATGAGGTACAGAATCAACTTGACAGGAAGATCAAGTTTTTACAGTCAGATCGAGGAGGTGAATATCTTAGTCAAGAGTTTGGCAATCATCTGATAGAATGTGGGATTATATCACAACTCACACCTCCGTATACACCTCAGATGAATGGTGTGTCAGAAAGGAGGAATCGTACATTGCTGGACATGGTACGATCGATGATGTGTCATTCTACACTACCAGTATCATTCTAGGGACATGCGCTCTAAACAACAGCACATATACTGAACAGAGCGCCAACAAAGTCGGTGGAAAAGACACCATACGAGTTGTGGAAGGGTAAGAAACCCAAAATGTCTTTTCTGAAAATTTGGGGTTGTGAGGCTTACGTCAAGCGACCTACCTCAGAAAAACTAAAACCCAAATCCGACAAGTGTTTCTTCGTGGGATATCCCAAAACCACCGTGGGATATTACTTCTACAACCCTGAGGAGAACAAAGTCTTTGTTGCTCGAAATTGAAAATTTCTGGAAGAAAAGTTTCTCACTTCCGGGAACACCAGAGAGGATGTAGATCTACAGGTAGTAGACGAAGAAAACACTACACCAATTGTTGAGCCAGAAATTCAACATGAAAATGTTGAACCTCAATCAGAACCGATTGAGGAAGTGCAAACACAGGACCTTCGCAGATCCAATAGGGTAAGACAAGAACCAGATATGTATCTTGGGTTTCTAGTCTCTCAGGATGGTGGAGACTTGAATGAACCAACATCCTATGAAGAAGCTTTGTTAGGCAGTGAGTCTGAACAATGGCAAAAAGCCATGAAGGCCGAGATGCAGTCCATGTACGACAACCAAGTATGGGAGTTGACAGATTTACCCCAGCACTGTAGAGCTGTTGGACGTAAATGGGTTTTCAAGAAGAAAACCGACATGGACGGGAATGTACACACTTTCAAGGCCAGACTGGTCGCAAAAGGATTCACGCAAACTCATGGTATTGACTATGATGAAACCTTTTCGCCAGTAGCCATGTTAAAATCAATTAGGATTCTTATGACCATTTCAGCGTACTTTAATTACGAGATCTGGCAAATGGACGTCAAGACAACCTTTCTGAACGGAAAGTTAACAGAGGACGTCTATATGGAACAACCAGAGGGATTTGAAGATCCTAAGAATCCTAATAAAGTATGTAAACTGCTAAAATCCATTTATGGATTAAAGCAAGCATCTCGAAGCTGGAACTTACATTTTGATGAGCGAATCAAAGAATTTGGTTTCGCGAAAAGTGAGTTCGAGCCGTGTGTTTACACTAAGTTCAGTGGGAGCATAGTAACCTTCTTGGTCTTGTACGTAGACGACATTCTACTCATAGGAAACGATGTACCAACTTTACAGAGCGTAAAGAGTTGCTTAAGCAAATGTTTCCAGATGAAAGACCTTGGAGAAGCCGCTTATATACTTGGCATAAAGATCTACAGAAATAGATCTAAGCGGCTTATTGGACTTAGCCAAAGTACGTACATTGACAAAATCCTGAAGAAATTCAGGATGGATGAATCCAAGAAAGGATTTATTCCAATGCAACATGGCATAGTGTTAAGCAAAACACAGTGTCATGTTTCTAGTCAAGATCAGGACAAGATGAAATCGGTACCATATGCATCAGCAATTGGATCGATTATGTATGCCATGTTATGTACTAGGCCCGATGTTGCTTACTCAGTAAGTGTTACGAGCAGATATCAACAGAATCCAGGAGAACCTCATTGGGTGGCTGTCAAGAACATTCTCAAGTACCTGAGAAGAACAAAAGATATGTTCTTGGTCTTTGGAGGTTCTGAGGATGAAATTAGTTTCATCGGCTATTCTAACGCTAGTTTCCAGACCGACAGAGATGATTTCAGATCACAGTCAGGGTACGTCTTTACCCTAAACGGAGGCGCGATCTCATGGAAGAGCTCGAAGCAGGATACGATTGCAGATTCAACTACAGAAGCAGAGTACATTGCAGCATCTGATGCGGCAAAGGAAGCTGTCTGGCTGAGGAATTTTCTATGGGATCTAAGAGTCGTTGCTAGTATCTCTAGACCGATCGATATATTCTGTGATAACTCGGGAGCCGTGGCGCAAGCAAAGGAACCTAGAGAACATCACAAGTCAAGACACGTGCTCAGAAAGTATCACCTCATCCGAGAGATCATTGGAAGAGGAGATGTAAGGATATGCAAGATTCCGACGGAAGACAATGTCGCAGATCCGCTGACAAAGCTGCTAGCAAGGGTGAAGCATGAGGCTCATGCAAATTCCATAGGGATGCAGTACCTGGACACCAGTAGCTAGTTTTAGTTTATTATTGTTACACTAGTTTAATTTTGAGACATTAGATCATGTAAAGTTTTATTTCACAGTGTGATAGAAATATTGGAGGTTTTTAATTCATGATTGTTTCAAAAGTTAAACTGTTTTTGCATATTTAATGTATCCATGATTTATGCAAAGTCTTGCAATGAAATCTAAATTTCCGTAGCCACTTATTGAAATGGGAATTTCAATGGGGAGTTTAACGCTATTATAAATACTTGATGATTTATTCGAAGTAGAGAGTAAAGCACAAGTGATATGACCAAGTATTTATAGATACTCATCAGAGTGGTTGAGTATTGGAAGTGACCAGTTTCAAGTCTGCTTCATGGATCCCCAGTCATAAGCATTGACTTGATGATAGGTTGTCCTTAGACCTGAGATATTTGGTTTGGGAACATGAGGACTACTGTACTCTTAGCGCGTTCTAACGCTGCACCGTAACAGGGCGGCCATACGGGACGTGACTAGATGCAGCGGAAGCCGTGGATCCAAATGCAGATAGTCAAGAAGGGATTTGCACCTCTTTCAAAAGAGAGATATTTCCGAGCCCCTTGACGATTAAGATTTGCAGAAAACGCATGGCCACGCTCGGGTAGAATAACAGTTGTTATTTAGTAATATCCGTTACTGCAGGCAATCTGAATCAGAGTCAAGAAATACTTGTTTTTGAGAAATGAATCCTCCACTCCATGTCTCAAATTCATTTTAGAAATATCACGTGCAAAAGGAATGAACCTGTGTACAAATTCAAGTATGAATTGTATCTCTGAATATAAGAGATCTTATAACCTGGTTAACCTAAGTGTCTGGCTAGGGACCTCCTTAGGCTAATGGTAACAGTTCAGTTACATGTCTAGCACAAGTGGGAGTCTGTTAGGATTATGTGCGAGACAGTAACAGGGTAACCGTGTCCAATGTTATAAGACACTAGTAGGTCACACCGCTGCACACCAAAATTGAGAATGTTTGTGTGTTAGAATTAATTAAGGAGAAAAAGGAAATAAATAATTAGTTAATTATTTATTAGGTTAATTAATTAATTAGTTAAATTAATTAATTAAGTAGTTAATTAAAGAATTAATTGAGAAGATAATTATAAAGAGTTATAATCAGATACAATCACTGTCTTATTTATATCTATAAATAAAAGGCTTAAGGTGATTTATCAGTTGATTATTCCTTCCTCTAAAAATTATTCTCTCTCTCTCTCCTAGTGCCGCCGTCGGCCATCTCTCACACACGAACGAACGGAGCAGTTTTTCCAATCAGTCACGGTGGTCTAGCAACCCTCTCACGGGGTGTCAGTAGCGGTGTACCCCCTGCTTGCGTTTCGGAGTTTTTACGTAAAAAGGTAAACCATCTAAAACATCCTTTTTGTATCTGTAAGGTTTTGGTTGGGTCCTCAATTGGGAATCGGGTTTTATATTTTCCGCTGCGCGTTTATCGCCTCTAGTTCCCAACATGCAGGTGCAACGTGGGATAGAGAGAGCAGCTTGTAACTCGTCCCAAATCCCGCGCAACTTCGTATAATAAGCTGAAACAGACGCACCTGCTTGTTGTGTTCCAGTGAGGATTTGCTTCAATTCATAGGCCCTTGGAGCACTTTCTTTCCCAAATCGTTCCAGCAGATCGTTCCAGATTTTGTTAGCAGTATTCGCGTATTTTACACTGCTTCTGATGTCCTTTTCCATGGCCGTTGTGAGCCATCCTTTAATCATGGCGCCACAACGCATCCATGCCATGTAATCCACAGCAGTCTTTTCTGGTTTCTTGATGGACCCATCGATGAACCCTATTTTGTTATTGGCAAATAGGAAGTTCATCATCTCTTGTGACCAATATGCATAATTGCTATCGGTGAGGACGTCGTTTACATGCAATTGTTTCGGGTAATCTGAAGGGTGTATGTAAAGGGGCGAGTTTATGTCGGGAGCGGTTTCCGGTTTTTGGCCGGAACTTTTGTCGTCGGTCATGGTGGAGGGTGGTGGCGTTAGGTTTTGGTGATTTTAGGTTAGACCTGCTCTGATACCATCTCAAAATTGATGGTATCAATTATGGCTTTTTCATTGAATGAATAAAATACAAAGGAGACAAAGATTAAATACAAAGCTCAAGCAAACAAAAAGGCAATGATCTAGGCTAGAAAAAAAAAACAAATCAAGATAAAAAAAAAAAAAGAATAGATATGCAGAATATTTGGCTTCCAATATCAAGTGCTCCTACTTAAAGCTTGAACGTGTTCTTCAAACACAGATCAATAATCTACTTCTACTAAGTCCTTTCTTCTTTCTATCTTTTGTATTTTTTTCTTCTTTTTGGGAACCTAAAGCCATCATCATTAACTTTAGAAGATTCCCCAACACCAGTGAAACTAGCCACAGGTTTAGCCTTTTGCAACTTAAGAGTTGTTTTAGGCCTCACCAGACAGCCATTAAGATCATACCCAAAAACCTTACAATGACTACATCTTTTAGCCTTCCAAGGAAATTCAACTTTGAACTTCCTTAGTTTACCTAAAATAATAGCATCAATCTCATCCGGAAGATCAAAGTCAGCTAATGCATTAACAAGCACTCTAGCAAAGTTTGCTCTACCAGTTTTAGTGTCACACATCTCATTCGTATATCTGTCAACAAAAACCGGCTCACCAACAACACTCACAATGTAACTAATAATCTCATAATCCCACACATCCAAAGGCAAACCATGAATATTAAACCATAAGGGGGCACATTTAGGTTCAGGCTTATCAAAGCTAAGTCCTGGTTGCCACTTTTGGATGAATATTGGCATACCATTAAATAACCATGGACCATTTTCAAAGACAAAGTTTAACCCTTTTTCAGAGTTAGATTTAAAAAAGAAATATCCCTAATCATTTTAAATCACATCAGTTAGGCCGTACTTATTCCACATTCGTCTAGCATGATACTGAACAAACAGGAAGGCAGGCCTTTTGCCAAGAAAGTAGCCAGCAAGTGTAAGAGCCTACTCACCAGCTTGCTTTTGGATCAACTCATCAGGAATGACCGCACGTCGAGTGCCTAACTCAGTAACAACCACAGGATAGTAAGTAAGTTTACCTTTTCCACGCAAGTGTAAAAGGTACCACAGGTTAGAACGTTTTTTAAGAAGTTTCGCGAATGACATATGCTTGTGAGTAACTTCAGCCTTATTCGTATGCAAGTGTACCTTTCCCTCAGAGTCTACAAAGCTACCAGCATTTGGTTTAACTTCCTCCGGAGTACTCTAACCCTTATCTTCATCTAAGCCGTCCACACCATGCATGTCTGCCCTTGGAGGTATATCATGCATGGTTTCATGCAAACTAGGGTTTTTTGAAGACCCTACATTCACATGATCATTGTGAAGCTGGGTTTCAAAAGTGTCACTGTCAGATGTTGGAATCTCCACAGCTTTAGAAGCAATATTACCATCCTTTGCAATCTTCTCATCATGCGACACATCATTTGGTGGAAAAGAGAACCTTGAAATATTCATATTAGGGTTTTTTAATGTCGAGACATCAAAGAACCCCGTTGATGGTTTGGTTACCACATCTGGTCTCCAACCCTTTAGCCACTTCGGAACCATACCACCACCATTCACATTGGCATCCGGCGATGATGCATGTTACAGCCGTGTAGATGAACCGAACAACCCTACCAGAGAAGAGAGGGCTATGGCTTCCTTCCTTGACATGGAGGCCACAACTAAGCTATGAACCCCACGACCAGAACCAGCCCCAGCCGTAGCCGGCGACGCCATGGCAGCAGCCGGTGACGCCATGACTGCAGCCGGCGGTTTCCAACCACCCATGCCACACACCGCATTCAGCATCTGTTAAGAACCACTAGCACTAACAGCCTTTGACGGCTATTGAAAGGTGCCACCACCAAAGCCACCGGTGCCGCAGAGTGCGGTGGCGATTGATGGTCCAACGAGAAGAAAACGGGGGGCATTGGTGGTGCTAGTTTGACAAGCCGGAGCAATCGCGATGTAACCCACTACATTTCGATCATCACCATGCCCACCACACGCTGGCATGGCGGTTATGGTGGCCAGAATCAACGAAACCGGCGCCGATGGCGCCGATGTTTTTTGTTGTTGTCTTTTCCACGCTCGATTACAAGTGTTTGGAGGATCCGGTGGTCGATCAGCTTCCATGGGGTTGTAGAGGACATCAAATCGATCCCCCTACAAAGAATGACGACAATCGGCCGGCTAAATTGGTCGGAATGCTATACTTTGATATGGCCTAACGTTGTTCTTTGATCAGGCAACTATAAGGGCCATCATTAGGTGTATTGTGAACGGCGAGGAGGTGTATGTAGTCTGAAGGGATTTGTTCCTCTTATTCGTTGAGAGTTAGACATTTAAGGCCTGCTCAAAAGTTGAACACTGAATGAGATTGATTGCGATCTGTATCTCATGTTCAGCATGATGTTTGAAACAAAGGGATAACTGATAACTTACCTTATACATTAATTAAAGCTTTGAGCTGAAGAGAATTGGATGTTGATGAATGACACCTCATCGTATGTTATTAGGGGCAATAATGCATTGCTAGACGTTGACCACTGTCTAATCGATACATAATGAGCCTTATGCAAGTGGGAGATTGAAGGATCCTTATGCTCAAAATTCATTGTGTAATGATATTTTCTAATAACATATGATCATATAGGGTCACACCTAAAAGAAAGTAGACACTAATTGATTATTTATTAGAATTTGATTACTAATAAATATTATTAGCTCTTGTATATAATTGGAGAATTATTATTTTATGAAAATAATAACATCAAGAGATAAATCAACTAATAACTCATAAGGTATGTTTTATATGTTGTGTACATATTATCAATTCTTGTATTTAAGTGGAGATATATTATTGTATGAAAATAATGTTTTCGAGATTATAACTAGTTATTTTTTTTTGGAAGGTTCATCTGGACTTTGGCCAGACTACATCCTTGGCAATTTTTAACGAGAGCTAAAGCATGCTCCCCTGGGATTAACACTCAGTGGCCACTGGTTGCTCACCCCCGGATTCGAACTTGGGTGGGTTTTTCCCCAACATCAAGCCTTAACCGGTAGGCTACCCCATTGGGGTTTTATAACTAGTTATTTAATCATATAGTATGATTAAATAGTTATGTACATATTATATAATGAGTACAAATCACAAATTGGCTTTGTCTTTTTACTTTCTATATATCATAATTATTTGAGGAAGAAATGAAAGTTGTTGGACTAACTTATGAGAACTCCAATTTCTGTTAAGGCTATGTTTGGCAAGCGTAGCTTATAAGCTAGCTGGTAGCTGATAAGCTAGCGGATAGCTGATAAGCTAGCTGTTGATTGATAAGCTTGCTAGTAGCTGATAAGCTAGCTGTTGAACAAATTATGTTTGGCAAAAACTAGCTTATGAGTATGTAAAATGACTAAAATGGGTATATTTGAATTTAATAATTAATATTAATAAGGGTATAATTGGAAAAAGCTACAATAAGCTCCTCATAAGCTACTCAAAGTAGCGTTTCAAAAAGCTAGCTTATAAGCTAGCTGATAAGCTAGCTTCCTGGTACATGTTTGGATGGACTAGCTTATAAGCTAGCTTATAAGCTAGCTTATGCTTGCCAAACAAAGCCTAAGTATGCATACAAGACATGGTGGTTGTAAGAAAGTATGAAGCATGACATACTTAAGTGAAGATACATAAAAAGTGTGTAATGACTCCTTTTTAGACTTCACTTCATCCTCCAAAAATCACTAATTTCACCTTCCTTCTCTTCTTATCTTTGTTCTTGTGAAGAATATCACATTTTGAAGAATATACAAGTATATCTTCTTAAGAACTAATTGAGATTAGTTCTTAATGGCTTAAGAAGCTTGTTTACAAGAGAGGACTAGCATCCAAGGTGTCTAAAACTTGTTGGTGGATACATATAGAGGAATTCTACTTTGGGTTCTTGCCATCTTTATCAAACATCTAGCCTCACTTTGAGGATTCAAAGTCTACAAAGGTTGTATTTCTTTTATATCTCATTAGTTGTTTTAATCTTTCCATGGTTTTTGCAAGATGATCCTTGGTGGGAAATAAAATGTTTATTGTTATACATTTATAAAATTGCTTTCGTTATCTTTATTAAGTTTTTGGAAACTTATTTTGTATAAAAACCCAACAAAAAGATCCCATCCCAATAGAACATAACATCGACTTAAATCAAAGGACTTAAAGTGGATGATAAATTGAAATGAGGCACAAATGGAGTATTGGCAAACTTTGCTTCAAACATATTAAACCGTTGAAGAACTTTCCATACATAACCTTTTTAACTAACGTATAATGTTCTCGCCATTCTATCATGAATAATAGCTATACCAAAAGTTCTCTTAACGGCTCCCAAATCATTCATATCAAATTCAAAATGTAACCGCTCTTTGACTTTTAGAACTTCTCCTATATCTTCAGTTGCTAAAAGGTATGTTGTCCATGTACAAAAGAAAATATTACATTGATCCATCTTCACACTTCTTGAAATAAACAAAGCTATCGTACAAAGAATTTAGCCATGTATAGTCACAAATGCGTTGAATTTTTTGTACCATTGCCCATGAGACTGTTTGAGGTTATAGAGAGATTTAAAAGTTTACACACATGCGTCATCTTCTTTACCTGGAACCTCAAAAGCTTCTAGTTGTTGCATAAAAATCTCTTCCTAAAGTTCACAATTCATAAAAGTGGTCGTGACGTTCATTTACCCAAACATAAAATCAGTGAATGCAATCATCCCGAGCAATGCACATTGTTTCACCACTAGTGAGAAAATATCATTATAGTTTTTGGTCCCAAAGGGGTGACCTTCGTCAAGTTATGAGGATTGTAGAAGGGGGGTTGAATACAATCATACACTATTTTCACTTTTAAATTCTTTGTATAAAACAAGTTGAATTTACAAGATTGTTGCAGAATAGATAAGGATGAACCAAATCTACACAATATAAAGTTTACAATACTTTCACTATGCACTAGTGCGTAAGAAGGTAAACAAAGAACAAAGAAGAAATGGGGAGTGAAGGATTCTGGGATATTAGATGGAGGAAGAAGAATGTTTGAAGAACACTTCTTTACGTCAATTTATATCCTATGCATTAAAGGCATGGTAGAATCACTTTTTACACGTGTTGTGCATTGGGTGGTCCAAGTGTACTATTTATGCTTGTATGAGCAAAAGGGTACTTATAGTGGACAGTTGCCTTATGGGCTGATAAGTACGGATAGAACAGTAAAGTAACTGTCCTTTTGTACTATGTATTAGAAAGACATGTAATCCTTTTGTGCATTAGGTAATAAGACAAGTTTAATCTTCAGGATCAAGTTACTGATCAGCGAGAAGATCACTAATACTGATGATGATTAGTCGTTATATCTTGATATCTTCAGAGTGTCATGTATGTTGTGGACAAGTTGCAATCATGAATCCGTCTTCAAATCACGAGCTACATCGAAAATAGGATGGACTGATATACATGAATTCCACCGGAAACAACCCGAGATCCATCTGTAGTGATAACCAGAGTATTTGTGACCCATGAACCACCACCACCACCACGAGTTCACCGCCCACCATCCAATAACACTGCCACTATCAACTGTCATTCACACCCCAAGAACACATACATGGAATACTCAAAAAAGAAAAATTAACTGATGGATATCCATAAATCGATCATCAAACATTGGATGAATATAATCCATGAATCGATCTAATTTTGTATCATCCAAAATATAACAAAAACCCTAAAATCCAAACACTAACCCTAAAGTCCAAATACCCTAATTCACAACTCTCATTCTTCATCCAAATCGGCTCCCAAAAACACTATGAATGTTTTTACCCAGAAGTGATAGTGAGATTAGAATATGGGTTTGGTCGCCTTCTCCCTATCAAAATCATTGAAGCAGGATCATCAATTTTAATGGGGAAATGGGGAAAAGAGAAGGTGAAGGTCTAGTGGGTTGAAGGTGGCGATTGTGGCGACCACATCAGGGGTGAGGGTTTGGCTATCTCCATTAATTATATAAAACTAATATATAATAGAATAGATATAATTAGGTTTAGATAATATAAGGGTAATACAGTAATTCTATAAATAGTTGAATTTGATTATAACTATTATTAATATTTTAATATTTTAAAAATTTCTAAATTAGAGATTTGGAGATAAATGATAATTTTAAAAGTTTAAAAGGACGTAGAAGTAATTTAGAAGTTTAAAAAGATATAGAAGAAATTCTCCCATAATTAAATTATAAAAAATATTAAGTATTGATTAATTTATACGTAACAAATCGAACTCGACCTGAGCCCGAGCTTGCTAAATTCTTGACGAGCTCGAGCTTAACACATAAGGCTTGAAACGAGTCGAACTCGAGCTTTATGCACTTAAACGAGTTAGACTCAAACTTAGTCGAACTCGAACTTGACTTGACTCAAATCGACTCGTTTAAATCCCTAACTCTGCTCACAATTTGGCCTCACAATTTGGCAAAGTAAAAGGAGCAAATCTACTATTCCTATTAAAATATGTTTGTAATAGCATTTTAGCTAAAGTTCTGAATTTATATATATGTAAATACTAAAAACCTTAATATTAAAATTATGTTTTATGAGGAAAAAATAAAACAAAGAAAATATCTGGTTGATATAATAAATACACCTTGAATTATTGGCATGTGGGACGTATGGCACATCCAAGCCGCATAGTCTGAAGGAAGATCGGCTCAAGCTGAAGCTCCGCGCCGCCGCCGACACCCAGCCTTGAAACACACGTGCTTCCTTCGCTTCCTATTCGCTGCGTCCGATCCACGTGTCGTGAAAGCATTGCTCCACGTGTCCTTACGCGATTGGCTGGGGGAATAATTTAAGTCTCCTAGGTATCTCCAATAAGTACGTCAGCCCTATCAGATACTTCTTCTTCATAGATCCGTGTCCGCGCCGCGTTTCTAGTTTTCAAAAAGTTTTTTATTTCCTAAAAATGTTTTTATTTCTTAAAAAAAAGGTTTTAATTGATTATTTAATAAAAAAAATTTAACTTGTAAGAAACCAACCAAATATTTGACTAAACGCTAAATGAATTTTGAAGTCTTTGTATGGTCTCTAAATCAATAACCATATAATCTATATGGCTTTATAAACAATTTAAAAAAATTTAAGATAATAACTCGATACGTATCTGCACACGTTGCAATGCCAAATATGTATCAGTTATTTAATCATATTAAATTATACATAAATAATTCAATTTTATGTATAAAATTAAAGGTCAACTGATCAAAATAAACTAAAAAATATTCGCTCGATAGTGGGTTTTCAAACTCATAACATTTGAACTCATTTTGAAGGTTTTAATTTGATGATTATAATGATATAGTTTGTTAAAATAACTATTTTAAAAATTCTTGAAATGTTTGCTAAAAATATTTAACAATTAAAAAGATGAAATCTTTAAATTTCAAGAATTTTTGAAATTAACTATAACAGTCACTACAAGAAATAGAGGTTATAGAGACGACTTTTGTCGTTGCTGTATGTCAAAATGTCGTCGCTAAAAACATATAGCGACCATGGTCGTAACTAACAGTATGGTATCTAGAAGTTGGTTGCTGAAAAAACCAATGGCAACGACATGCGACAACAATAGCGACTACAGTTTATTGCGACGATGAAGTCGTCGCTAGAGGTGATTTAAATTAAATTAATTAATTAAGTTATAGAGATCATATGTCGTTGCTATAAGTAAATTAATTAATTTTATAATTTATTATTAGCGACTACATATCGTCGCCACAAGTAATTTAATTAATTATTAAAAAATTACTATTAACAAAGACATGTCGTCGCTATAACTAATTATTTTTTGGGGGGAATTGATTACTTTTAGCACCTTTATGTCGTTGCTATAAAGGTAATATTTTCGGTTTTTCCCATTTTTTTTTGGCGCATTTTTAAATAAACATGATTGTAACAATAATAATAATAATCAATAATAAAATAGACAAATATCAATGAGAACACCACTTTTTAAAATATTAAACGCGATCTAATATTAACAAAAGTCAATATTAATGAAACATAGAAGAACTAATAAACATGACCAAATGTTAATTGCAAAAAGAAACAAAAAAAAAACGCTTAACGTGAATATAAATAACTTAATTGTTCGCTAACTCCTCATCATTGTCGTCATTGGTGTGTTGTTGCGATCGATGCGATGGTGATGCAGGTGGTGGAACAACTGACATGGTATTAGAGAATGTAGGAATAGCCGTTTTGTGATCCGGATCTCCTCCTAATACTATGGATAATATCTATGACTCGTGTTGAGGAGTTAGACTTGTGCTCCTGCGTTGATGATTCTTTTTCTGCAACCGTCATCTCCTATATATTTTAGTAATGTTAATAATGAATTCTCCCACCACTTTTTCCCACCAAAAAATTTTCATCTACAACAACGACTTTGTCGTCGCAAAAAATCAAAAGATTATCATAGATTTCCCCCACCTTTTAGCCATGACAAGTCGTCGCTGTAGCTATTTATAGCAACAAACCAAAAGTCGTTGCTATAAGCGTCGTCGCTATTGCCATCATTTCTTGTAGTGAGTGTTTTTATATAATACTATAATAATATAAATATAGATAGTATAGATCAAGAATAACCAAATAACCTTTTTTATAAGATAATATAAACATAGATATAAATTGTGGATCAATTTAGATAATAAGATAGGTATTTATCGAACGTTCCAAAGTTTGCAAGACCCGAAAAGGAGATGGAAGACTCAAAGTTATTTGGAAGGATCTCGTAGCCTATAAATAATTGGATTATGGACTACTTATTAACAATTAAAGGGTGATTTACTAAAAGCCTTACTTTTAAATATGTCGAGTCGAGAAGGAAGGAAATTAAACATGATTGTCCGTATTGTTCATTTTTTAGGTCTTCTATTTTGATTTTTAGAAATCTGGTAGCCCTTTTATGGTAAAATAAACCGTGACACTGTGATGATGTGCAACCCAAAATAAAGCAATGAACCATGGTGCCTAATCAATCTGACTTGTTTGGTGTTTGTCACGTTTTTGATCCAAATATAGTAGGTGAATGTGAATTACATCTTTTCCCAAGCTCTTACATTATATGATTAATATGGTTGGTAAGTTGATTTTAAGGGGCTCTTATTAAACGTTTACCCAGTAAATGCTTATTAGGGATATACCTTATTGGATGAATATGGCAAAAGTCGAGAATCTTACCTCACAAAAGCGATGACAAGATTAGAGTCTTACCCGAAAAGTGAGGGTGACAAACTCTTACCTTGGTAAGCGCTTACAGGGTAAATTGTAATGCATGTTATCATTGTGATGACTACAATCTTATCTTGTAAATTAGTTAGTCTATTTATTTTTATCGGTAAGTGTTTGGGTAAATAATCACTTAGGGGGTGTTTGTTTTTTCCACTTATCACTTTTTCAGCACTTTTTTGGGCAAAATCACTTATTCAGTCAGTGGTTTTCCCATTCAGACTGTTTGTTTTTTATTTTTATTAAGTGCCACTTATCACCTTTTCACCACTTATTGAAAAAGTGATGGTAAAACCACTTTTTGTTCACTTTTTCACTTTTTTCATTAAACTTGGAGTTGTTTGGGTTGTTCATTAAGCTCATTAAGCTTGTTTGGATTGTTCATTAAGCTCATTAAGCTTGTTTGGATTGTTCTATAAAGCTCATTAAACTTGTTTAGATTGTTCTATAAAGCTTTTAAGTTGCTGGATTGTTAAAGTTTACTATTGTACTTGATTGAGTTGACGTATTTCAATTGATTTTAGTTCTTATGAATAATCAGATTCAGATTCAGATGTTTGACAGTTTATAAAAACAAACAGTCTTGGCAGATTCAGATTCAGTCTTCAGCACCATCACTTAACAATCAGAAATGGAAACAGATTCAGTCTTCAGCACCACTTAAAAAACAAACAGAGTCAACTAATTGAGTTTAAAGACGTAAATTTGTAATTGTAATTTGATATTTCGAAAGTGTAATATATCATTTATTTCTTAATTAATGTATGAATAAGCTTAGAATATATCATTTTGAATTTAATATTATCATAAACATGAAAATTTGAACCACATTAATCATTAGATGATCGACAAATTATGGAAAAAGAACTTTTTTTTAACAATAACATATGCCAAAACATGACGTATCAAGAAGTTTTAAATAGTTATATGCTATAATCTACAATTTATTTATGCAAAAAATGTTTACGGATGGACGCTTCGAGTAATATCCGGTCATATTCAAAACGTACATATGTGTTCTTACCAAATTATCAAGGTTATTGTGATTTTTCTATTTTGTTCAAATATATATTTCAAATTTTAAAGTTTAGCATTAACTTTTCATTCTTTAGAGGTTGTTTACTTATAGCTTATTTTTTAAGCGAGTAAGCAAAGATGATTGTATGGAATAGTCCAAGACACCTTACTTGTCCCTATGAGTGGCTCAAATGAATTGATACCACAAATGCCTTAGGAAAAAAAATCAAACACTCTCCCTTTGTCACCTTTGAACCCATTGGTCTCTCATCCCTTAAACAAACACACTGATCCATATAAACAACTTAACTCATCCCGCGGTTAATGGGAAAAAAGTAACCCCTTATCTTATAATAAAATTTGACATACCACTACAATATTTGTGTCCCTAACTAGTTGATAAATAAAGGGAACTCATGGAGATATCATTGATTCGATTAAAAGATAAAAGTAACAATAATAATACATTTTTCATCCCAAAATAGTTGTTCACGAATGTTTATATTAACCGGTGGCTAGTGAAAATGACTATCATACCCGATTTAACAATGTTTAATGTATAATATATATATATATATAGTTAGAGAGAGAGGGAGCGGGGATAATCAAATACAAACTTCTGAAAGGTTGAAACCATAAAACCTCATCTAAAATCATTTATTTTTAACTCATTCAATATGATCGAATACTTGATTCATCAATGATTATCGATTTCATACAATAATCTTACTAACGCTTAGTATTTTCATTAAATGCACACACTAATGGAATTCGTATAGATGTGTATATACTTGCTTAGTTTAGATTTAGGGCCTTGCATTTTTAAAGTTGAAGTTGGGATTTGGGGACTTAAATATTATTTGTTGAAGCTCTACACCATTAAATAATAAAGAATGTAAGTATATATATATATATATATGTGTATATATAGAGAGAGGAAGGTTAATGCGAGAAAGCATATCAATTTAAGAAAACGTGCGGAGCAATCTTAGCCACTCATCTTTGGTTACGGTGGACTTGATCACGGAGGATTGACGTGATTCATGGGAGGGTAGAGATTATTAAAAAGGGGGGGACCGCTCAAAGTCGCCTTTATTGACCGGATGAGTGGCCGAGATTGCTTCTCCCATTTACTTAAAAAGTTATGTTTCTCATTTGAACCTTTCTCTATATATATAGAGGAAGGTTCATGCAAGAAGCATATCAGTTTAAGAGAACGTGAGTAGCAATCTCAGCCACTCATCTTCGTTTATGGTGGACGTGATCACGGAGAATTGACGCGATTCATGAGAGGGTAGAGATTATTAAAGGGAGGACTACTCAACGCCCCCTTTATTGACTGAATGAGTGGCTGAAATTGTTTCTCATGTTCTCTTAAATTGATATGTTTCTCATATATATATATATATATATATATAGAGAGAGAGAGAGAGAGAGAAGGAAGTTCAAATGTGAACACATCTTTCATTGTGAACGTGAGGATCATTAAAATCTTGCCACGTGGCAATATTCACTCTGAATATCAAGCATTATTCAAAGTGAACGAATAATAGGCAACTTTATTCACTTTGAATAATGCTTGATATTCAGAGTGAATATTGTCACGTGGCGTGATTTTGGTGGTCCTCACGTTCACAAACAAAATTGAGTTCACATTTGAACATGATCTTATATATGTATATATAATAAAGACTATAAGTATATATATATATATATATATATATTGTGTGTGGACATAGGCTTGTAGAAGGCCTGGGACCCCTACAGCTTCTCTTCAATCCGTCTTTGGTTTGGTTCGTAGATCCTAAAAGAATATGATGAAATTGGACTCTTGAATCCATTAACCATATTTCACTTCTTCATTTGGTTGGTTATTTTTCACAGAAAGAATCTTTAATGAATTCCTTCAAATTTCGCAAATAAAGGAATTTAACATTCCTTAACAACTACAAACTATTTTGATGGAATTGTTTTTTTTCTTCATAATACCACATATGCCCTTAATCTACTATAACCTAATCACATAAAATCTATCTGAGTAAACCACGCCTTCCCCAAATAACACATCCATCAATTCCTTCTTCATCGCAACACAGGTTTCATTTTCTCCTAAGTTTATCTTGATTTCTGATATTGTTCGATTTTTGTTTTGTGTTGTTTTCATTTTGTATTGGTCAATTTCTATTTTGTTTCATTCCATGTCGGTCGGTTTTTGTTGGTTGCATTTTGTATTGGTCAATTTTTGTCAAAAATCGATTTCTATTTGGTTGATTTCTTGGCCTCAACAAGAACTTACATAAATCACTTTTAAAGTGAAGGATTGTTATGACAACTCCAAAATCTGTTTTTATAGTACATTTCAAAAACCTTCACTTAAATACATAAATTTACCTTTTAAGAATATGTATGTTTGATTTATGTACTTTTCAAGAATTTGTATGTTTGATTTTTGGGTGTTATAATCTATGATTTTTTGTTTCTAGGCTTCAATTTCAGAGTGTTCTAAGCTGCTATGGTTTGTGTTCTAGGTTTTGTTTTCTAACAAAAGTCTTACCACATATTGGTATTTGATTGATTCTATAATTTGTAGGTAAACAAATTTGATGTGAATTTGCTATTGATATTTGATAACTAAATCATTGATTTTTATCTCGCCCTTGTTATTGTTACAAAAATAGAAACATTTTTAAAAGGAAAACATCAACATCTGAATCCTATTCTGCTCCTTCCATTCTTTACAAAATTGATGTGAGCGATCTTCCTTAGGATCATTTCGATAGGAAAAAAATCGGTCAGTTATTATTTAATTTTATATTGTTCCGCTAACAATAATTTTTCTAAATCCATCATTGAACCAAACACCACCTAAAAGCAATACTGAAAACCAATTCAAATACTACCTACGCAATTATCATACAAATTATTTTGAATTCTAAATTTGCTTATTATTTGTCATAAACTAAATACAACGTTTAACTCGACACATATTATATAGATTCGTTATAAATAATACAATAACTTCACATCATCTATACATATTTATTTAAAAACATTTTGAATAGAACTTCAACTTATATTTACATGTTTGCACATTTTTAACGGTTATTGAACATTGATAACATTAAATTATATACCCAATCAGCTGACGTTGCCTATTTTTTATGAATCTCATTTTAAAATTATGAAAATATTAAATTAATTCAAGTTGTATTAGTTTTATAATTAAATTTGATGGAATCTAAGTTACCACCATGATCCACCGATACCAACTATTTCTTATTATTGTTTTTTTTAATAATTAGTGTTTTTTATATGTATTTTTATTATTTGTTTTGTGAAGGTAGCGTGATCATATATTAATTTTCTAGTTTATGGGACCATGGTGACGATATCGACAATAATTGTAGTTGAAATGTCCAAAAATATTGAATATAATCATGCGAAGCTATTAAAATAAATTAAATCGATAAGTCATCATTAAACTTTTGGTATCTTTCTTTCGATTGACGTAGTAACACCCTTTTCAGATAAAAATCCGGCTTATGAAAGAAGAATGAGTCTGAAAATCGTATTATTGGGCCAGTCCATTGTTAATATGTTACTCTCTATAACACATATTATTAACTTATTGAATTGGGTCAATCATTAAGATTTCTTTCATCTTCTAAGTTTTTATGAAAAAAAATATTGTTTTAATGAACATTGTAACCGTTAATCGTACACATCGATTAACTAAGAGCTTGGCCTCTTGTTAAATCAAGGTTTCATCAAAAAGTTAAATGGTTTTCTGTAACTATGAGCCTTTAAGCCACATATGTTTACCTAGACTAATATCATGACACTACTAAAAAAGGAGCATCTTCAACGAACAAATCCGTCGTAAAATGTACATTTTCGACGGATCCCCAAACAGAAAAACCCTCGTCGGAAAACGATATTTCCAACGGATTTCCGATAGACTTTCAATTTTCGACAGTACTTTTACTAATTTGTCTCAGCCCAACAACTCTAGTTAACTAATTTAATTACTTTTTCTAACGGATTACCAAAGGATTAATAAATTTCTTAAAAACAAAAATATATTTCTCACATAAATGTTGTCAAAATTTTTATTTTCTAAAAAATATATTTAAAAAAACGTTCTGATGGAATATCCATCAGGATTTTTTTTTCTTCATTTATTAATGCAAGAATAATTTATAATAAATAACTCCCGACAGATTACTTCGTCAGAAATTAACTGCAAAAATAAAAAATAATTCTAAATTAAGTTTTGAAATTTTAAATTCTATAAATGCTAAAAAAATTTGTAGTAAAAAACAAATATTATAAATTAATTGAGACTGAAAAAATAGAAATTGTTTTAATTATTTGATAAACGTAATTCAAATATTCAAATTTAAATAATAAAAAATGTTACTTCTAATGCACGTTTTTTTACCTAGCAACATCAACTCTACTAAGCATATTGAGCTAACATAAGCTTATAGAAGTGCAGTAAAACACATTTTCATCAAGTGTAGCTTCTCTCGTCACTTCCTACAAGAAATCTCTTCATGGTGGAATGTGGATTTATCTTACGTTCATGACTTGATTGTTCAAATTGGGATCTTTTCTTAAGTTGAAAGTTGAGAAGCTTCTTAAGTTTCAAGGGGTAATCTACACCTACCTATGGATGATCTGGAATCTTCAAAATGGGAAAGTCTTCAAAGGTTACAAGGATTCTTCAAGGCTGATGTATCCTAGCTCCATCCAAGCTTTGACCTTTTTCTGGATTAAGCACAAGAATCATACAGATAGTGTTTTTGATTGGAACTCTTGGTGTTGTAATCCTCTTGAACTGTAGTCTTTGTATCCTCTGTTTTCTAGCACCTTGCTTGTTGCTTTTTTAATAAAGTTTTTCTGGGAGGCTGGGATCTTGGAGGGGGTGATGGCCATACCGAAGCTCCTTGCCTTGAGTTCTTGCTTGCCGTTCAAAAAAAAGTTCAGAAAAAGCCACAAACTGTGATGGGATCCTTTCTTCAGTCGGCTAGGTTCAAGGTGATGGGAAAGGAGGGGTGGAAATGGCATTGGAGTACTAATGGGAGCTTCTTAGTAAACAACCTGTCGAAACTTATCCAGGCGAGAGTGTTAGTGAGCACTGAACGTTTGTTTCCCAACTCCCTTTGGTCATCGGCGTTGCCTTTGAAAGTCAATATCTTCGCGTGGCGTCTCATTAATAACGGAATTCCGATTAAGCCAATTTGTCAAAACATGGAATTGTTATGAATTTTGTGGGTTGTACTTTTTGCAATTCGGAAGAGGAGACAACGAATCATTGTTTTCTCAATTGCATTTTCATTGACAAGGTGTGGAGAAAATTTTGGGCCTGGTGGAAATTGGCGACTCAAAGACTGTCAAGCGCAGAGTCCTTTAGAATGCGTACTTTCTCATATGACGGTTATATTTTTCCTCGATCGGAATTTTTAGCTTCTTGTTCCATAGCTCTTTGGATGATTTGGATTTAGCAAAATCGAATTCTATTTGCGGATACTTCCAAGGCGGAGAGGATTAAGTCGGAAGACATCTTTCCCAAAATCCAAAGATATGCAGCGATGTGGTTGATAAACAGGAAACCGAGCTTGAAACTGGACCTGGAAATCTGGTGCTTAAACCCGTTGGAGGCGCTAGGGGTTGGTTAACCTGGGTGGTTGGAGGGTTGGTTTGTTTCGGTTAGTTGTGTTGTCTTTTCTTTTCTCTTTTGGCCTCTTTCTCAGAGCCCCGTTTGTACTCATTGGTTGTTTTCTATTAAAGTGTTTTCGGGTTGCTTGAGGTGGGTGATGGCCTAGCCGAAGCTTGCCCCTTGCTTCCTTTCTTTGCCATTCCAAAAAAAGCCATAAATAAAAACTAAAAGCATATATCTATTGTAAAAAAAGGAAAATGCAATGTAACATCCCAAAACCCAGGCATGCAATAAACAGATATCCTAGTGATCTAACGCATCAGAAATCTAAATTCTAAATATCATAACATCAAAATGTACTTAAACAAACGCCATAGGTATAAAGTAGTGCCAATGGAACAACCCTCCACAGCTGAGATATATCAATTCTATGCATGTGAGTCAGAATCTACGGTGACGACGCTAAGTGTTCACCTTCTCTTTACCTCTAGCAATTCGATCTCTCCCTAGAAATATTAAAAGTTTGAAAACGAGGGTTAGACCATAAGGTCTAGTGAATTCCCCAAAAAAAGAAAACAATTTATATCACAACATGGCCCAACGGCCCAACAAACAATTAATGAAAAACCACCACCGGGACACGTTGTGGGCAAGGGAATCGTCACCCCGTGACGTAGAACTAGGCTACCGTAGACCTCCCAGGTCTTGGTACCCACAAGTGGCCGGCTCCCCAGGATGCACATTTAAAGAGGTGACGAAACTCGTTCGTGCCCCCACACCACGCTCACTCCCAAGGGATGTACGGTCCCTTGGTACCCTGTAACACCCTAAAAATCAGAGTGAACAAAAACTTTCATTCAACGAAAGGTGGTACATGTAATGTAACGCCATAGCGCGAGCTCATCCCAAAAACAGGGGTATATGTAGTGTATAATTACAATGTTTGTAATTGAATACAGAAATACAATAACCAACTAGTCTAGATCCTATTAGGAAGAAGACTACAAAAGGGTTATTGATCTACGGTCAATCTCGCGGTCTTAGAAGACCGGTCTCTCCAACGTCCCCCATGCTCACTCTACGCCCGAAGCCTACTTGGGAACGACGTCCCTAGTACCTGAGAGACACATCGACACCAAACAAGTGTTAGGCTAAAGGAGCCTAGTGAGTTGTATCAATATTACTATGCACGTAAAGTATATTAAGACATGCGAGATATACAAGGTCATACTAACAACAAAAGTAGCATGTTAAACCGGTTTATTATTTATCTTTGGAAACAGTGGGAGCGACCCACTTCCACCAACCAATGCCCCTACACTCGTTAGTTCCCAACACCTCGATGCCATTTCAACTATGACACCTTCCGAGGCCCACGCACCTCGGAGCCACCCGAGAGCCGGCGACATAGGTGCGACCCTGTTTCAGTACCTCCCAAGACTGTTGGGTGTGGACACATTGCGTTGGATCGTCCATGTTATTTACATTTAATCAACATCGATGCCATTTCTATCATGACACCTTCCGAGGTACATGTGTACTGTCTAGAAAGACTCATACATTCATCTCAACCTATCATAGGCATTAATCGAGGGTCTCAAGCCCTTCGCATCATTCCATGACATCTTTCAATACACGTTTTTATCATGCATACGTTCATCACATAGCCATAAGAATGTAACTCATTCATTAATAGTATACAATAATCTACTCAATATATCCAATAATTCAACTTAAATCATTCATACACGAATTCATCATTTATTCACTTCATGGCAAACCTTAAACCTAGAAATTTAGGCATTTCATCCAAAATCATATTCATCCACAAATACCAAGCAAGATATGTAAAATCAAGCAAGATGATGAGCTCTCAGTTTTAACAAAATGATTTTAGCAACTCACCTTAGGGTTTTGCCACAAAACCCCCCAAATTCCAAGATCTAGGTCAAGGATGAGGAAACACCTAAAATCAAGTAAATCGAACCCTAGGTTAGTTTCATAACTCTTACACATAGATTAACCAACCTAAAATGGTTTGGATAAGCTTACCTAACCAAATCTTGAACAAACCCTAGAAATGGAGAAGCACAAAATCCAACAATAGAGGCTTTGAAGGTGAGAGGTGAAGAAGATGAAAGTGGAGGAGATCTAGTTTTCAAGTATTGTTATATTGAGTATCAAACCAACAATGGGATCTTGAAGAGCTTGGAAAATGGAGAAAATCGCAATTTGAACCAAAGAAAACGGAGTTGAGATGAGAAAGTTATGTTAAAATGAAGAAAGAGGCTATTTAACCCGACAGTCGCTAGCGGCCGCTAGGCTTTTACTCTAGCGGCCGCTAGCTCCCCTAGCGGTCGCTAACTAATTTTGTGAGACAACAGAACCAAGAAAAACTCCCCCTAGCGGCCGCTAGACCAAAACCTTAGCGGCCGCTAGCATGCTGCACTTTTCAGGACGAAAACTGTTTTGGTCATAACTTCTTCGTTATAGCTCCGATTTCGATTCCGAAAGAACCGTTGGACTCGTAATTGGATTCTCTAACATACTAAACCATCAAATACAAGATTTGATCCAAAATTCTATTTTCCAAGTTTTATTAAAGAGTCGATATCACAACCGAAAATTACGGGTGTTACAATCCTCCCCACCTAGATAAAATTTCGTCCCCGAAATTTGTTACTCCTAAGTGAATAACCGTGGGTATCTCCGTTTCATGTCTTCCTCGGCCTCCCACGTAACATTAGCACCTCGGTGATGCTTCCATTGGACTTTGACCATTGTCACTTCCTTATGGTGTAGCTTCTTCGTCTTTCTTTCTAAGATCGCTTCCGGCTCTTCTATACATCGGTTACCGGTGTCCACTCGAATTTCCGATAAGGGAATGACGCTTCCCTCCTCGGCTAGACACTTCCGTAAATAACACACGTGAAAGGTGGGATGTATCCCATCCATTTCGGGTGGTAACTCTAACCGATAAGCTTGTAGTCCAACTTTTCCAAAATGGTGAACGGTCCTAGGAAACGTGGGCTAAGTTTCCCCCGTTTTCCAAACCGTATGATACCCTTCCAAGGGGACACTTTCAACATCACGCGTTCTCCCACTTGGAAGTCTATGGGGCGACGTTTCTTGTCGGCGTAACTCTTTTGGCGGTCTTGGGCGGCTTTCAAGCGTTTGCGAATACCCTTCACCTTATCCGCCGTCTCTTGTATGATTTCGGGTCCCGCGAATTGCTTCTCACCCGCTTCCAGCCAACATGTCGGTGTTCTACACTTCCGTCCATACAATGCTTCGAACGGTGCCATCCCAATGCTAGAGTGAAAACTGTTGTTGTATGCAAACTCCACTAATGGTAGGTGTGTATCCCAATTCCCACCAAAGTCGATAACGCACGACCGCAACATATCTTCTAACGTCTGTATCGTCCGTTCGCTTTGTCCGTCGGTTTGAGGGTGGTAAGCGGTGCTCAACTTGAGTTTCGTACCCAAGCCTTCTTGCAACCCATGCCAAAACTGGGAAGTGAATCGGCTATCTCTATCCGAAACGATCGATAGGGGTACACCGTGCCTCCTCACCACTTCGTTTATGTAAAGCTTGGCCAACTTGTCCATGGGTAGGGTCTCGCGCATCTCGAGAAAGTGTGCACTCTTCATGAGTCAGTCCACAATCACCCAAATGGTGTCGTGACCCCTCAAGGTCCTCGGTAATTTAGTCACAAAATCCATTGTGACATGCTCCCATTTCCATTCCGGAATCTCTAAGGGTTGCAAACTACCATAAGGCTTTTGGTGTTCCGCCTTGACTTGGAGACATGTGACACACTTCTCGACGTAACTAGCCACGTCCAGTTTCATAACCGGCCACCAATAATCCGTTTTCAAATCTCGGTACATTTTGGTGCTCCCGAGATGTATGGAATATTTGGACTTGTGAGCCTCCTCCAAAAGTAATTCTCGATTGCCACCAATCTTTGGCACCCAAATTCGTCCTTGAACTAGTTTGAGTCCTAGGGTATCTTCAGTCAACAACTCTTTCTGTTTCACCATCACTTCATCTTTGAGGTTTTCTTCTCGGAGAGCTTCCGTTTGACTTGCCTTGATCTTTTCCATCAAGCTCGACACCACGCTAATCCAGTTGAGGGTTACGCCAACACTTTCACCATGGTTCTTACGGCTCAAGGCATCGGCGACTACGTTCGCCTTACCGGGATGATACAATAAATCACAATCGTAGTCCTTTAGTAGCTCGAGCCATCTTCTTTGTCGCATATTGAGCTCCTTTTGATTGAAAATGTGTTGGAGACTCTTGTGATCGGTGAATAGGGTACACTTGGTCCCGTGAAGGTAGTGTCGCCACAATTTCAAAGCAAACACCACCGCCGCCAACTCCAAATCGTGTACCGGATAATTCCTTTCGTGATACTTCAATTGGCGAGATGCGTAAGAAATTACCTTGCCCCTTTGCATAAGTACACAACCTAGTCCCATCTTTGACGCGTCGCTATAGACTACAAAGTCTTCCATCCCATCCGGTAATGAAAAAATCGGCGCTTGACATAACTTCTTCTTGAGTGTCTGAAAAGCCTCTTCTTGCTTGTCGGTCCATAGAAACTTGGCGTTCTTCTTTGTTAGCACCGTGAGCGACGAAGCAATCTTCGAGAAGTCTTGAATAAACCTCTGGTAGTAACCTGCTAAGCCTAAAAAGCTTCTTATTTCCGACGGGTTCGTTGGCGACTTCCAACTCATCATGGCCTCGATCTTTGCAGGATCTACCTTGATTCCGTCTCGCGATACCACATGACCTAGGAACTGCACCTCGTGAAGCCAAAACTTGCACATGGAAAACTTGGCATATAACTTCTCGTCTCTAAGCACTTTCAACACCTCCCGTAAGTGTCGCTCATGTTCGGCCTCATTCTTGGAATAGACCAAGATATCATCGATAAAAACGATTACCGACTTATCTAGAAATGGTCTACACACTCGGTTCATCAAATCCATAAACACCGCCGGTGCGTTGTTTAAACCGAACGGCATCACAAGGAACTCGTAGTGTCCGTACCTCGTTCGGAAGGCGGTCTTAGGCACGTCGTCTTCCTTCACCCTAACTTGGTGATACCCGGATCGTAGGTCGATCTTTGAAAAGCACCCGACACCTTGAAGTTGGTCGAAAAGGTTGTCGATCCTAGGCAAGGGGTATTTATTCTTTACCGTCACTTTGTTTTGTTTACGGTAGTCGATGCACATCCGCATGGAGCCGTCCTTCTTTTTGACAAAAAGAACCGGCGCTCCCCATGGTGACGAACTCGGTCGGATGAACCCCTTCTCGGAGAGTTCTTGCAATTGCGTCATCATTTCTTTCATCTCGGTCGGAGCCAGTCGGTACGGAGCACGCGCTATTGGGGCCGCCCCCGGCGTAAGGTCAATGTGGAATTCCACTTGTCGTTCCGGTGGTAATCCGGGCAAGTCTTCCGGAAAGACGTCCGAAAACTCCCGCACCACTTCAACATTGGCAATCCCCTTCTTTTCTAACTTCGTGTCAATGACGTAAGCTAAATAGGAGGCGCATCCCTTAGCTAGACACTTTCTTGCCTTTACCATAGAGATGGTCGTGTTAGTGCCCTTCTTCTTATCCCCGTACACGGTGATCAATTCCCCTCGAGGCGTTGGTATAGTGACCGTCTTCTTGCCGCACCCTATGTTGGCGTCGTGAGCGCGCAACCAATCAATTCCTAGCACTACGTCGAAACTACCGACATTCATGGGTATGAGGGTTGCGGAGAAAGTTTCTCCATCTAGTTCTATCGTGCACCCCTCAAAGCAATCCCGAACGGTCACTAGGAATCCCCCCGCTACTTCTACTACTAACGCATCAGATAAAGGAGTGGTAGGCATAGTGAATTTCTTAGCTAAAGTGTCATGCACAAAGGAGCGTTCGGCGCCCGTATCGAATAGAACAAGTGCAGGTATGGAGTTAACGAGAAACGTACCCGATACGAGATCGGATGCCTCCCTCGCCTCCCCGGCCGACATCTGAAAGGCCCGGCTAGTCACTCTCGGAGGGACTTCTCCTTTTGCAACGGATCCACTCGAACCCCCGGTAGACGCCTTCTTGAATTTCGGGTAAGCATCTCGATAGTCTCCCGGCTCCTTGCATTCATAACAAACCGCCACCCGAGGCATACAATCTCGAGTCATGTGACCACGTTTCCCGCACTTTCCACAAGTGGGGGTACTCATCGGGAAGTCACTACGACACGGTCCAATGTGCTTGCTTCGACATTTGTTGCACCACTTTGCCTCGGCTCGGTTCCCACCTCGCTTCCTGTCTTGAAAAGTCTTGTTTGGTCGGGCCGGCGCGGTAGCCTCCTCAAACTTCCTCTTTTGCCCGGCTTGGTAGCTTTCTACTCGGGCTTGGGTGATGTCGTCCTCCATCCTCAATGATTCCTCGATCGCCTCATGCAAGGTAGTGACCTTTGCGATCCTAACCGCCGATTTCATCTCGGCCGGTAGCCCACGCGAATAAGCCTTTATCTTTGCTTTCTCATCGGGAGCCAAGTGCTCCACCATCCCCAATTTCTCCAAGAACTCTCTTGCATAAAAAGAGATGGGAGAATTTCCCTTCTTCATCGCTCGGAACTCATCCTCGATCTTGTCAAGGGCCCGCTCGCTACAATACTTCTCGAGCATCTTTTTCTTGAATTCGGCCCACGAGAGCCTAGCGTAAGCCTCCGGTTAAGAGAAGAATGGGTCAAGTTCCACCATGTTAGGGCCTCGCCCTTGAGAAGGTGTGAAGCGAACTTGACTCGTTGAGAGTCATCACACTCGCTTGCCTCGAAAGCCATTTCCATTTCTCGGAGCCAATACATGCAAGTTACCGGCTCACTACACCCACAGAACTCCGGCGGCTTGCATCCCAAAAAGTTCTTGTAAGAGCACCCATTCGCCTTAGCTTTCTCCTTCTCTTTGTCTCCGGTGATCCGGGTCTCCTCGTTGACCACCACCACTTCGGCATCCCCGGAACCATTCCCGGCATTTCTCCCACCGCTTCATTTCGGCGTTGGCTAGCTTCGCGATCCTCCAACATTTTCACGAAGGATTCTTGTTGTTTGTTCATGGCCTCGTTCACGGCCTTCATTACGTTATCGAACATCCTCATCTCCGGGGTCACCTCGGTTAGTACCGGGTCCGGGTCCTCAAGGTTGAACCTTGGGACGTGTTCCGTTCCCCCACCTAGCACTTGGAGCCTCGGTGGACTCTCAACCGTCTTGACTTGGACATGTTGGTCGACGGTTGAAGCGATTTGGTAGAGTGGTCCTCGTGCGGCACTCGTCTAACTACGAGTGTTCGCCATAACAATCTGTCACACACATAAGTACGAGAATATGATAAGGACAGACTAATTTATGATGGTAACACTTATCATCCTCATAACAATAGTTATTCAAAAACACTCGCGTAACAATACATTCATAGATCAGTAGCTAAGTGATTTATGAACAGATCATACATAAGGATTTTCGTCACCATCATTATAATTCCGATTAATGTAATCTCGTAAGTCCTATTGCTCTCCCCACCTAAGATTCTACCCAAGGTAGGCATCATATTTATTAACTTGCTAAGTTTAAGTCTAGGCATACTACAGTGATTACCTAGTTCGCTTAAACTAAAGCTCTGATACCAACTTGTAACACCTTAAAAACCAGAGTGAACAAAAACTTTCATTTAACGAAAGGTGGTACATGTAATGTAACGCCATAGCGCGAGCTCATCCCAAAAACAGGGGTATATATAGTGTATAATTACAATGTTTGTAATTGAATAAAGAAATACAATAACCAACTAGTCTAGATCCTATTAGGAAGAAGACTACAAAAGGGTTATTGATCTACGGTCAATCTCGCGGTCTTAGAAGACCGGTCTCTCCAACGTCCCCCCATGCTCACTCTACGCCCGAAGCCTACTTGGGAACGACGTCCCTAGTACCTGAGAGACACATCGACACCAAACAAGTGTTAGGCTAAAGGAGCCTAGTGAGTTGTATCAATATTACTATGCATGTAAAGTATATTAAAACATGCGAGATATACAAGGTCATACTAACAACAAAAGTAGCATGTTAAACCGGTTTATTATTTATCTTCGGAAACAGTGGGAGCGACCCACTTCCACCAACCAATGCCCCTACACTCGTTACTTCCCAACACCTCGATGCCATTTCAACTATGACACCTTCCGAGGCCCGCGCACCTCGGAGCCACCCGAGAGCCGGCGACATAGGTGCGTACCTGTTTCAGTACCTCCCAAGACTGTTGGGTGTGGACACATTGCGTTGGATCGTCCATGTTATTTACATTTAATCAACATCGATGTCATTTCTATCATGACACCTTCCGAGGTACATGTGTACTGTATAGAAAGACTCATACATTCATCTCAACCTATCATAGGCATTAATCGAGGGTCTCAAGCCCTTCGCATCATTCCATGACATCTTTCAATACACGTTTTTATCATGCATACGTTCATCACATAGCCATAAGAATGTAACTCATGCATTAATAGTATACAATAATCTACTCAATATATCCAATAATTCAACTTAAATCATTCATACACGAATTCATCATTTATTCACTTCATGGCAAACCTTAAACCTAGAAATTTAGGCATTTCATCCAAAATCATATTCATCCACAAATACCAAGCAAAATATGTAAAATCAAGCAAGATGATGAGCTCTCAATTTTAACAAAATGATTTTAGCAACTCACCTTAGGGTTTTGCCACAAAAACCCCCAAATTCCAAGATCTAGGTCAAGGATGAGGAAACACCTAAAATCAAGTAAATCGAACCCTAGGTTAGTTTCATAACTCTTACACATAGATTAACCAACCTAAAATGGTTTGGATAAGCTTACCTAGCCAAATCTTGAACAAACCCTAGAAATGGAGAAGCACAAAATCCAACAATGGAGGCTTTAAAGGTGAGAGGTGAAGAAGATGAAGGTGGAGGAGATCTAGTTTTCAAGTATTGTTATATTGAGTATCAAACCAACAATGGGATCTTGAAGAGCTTGGAAAATGGAGAAAATCGCAATTTAAACCAAAGAAAACGGAGTTGAGATGAGAAAGTTATGTTAAAATGAAGAAATAGGCTATTTAACCCGACAATCGCTAGCGGCCGCTAGGCTTTTACTCTAGCGGCCGCTAGCTCCCCTAGCGGTCGCTAACTAATTTTGTGAGACAACAGAACCAAGAAAAACTCCCCCTAGCGGCCGCTAGACCAAAACCTTAGCGGCCGCTAGCATGCTGCACTTTTCAGGACGAAAACTGTTTTGGTCATAACTTCTTCGTTATAGCTCCGATTTCGATTCCGAAAGGACCGTTGGACTCGTAATTGGATTCTGTAACATACTAAACCATAAAATACAAGATTTGATCCAAAATTCTATTTTCCAAGTTTTATTAAAGAGTCGATATCACAACCGAAAATTACGGGTGTTACATACCTCCTGCCACGACGCTACCCACCCCACATAGTACAATTATAAGCATACTTAACGTACAATATCAAATTAGTTTAACAATTTTAGATATCGTAAAACATGTAAAAACACTTTCAGTAAATATTTCAGTTCTTTAAAAGGTTTTGCACGGGAACTCACATGCCGACCAAAATTGACAAAAAGTAGAGTCTACTTAGAGATTATTTTTTTTTGATAACACTATTCACTCGGACTTTCACTGTTCACTTGGACTTTCACTATTCATAGTCTGACTCGGACTTTCACTATTCATAGTCTGACTCGGACTTTCACTATTCATAGTCCGACTTGGACTTTTGGTTCCCCAGAGTCGGGATTTCGCAAATAAAACCCCAAAAAGCACTAAAAACTCAGATTTGTAACACCCAAAAGTCTAAATAAGTTTCCTCAATGAATCCCACTAACATACGGCTCTAAACAGATCAATTAAAAGAAATAGAAGGGAAGAAACTTACTTGATTGATGATGATCTTGCCCAAATCACAACCTTCCTTCTTTCTTTCCGTAAACACACACTCACACACTAATTCTTTGCCAAAATGGGTAGAACCCTAAAATTACTCCTTAAATAGCTAGATTATGGGCCAAGCCCATACCTCATTTGGAAAATGCCATCATCATTATTGTTGTAGGTGAATTCAATCAACGGTAAATGGTCCTCCCAAGATCCGCCAAAATCCAGGACACAAGCTCTCAACATATCCTCTAAGGTTTGGATGGTCCATTCACTTTGTCCGTCGGTCTGTGAATGATATACGGTGCTCAAGTTGACTCGCGTCCCCAATTCTCGTTGGAAGCTCAGCCAGAAGGTCGAAGTGAACCTTGCGTCTCGATTTGACACGATAGACAAGGGAATACCATGCAGGCATAACACCTTCGCTATATACAACTTTGCGAGTCTTTCCATCGAGTATGTCTCCTTCATCGGCAAGAAATGAGCCGACTTCGAAAGTCGATCGACCACTACCCATATAGTATCATAACCTCTAGGCGTACGGGGTAGTTTCGTCACGAAATCCATTGTGATGTGCTCCTACATCCATTCTGGTATTCGTAACTGCTGAAATTTACCATAAGGTCATTGATGCTCGATTTTTACTTGTAGGCACGTTACACATCTCTCGACAAAGTACGCGATGTCTTTCTTCATACCCGGCCACCAATATACCTGTCTCAGGTCGTGATATATACATCTTGTTCATTCCGGGGTGAACCGAGTACTTTGATTTGTGTGCATCCTCTAGAACTTTCTTACGTAAATCTCCAAGTTTTGGAACCCATATCCGATTCCCAAAACATTTCAACCCTTCAGTGTTCGTTTCGAGGCTCTCCAGGAATCCTACCATCCATTCGCCCTTCACGTTTTGCTCTTTCATAGCCTCTTCTTGCCGTGCCTTGATTTCTGATATGATGTCTGGTACCACACTTATTCGCAAGGCCACGATGTCAGCTCCTTTGCGACTTAGGGCGTCCGCCACTACATTCGCTTTACCAGGATGGTAAAGGATTTCACAGTCGTAGTCACTGAGTAGCTCAACCCATCGCCTCTGTCTCATGTTCAGCTCCTTCTGGTTAAGAAGATGTTGGAGGCTTTAATGGTCGGTATATATCTAGCACTTTACGCCGTACAGGTAATGCCTCCAGATCTTTAGAGCGAAAACTATAGTTGCCATTTCCATGTCGTGTATCGAGTGGTTGAGTTCATGCACCTTCAATTTCCTAGATGCATACTCAATTACCTTACCCTCCTACATGAGCACGCATCCCAAACCTAACTTTGATGTGTCACAGAAGACTACAAATCCATCGGTCCCGTTAGGTAGAGTGAGAATAGGTGCGCGGGTCAATTTCTCCTTCAAGTTGTTGAACATGTACTCGCATGTCGGTGTCCATTCGAACTTAACGTTGTTATTTGTTAGCACCGTAAGTGGCGTGGCGATTGCCGAGAAGTGTTTGATGAACCTTCGGTAGTACCCTGCTGATGCGGTAATTATCGTATATAAAAAGCGTAACAAGTTTTTAACCTCTAATGCCAAGCCACCGTCTTACCACATATACAGGCAAGCGTACCTGATCGTAAGTAATATAGTGTAGGAACGTCCAGGTATCGTATCTACCACTGGGAACGGTCAAGTTATCGTAGATTAAAGTCTAGATCAGTTTAATTAACCTAAAGGGGGGGTTTTGTATTAAAAAGGTTTGACTATTAAAAAGTCAACTAATTTAACTAATAACTAAGAAAGCGATTAAAGATATTAATTAAGAACTTATATGAAAGAAAACAGCAGCACTTATCATGGTATAGTGAATTCCCAAGTGGATGATTTAAACAGGCCAAAGGTTTGGTTGTTTTGATTATTGTAGGAATTTAAGTCTAGGACACCCTAACATGCAGTGATTATGGTTTTTAACTAGGTCTTGGTCCTCCTAGTCCAATACTTAGGTCGTTTGTCAAGCAACCTAGCACCGGAAATCCAATCCTAACTCTATTGTATGGTTTTCTACCTCCAGGTCATTCTTGGTCCGAGTAACCACTTAACACAACTCTCTCGGTCAAGGGTAGGTTAAGGTAGGTTGGTTATCCTATTGGAGTCTATCTAATTTGGTCAAACAGATACACCCAACCAAAGGAGTTCAAATAACCAAACAATAATAATCAGAACGGAACCATAACACACATTCAATCTATCAAAAACAAACCAATAAACATTAAGTATCAAATCATCATCCACAATGGTTCATCGACCATGACAAGTACTACTATTAAGAACTACTCACTAAACATAACGAAAACAAAAGCAATAGTAGACATCGACATGATACCGACAATACAACGACGGATGATCGAAGATCGATTCCCGCAGCGTATCGGCACCACTTGGACTCTCACTCTACTGCTTTGTATCTTCCCCGTATCGTATCTCGTGTAAATCGACTCAAATTGCATGTTCTGAACTGAAGGAGGAGGCTGGTATTTAAAAGAAAACGTCCAGGGGCCATCTGGCGATCGCCAGACTGCAGGTTTGGCAACGCCAGACACTTAAGTCAACCCTAGTCTTCAATTCAGTCGAATCTAGTGGCGCCAGATTGGAAATCTCGCGAACGCCAAACAGCTATTGTGTTGACTTTGTGCATTTTTCACGTTTTCTCGCCTTTTTTCGTACTTTTACGTTCCACGGCCTCCAAATCCTACACAAACGATAATAAGCTTATTTAGTGCATGAAATGATCAGAAATGGGTGAGAAATGGGGTAAAGTCATGCAATTACGTTCAACCAAAACATGTATAATTTTGGTGTTATCAAAATCCCCACACTTAAGCTTTGATTGTCCTCAATCAAAAGACTGAAAGATAAGAAAGATAACTCCAAAATTATCTCCACCCAAGATCATTAAAGAAAACAAAGCATACTCACATAATCGAACACACAAACAAGACTCATCAAGCAATCAGATACCAAGGCCAACCTTTTACCCTCACATAATATGAATAACAATATAAAGTGTATCTCTCGGGGGTAAAAGTGTATATGTAAGTGATCACACTAATACTCGACTAATTCCCTCATGCATAAGCTTGTCACCAAATCTAATCTCCACCACTGAGAAGTTGTCAACCGTCAAGAGGACTTTAGGGTTGTAGTGTTAGGCTAAGGGTTAATGGTAGGATAAAGGATATATAAGTGACTAAGGGTTTTGCAACAAAAATTTGAAAACTTAATCAGTAATGATCCAAACAGTGAAACAGTCTGACTTTCAAACAATGAAACTTTTGGGATGAGTATTTCCTCTCTTTTCTTTTAGAATCGGCCTAAGCCTATGGCTTATTTGGGGCACAAATTCTTTTTCAATCTTTTTAGCTCTCATTTTTTTTTTCTTTTTGTATTCTCGACTCTTTTGATATTTCTTTTCTTTTCTGAGTCTCAAATATTTTCTCTTTTTTTTTCAGAGCAGCAACTATGTTGCTTTTGGGCTCTTTTTTAATCTCAATCCCATAAAATTGTCAGATATGAAAAACTGGATCAAAACATCTTAAGAATCAAATTTAAGTCACGGCCAAAAGATAGATAAAACAAATAGGCTCAAGGATAAAGTGTATAGTGGGTAACAAATGAAAAAGCTAAGGCTCAAAATGGTTTCAAGGGATAAAGTGTTAAAAGTGAACACTTTTCAATCAAAGGCTAGGCAAATCAGACAATCTTATGATAAGATTATCTGACGAAGGCTAAAAGGGTTAGAAACGAAGGCCTCTATCAGTGCAATGGTGATAAATACTTCTCTTATGTGGTTGATAGATCTGAATAACTCTGATACCACTTGATAGATCTGAATATCAATCCACCATGATTAAGAAGCTTCATTTTCAATCACAAATCTCACTATTATTGATATGAACAATAAGAACACAATACACACTCTCAACTTTCTCTCTCCTCTATCAAACTCTAGATCTGACAATTACGTATCTCTAACTTCTCACATTCACATTCACTCATTAATACAAAAGCTTTTATACCCCTAGGGTATTTACACTCAGCTCCCTTCAACTTTACACAAATTACAATTATAAACCCAAACTTGAATACAACTATATTTTTAACCCTAACAGTGATCTCAACAAGCATTCAAATGACAAGTTCTACCTTGGGTCAAAGTCGGTATTCCTCACAGAATAAATAGATATAACAATTAAGGCTCAAACTCTCAAAGGAATTGGGTGAGGCACTCATGGTAATCAGTATTCCAAGGTATCCTTTTACTCAACTAATCCTATTCAGTGTTCTCCTATGCAAGCAACTCAGTCCCAAAAACAACCTCAGATTTCGAAAAAATTGGGGTCAAATCTCAAAGCTTTCAAAAATTTGAAAAACGACAAGCCACAAGCAAAAAGTGAACCCATTTAAACAGATAAGTCTACATAACCCCCTCCCCACACTTAAAATTTGCAGTGTCCTCAATGCAACAATTAACACAATTAAGGAGTAATTGGAAAAAAGAGAAACTTCTCGGGTTATGTGACGAAATCTGTTCTGATCTGATAGTGGTCCAAAAAAATCGTGCTCGATCAAAGACCATAAGTCGCTGTATCTACCAACAAAAAGAAAAAGAAAAAGTAAAAACGAACAAATAAACCAAACCAAACTACTTAAAATCCTAAACAATCCAAACAAATAAAAATATGAAAATTGTTCAAACAAACCACACAAACAAAAATAAAATTGTCTCAAACAACCATATCGAATAACGGAGATAAAAGAGAGAGATCAATAAGGGCCACGAGGTTGGTTTTGCCAATCCTCGTAAGTCGGGTAACCGGGCGGAGCATCCTTAGAGTATGGCCAATAAGGTGATGGAGCATAAGCGGTATTCGGTTGAATACCGAAGTGGGAGGCCATCTGGTTCATCACTCCACTTTGCCAGTTGGCTTGGTGAAGAGCCTCCACTGTGTTGTACTCCATATGCTGATGATGCCGGCCGTAAGAAAGTGACATCTCCGAGAGTCGGTTACTCAAGTCTTGGTAACCCGAATATGCCGTCCAATCCGCCGGTTGTTGACCCGCACTCGTTCCACTTGTTCCGCCAATCTCATGCGTGCTCCTCGGTGCTTGACTCGGTTGACTTCTCGGCTGACTCCTATAAGCTTGAGGATTACGGATCCATGCATTGTAGTCTCTTCCAACCATATGCTCAACCCTTGCCACGCCCATGCCCCGAAGTTGGTCCATGTCGATCAACCCCATTTCCCCGAGGTTCGTCATCGAAGCAATAGCGGCGTCGGTTAGGATACCGAAGTGTTTGGCGAGGCGTGTGATATATTGTCCCCCGACCAAACGACTTCCATCCCGATAGCCGCTCGCTTTGGTGAGTTGCACGGCGATAAGATAAGGAGCATTCGGATATTTATCATCCGTAGAGAGCTGCTCAAGAAGCCACAGATCATGCACGGTCACTTTCTCCTCACTCGAAGAACGAGCATTCACCGCTTGAATAAGCATCAGGTGTAAGAGTCGGTCTGACGAAGCAAGAAAACCTTTCACCTTGAGATTGCCATGATAATCACCATCACCCAAGATCGACCAAGCCAAATGTGGATCAAAACCATCGGGCCTCTTCGAAGTCGCCCACATGTACTCCTCAAATCCGGGAGCATCAACATCCGATTGGGTGTATATCCCCAATGCAAGAGCAAAGTCGACCAAAGATAAAGACCTCCAAACACCACCAAGTCGGAACGTCATGCAAGTTTGGTGAAATTCCCCAAGAGCCTTGATTGCATCGAAACGAAACGTGGTCACAAACTCCACGATAAGCTCTCGGTAGAGGGTCTCGGCAATATCGAAAACTCGCTCCCATGCATGGCATATGTAATACTCATTGCCATCCTCGTCGTATGCGTGTTTTTCAAGAATTGCTTTTATGTCGTTCTCGACTCCCATCGATCCGAGAAGATCCCAATCGACTCTCTTTGGCATAAGCACTTGGCGGGGGAGAAGTCGGTTGACGATGTCCCGATACTCCTCCCTCTTCGGGCCATTCAAGGTTGGGTCATTTGCAAAGAAGGTGAAAACATGACTTCCATCTGGTGCATGAAAGTTAGTTGCGGCGGTCGTAGACGAGCGGGTTCTTTGTCTCTACAAAATCCAATTACCATTGTCTTAGAAAAATCTCAATCCATGAATACAAGACAAGGTTTATTCACATTCAAAATTCCAAGGAGACAAAATCTATACGACTAACAAGTTCAACTAGCAAATATATGCATGATAAAACAAGAACAATGGGGATGTGAAACATCCCCACACTTGAACTTCTAGTCCAACTTTCATACAAAAAATCTAGCTAACAAGGAAGGATGGGGGATTTTGATGTTCTCAAAATCCCCACACTTATCATTTAACCACAATCATTAGATTAAACAAACACAAAGCATGCTAAAGTGAAGTTTCAATCATAAAATTGGGCATGCATAAACATCAATCAATCAATGGTGATTCAAGAACAATGTTACATCTATCTAAGCAAACAAACACCATTGATGGTCCAAACAAGATCTCCTCTTACCAATTCAAGCTATTCTTACGAAATTGAAGTTAGGAAACGTACCTTAACCATGGAAATTGATGAAATTGAAGCTCAAGAAAGTCGAATCTCGCAAGAACGTGAGAGGGTTTAGCGGCGCCTAAGAGAAATTAGGGTTGTGGTGAAGTGAAAAAATGAGAAAAGAGGGTTTAAAACCCGTCAGTCCCGACTTCGCGTCGCGAAACCCAGGGTTTTGCGTCGCCAAACAGGCAGTTTTCAAAAATACCCTAGTTTTTAAAAGTTTAGCGTCGCCAAACGGCTCTCTTCGCGTCGCGAGGTTCGAAATTTTTACCTGTTCCGTGGCTTACCAACTTGGCGTCGCCAAATTAGGAGTCTGGCGATTGCGAAATGCTTACTGTTTCCAACTTTTGAAAATTTTCACCACACTCCGAATTCGCTCAAATTTGGTTTTTATCTCCTCCGTATGGATACCTAAGCAATATCAAACAAAAACATTAATAAAAACACACACGAAAATCATTAAAACGAAAGAAAACAAAAAAGCTCGGGTTGCCTCCCGAGAAGCGCTTCATTTTTTAATGGGTCTAGAGCTCGACCCCACTTTCGGCTCATTTCTTGGCACGTCGGGCTGACGAGCCCTTCTTCTTTCTGTGATCTTTCTTGGAGGATCCCGGTTCATTGGTTTTCTGATCCTTTTGATGCATCGGGTTTGGATAGTCCTCCGTTTTCTTTCCATGCTCATGCGGGAGTAATGGGCGGTTCGTGTTCTTTTTGTAGGCCAGGGAAGGATCTTCGTATGGTTCATCAAGGTGTCTAACCGGCTCCCCATTAGGATCAAAGTAAATCCGATTGTCTCCATAGCCTAAACTCGTCACTTGGTTGCGCATATCGGTATTCACTTGAGCGGTGTGCAAGAAAGATCTCCCGAGGATTATCGGGATCTCCGTGTTCTGTGGAAGGTTAGCTATAACGAAGTCCGTATAATAAATAAAGTTGCCAATACGAATCGGGACTCCTTCCGCTATTCCTAACGGCTTTGTCATATAACCGTTTACGCCTCGGTATTGATAATCTGTTGGTATGATCTTTTTAACTCCCATTTTCCTGCAATAACCAACAGGCATCATATTAAGAGCGACACCTGAATCTACTAAAGCAAGACCTTTAAATCTATGACAAGAAATAGGTAAGTTATAACTCCCTGGATCATGCTTGATAGGTGCAATGTAGATGAGGTCATCCTCCGGTGCTTTCTCCTTCTCTTTCTCCTTGCCTTTATCTTCTTTCTTCGGAATCATGAACTCCGCGTATCCGCCTTGCTTTCCATCTTCCTCCTCATCATCATCACTTGAAGCTTCGGGCATTTTGAGTCTTAAGTGTTCGAATGACACGGTGAACCCCTCCGAATCGTAATCCGTGGCATAATCGGGCTCACTTTCACTCTCAGTTTCCACTTACTTCTTTGTGTAGATGTCCGTCCATTTGTTCTTTGACGGTTCTCCGGTCATCATGAGCATCGGCTTCACATTCTCCACCTTCGGGTTGACTTGTGTTTGCGTTGGTAATTCGCCTTGAGTCCTCTCACTTAGCATTTGCGAAACACGTCCAACCTGCAATTCCAAATTCTGGATGGTGCTTTGGTGATTACGTAAGTATGAACCTACTTCGTCGTTTAGCTTCTTTTGCGCATCCATGAATTGGATAATCCGATCTTCGATAGAAACACGCGGCTCTCCATCCGGTCTTTGGTTCTGTTGATTTGGTGCAAAGAAACCGGGAGGTCTAGGGATGAAATTACGGTTGTTGTTCCACCTCCCTTGGTAATCGCCTCGGTTGATATAGTTCACCTCTTCGGGTGTCATCATTGGTCTGTTCGGGCAATCTTTAGTCAAATGTGGTCCACTGCACTCCTCGCATCCAACCTGCAAAGCATGAACAGATTTAATTAGTTCTTCTATTTTGCGTTCAAACTTTACCTGTTGGTTTTTCATAGCGGCTAGTTCATCGGATGGATCGAAGTCGGTTGATATTTTTCCGGCCATCCTCGGAATTTGCAATCGCTTGTCCGTCCTCCAATCTATGTTATGTATGAGCATGTCCTCGAGGAGTTTGTAACCTTCCGTGGGCGTTTTGTACATAAAGACACCACCTGCAGATGAATCCAAAGTAGCTCGTGAAGAGTAAGCAAGTCCACTATAGAAAGTTTGAACCTGTTCACTCTTATTCAACTCGTGACTCGGGCACGAGTTTAAGAGGTGCTTGAAACGTTCCCATGCCTCGGATATAGTCTCCCCGTCTTGTTGTTGGAAAGATCGGATCTCGGCACTCAATTTATCGATTTTGGATGGTGGAAAGAATCGGGAAAGGAAATTTGAACGAAGTCCTTCCCAAGTAGTGATTGAACTTGGCTCTAGGGATCGCAACCAAGCTCTAGCTTCTCCGGTAAGCGTTAGAGGGAAGACCCGAAGACGAATTGCATCATCCCGGTCCGCCTCTGTTTTGAACAGATCACAAATATCCACGAAGTTCTCCATGTGAACGATAGGATTGCTATCGTTTTTCCCGTCGAAGGTAAGATCCTTGATCATGTGTAGGAGATTCCCCGGGATTTCTTTGTTCAGGTTCGGCTTCGTGATCGGATTGGTGGGCACTGTTGGAGCAGCTCTCCTAGCAGTCCACATCGGTGCCTCGTCTCCCATCTCAAAAATCAAAGCTCTCGGGCGAACTTTGTTTGCTTTTGATTTCTTTTTGTTTCTTTTTCTGAACTCTCTCTCCGGCTCCTCAAATGGCTCTAACAAGTCTGCCGTGACTGAAATCACAACAAACGGTTACGGGCAACTTGCGGGAAACAAAGAGATAAAATATAAATAAAGATAAAACTAACTAATTAAACTAGAAAGCGAAAAACTTGCAAGGGAAAGAATCCCTCACAAGGATCGATTAACAAAACTAATTAGACTAAAATCTAACAACTACCGTTCCCCGGCAACGGCGCCAAAAACTTGATGCGGTAATTATCGTATATAAAAAGCGTAACAAGTTTTTAACCTCTAATGCCTAGCCACCGTCTTACCACATATACAAGCAAGCGCACATGATCGTGAGTAATATAGTGTAGGAAAGTCCTGGTATCGTATCTACCACTGGGAACGGTCAAGTTATCGTAGATTAAAGTCTAGATCAGTTTAATTAACCTAAAGGGGGGGTTTTGTATTAAAAAGGTTTGAATATTAAAAAGACAACTAATTTAACTAATAACTAATAAAGCGATTAAAGATATTAATTAATAACTTATATGAAAGAAAACAGCAGCACTTTTCATGGTATAGTGAATTCCCAAGTGGATGATTTAAACAGGCCAAAGGTTTGGTTGTTTTGATTATTGTAGGAATTTAAGTCTAGGACACCCTAACATGCAGTGATTATGGTTTTTAACTAGGTCTTGGTCATCCTAGTCTAATACTTAGGTCGTTTGTCAAGCAACCTAGCACCGGAAATCCAATCCTAACTCTATTGTATGGTTTTCTACCTCCAGGTCATTCTTGGTCCGAGTAACCACTTAACACAACTCTCTCGGTCAAGGGTAGGTTAAGATAGGTTGATTATCCTATTGGAGTCTATCTAATTTGGTCAAACAGATACACCCAACCAAAGGAGTTCAAATAACCAAACAATAATAATCAGAACGGAACCATAACACATATTCAATCAATCAAAAACAAACCAATAAACATTAAGTATCAAATCATCATCCACAATGGTTCATCGACCATGACAAGTACTACTATTAAGAACTACTCACTAAACATAACGAAAACAAAAGCAATAGTAGACATCGACATGATACCGACAATACAACGACGGATGATCGAAGATCGATTCCCGTAGCGTATCGGCACCACTTGGACTCTCACTCTACTGCTTCGTATCTTCCCCGTATCGTATCTCGTGTAAATCGACTCAAATTGCATGTTCTGAACTGAAGGAGGAGGCTGGTATTTAAAAGAAAACGTCCAGGGGCCATCTGGCGATCGCCAGACTGCAGGTTTGGCGACGCCAGACACTTACGTCAACCCTAGTCTTCAATTCAGTCGAATCTGGCGGCGCCAGATTGGAAATCTCGCGAACGCCAAACAGCTACTGTGTTGACTTTGTGCATTTTTCACGTTTTCTCGCCTTTTTTCGTACTTTTACGTTCCACGGCCTCCAAATCCTACACAAACGATAATAAGCTTATTTAGTGCATGAAATGATCAAAAATGGGTGAGAAATGGGGTAAAGTCATGCAATTACGTTCAACCAAAACATGTATAATTTTGGTGTTATCACCTGCTAATCCGAGAAAACTCGGCACCTCCATGGGAGACTTCAGCGACTTCCAATTCTGAATAGCCTCGATCTTGGCTAGATCTACTTTGATCCCTTCTTGAGTTACCACGTGTCCTAGGAATTGGACCTTCTTTAGCCAAAATTCGCACTTTGAGAATTTGGCGTAGAGTCGCTCGCGCCTCAGCAGTTCTAGAACTTTTCGCAGATGCTCACCGTGCTTCTTTGCCATCTTAGAGTAGATCAAAATGTCATCGATGAAGATGATGATGAACTTGTCCAGGTATGGTTTTCACACTCTATTCATCAAATCCATGAACTCCGCGGGAGCGTTTGTCAATCCAAACGACATCACCAGGAATTTGTAGTGGCCGTAACGAGTACAGAAGGCCGTCTTCGGAATGTCCTCCTCTCTAAGTCTGAGTTCATGATAGCCCGATCGCAGATCGATCTTCGAGAAGTACTTTGCACCTTGAAGTTGATCAAATAAATCGTCGATCATCGGCAACGGATACTTGTTCTTGACGGTCACTTTGTTGAGCTCTCGGTAGTCTATGCACATTCTCAGGGTATCGTCTTTCTTCTTCACGAACAACACTGGTGCTCCCCAAGGTGAAGTGCTAGGGCGAATAAACCCCTTGTCAAGTAGCTCCTGCAACTTTGCCATCAATTCTTTCATCTCTAATGGTGCAAGACGATACGGCGCTTTGGCAATTGGTGCCGCTCCGAGTATCAAATCGATCCGAAACTCAACCTCTCGCTCCGGGGGTAGACTATCTAAATCATCTGGAAATACTTCCGGGTATTCACATACAATCTCAACGTCTTTTACCACTAACTTTTTCTTACTCGAATCTATGACATAAGCCACATACCACAAACACCCCTTTCTAATAAAATGGTTCACCTTGATTATCGAAATCAACCTAGTATCGAAATCAACCTAGTACTCCTATTGCGCTTAACACCATAAATCACTGTTGACCTCTCGTCTGGTAACTGGACACGAACCATCTTTTGCTCACAATCTATTTTCGCCTTATTCCTAATCAGCCAATCCATGCCTAACACCATATCGAGTCCCTCCATAGGAATTGGGCATAACGCTAAGGTACTAAGCCTCCATCTATCTCTATCGTACAATCCTTAGTGATCTATCTAACCCACACACTCCCATTGGCGGTGTCTGCCTCATAAGGATGGTCTAACGGTTCAAGTTTCACACACGACAGTTTAAGAAGTTTAGGGATAGCATACGAATAGTCTGTACCCGTATCAAATAATACTTTCCCACGTAAGGAGTTTACCAAGAATGTACCTGTCACCATGTCCGGCGCTTCCTCGGCCTCTTCGGCGGTCATCCTGAAGGCTCATCCCCTCGCTCGGGTTGGTGTTGTCTTCCAATCATCTTTAGCCTTAGTAGTATGTCCTCCAGCTATCAGTGCTCCTTCCCTCTTCAGCTGGGGACAATCGGGCCTGATATGGTCCGGAGAGCCGCACTGGAAGCACGACCTCTTACTCGTGCAGTCCCTTGCCAAGTGACCTGGCATTTCGCACTAAAAGCAAGTTACCGGCCCCAACTGACAGTTCCCATGGTGCACCCGATGGCATTTCCCACATGGATTGACTCCCAAACTCTGTCCTCCACGGTGTTCAAGCCTCGGGGCCTTTCCCTTCCTCGGATCACTGACTGGTCCATCCCACCTCCTCTTCTCTCCTCCTCGCTCAGTCATCTGGCGGTTTTTCTCTCGATCTATCATCTCAGCCGCATCGATGGCTGCCTGAAAAGTGGTTGGGTCCTTACTCATCACAAACTCCCGTATATTCCCTCTCACCCCCAGATGAATCTTTCCACTCGTCTTTCCTAGGTTGGCACATAGACTTCGGCAAACCTAGCCTTCTCAATGAACTTGGTAGCGTACTCCTGTATCGTTGATCTGCCCTGCTCCAGAAGCAAGAACTCTTCTTCCATCTTCTTAGTCGCCGTCAAAGGACAAAACTGCAACTTGAACTTTGCCACAAATCCTTTCCAAGTCATCTTCCTAACCGCCTCAGCTCCTCTTCCTCCTGTCTCCATCTTCCACCAGCATAAGGCGTCAGCTTTTAGCATAGGCCGGGCGTAGACAACCTTGTCATCACTAGCACATCTACATGTCTCGAACACCATCTCCATTTCCTCGATCCGTCTCATAGCCAAAACTGGATCGCGTTCCCCTTGAAGATAGGAGGCTTGCAGGCATCAAACGCCTTATAGCTACACCCACTAGTCGGCTTAGGTGGAACTCCATATGCGGGAGGAGTAAGCTGCAAGCCTCCACCTACCACAGTTGCTGGCGGGCTTCTCATCCAGGAATCCTTCTTATCTCCAGCAGACTTCGACCTCTCCTGCTGGTTCAACAAAGTTTGCAGGGCATCCTGGATTTTCCCCATCTCCGCTTGGAATGCCTCCCTAGTAACAAAGGCAGTAGGCTGGCTAGCTGAACTCTCTTGCTGGGAGGGTTCAGGTTCGGCGCGTACTCCCTCACTACGCACCCGACGGTTTCCCTAGCACGAGGCTGAGCTCAGGTGGCCACCTCGGTCGCAGCCCTACTAGTCCTCCCTCTTCCTCGACCACGGCCTCGACTTCCAGTCCTCCCTCTTGCTGCAGTCGATCGTGGTTGCACAGGGGGTCCCTCCGGTTCCCTGACAGGGTCAGGTATCACCCTGCTCTGCAGACTCCTTCCAGCCATCAAAACTATAACAACAACAATAACTTAAAGCATCCTAAAATCTGGGTACATGGACAATACGAGTATTCACAAACATACATGAACTCGTAACTACATTGGCCAGGTGTAGTACGCTTTTATGACGCATGCTAATCCCCGTACTCCTTTCCCCAACGACTCTACTTAAGTGTAACTTAGGGTCACCTAATATCTCAGCTGTGTCCCTAACCCTACAGTTTAGACTAGGTCCAATCCTGGTCACCTAATTCACTTAAACTAAGGCTCTAATACCAATTTTGTAACACCCCAAAACCCAGGAATGCAATAAACAGATATCCCAGTGATCTAACACATCAGAAATGTAAATTCTAAATATCATAACATCAAAATGTACTTAAACAAAAGCCATATGTATAAAGTAGTGTCAGTGGAACAACTCTCCACAGCTGAGATATATCAATTCTATGCATGGGAGTCAGAATCTACGGTGACGACGCTAAGTGTTCACCTTCTCTTTACCTCTAGCAATTCGATCTCTCCCTGGAAATATTAAAACTTTGAAAACGAGGGTTAGACCATAAGGTATAGTGAATTCCCCAAAAAAAGAAAACAGTTTATATCACAACATGGCCCAACGGATCAACAAACATTTAATGAAAAACCACCACCAGGATACGTTATGGGCAAGGGAATCGTCACCCCGTGAGGTAGAACTGGGCTACCGTAGACCTCCCAAGTTTTGGTACCCACAAGTGGCCGGCTCCCCTGGATGCACATTTAAGGAGGTGAGGAAACTCGTTCGTGCCACCACACCACGCTCACTCCCAAGGGATGTACGGTTCCTTGGTACCCCCTGCCTACGACGCTACCTACCCCACATAGTACAATTATAAGCATGCTTAATGTACAATATCATATTAGTTTAACAATTTCAGATATCGTAAAACATTTAAAAACACTTTCAGTAAACATTTCAGTTCTTTAAAAGGTTTGGCAAGGGAACTCACCTGATGCCCTCTATGAACCAATTTTCCACGAACCTGTTTATACTTATGCCGTTAACCTACATGCCGACCAAAATTGACAAAAAGTAGAGTCCACTTAGAGATTAATTTTTTTAAAACACTATTCACTTGGACTTTCACTGTTCACTCGGACTTTCACTGTTCATAGTCCGACTCGGACTTTCACAGTTCATAGTCCGACTCGGACTTTCACTGTTCATAGTCCGACTCGGACTATTGGTTCCCCAGAGTTGGGATTTCGCAAATAAAACCCCAAAAAGCTTTAAAAACTCAGATTTCTAACACCCAAGAGTCTAAATAAGTTAGCTCAATGAATCCCACTAACATACGGCTCTAAACAGATCAATTAAAAGCAATAGAAGGGAAGAAACTTACTTGATTGATGATGAACTTGCCCAAATCACAGCCTTCCTTCTTTCTTTCCGTAAACACACACTCACACACTTACTTGATTGATGTTACAAACTCCTTTCCACCTCTCTGAACCCAGCTTTATAAAATATAATCCTATGAGGCCCTTACCCATCTGATTTCTGAAGGATATCAGAAGTTCCCTAATTAAGCCAACATGAACTACACTCTTATTTCTCTGCCCTCTGATGGGATATGGTAAGAGAATCTGAAGAGTTCACTGGATGGGATACTTGTCTATGGAACTGGGTAAAGGGACTCACTTCTGCAATGCTTTCATCCAAATATGACGATGCAATGATCCAAGACTTGCTTCTTTGCTGAAATTCAACTCTACAAAAGACAGAGCTTCTACCATTCTTGCTGGTCTGCACAGTAACTTGCACATGCATCAATCCCGCTGTCTTTCCCTTTAGTAATTTTTATTTCCCTTTACTAATTTTTATTATTGTGTAATTGGTCTTAAAAACCTTAAATGTAATGGGTTTGGGCTTAGGGTAAGCCTTCGGTTGAGTATAAATAGGAATGAGTGTGTGAAGTGTAGGGTATTCTTTTATTATTTTAAATTCACAGCCGTACACTTTCTCTTTTGTAACTATCGAAGTTTATATGAGAGTCGACTTCAATTAATTTTGTTTAGTGTTCTTAATTTTTTTTGCGTTTCAGTTGAATAATCTCTCTATCTTCGTCTATTTTTGTCTAAATCCTCAAGAAAACTGGTTCACTAGTGACATCACTATATATAAAAACATAACCAAGTTAAACCCTTAAAAAGCCTAACTATGATTACCACATTCATAGGCAAGCGTACCTGATAGCGAGTAATATAGTGTAGGAAAGTCTAGGTATCGTTCTTATCACTGGGAACGGTCAAGTAATTTGATGAAAATCTTTTAAGTCTAATTAATCTTGAAAAAATGGGGTTTTGTAAAAACAGTTTGAGCAAACTAAAATACTGAGAGAAAAACAGTTAATAATCTAAAATTGAATTAAAACTTATAAAGATAAAGTAGTACTTATTTTGGTTATGGAGATTCCTCTTGTGGATCATTCGTGAATATTATCAAAAAGTATAGTTTAGTTGGTTATTGTAAGAATTTAAGCCGAAGCACCCTAACATGTAAATCCAAGACTATCAACCAGGTTGGTTTCCAGGCCCAATTACAGGGACTTGTTGTCAAGCAGTCTAGTAAAAGTCATCCTATTTAATGCTAAGTTGTGGGACCCTACAATCCAGTCTACTCTCGGTCTGAGCGGACTACTTATCCAAACTTTCCGCGTCACCGCGAAAAGAAAGATAAGGGAGATTGATTAACCTATCGGAGTCTGTCTATTTTGCAAAACAAACACACCTAATCAACGACTTCAAGTAGCCACAGTTTAAACATTGAATTAGGAGTCAAAGATAAACACTCAATAAACCAAACAAAACTAATATTCACTAAAAGCAAAACCAAATCATCCAACAAGATTCATCAAACCATAATAAGCAGTAAATTAAACTACTCACTAATCATAACTAAAACAGAAATTAAAACTACGAAGAAAGACATTATACGGACCGTACAGCAAGGGATGATCGGGTACCGGCTAAACGTCTCCGGGTTAGGATCGTATCGCGCTGATGGCTCATACAAGACTCTCTAACTACTCTAACTACTGACTTATTATGTTACTGAATATTTTTTACTCTGGTAGCTCATATCTCAAACAATGGGGTGAAGCCTGTATTTATAATACTGAAATCGGCTCACTTCGCGTTCGCTAAACGACCATCTCGTGGCGCGAAACACTTAAACGCAACCTTTCTTTCCTTTTTTGCTTAATCTGGAATCTTCCAAAGGGGGTCTACTCCTTCTTCGCGGCGCTAAACTTTTAATCTCCAACGCGAAATGAGTGAAAAGCAGGAATCTTCTAGAAGTTGCTCACTTAGCGGCGCAAGACTATAATCTTCGCGTCCGCGAAGGCCTTTCTGTCCACTATTGATCATTTTTCGTGCTTTTCCGACTCTTTTCATACTTTTCCGTCCAAAGGCTTCCAAAACCTACAAAACTCTGAATCAGTAGCTTCGAGACTAATTTGTACGAGAAATGGGTCAAAAAGGGATAAAATCATTCAAACCAGAACTACCAAAATATGTATAATTTTGGAGTTATCAAAATCCCCACACTTAAGCTCAAATCCTTTTAAGAAAATACCCTAATTCCTCTTTCGCGTCGTGGAACTCGAAAATTTTACCTGGCAAACCTCAAAACACACTCCGCGACGCGAAACTTGAAACTTCGGGTTCGCGGAGGTACTTCTGTCCCCGTTTTTCAATTTTTTTGCGTCTCCGGTCGGATTTCCACGTCTTCGACTTCTAAGCATTCGGAAAGGTTGTCTAGGCAATAACAAACAAATATATCAGTAAAAACACCAAGAAAAATCAAAGATATGCAAAAGAAATGAAAAGCTCGGGTTGCCTCCCGAGAAGCGCTTCATTTTTGAATGAGTCTAGAGCTCGACTCCGCTTCTAGCTTGTTTCTTTCCACAACGGGCTGACGAGCCCTTGTTCTTTCTATGCCCTTTTTTTGAAGTCCCCTCTCCATTTGGAATTGATGATTCTTTCTTCGGTTTCATCGGGTTAGGGTAGTCTTCTGTCTTTTTGATATGCTCATGTGGAAGTAGAGGGCGGTCACTTTTCTCCTTGAAAGACTGAGATGGTTCCACATACGGCCTCAAAAGATGTGTTACCAGGTCTCCATTAGGATTAAAGAAGATACGATTATCGCATCCCAAACTTGTCACTTGATTACGCATGTCAATGTTGACTTGCGCGGTGTGTAAGAAAGCTCTCCCGAAGATAATTGGAATCTCCGTGTCTTTCGGGAGGTCCACAATTATGAAGTCCGTGGGGTATATGAAATTACCAATGCGTATCGAAATAGCCTCCGCTATCCCAAGAGACTTTGTCATGTAACCGTTGATTCCACGGTATTGGTATGCCGTCGGCGCTAGCTTTTTCACTCCGATTTTCCTACAATAAGAGATCGGCATCATGTCAAGTGCAGCACCCGAATCAATCAAAGCAAAACCGGTAAATTTTTCAAAAATAGAAATGGGCAAACTGTAACTCCCTGGATCATGCTTTATAGGTGCGACATAAGTTAATTTGGAAGTGTCCTCATCCGCTTTCTCCTTGCCTTTGGTAGGTGTTGGAATCAGGAATTCTGCGTATCCTCCTTGCTTGCCGTCCTCATCGTCGTCCTCATCATCTAAGTAGATTGTTCCCGAAGCGTCAAGTTATCAAGCGTAAAAGTAATACCCTCCGGAAGGTCTGAATCATAATCTGTATCGTAGTCTGAAACACTATCGCTATCAGATGGCACATACTTTTTATTATAGATATTGGTCCAAGACTTTGCCTTTGTAATCCCATCCACCATCATCATAGCTTTCGATGCATCCACCTTGGGGTTGACTTGTGTTTGCGTAGGTAATTCACCTTGTGTCCTTCCGCTCAAGGTCTGTGAAATCCTGCCAACCTGCATTTCCAAATTCTGGATTACACTTTGTTGATTACGAAGATAAGAACTTACCTCCTCGTTGATTTTTTTTTCGGAATCCATGAATTGGAAGATTCGGTCCTCAAGAGATACTCGTGGTTCGCCATCCGCCCTTTGTGGTGGTTGATTTGGAGTGAAGAACCCGAGAGGTCTTTGATTGAAGTTCCGGTTGTTATTCCATCTCCCTTGGTATTCCCCTCGATTAAGAAAGTTGACCTCTTCCGGTGTCATCATTGGTTTGTTCGGGCAATCCTTCATGAGGTGAGGTCCACTACATTCTTCACAACCAACCTGCAAGGCATGAATAGATTTAATCAGTTCATCAATTTTCTTTTCAAACCTTACCTGTTTATTCTTCATGGCGGCTATTTCATCAGTTGGGTCAAAGTCGGTAGAGATTTTCTCGGCGAGTTTAGGAATGTGTAAACGCTTATCCGACATCCAATCGATGTTATGAATCAACATATGTTCAAGGAGATTATATCCTTGCGTGAGAGTTTTGTACATGAATACACCACCGGCTGATGAATCCAATGTACCACGAGAAGAGTAATTAAGCCCACTATAGAAAGTTTGGAGTTGGTCACTTTTGTTCAATCCATAACTCAGGCATGAATTTAAGAGATGTTTGAATCTCTCCCATGCTTTGGAAATCGTCTCCTCGTTGTCTTTCCGAAAAGTGCAAATATCGGCACGAAGTTTCTCGATCTTTGATGGCGGGAAGAATCGGGATAGAAATTTGGATCATAGGTCCTCCCAAGTGATGATCGAACTTGGCTCTAAAGATCGGAGCCATGCTTTAGCTTCTACGATAAGAGTGAAAGGGAACAGTCATAGACGAAATGCATCTTCCCGAGTGTTTTTCAGTTCTGAATAGATCACATATGTCGATGAAGCTTTCCACGTGAACGATAGGATTGCTATCGCATCTACCGTCAAAGGTCAACTCCTTTACCATGTGAAGAAATTGTCCCTTGATCTCCTTGTCTAAGTTCGGCTTCGTGATCGGTTGTGTGGCTATGTCGGGAGCTTCTCTCCGGGCATTCCACATAGGCTGCTCGTCTCCCATATCGAATTTCAAAGCACTCGGTAGAACTTTGCCTGATTTGATTTTCTTTCTAAACTCCCTTTCGGGCTCCGCAAATGTGACAACTGACAATTTTGACCATCAGGTTAGCTACTCGTTAAATCACTCAGTAGCGTTTCCGTAGGTTAAAAATTAGTCATTTAAGTTTTTAAATGAAACTAGGTTAGTTTGCGTGAAGAATTTAGGCTAAAACCTAAAAGTCCCGAAAACTGCCCGAAAAAGCCCGAACCGGCCCGAAGTCATCCGATAATCCTATAATGCCAAATTTTAAGTCAATTTATATAAAATATGTTACTTTATTAAAAATGAAAATAAACTGTTCTAAATAATCCAATTTTACCTTTGAAAAAGTCGGTTTTTGCCGAAAAAGCGCCAAAACCCGGTACTGCGTCGAATTAACAATGTAGAATTACACTGTTTTAATTATAAAAAAAAATATATGAAAAAAAAAGGTGGGTGGGCCCCCATGGCTGGCCACCACCCTCCTTCCCCTATCACCTCTCTCCCTCTTTCCCATATACAAAATCAATTTTACCCATTTTCCAATTCATTCATCATTCATTTTTCAAAACTCATTTTCTCTCTATTCTCTCTTCTCTCTCTCTCTAAAACCCTTCAAGAAACCAGCCATTATTCATCCAAAATCTGAGTTTTATTGAAGATTTGAAAAAGGATTTGAAGCTCTCATTGTTGTTTTATCAAAGGTAAAGATAGGTTACATGTTATAACTTCGATTTTTGCTCATTTTGGAGCTTTTTCCTACTTTCTTTGAGGTTTAAACCCTCTTTTATGGTTTGATAACCATCTTGATGTTTGGGGATAAGATTTAACCTTAAAAATGTGTTTAAACATCCAATGAAGGTGAAAATCTATGAATCCCCCATAGGAACACAAGTTTCGAAGCAAAATCTTTTTGTTTGATGTTTTGATCATCATTTTGGGGCTGGACTTTATTGATAGTTCATGCATGTATATTGATGGTGATGATACATATTTCCTCTATTTATTTGATGTATAATCTGAGTTTTGGTTTATTAGCAAGAAACCCCCAAAAATCTTGTGATTTTATGTGTTTTGGTGAATGAAAAAGGGGTTTTGATTCTGGACAGAATCTGTCCGATTTTTGCATGTGGTTTATACGACCCAAAAAGGGTTTTCTCGAACTCATTTTTCTTTGAAATTTTTATGGAACAATATTTTATGTGTTAGGGTTCAAACCCCACTGGAATCGTGTAAAAACTCCAAGATTTGAACCCTTAACCATGATTAAACATTTTAGTGTGCATCAGTTCCTGGTCAGAAATTTATGTTAACTTCATGCATGCATAACTCTTTGATGGATTGTTCAAAATACATGATTCTTGAGTCTAGAATCAAGTTTAATGAGTTAGCTTTCCAAAGACTTTGAAAACACTTGATTTGGGGAAGTATTGGATATTCAACCAATGAAAAAGAAATCGGTATGCAATCTGTCCAACCATGGCAGATTCATTTACTTGAGTTCTTGAGGTCATATCTCATTCAAAAAGTATCCAAATCGTGTGAAACAAGTTTCATATGTTAGATATTTGAGTTAACTTTTAAACCCCTTTTGAAATTCGAATTTTGGTGTTGAAATGATTTCTCCATGACCCAAACACCACAGACTTGTCTTTTCAGAATCATTGCATGCACACTGATTTCTCCTTAATTTTTAGAATATGTTAATTACCTCCTAAAATCATGAAACTTGGTGGAATTATGGCTAATACCCCTAAAATTACTGGGTAAAAATTTGGTGGTTTAATTCCTTTTGGAACTAGGCAAAATGATGGTATTTTTGGAGCTCTACAAATCTGACCAAAATCAGATTTCTTAAAAGTGATATTTTGTTCTTATCAAGAAATCCCCCCCCCCACATCCTTGGACATTAATTAAAGGAACAAAACTTATTTTTATATTAAAATGGACTTAATAAAATATAGTAAGGGCATTATATGGATATCGGTATTGACTTGGTAATCATGGACCGTTGAATTTAGAACTTACGACAACCACGTTTGTATTAGGGCATTTGTAGACTCGGGGCCGGGACTTGACGCACTAACGATTGTTTAGATACGCGAACTCTACTCCAGGTGAGTATTCACAGCCCCACTTTTTACCGTTTTTACGTGTTTTGGGGTGAAAAGCATGCTTACAAATGATTGTGAATAATTTTGAAAATGTTGTGAAATGAAATGAAATGAAATGAAATGTATTGTGAGCTAAATTTGAAATGCTATGCGGCATGATATATTGAGTAAAAGTCCCATGTTGAATACACTACTATTAACTCGTTTCGAGCCAATGGTTATTGTGGATAGCGCTATTTGGTAGAGTGGACCCACCCTTGTTTACTGACGAGTATAGGGTGCACGTAATCATATGTGGTACTACACATGTGGGGTTTAGTCCCACCGCTGAGGTAGTGCAGCGTCTACACATGTGGGGTTTTAGTCCCACCGTTGAGGTAGTTCGCGAGAACGCTCTACCCATGTGGTTCGCAACCACCTCTGAGGTAGATCGTTGGGGCAAAGGTTTAGGTTTAGTAGTGGCTCGAGAATATATCTTGCATAAATGTTATGTTTAACAGTTGAGGTTGAACATTGGTTTTACGATAAAAATTTTCTGCATTGAAAATGTTTTGTGCATATAAAAACCTGTGAACTCACCAACTCTCGTAGTTGACGCTTGTTTTAACATGCTTTTCAGGAAATCAGAGGGTGAATGAAAAAGCTTAACTTGAGCGTTGTAGACATCAATCAAGACTTCGTTTATTTTGTTATGTTTGTAAATTCCAAACTCTGGTTGGTTGTAATACGTTTTGTAAACTTTAAATATTTTTTAAATGAATGGTTGGTGTTGATTATCTCCTATCGCAATGAAATCTAGACTGTTACACCCTGCGGTTCCGCTTTAGCGGGGTGTTACAGATTTGGTATCAGAGCCATAGGTTATAGAGAACATCGGTTTTTCATAAAAACCAGTACTATAACCAACCTTTTTCTAAAATAAGTTAAAGCTTTTAAATTATAAGATTTCGAAATATAGGAGAATTAAAATACTTGTGTGATTAGGATAGGTGCTATTCTGATATATCATAGATATGCGGAGCCTGATCACCTACGCCTAGCCATGATATAAGTAGAATAAGACTTATAAACTAATCATACGGCTAGTAGAATTGGAACCTTCCAAAAACCTCCTGAAAAGCTTAAACTGTGTGAGTTCACGTTAATTAGCATATCATGATGTTGATATTTACTTTAGCACTTACGCGTTTAAGTAAAGTAACGCCTTTGTTGAACACTCTTGCGTTAGCACTTAGGAGGTCACTAGTAGTTTGAAGGCGCGTTAATAAGTTATGCGGACACTACAATCACTATGCCGAACACTATTCCTTAGACTTCGGAGAAAGACCCGTCTAGGCTTTACGATTCCGACATTGGAATATCAAGCGAAGACATTTCAATCGATCCACCCCCCGTACTTCCCAGCACCTCAAGTGAGACAACTCAGAAGAAAGCTGCGGCAACCATTCGGAGTGGACTGGCGATAACTCATCTAAATAACGCAAGATCATTTCATATCCTTTCGGGGATATTGATCGGTTATATTACTAGTGTGACACTAGGAGAGGCTCGAACAATGCGAACATTCGCCGACGGACTGCAAAATAGTCGAAGTAGGGTATCAAAATAGAACTGGGACATAATTAAGTTGACGAAATTGGTGCATCTCTTGGAAGAAGGTACCACCAATGTTGTAGAGAATGCTATGACGACAAGAAGGACGACTAGGAGAGTTGACTTGTGCTGGCAAGTTGTGGTAATACTGTTAGCAAAGTTGATCCTTTCGATTGTAACTCTCGCGAGTTTGAAAGAATTTGAAAATGTACTTTTTGGTTGTCCGATATAAACCTTAGCTTGGACAAGTAGAATATTTTAAGGATGCGTTAGCATCAAATTTTGACCCTTTCAGATAAGTATTAAGTTTTTACGACACCAAATTTTAAATTAATCACAAAGAAGTCCTTATCGATTTTATTGTAAAGAAATTCTCATAAATAAAATACAAATCTTTTCGAACATATATTAAAGACAACTTTTTAATCAAACATACATTTTACAAATGATTTAGAACCGCATTTCCAGAAGAAACACACGTTGCTAGAAAGTGAATCGTGAGAATTAATCGATCAACATTGCTCAACTGATAGCCCAACAAGTCTGGGAAGTCGTACCTACCATAGTCACTCAAGTTACTACCGACCTTGTCGCAAATAGAAGAAATAAGGAAGTTATAGTATCCATCGAATGGAAAGAGTGTAATAAAATAAAGTAGAGCACCAGTCAGAAGAGACAACTCGAGGTCATTCAGATAAAAGTCGAAAAGAAGTCAGAAATTTTGGAGCAAGACCCATGAGTCGAGACAGTATGTGGACTCTCATCCAAAATGTACTAGCTACAACTGCAATCACCCAGGAGCTGATATTTTGGGTACCAAGGACAATCTAGCCGGTTACACTACTTGTTACTATAGAAAGGAAAGGAAGGTCAGAAGGACCGGAAAGGGTGCTAAGAGTACGGAACCATAAACCACTCTAAAGATAGGTATTCCAAGCTGAATAGAGGCTTGAGCAGCACCAAGAGGACGAACAAAGCCACTTAAGACAATTAAGTAAATTAAGGACGCAAGACCCAAGGAAGGGTATTCGCAATTGGAACTGAAGAGGCTCATCAAGATCCAGTATAGTATTCTACATGAAAATGTGAAGCCATTTGTGAAAGGATCGCATGGCATTTATGGCGCATGTTGTAGATAGAGAGGTAAAGGAGAAGCAAATTCAGGACTTTCCAGTTGTGCGAGAATTTCCTGAGGTATTCCCGGAAGAACTACCTGGGTTACCTCCACAACGACAAGTAGGGTTCCACATTGACTTAGTCCCCGGAGCAGGCCCCACAGCAAAATCACCATATCGTCTAACACCGTCCGAGATGCAGGAGCTGTCAAACCAACTTCAAGAGCTGCTAGATAAGGGATTCATCCGACCCAGCTCTTCGCCTTGGGGAGCCCCCGTGTTGTACGTCAAGAAGAAGGACGGATCTTTTCGGATGTGTCTTGATGCAGAACGAGAAAGTCATCGCCTATGCATCCAGGCAACTGAAGGTCCACGAGAAAAACTACACCACTCATGACTTGGAGCTCGGAGCTGTGGTGTTTGCCCTTAAGATTTGGAGACATTATCTTTACGGCACCAAATGCACCATTTTTACGGATCATAAGAGCCTCCAGCACATTCTCGATCAGAAAATGCTGAACATGAGGCAGAGAAGATGGGTTGAGTTGCTCAGCGATTACGACTGCGAGGTTAAGTATCATCCAGGGAAGGCGAATGTCGTAGCTGATGCGCTAAGCAGTAAGGAAAGGGTGAAGCCTACAAGGACGAGAGCAATGGGAGTGATAGTGCAGACCAGCCTGAAAAGTCAAATATTGGAAGCTCAGAGAGAATCTCTGAGGGCTGACAATTTAAAGAAGGAGACTCTACACAAGATGGAGAAAGAGTTTGAGGAGAAAACGGGTGGAGTGCGTTACTTCAAGGATAGAATTTGGATCCCAAAAGTCGATCAGTTAAGGAAAATGATCATGGATGAGGCTCATCAATCGAGGTACTCGATACACCCAGGTTCTGAAAAGATGTACAAGGGGATAAAGGAACACTATTGGTGGCCTGGAATGAAGAAGGATATCGCCACTTATGTGAGCAAATGTCTAACCTGCGCAAGAATCAAGGCAGAACACCAGAAACCGTCTGGACTATTACAGCAACCAGAAATCCCAGAATGGAAATGGGAACAAATATCAATGAATTTCGTGACCAAGTTACCCAAGACTAAAAAGGGCCATGATTCGATTTGGGTAATCGTTGACCGGCTCAAGAAATATGCGCGCTTTTTGCCAATAAGAGAAACTTACAGCATTGGTAGACTCGCGAAATTGTATGTCGATGAGATAGTTATGCGACATGGAGTGCCAATCTCGATCATCTCCGATAGAGACAGTAGATTCACTTCGCGATTTTGGCAATCGCTGCAGACAGCAATAGATACTCGTGTGGATTTGAACACCGCCTATCATCCACAAACCGTCGGTCAGACAGAAAGGACCATACAAACGTTGGAGGATATGCTGCGTGCATGTATGTTGGAATTCGGAGGCAGTTGGGATGATCACCTACCTTTAGTTGAATTCTCCTACAACAACAGTTATCATGCTAGTATTCAGTGTGCCCCGTACGAAGCACTGTATGGACGCAAGTGCAGATCCCCACTCAATTGGTTGGAAGTGGGAGAGAGTCGACTACTTAGACCCGACATCGTGCAGGAGACCACTGACAAGATTAAGCTAGTGCAGGAGAAGCTTAAAGCAGCCAGGGATCGCCAGAAAAGCTACGCTGATAATCGGCGAAAGTCGTTAGAATTCCAAGTTGGCGATAAGGTGCTACTAAAGGTATCACCCTGGAAAGGACTGATAAGATTTGGAAAGAAAGGGAAATTGAGCCCTCGTTTTGTTGGACCATTTAAGGTCATGGAGAGAATCGGACCCGTCGCTTACAAATTGGACTTACCCCTAGAGCTCAGCTCTATTCATGACACGTTCCACGTGTCCAACCTAAAGAAGTGTCTGTCGGGTGAGACAGTAGTCTTACCACTGGAGGAAATACAAATCGATGAACAACTGCGCGCCACGGAAGAACCAATTGAGATCCTTGATCGAGAATCAAGCAACTCAGATGCAGTAAGATACCGATTGTTAAGGTTCGATGGAATTCCAGGCACGGACCAGAGTTCACCTGGGAACGGGAAGCTTTCATGAAAAACAAATACCCACATCGATTCACAAAAGACCCCTGTGGTAGCAACAAGAATTAAATTTCGGGACGAAATTTCTTTCAACCGGGGGTAAATGTGACAACTGACAATTTTGACCATCAGGTTAGCTACTCGTTAAATCACTCAGTAGCGTTTCCGTAGGTTAAAAATTAGTCATTTAAGTTTTTAAATGAAACTAGGTTAGTTTGCGTGAAGAATTTAGGCTAAAACCTAAAAGTCCCGAAAACTGCCCGAAAAAGCCCGAACCGGCCCGAAGTCATCCGATAATCCTATAATGCCAAATTTTAAGTCAATTTATATAAAATATGTTACTTTATTAAAAATGAAAATAAACTGTTCTAAATAATCCAATTTTACCTTTGAAAAAGTCGGTTTTTTGCCGAAAAAGCGCCAAAACCCGGTACTGCGTCGAATTAACAATGTAGAATTACACTGTTTTAATTATAAAAAAAATATATGAAAAAAAAAGGTGGGTGGGCCCCCATGGCTGGCCACCACCCTCCTTCCCCTATCACCTCTCTCCCTCTTTCCCATATACAAAATCAATTTTACCCATTTTCCAATTCATTCATCATTCATTTTTCAAAACTCATTTTCTCTCTATTCTCTCTTCTCTCTCTCTAAAACCCTTCAAGAAACCAGCCATTATTCATCCAAAATCTGAGTTTTATTGAAGATTTGAAAAAGGATTTGAAGCTCTCATTGTTGTTTTATCAAAGGTAAAGATAGGTTACATGTTATAACTTCGATTTTTGCTCATTTTGGAGCTTTTTCCTACTTTCTTTGAGGTTTAAACCCTCTTTTATGGTTTGATAACCATCTTGATGTTTGGGGATAAGATTTAACCTTAAAAATGTGTTTAAACATCCAATGAAGGTGAAAATCTATGAATCCCCCATAGGAACACAAGTTTGGAAGCAAAATCTTTTTGTTTGATGTTTTGATCATCATTTTGGGGCTGGACTTTATTGATAGTTCATGCATGTATATTGATGGTGATGATACATATTTCCTCTATTTATTTGATGTATAATCTGAGTTTTGGTTTATTAGCAAGAAACCCCCAAAAATCTTGTGATTTTATGTGTTTTGGTGAATGAAAAAGGGGTTTTGATTCTGGACAGAATCTGTCCGATTTTTGCATGTGGTTTATACGACCCAAAAAGGGTTTTCTCGAACTCATTTTTCTTTGAAATTTTTATGGAACAATATTTTATGTGTTAGGGTTCAAACCCCACTGGAATCGTGTAAAAACTCCAAGATTTGAACCCTTAACCATGATTAAAAATTTTAGTGTGCATCAGTTCCTGGTCAGAAATTTATGTTAACTTCATGCATGCATAACTCTTTGATGGATTGTTCAAAATACATGATTCTTGAGTCTAGAATCAAGTTTAATGAGTTAGCTTTCCAAAGACTCCGAAAACACTTGATTTGGGGAAGTATTGGATATTCAACCAATGAAAAAGAAATCGGTATGCAATCTGTCCAACCATGGCAGATTCATTTACTTGAGTTCTTGAGGTCATATCTCATTCAAAAAGTATCCAAATCGTGTGAAACAAGTTTCATATGTTAGATATTTAAGTTAACTTTTAAACCCCTTTTGAAATTCGAATTTTGGTGTTGAAATGATTTCTCCATGACCCAAACACCACAGACTTGTCTTTTCAGAATCATTGCATGCACACTGATTTCTCCTTAATTTTTAGAATATGTTAATTACCTCCTAAAATCATGAAACTTGGTGGAATTATGGCTAATACCCCTAAAATTACTGGGTAAAAATTTGGTGGTTTAATTCCTTTTGGAACTAGGCAAAATGATGGTATTTTTGGAGCTCTACAAATCTGACCAAAATCAGATTTCTTAAAAGTGATATTTTGTTCTTATCAAGAAATCCCCCCCCCCACATCCTTGGACATTAATTAAAGGAACAAAACTTATTTTTATATTAAAATGGACTTAATAAAATATAGTAAGGGCATTATATGGATATCGGTATTGACTTGGTAATCATGGACCGTTGAATTTAGAACTTACGACAACCACGTTTGTATTAGGGCATTTGTAGACTCGGGGCCGGGACTTGAACACGCACTAACGATTGTTTAGATACGCGAACTCTACTCCAGGTGAGTATTCACAGCCCCACTTTTTACCGTTTTTACGTGTTTTGGGGTGAAAAGCATGCTTACAAATGATTGTGAATAATTTTGAAAATGTTGCGAAATGAAATGAAATGAAATGAAATGTATTGTGAGCTAAATTTGAAATGCTATGCGGCATGATATATTGAGTAAAAGTCCCATGTTGAATACACTACTATTAACTCGTTTCGAGCCAATGGTTATTGTGGATAGCGCTATTTGGTAGAGTGGACCCACCCTTGTTTACTGACGAGTATAGGGTGCACGTAATCATATGTGGTACTACACATGTGGGGTTTAGTCCCACCGCTGAGGTAGTGCAGCGTCTACACATGTGGGGTTTTAGTCCCACCGTTGAGGTAGTTCACGAGAACGCTCTACCCATGTGGTTCGCAACCACCTCTGAGGTAGATCGTTGGGGCAAAGGTTTAGGTTTAGTAGTGGCTTGAGAATATATCTTGCATAAATGTTATGTTTAACAGTTGAGGTTGAACATTGGTTTTACGATAAAGATTTTCTGCATTGAAAATGTTTTGTGCATATAAAAACCTGTGAACTCACCAACTCTCGTAGTTGACGCTTGTTTTAACATGCTTTTCAGGAAATCAGAGGGTGAATGAAAAAGCTTAATTTGAGTGTTGTAGACATCAATCAAGACTTCGTTTATTTTGTTATGTTTGTAAATTCCAAACTCTGGTTGGTTGTAATACGTTTTGTAAACTTTAAATATTTTTGAAATGAATGGTTGGTGTTGATTATCTCCTATCGCAATGAAATCTAGACTGTTACACCCTGCGGTTCCGCTTTAGCGGGGTGTTACAGCAAACGGCTCCACTAATCCTAGCGTCAGTTCACTGAAACCACAAGCCAAAAGATCAAGTGCAATTTGCAGAATAAAATGAAATAACAACTAAAAAGATAAAAACTAGAAAGCAACAACTTGCAAGGGATGGAATCCCTCACAATGATCGATTAACTAAACTACTAAAAGACTTAAACCAAATAAACGACCGTTCCCCGGCAGCGGCGCCAAAAACTTGATGCGGTAAATACTATATATAAAACAGAACCAAGTTTAACCCTTAAAAAGACCAACTATGATTACCACATTCACAGGCAAGCATACCTCATCGCGAGTAATATAGTGTAGGAAAGTCCAGGTATCGTTCTTACCACTGGGAACGGTCAAGTAATTTGATGAAAATCTTTTAAGTCTAATTAATCTAGAAAAAATGGGGTTTTGTAAAAACAGTTTGAGCAAACTAAAATATTGAGAGAAAAACAGTTAACAATCTAAAAATGAATTAAAACTTATAAAGATAAACTAGTACTTATTATGGTTATGGAGATTCCTCTTGTGGATGATTCGTGAATATTATCAAAAAATATAGTTTAGTTGGTTATTGTAAGAATTTAAGCCGAAGCACCCTAACATGTAAATCCAAGACTATCAACCACCTTGGTCTCCCGGCCCAATTACAGGGACTGGTTGTCAAGCAGTCTAGTAAAAGTCATCCTATTCAATGCTAAGTTGTGGGACCCTACAATCCACTCTACTCTCGGTCTGAGCGTACTACTTACCCAAACATTTCGCGTCACCGGAATGAAAGATAAGGGAGATTGTTTAACCTATCGGAGTCTGTCTATTTTGGAAAACAAACACACCCAATCAACGACTTCAAGTAGCCACAGTTTAAACATTGAATTAGGAGTCAAAGATAAACACTCAATAAACCAAACAAAACTAATATTCATTAAAAGCAAAACCAAATCATCCAACAAGATTCATCAAACCATAATAAGCACTAAATTAAACTACTCACTAATCATAACTAAAACAGAAAATAAAACTACGAAGAAAGACATTATACGGACCGTACAGCGATGGATGATCGGGTACCTGCTAAACGTCTCCGGGTTAGGATCGTATCGCGCTGATGGCTCATACAAGACTCTCTAACTACTCTAACTACTGACTTATTATGTTACTGAATATTTTTTACTCTGGTAGCTCATATCTCAAACAATGGGGTGAAGCCTGTATTTATAATACTGAAATCGGCTCACTTCGCGTTCGCTAAACGGCCATCTCGTGGCGTGAAACACTTAAACGCAACCCTTCTTTCCTTTTTTGCATAATCTGGAATCTTCCAAAGGGCGTCTACTACTTCTTCGTGGCGCTAAACTTTTAATCTCCAACGCGAAACGAGTGAAAAGAAGGGATCTTCTAGAAGTTGCTCACTTAGCGGCGCGAGACTATAATCTTCACGTCCGCGAAGGCCTCCCTGTCCACTTTTGATCATTTTTTGTGCCTTTCCGACTCTTTTCATACTTTCCGTCCAAAGGCTTCCAAAACCTACAAAACTCAAAATCAGTAGCTTTCGAGAGTAATTTGTACGAGAAATGGGTCAAAACGGGATAAAATCATTCAAACCAGAACTACCAAAATGTGTATAATTTTGGAGTTATCAGCAACAAATAGGCATACACTTATTCGGTGCACATGCAAAAGGGTAGACAAATGGTAAGATTATGTTTAACAACAATCCAATTCAATCCAATCTTTATTAAAAAAATTCATTTTTCTCTCTTCCACTTACCTAATTTCAATCTCAATCCAACCTTACATTTTTCTCAAATATATTAAATATATACATATATATAATATTTCATCAATTATATAATATTTTTATTATTATTCTTGAACGTAAATAATAGATAAAAACTATATAAAAAGATTGGTGTGATGAAAATAGAAAATCTTAAAATATAATTTTGGTGTATTTTTTTATAGTTCTTTTATCAAAGTTATATAATTAAAAAGAATAGGATTTATCCTAATAAATTTAACTTTAACCAATCATAATTTGACATAATAAAAACAAAAAGAACAACTAACATCACAATCCTTGATCGGATCGTGATCAGGATTGTTACTGTAGTCTGATATTAAAACCCTTTTTCTTTTTCTTTTTAATTCATTTTTTTGCTTTTGTGAAAGGATTTTGATCAGTACACCCCCCTCTCGTCTATGAATTGGCATTTTTTTCAATTTCCAATACAGTTTTTATTATAAATAAGTTGACTTTTTTGTTTTAAAATAACATTTTCCAAACTTCTAGATGGTTTTTAATTAGTTATATAGGTAGATGGGGGTGATAGTAACAACACCCTTTGTGAAATTGGATTGTCCAATACCACTACTAGAGATAGTCTAATTCATGAAATAATGGGATGGCATAAAGAAGCAATGTTTAAGAATCTGATCCACTCACTTAGTTGAAAACTTGACTGTTAATCCTAAAGTCCCAAATTCAAAAAACCATCTCAAATTTAATAACCGTATGTGAATACGCGATGGATGACCCAAAAGAAGTTTAATTGTTCACTTGGTGATTTAGAAAGCCTAATCTTAACCTATAAATCTATAATATTCTACACTAGAACCCCATTATATGTTTTATTTATATGAAAAATACATTAAATTGTTGTTGCACAAAATTTCAGCACCACTTATAAGTTGTTTGTTTTGAGGATGAATAATAAGAAACCAAATAACTGAATAAGATGTGTCTGGGGATCACTTTTCTAAAACCTAATTTGTCGGTCCACGAATAATTAGCATCATCAGTGGCTCAAATTTATTAATGTCAAATTGGGTTTTAATGGCTTTTATTGTGGTTTAGTGGCTCGTATTTGGCTATAGTAGATCCTAATTGTCTTATCGAACCCATTACATACCACATGCATATATGTAGTACATGCTTTCACAAAACACGTAGTAAGTCATCGGTGATGTTATTGGCCTTAATATGTCAAAATATGTGTTAGCTCAGTCAAGGACTGATTTTGTAAAAAGTTTTATAAATGTAAGCAAGTTAGTATAATTGTTTAAATTACTTGTAATGGGCTTGGGTATTTGATTTGTAACGGGCTTGGGCTTAAGAGAAGGTTTCCTTATGTATAAATAGGAGTATTAGTGTGAATTTAGGGCAACTCTTAACTTTCAACTTTGTAAACAGCCGTACACATTGAAAAGAAATCAAATGAGAGTCGTTTTTTGAATTTTTGTTCGTCTTCTTCGTTGATTTAGTCTTTGTTTGAATAATCTCTTTGTTTTCTGTAATATTTATCTGTTTTTGTCCATTCTCCCATAGAAAACTCAATTCTACATTCTCACAATTGGTATCAGAGCAGGAACGGTTCTTCAGTATCTGTTTTCAATCCTTTAGAACGAGTTTTCTTGAGAAATTTTCTGGAAATTCAGTGTCTCGTTATGTATTGTTTCATTTCTGGGTTCGTTCTTCTAAAAGTTTCGTCTTCGAAACTTGTTTCTTCGAAGACTGTCGTTTTTGGATCTAGAATTTTCTGTCTCGAAAAATCATGTTTCAACGTGTTCTTGAGTTTCAGATGTTGATAAAACTGTTCAGATCAGAGTCTTGCCAGATTCTGATTCTGTGTGATCTTCAAAAAGGATATCACATAGGGTGGAGAATCTCTGAACAGAGATACTAGGTTTGGAATCCCAGAGTCAGTAGTGTTGGATCACCCCAAATGGGTGTTACCACCTATTTTTCAAGTCGAAAATGACTGGAGCCAACCTCAGAGGTGTAGGAACCACAGAGCCTCTGGTAGTTATCTCAGAGCCTCTGTCCCGCTTGCTCTTACAGTCTCTATCAGAAAGAGGCCTTGAGATAACTTTGTCAGAACCTCTGTGGGTTATATCTAAAGCCTCTGGAAACCACCTCAGAGTCTCTGTCCGTTTTCTTTTTAACGTTGAGATAACTTTATGGTTCTAATCAACTTGTTGTAGACATAGCCTCCGATTATCTCTGCTCACTGTCTATACTTGTTGAAAAGTTCCTCTAAAAGTTAATCTCTATCTTTCATTACAGAGACTCTGTCAATCTTAAACGTTTCATCCTTTTATGATCCACAGAACCTCTGTCTTGGTCTTGTCTCTGAACCCAATCTCTGTCTTCAAATGTCTCTCAAATCAATAGACAGATCTTTCTGAAAGCAATATCCAAATCCACAGAGGACTCAGTTCAGATTCTAACACTGAACTTCCTTGTACCTTCTACGAACAAAAAACACTTCTATCGAACCTTCATACCCACCTCTCTGAACCCAGCCGCATTTAAAATAAAACACCATGAGACCCTGCCCAATAGAGCTCTAAAAATTATCAAAAGTGTCCCAATCAATCCAGCATGAACTACACTCCTATTTCTCTGCCCTCTGTTGGCATATTTTTAGAGAATCTGAGGAGTTCATTGGATGGGATACTTATCTCTGGAATTGGGTAAAAGGGACTCATTCTCATCTCACGTTAGTATGCAAGGGGTGCAAACCAGTTGAGGCAAAAGTCCAAAGAGAGAAGTCTCTTGACAAGTTGAAAATCACAGAGCACAAGTCAAGGGGGAGTTCATATCCTTTACAGAAGATTTTCGAAGAAATCGAAAATACGGACAAAGTATATTATCACATGGCCTCTGCAACATATACCAGAGCCTCTGTGATCGTATGACTCAGATGATGAAGATTCAGATATCCGCACAAGTCAAATGTCACAGAGCTTCTGTCGGTCATCTCAGAGACTCTGTAGATCATCTCAGAGCCTCTGATACACTTCAAGTTATAAGATGATTATCTTGTTATTCTGCTCAACTTGCTACAAGCATAGCTACACCAGTTATCTGCTCACTGCCTGTTCTAGTTGAAAAGTTTTGCAGAAGATGAACATACGCATCGAATACAAAGACTTTGTGGACACATGTCTCTGATGGTAAAGCTTAAGGATAATGCAAGTCAAATACTACAAAGCCTCTGACGAAAGTCACAGAGCCTCTATAGTGCAATTCTCTGATGGGATAACCTTGAAGCTCTGCTATCATCCTCTGATGTTGGGAAAGGATAAAAGCTCAAAAGACATGCTTCATTTATAAAACTTAGGGGGAGATTGTTAGCCCAGTCAAGGACTGATTTTGTAAAAAGTTTTATAAATTTAAGCAAGTTAGTATAATTGTTTAAATTACTTGTAATGGGCTTGGGTATTTGATTTGTAACGGGCTTGGGCTTAAGAGAAGGTTTCCTTATGTATAAATAGGAGTGTTAGTGTGAATTTAGGGCAACTCTTAACTTTCAACTTTGTAATCAGCCGTACACATTGAAAAGAAATCGGATGAGAGTCATTTTTTGAATTTTTGTTCGTCTTCTTCGTTGATTTAGTCTTTGTTTGAATAATCTCTCCGTTTTCTGTATTATTTATCTGTTTTTGTCCATTCTCCCATAGAAAACTCAGTTCTACATTCTCACAATATGTCTTATTTGTGCCTTTAATGAAGGTGGCTTAGTGGTTCGTATTGGGCTATGTTGGGTCTTAATTATCTTATCGAACATACTAGATACCACATGCATATATGTAGCAAAATTGTCAGTCTAAAACAGTGTGCTTCGACCTTGAATTTAGAAGAAAATTTTATCCAGAATGCAAGGAGGTGACATAATACCTTAACATGCCTAAGGCCATCCATTATGGTTCAACTTGAACCAGATTGCCATATCAGCTTTCCATTACTTTAACCAAACCAACCCAAACCATCATTTATATCCAACCCACTATTATCCACACCTTCATTTTATTAAATAATAAAAGAAAAAAGATAAAGAAGAGAGAGGGGTAGGAGGGGTAGGGGTGGTCTTGTTGCACTTCTTCGAGTTAATGACCGATAGCCCGCTAGGGACTGCATGGCTTGTTAGCGAGAAAGCGCATAAAAGAATGCCATTTATCAATCGATAAAATAGGCTCAAGTACATTAAACTGCCATTTTTACTAGGCGGATTTTTCCTTCTAGTTGACTTCTTTCTGCGGGATACCCTAGTTAGAGCAATGAAACCTTTAAGGCAAGAGATGCAGGCAAGTCAGTTGCTAGAACTCCCAAATGCTAATAACTTGCCAGAAGGGGGTGGGCATGTCACTCGGCTTGTGGAAGTCGATCCCTTCCAAACCGAAGGGACCACAGTGGTGTTCCCCGATCTACCAAATGAAGCCGACGGCGAAGCCGAAGGCTTCGGGTATCCCATAATGGATGACCTAATGCTAAAATTTATGATATTTGTACTTGTCAATTTTTTTATATATTTATTCGTATCATTTTGCTAGATAAGTACTATTAAACTTTGTTGGGGTTTGGTCATTGAATTTACATGATTATATTTGTTGAATTTTTTAAAATAGAAATTATTAAAATTGATAATATTTGTTATTTAGAATCAGTCATTTATTACATTTGCTAAATAGTTATGTTAATTAGTGTTTAATATATAATGAGGGCTAAAATAGTCATTTCTGACATTCAGACTGCATATTCAGCACAACAAATAAATAAGGTATCTTAATTTATACAGACAAATTAATCTAGACAAACATCTTTATCCATACACGACTTAACGGAAACCAACCAAACAACCCTTTAATCTATTTCTTCATCATTTGAGTTAGGTTATATTATTTACATAACAGTTGTTGATAGCTTCATCTACTTCTTGATCATATGATTTATGATTTATATAGTGGTTCTTCATTGATTCCTATGATTCTTAGTTATTGGATTTTGGGATTTCTTATTTTTGAGGGGGGTGTTCATCAGTTCATGTATCCTTCGGTTTCTGGATATTGGATTTCTAAATTCTCCAAAATGGGTGGAATTGAATATTCAATTAAAATAAAGTGTAAAATAGTTAGTTTACCACTCAAATTGTTTATTCAAGATAATAACCAAACAAAAAATAACTTATCAAATATCATTTCCACAAATTTTTCATTACATTCAATTATACCCATGCAAGACCTTTTGGAAAACGGACCAAGCAACCTTGATAGAGTTAGTGATAGGAACCAAATTTATCATAGGTTGTATATAATATGGTTTAATCCGTCAATATACCTAGTTGTTTGCTTCAGCAGGTTGTGCGTTCTTTCAGCATATGTTATACGACTGATTTACGTCTTGAAAATTATAAGCCTAGTTGGGTTGAGCTAGTGTTTGTTTCATGTGGTTGTTTCGGCTGTATATTTGTTTTTTGGTCGTGGGGTTCTATTTTAGTGCGGTATCCCTGTAATTATAACTTTTTTTTTGTCCGGTAATAAAAGATGCTTTGTCATTTAAGTAAAAACTTCATTAAAGTTCTTAAAAGTCATTTTGAATTTTTAAGATAATAACATGATGTACAACCTTCTAAAGCACATCCACTTCTTCATGAACTAAATGCATTAAAAAACTTCTAAAAACTTGTTAGTTGTTTTGATAATAAAACGATCCCGAAAACAAACTCTAGAAAGGTAACGAGAAGGAGTAGAAGAACAGAGGTAGCCGAGGCTCGTGTTTGACACAATCCCCTTAAGCAGATTTGCCGTCTACTCCCAAGGTACAACGGTTAAACAGTCGAAGAACTACCGGATAACACTTACTTGAAAACAATCGTCGGAAAATGTATGCAGATAAGAAGAGAGGGCTGTTGGTATTTTTGTGTGTCTTGGAATGAGCTGCTGTGTTGAATTTATATACTAGAAAATACTAAAACCGACGATTTAATTCGGGAAAAAACTTCTAATACATAATCTGTTTGTTTCAATTACAAAAATTCAAAACAAATTTGGTCAAAAACCGGCCTGCGCTAGCCCGAGATTTCAGAGTTGCATTCATCTCCACGAACAAGTTTGACAACTTTGAATTACGAAATCCAGAATAGGCACCCCATCGCGAGCGGGTAGGTGTTGGAGTATAACATGATAGAAGCTTGTAAGCTCTTCTTCAACCCATAGTTATAAACCTTTCTAACTTTTGTCTTCCCTCCTATGTGGGACAAGTTTCATCCATTTACTTTTTTCCCAAAATTCATCCAAAATGCTCAACTTTGAGAATCGATATCTCATTCACATATAATCTGTTTTGGACACTCAATATACCGATTTGAATCTCTCATATAGTATAACACAAACCCACAAAGAGTTAATTATATATAAAACATTTATATATAATTAATTGTGTCCAAATTTTGGTAAAATCTCATATTTTACCAAAAAATTCCAACAAAACGGTACATTATCGATGGTCGTTACCATCCGACTGTTTTCCGATGGTTTACCAATTGTTTCTTTAATAAGTCGTCGGAAAACCGTCAAAAAATGGTCAGAAAATCGTTGGTAACTCGTCGGAAAGCTATAATGAAGCAGTTGGTAAAAGCGTCAGAAAGCCATAGTAAATGAAACAGTTGGAAAGCAGTCGGTAAAAGTCGTCGAAAAGGTTGTCGTTATCTTTTACTGATTAGGTTTTTAGCGATGCTCGTTTTATCGGAAAACCGTCGGTAAAACCAATTTTCGACTATTTTCTGTTTCGGCCATCGGTAATACCATTGTTTTAGTTGTGAAATACATTTCCACTATTTACAAATTATATCATTTTATCCGTTTCGTCAAAACCTTCAAAATAGGCCAATTATGAATATTTTTTGGATTTAATCATATTCTTAAATATCGTAAATATATATGAATTAATTTATTTTATGTGTCTTATGTTTTCATTTTTATATGTACCTTTAACAACTTCTACGAAAATGAAGATTTTGGTTTTCTTTTTTTACTTAAATAGATTTTTTAAAACCTTCTTTAAAATGAAGAAAACATAATAATTTTCCAAATTTAAAGATTTATCCAAAAATGATTATCTATAAGACAAAACTTACTTTTTATACATTCTATCACTAAAAATACAAGACCTTAAATATCCAAAAAGATAAATAACATTTTATTGATCATGTTAAATATTTTAATAATATAACCAATCACCTAACCTTATTCTATTAAAATTGAAAGTAAATTTTTATTCTAAAATTTGTTTCTTTTTACTTCTTCCATTCTAGAGTATTGTTGCTGAGGGACCAAACATGTAAATTTTTTACTCCAAATTTCATTTAGGTTGGGAGGTGGTTCACTTGCAGGTTTTGGACAACCTAAACCCAATGGAGAAGATGATGAAGCACCACCATGTCACTTTCAGTACCAATGGAACCCAATTCAAATTGCAAAAAATGACCCCTACAGCTTTCTAATTCACAAAGGCAAGTGCTCCCTTTCTTTCATCTTTAAGGGGTACTACAACTCCTTGGAATGCAAACCTTTCTTCGATTGTTTCAATTTATACAACTTTAGTTGGTTTTCATGGAAACACACGAAAGTATATATATTTCTGCATATCATAATAAGTTCATTTTCATCTTTATGGTATTTTACCATGTGGAGCTTGAAATTTCTGTTCCTTAGTTTTAGCATGCAAGGTGTTTGTAGAAATGCTTCAAAGAAATTTGGCATTTTCATGGCATATTATTGATATTGGTTTGCAGGTAAAGGCTCATATTCACTTCCAGATTTTGGTATTGGGTGCTCTATTTTGTGGAGAAATAAACCCTAATTTTGTTGTCAAACAGGTAGGGTATCCCTGCGACAATTTCAACAGTTTGCTCTTGTTATGGCTTTGTTGTGTTTTCTCATATTATGTGAATGTCTTTTCTCTATTGTTTGATTAAATGCCACAAGGCACCTACTGGGTGATTCAGAGTAAGTTTTGTGAATAGGTAGAGAATTTCATTGAGAGTGTAAATACAGTGTTAGAAAGGGACATTGCTAACTTCTTTCTATGGAAAAGTGAAGTTGAACGAATGTTGCGAGTACATAATCCTATTTGGACTCTTGATATTAGAAATATGCCTATGAACTTTAACATTGCAAACCCTAGGACTATTTAAGAAGATGAAGATGATGCAGGGGAAGGGGAAGGGGAAGGGGAAATAGGTTTTTCATTAATGCAAACCCTAGTGAACCTAGTGATATGGGCCAGTGTTGTATTTCTCATCGGTGGAGAAACTGCCATTGCTGATCTCAAAGAAGCCATTGATGAAATTACAAAAGCTTAAATAGATGGAATGATGAACAAATGGAGAGAAAGGAGATGATGGAAGAGGTACAAAGCGAAAGATGAAAAGGATAAGGATGTTGGTGTAACTCACAAGAGTATGTATTATTCTTTGGATCTTTTTTATTCTTATAGACGAAGATGAAGCTATGAAAATGAAGAAATGAAGGAAGAAGACAAACGCATTTAAAAATAAGTTATAACGAATTTAAGTCCCATGAAAACACATGAATTCATAGGGTTAAACAGCATATATTAAATGAATATCCAGAGCCCTGTTAAAGGTGATCAACATAGGCTAATTTACCGTCGATTTGAAAGTTCATAGGCCTATTTGCACTTCTTAAAGTTCAAAGACTCTTTCCATTTTGCCACATAAGTCTATGGACCCCAATAGCATTAGTCCTTGTAATATCTATCACAGTTTTTGTTTGGCTTGTATTGTGAAACAATCATCCAATTCATCTATATCAACTTATTTATTGTAATAGAACATTTTAAGACTGAAAAACTAAGGACACCCATGCATTTAAACCCGAAAAGTTAGAATGCTTGAATTTCCAAAATAAGAGAGAGAGTTTTTTAGAGGGATCGATTGCTTTAGGTGGTTCCTCTTTTTTCTAGCATGACCACCATAGGGAGAAACTACAAATAGAAAGAGAATTCACAAACTCGTTAGATTTCCAGTTTTGTGACGATTCCAAGAGACGAAAGATTGGTCATCACCGCTCTACTTCTTTCTAATATGATTTTTCCATTGGCAATACTTTTATCCCTTTCTTGCTGCTTAAGATCATTGTATAAGCTCATATTGAATGTAAGTTGCACATCTTCTGCATATAGTATGATAGAAATGCAAAATTTTATTGAATGAAACAATCTAGAGAGTTAAAAATCAGTGTTCTTTGTTAAGGTAGGCTTCTCTCTTATGATGCTCAGTTTAATTTTAGAGTACTATTATTCAATTAAGCATACTCACTTATTTCTTATAGCCCTTACTAGAATTCTTGAGTACATAGATACTAGAGTTGTCATACTGTAAATTAACCATACCATAAATCCACATGGGTCATCCCTCCATCCCTTGTCTTCAACATGGAAGCATGAGAACCAATTAGTGCCTCATTGTCTTCCAGCTACAAGGAGCAACCTCTTCTGATATCAATTTCCATCTCGTCTTTCTTCTCGTTTACTAAGAGGATATGTAAAGTATCGTAGAGTAAGAATGCCTTATACCTTAGTGGGACCTTCTTGTCACATTTGGAGTTCAACCTTTTTTTTCGGAAAGGTGTCGTGGCTATGCCCAGACTAATCCCGGAAAATTATAGCTGTAAGACATCAGCCATTGATAACTCAGTGGCCACAATTGTTGTGCATGCATGGAATAGAATGCTCGGCAGATGGGATATACCACCACATCCCCCAGAGCCTTAACCGCTACGACACAACCCTCGTGGTTCGTTTGGAGCTCAACTTCTTGTCGTCGTGTTTTACAACTTCGCACCCCCCCCCCCCCCCCCCTGGGTCCCCCCCATGTTATGTTAATTCTGGTCGGGACTCTACTATCACTCTTTCAATGTTTCCTCGGGTAAGAACTAATTAGTGCCTCCCTGACTTCAAGCCTCTGAAATCTACATCTTTTGATGACACCAGTTCTCTCGTCTTCGTCATCTTTATTTCTATCCATGGCCCAACAATCAATCTAACGAAAATATCCCAAATTTGGGAATAATAATAGCCAAGTTTTGAAGCATTTATTTTTTCTTGTGAAAAAGGGGTCATAAAACAAACTTCTTGCGTTGACTCATCTGAATAAACTACCTGCTTTTATTTGGGGCCAACTGTGTTCATATTTGTCGTTGCTGTAACAGGTCATTGTTGTTGCATAAGGCTTTACCCATAATCCATCTCAAGCATGGCAGATAAGGAGACCACCAAGCACGATGAATATGGAGTTCTGTTGTACTATAAGTACGCCAAAATCCCTGATCTTGACGACCTCTTCACCTTCTACAATTCCAACTGCATCTCACTCTCCCTTCTCGGCCGTGTCCGCCTTGCCCCTAATGGCGTCAATGTCACTATTGGCGGAAAGTTATCGGCTTTGAAACAACACATTGCTGCATTGATGTCAAAGAATCCTTCATTTGAGGGAACGGATTTCAAGCTAGCGACATCCAGCGAGCCAGTAAACGACAAGGTGGCAGAGGAATGCGGTTTTACTACTCTTTCCATCCGCATTGTTAAAGAATTAGTTACTTTTAGCTCTCATCCTCTTCTGAAACCGCCCGAAATATCAAATGCCGGGAAGCATTTATCTGCAGTCGAGTTCCATTCGGTTCTCCAGAGTGCTGGGAAATCCTCCGAGACCGATAAAAAACTCGTTCTACTGGATGCGAGAAATTTATACGAGACTAGGATCGGAAAGTTCCATGTCCCAAATGTAGAGACATTGGATCCAGAAATACGGCAATACAGCGATCTTCCGTCGTGGCTGGATGCTCATTCCGAACGGTTACGTGGGAATCACGTTCTTATGTATTGTACCGGCGGAATCAGATGTGAGATGGCGTCGGCATATATCAGGTCCAAAGGCGCTGGTTTCGAAAACGTTTTTCAATTATACGGTGGGATTCAGCGTTACATGGAACAGTTTCCGGATGGTGGTTTTTTCAAAGGAAAGAATTTTGTTTTCGATCATAGGGTTTCGGTTGGGAGCTCTGATGCAAATGTTTTGGGTACCTGCCTTTTTTGTAGCTTCCCGTTTGACGATTACTCTTCACGGAGAAGATGTACTTATTGTAGAATGCTTGTTTTAGTCTGTGATGCGTGCCAAAGTGAAAACTCGCATTATGTTTGTGAGTTATGTCAGAAATACGGTAAGCTTGTTGAATCAGCTACTGTAAACGGAAACTTTCAAGTGAACTTGGTCCCTGCTGAACCGAAGGCTTCAAAAAAACTGAGAATCTTGTGTTTACATGGGTTTCGGCAGAATGCTTCTAGTTTCAAAGGAAGAACTGCGTCTTTAGCCAAAAAGCTCAAAAATATGGCTGAGCTCGTTTACATCGATGCACCACATCAACTGCAGTTTATCTACCGATCCTGCTCTGATGATAAAGAAACCGGTGACACGTCTTCTAGACGACCGAAATCCCCTCCACATAAAGGATGCAGCCGGAAGTTTGCGTGGCTTATTGATCCCGATAGAGATGGAAACACGAGTGCTGAATGGGAAGTAGCGCGAATCCCTTTCGATTCTCTACAGTACCAGCAGCAGACCGGCGGTTTTGATGAATCACTTGCGTATCTGAAAGCAGTCGTGTCTGAAGATGGACCGTTCGATGGGATCTTGGGGTTTTCTCAAGGAGCTGCGATGGCTGCGTCTGTTGCTGCACAGCAAATGCGTCTGAATGGTGAGATAGATTTCAGATTTGTGATCTTATGCTCTGGATTTTCTGTTGGTTTAGCGGGTAACGAACGGAATTCAATCAAGTGCCCTTCGCTTCATATATTTGGTAGTGATCACGGTAAGGATACGCAGATAGCATTTGATGCTAGTAGAAGCCTTGCATCGTTGTTTGAGGAAGGGTGCTCGGTTGTAATTGAGCACGATTGTGGTCATATCATCCCTACAAGATCGCCGTATATTGATACGATCAAAGATTTTCTTCAGCGATTTCTCTGAGGTAACTAAATTCATTCGGGCTTTGTTGTTACGTTTGTTATCGATTCAGCTCTCGGAAACTTGTTAAGCATGTTAAATGATGAATATTGTGTTCAGTGTTTTACTCATTTTCAAAGGATTTATGGTTCTTGTTGTAAGAATATCTGCTGCAAAGTTGAGTTTTATTTTACTTGTAGCATCTCCAGATTCTCTATTTTGTACTAAGTTTTTGATTTAATAGATTCTCTAAAACTTAAGTAGGATAGAGATGACTAAATTATTTACTAAATGTTTGATAAATGGCCTTAATCAGAGAAACTTGTTGTTGATCCACTTAAGAGCATCTATAATGTGCTTTTTAAGGGGTTTTTGGAAGGTTTGTGTGAGTTTTTCTTCTCTAAAATTATTTAGTGAATGTTTGATAAATGGCCTTAATCAAAGAAGCTTGTTGTTGATCCACTTAGAGCATTCAAGGCGTATAGGTTTTTTTATCGAGTTTTTTACATCGTTTTTCTCATGCATTATTGTCATTTTAACAACTAAAAAACCTGTATTTACCTTCACTATATGAAAAACCTTACCTAGGAGCATCTTCAATGCAAGCTTATTGTAAAACTTATTACTATTTGAAAAGGTTATTGTAGAAGACTAATCACATTGGAGCCTAAGGTTTTTAAAAGCTTTTCTTTGCGATAAACCCACTGAGAATAGCTTTTTGAAGAGAAGGTTCTTATATATGTCTATGATGTATTAAGGTTGTGTTTGGCAAAAATAAGTTAGCTTATAAGCTAGTCCATTCAAACATGTATCATAAGCTAGATTTTTTAAACGCTAATTTGAGTAGCTTTTTGGGAACTTTTTATAATTTTTTCCAATTATACCTTCATTAATATTGATTATTAAATTCAAAAGCAAAATAAATTTTTAACTTTAATCTGATGTGGCAAAAGCAAAAAGTCATGCAAATACATTCCAGATGCTCTTATTTCATAGTTTTTTCAAATTTTTAAGGGTCGCACAATTTTTAACTTTATATAATTTATATTCTTATTTATAAAAATAAATACGTTAAAATTATTACATATACATATTCATTTATATCGAAAAAATACTATTGTATTAATTATGTATTTATCATAGATTTTTAAAAATTATTTTAATAAATAAAATTGATTAATAAATAAATACTTAATAAACAAAACTGATTATTAAAAAAAGTTGATTAATATGAGACTTTTATAAAACTTTATAAAGTTAAAATTAATAAATACGAAAAACCTTTCAAAAAATGGATCATGTATTACGACCTATGACAAAAGACCTCATCAAAAACCTTACATGAAAAACTTCTACACTATGTGAAAATCAAAAACCTCAAAATGAGATTTTTGCTTATTGAAAAAACCTCTAGAAAACCACAGCATCCACAATGTATGGGGTTTTTACTCAGTTTTTTCACAACTTTTTTTTTGGAAGAGGTATCCCAGACCACATTGGGCCCAGATTAATTCTCAGCAATTTGGGCCGAAGCCCGACTGCTAAAGCATGCAGCCCGGGGTCGAAGCCCCCGTACCTCCAGAATGCGTCCCCCAGGGCTCGAACTCAGGTTCACCACTATGTAGTGCCCAAGGCTTACCACTAGGCTAACACTCTTGTCACTTCAACAACCTAAAAACATCTACATGTTTTTACTATGTGAAAAATCTAATTCGAGCTTTTTCAGAATTTTCAGGGTCTCAACATTTTAACTTTATATCATTTATATATTTATTTAGAAAAATAAATACATTAAAATTAATACAAATACAAATTTTATTTAGGGTTTAGTTCTACAAAATGTATCAAACTATACTCGAAATGTTATTGTGTGTATCCATCTATCAAAAATGCTTTTTGATGTATCAAACTTTACTTTTCTTGTTATTGTGTGTATCGGATGACTTGTAACCTGTTGAGCGGGTCACCTCCACCGTTGCCGCCGTTGGGAACCGCCGTCGCCGCCGCTGCGAACCGCCGTCGCCGCCGCTGCGAACCGCCGTCGCCGCCGCTGCGAACCGCCGTCGCCGCCGCTGCGAACCGCCGTCGCCGCCGCTGCGAACCGCCGTCGCCGCCGCTGCGAACCGCCGTCGCCGCCGCTGCGAACCGCCGTCGCCGCCGCTGCGAACCGCCGTCGCCGCCGCTGCGAACCGCCGTCGCCGCCGCTCGGAACCACCGTCGCCACCGTCGGGAACCACCGTCGCTGCCGCCGGGAACCACCGAACCGCCGAGAACCACCGCCACACCTACCTCCACCATCACCCACCTCCACCGGCGACCTCCACCATCACCCACCGCCATCCACCTCTATCGCCACCCACCTCCACCACTGCAGGTCACCTCCACCGCTGTTGTCGTCGGGAGCCACCGTCGCCACCGAGAACCGCTGCCGAGAACCACCTCCACCATCACCCACCTCCACCATTACCCACTTCCACCTCCACCATCGCCCACCTCCACCTCAACCTCCACCTCCACGATCACCCACCTCCACCCTAACAAACCCCTAAAAAACTGGATCAAATCTAATTTCAAGAACCTTAAAAAACCCCCCAAATTTCTACATGCTTTTTCTTCCTTTCATTCACACGTCCACCGTCGCCATCACCACCACCAGCACCATCATCGTCGCCATCACCATCACCGCCGTCGTCACCATCACCATCGAACCGCCGCCCATCACCACTGTCATCACCATCGAACCACCACCATCATCACCATTGAATCGCCACCAACACCATCACCATCGAACCGCCACCATCGCCATCGACCCACAGCCACCTAGAACCACCATCTCTGCCGCCAAGAACCTCCCGCCATCGTCACTAACTGCCAGTAACCGGCTGGTAACCAGTTGTGCAGGTCACGGTACACACAATAACAAAAAAAAGTAAAGTTTGATACATCAAAAAGCAGTTTTGATAGATGGATACACACAATAACATTTCGGGTATAGTTTGATACATTTTGGAGAACTAAACCCTTTTATTTATATCGAGAAAATACAAATATATAAAATATATAATTAATTTAATATTTTTATTAATATATAATAAAATTTAAATATGAACACTTTAATATAAAAATATAACTAATTAATACGAGACTTTTATAAAATTTTATAAAGTTAAAACGGATTAAATACGAAAAACCTCTGAAAAAGCAGGTCGTGCAGTTACAACCTATGACGCAAAACATCATGAAAAACCTCACCCGAAAAACCTTTACACTATGTGAAAAACTTCAAAGTGAGGTTTTTATTTTTTGAAAAACCTACCAAAAACCAATCAAAAAGTTGTGAAAGAGCACATTATGGATGCTTTAGAGCATCCACAAAGTTTAGGTTTTTCACTAAGTTTTTTTACAGTTTTTTTCTTATGCATTAATGCCACTTCAATAACCTAAAAACCTCTACATACTTTCATTATGTGAAAAACCTCACTCAAGATTTGATGAAAAGGTGTGAAAAATGTATGTTTTGCAAAAACTATTCGAGTTATCCAAATGAACATTAATGGAAATGGAATTTTCTTTCCTTTTTATTTTTCAAATATTTGTTTTGTCTGCATAATGGTTAAACAACAAATGTGAACGTTCAACAAACGACCAATCCTTTCATGGGTCACCATTTGTTTTGTCAAAATTAACAAATATCTAATAACCTTTATGTTGTTCATAATCAACAAAAACGAAATTTGAGTGAATAAAAAAAGGACACATCTTACATTATATATCGACCATTTTATTTTTGATTTATTGTTGATATTTATAGGGGTCTCATGGCCCATTTCTTTAAACCTATGCCCAATTATTATGGCAACACTTAGCGCACAAATCGGAGGATGCACAAGCACAACAAACACACACATAAGATTTGAATCTATGTTAAAATTCACATGGTAACATATAATCTTATGTTAATTCAAATTCTTAGTTTTAAATTTTAAGTTTAATTCACGTGTTTACACGTGAATCTTAAACTACTTCAGATTATTAGTAATAAATTTTAAATTGATTCACATATAAATTATGATTTATATTCGTATGGGTACCTATGTTAGAATTTATATGTTCACACAGAGATGGCCAAACACGACGGGTTAGGACCGGTTACCGCCGGTTGCTCGGGACAGGGACCATGCAAAGATCGATTAAGGCCTGTCGGTTATGACCGCTTAGGGTTTTCGATGAAATAGAAGGATCGGTTAAGACCGAAATCGGTTAAGGTGAAGAACCGGTTATGACCAGTTATGGCAGGGACCAGTTAAGGCCCAACCCGATTCGACATTTGGCCATCTCTAGCGTACTTAGTCGTTGGTCAATCTCGTTTTGCTCAAGATTTTCCTCCACCACTTCAATCTCCACCTTGAGTGATGTTTGGTGTTGAATTACGTCAGTACCATCCAAATAGTCTTTCAAACAAACGCAACATTTCACGGACTCCAGCATTAATCGTATTCGACGTACAGAAAGTATCCTGCCACTAAAAGAAAAGGTCGACTTCGAAGCTAAGGAACTAGCATGAATTGTTAGTATATCACGGGCCATAGATGCCAAAACCAGAACTTGAGGTTCCATTTCTTTTGAAAATGTTAATAAACCAAAATTTTCAAAATTCTCGATACTTTGCAACACTGGAAAGGTTGTATGCATGTAAATATTTAATTCGTCGAGATCCGAATCAGATTTTTTTTTGATTCATTTTGCAACTCATTCATAAAATAGATCATTCTCTCTTTCCAGCTTTGGCGATGACTACTACTATAAGCAGAACCAGCACCTATAAAAAAATGATGATTGGGATTGTTGCCTTCCTCCCCCATGTTGGACTTTGTCTTCATTAAATGATTCAGAAAACCTAAGATTAATTCATTTGTAGGCGTATCTGAATGAAAACTTACACTTATTCGTTTTCTTGAAACTTTGACACTCGTCGCATTAAACTTACACTTATTTTTGCTGCAATTTTTTTATTTTTGCTGCAAAAATAAAACAAAAGAGGATACTTCGAAAATATTTTAACAATTTTTTTCTCATTGGACAGATCAAGGCTGACTACATTTCATCGTACTCGTACTTTGAAATTTTAGATACTAAAATATACAATTGGTTTAAAAGAAGAGGGCTTGTTGGATAAAAAAACACTAGATAACCAAGTTTTTGCATTTTTAAAATCTCCCAACATGTCGTATAGTCCCTCAATCATGGTCCAATCATAATTTGTAAGTCCTTTACGTCGAATTCCAACGAACGCGCACATCAAAGTTCGGTCCCAAAACTCTAAAATCACAGTCTTGGTAATATCTTCTATATTTTGTGTTTGTTCCTTGCATGGGCCTTCCATAACCGATCGACCACCAGTCCTGGTCCCAATTAATCAGTAGTAACCGCTCCTAACCAGTCATGTTTGGCCATTGTTTCGCTTGAAATATACGCATTTTTTTCGAAAATCAAGCTTTAGTTAAAACCGCAAGCGTACGATATCGTGACGTAGCATACGGGTCGAACACGGGGAGATAACGGATAAAGCAAGGTGTTACATCTTCAATTCACAAGTTATGCGGAAATCGGTTTTCAAAAATGGATTTTTACGCTAGTCAACGAAACAAATTCTATCTAAGGCAAGAACAAACAACAAAAGGAACAATCTAAACTAAGTGACAAAGAGATTAGCTGTTGATCCAGTCTTCCTGAGACTTTGTGAAATACGAATGATCCTTTATCTATTTTCTGTAAAATACTTAGCACTGCTGAAAGATGAAGTTCACTACTTCAGCGATTCTTTATCGTTGATAGTCTGGACAATCAGCGATTGCTAATCACTGACTCCGTTCAGTATCAGCAAGAGCTGACATCAGCTAAGTATCCCCTGAAAGACAAATAGTCATGCCATAAGAAAACCATCAGCACCATCTATTGATGTAAGCTGAATGAAAGAGTCAGCGAGCTTGTGATCTGAAGTTGAAATCAGTGATAGCAAGCTGACTACTCTGCATGACGTTCTGCTGAAGAAAAGTCACATCGCCTCCCTGATCTTTCCCAGAGATCAGCGATTCTAAGGCCCGATCAGTGACTTGCTCTTCACAAATTCAAGATTTGTTTTTCCCTCCTATATGCATGCAAAGGATTTGATTTGCCTTTCTGATAAAAGTACAAAAGGGGATGTCTCTTCACTGCTCCCTCTTTGCTTGTCAACCATAAGGCAATTGTACACTATAGACCATAACCCTACCAAGTATGGGCCGTTGTTTATAGTATATAGTACAATAGAACCACTCTTAGTTTGCCATGTGCAAAAGTGGTTCTGCCATGCATTTAATGCATGGGGTATAAACATGAGTATTAGGTTTGTTCTTCAAACCAACCTTGGTTCATGCTTCTATACCCCAATCCTTTCTCTCTCTATCAAGGTTCATTCTATCTATCTCTATTCTTGCTTTGTGCATAAGCAAATGCTTCGTGAAATACTTATGGATTGTTTGGATCATGACATAGTCTAGATCCGCTTCAACAAACAATCTACTTTAGTTCACACAAAAACTCCATAGGGGTTGTGAATTAAATTAAGTAGAAGAAACTGTGTTGATTGTATTCAAACCCCCCCCCCTTCTACAATACAATTTACATAGTTGGCCATCAAAAGAGGACCAACATTAGCATCTAATTAAGCTACCTAACGACTATCTATGATTAACGAGGGAAAAAGAAAACAAAATCTTTGGAAAATTCTAAAGGTAGATGAACTAAGTAAAGGTCTAACTATAACAAAACAATGAATTGGAAAGCTACGTATCTTAAAATCGAGATTTGGACACCTTATTATATCGAATCAAGAGATTTCCGAGACAAAGGAACATCCACATTCCTTCCGAAATGAAGGATTAATTCTTCATGAGATTCGGTTACTTCCGTACCGATTCTATCAAGAATTATGCTCGGAATAAGATCCTATTGACATTCGATGCTTATTTCCATAGCACGATATCAACAATTGGTCAATTTGAACTAAATCGCTACCAAACTTCCGCTCGACTAACAATTGTTTGGGAGATAAATTGGAAATGAGTGAACCGACTTAGCCATGTTAACTTCCGTTAACTAACTTAAGTCAAATCCACAAACTTACAATTTAGTCAAAATTGGATTAACTAACCAAACTTGATTCTATATAATACAATTCCAATCTCTACTTCAAGAATTGCATCAATCTAATTCAAATTAACAACAAATCGTTTAAACCTAACTCTATGCCTACAATGAAACCACAACACAACTATCAAACACAATTGATGACCTAAATCTACAACGAATGAAATCAACAATCTAAGATGATAGAAGCAATTAAAAAACCTAGATCTATATATTCTATGAACAAATTGAAGCTTATTAAACCTAAAACATACAAATTCACAACTCAACATGCCATCAAATTGAACAAACTTGAATGAATCAAAATCAAGCACATTTGACATCATCTAATAGAATCAATACAATCAAAATCAATAGAAGTGCAGAAAAATGAACAATTAAGCAAAATGAATCAAATCAAACAAAATCACAAAAGTGAACTATCAAATCTACAATCTAGTAATTGAAAATAGCATGAATTCAACAAAATAGAAGAGGAGGAGATACAATTACTCTCAATTAAGGATGAATCTTCATAGAATTTGGAACTCCATGGCAATTTCAATCCCAATCAAAGCAAAGCTCTCAAACTCCATTGAAGTGCAAACCCTAGATCTGGATCTATCTAACTAAAGGTTAACTACTTGAAAACTGTTAAAATGAGGTTCCCCCCAAAAATCCACGTGCAACCAAGTATTTAAACGAGTACAAAAGACTGAAATGCCATTGGGCAACAAAAATTTGCGGAGTTCAGCAGCGCTGCTAGCGGTCGCTAGCAAACATAGCTAGCGATCGCTAGCTAGCCAAAAATCCAAACTTCAATTTTTTTCTTCTTTTTCTTCCACTTCCAGTCCACCACTTCCGATCCTTCCTCGATCATTCGTCTTTCCTACGCTCCTCCTCATCGATTTCACCGGCATTCTCGTCCGTCACAGCTCCATCCCTCTCCTCTTCATTCCCATCCCGAACCTCGCCACCAATATCGCCAAATCCCTATAAAAACACACTCGAAACCACCAATTAAAGCAATGATCACATAGCAAACACACTTTTGACAAATAAAATGAAAATGCAAATAAAAATGCATGAATCTATAAAACTAAGAAGAGAAATTTCCTAAAAATGCATGGTAAAATGAGTAAAAATTAAGCTAAACAGCCATCTCTGATATGATGGTCGATCAACTTGGTCCTTAATCCAGGTGGCATGAAGAAATGTTTTTTAGAAGGTTTAATGAAGAAATGTTTTGTAGAAGGTTTAATATAGAATTTATTTAGTGGAGGTTTCGTGAAGGTTTGCCATTGGAGCTCATCAGTGGTCAATGGCTTTATTGGTTGGAGACTGACGGTTAGCTATAGGCCCAATGAAAGGAGGCTCCAAGAGACATCAGACGACGTCGTTTGATTGGAAAGTCATGAGACCCGCCTTTGGCCATGGTGAGTAAGACGATGGTAGAGGGAGGAGGAGTTGTAATTCTTTTAACAAGTTCAGGCGATTGTAAGAATCAGTCAGAGATTCACCATCACGTGCATAGAAACCTTCATAGGCATTCATGGCATTTTCCCTTTGACTTTCGAGTGCCTTTTCTCCTCCTTGCATCTGTTGCTCAATACCTAACCACATGGATCGGGCATCTTTACAGCTATCAACTCTTGCGTACATGTCATTTGGCAATGCCATGGTGAGCAAGATGAGGGCGCGTTTATCGATGGCTGCTTGAGCACGTTGCTCAGCAGTCTACATGTCGTATGGTTTTTCGACCTCGTACGCCGGCAAGTATGGAGTAGTTTCAGTTCTCTCGACTGCTGCTATGGTGACAGTTGGTTTTAGAGGTTCTTCTCTGATGGAAGTCATGAGATTTTCATCTGGAAGATCGATAAAGTTGACCATTCGGCGCTTCCGTTGCTGGTATTCATCGACAATCAGGACAGGTGGTCGTGTCTCGGAACCAATACCAATCAACTCCTTAGACATCTTGTTCACAAATAAAGAAAGGATCTTCTTCGAGTAGATAAACTTGAGTTCTGAAAAAGGTTTTCTAAAACACACAGACTTTGAGCAACTTGCAACACAATTAACCCTTTAAAAATTCAAGTTTTGAAAAGGTGGCTAAGTGTCAAATTTGAGTCTGGAATTGACAATTCCCGACCCAAAGAGTGCGAATTCCGACTTGGGAAATGATATTTCCCGACTCGGAATCAGCTCAAAGATCCGACTCGGACTCACTGAGTTCCGATTCGGGAATCAGTCAATCCCGATTCGGGATTTGACAATTCCCGATTCGGGAAACACAAGGTTCCGATTCGGAAGTCAAACAACACGGAGTTCAAGCGAGAGACAAATCCCCGACTCGGGAATGGTTCTCCGACTCGGGAATTAGCAATTTCCGATTCGGGGAACTCAGTACCGATTCGGGAATCGTGGAGGTGAGTCCCAACTCGAGAAATTCAAGCTGATGAACAGCTCAAATAGCCCAACTCGGGAAACCTGAGCAGAAACTCCAAAAACAGCTCCAAAACCACTTAAAGAATCAGTGAAAAGTGTTCCAAATGTTCCAAAACTTGTAGCAAAATTGAAAATGAAAAGCTTTGGAGGTTACATTTCTTAAAATGACCAAAACAACCTCATTTCTTTAACATATATAGTATTTACAAAAATAAAAAAACTTAGAAAAAAGAGATAGAGGTAAGCTTACAATGCTTAAAAGATGTCGAATCATTATAACCATTAAAAATGACATGTTGACGTTTGGTGAAGCTACATCAAGATTACATCAACCTACAAAAGGAACAAATAAAAATTAGAAACAACAAACAAACATAGGAACCCAATAGCATAATATAGAACTAAAAGTTGTGGATTACGTTTTTTGGTAGAACATTTGGTTGTAAGCTTGTAATTTATAGATGATTATGTGGTAGGTTTCTTTTAATTAATAAATGAGAAGTTGAAGAGGTAGAATAAATGTTTTTAAAAGTTAAATAAATAGAATTTAAAACTAATTAAATTGTTAAGTCAATTTACCAAATAGTCATTCTTATAATAAAACATGTAATATTAATTTAGGGGTAGAATAGTCTTTAGCTTATTGAATATTTAAAAAATTCAAAAAAAAAGAGAAAATTTTTAGAGGCAAGTACTCAATAGATAGGATGTCACATCATACCTTGTGGTTTTTGCTTTTAGTATATGTATTGATGTATTGATTGATTTTCTATTGTTTAACTATGGAGAGAGAATAGAGAATGGAAAGAAGGTGGCTTATTCTTAGAAAGTTTGAGTTACTTAATACTTCATGGGTTTTAGAAAGAGCATTAGTGATTTTAGGAACAAGAGTATGATGAATCCGAGTTACCTATTTTAGATCGATTTCTTTTTACTAATGGAACTCTATATCCATCCTTTACCATCTTTATTTTTAGTAAAAAAATGAAAAATATATTTATAAGAAATAAGCCATCATTTTGTTCTAAATCGTTGACTTTAACTTTAAAGGTCGTGTACTCGTGTTGCACACATTGTCAGATGTGAATCACAGAGGTTCATATGTGAATCAGTTAAAATAGCTCATATGTAACAGGTTCATATGTGAATAAGTTAAAATAGCTCATATGTAACGGGTTCACATATAAACAATATGTTCACATGAATTACAACGTTAACATATAAATCATTATGCCGCCTGTTTATTAAAGTTTCGAAACTAGCTAGCTTTCTATTTTTGACAAGACACAAATTTTGATCAGTTAAAGACGTAATTTGTTGAGTAGTCAAATTTAATCTTAACCGTATGAAAGACTAAACTCACTTATTTACTTATCATATATTTAACATTTGTTATTTGAATATATGAATATATATATATAATTTTATTTAAATTGAAAAAATAACTATTTTAAGATAATTTAGATGTTTTTTTTTTTGAATGAGATGAATTTGGTATAACATGAAAAGAATTAAATATTAATTATATTGATTTTAAAAATAATATTTATGTTTACCACAGTATATCAAATGATTTTTGTATGTTGACTATGGTATTTTTGAATAATAGTGATTTATATGTTTATGTTTAATTATGATGTTTTGAAATAATTTGTCCATTATTAAAGCCACGGAAATGGACTCAATAGTCATTTAATATACCTTGTTAAAAAGTATTTCTAATAATTTCAATAACTTTTTCCGAAATAGAGATTTAAAAGTCAAAATTGTATAAAAAATTATATTTAGTTCTAATAGATTTTTTATTTTATAGATTTTAACATTTATTATATTATTAAAATATTCTATAAGTTTATCATTTCAATACATTAAAAAAATTATATAAAATAATAATGATGCAACTTCATTTTTGAAAAAAATAATAATTTGTGTCTCCATAAAGAATTTATTAAACTTGGATTTTCTCTATTTTAAAAAACCATATAGAGAATATGTTGGAGCAATTTATAGAACAAAAGTTTTATTTTCTCTAATTTAGAAAAGCTATTGGAGATGCTTTTAATGATTATCTCCTTAGACACATCAACATTAAAACCTACTTTTTGCATTTTCAATGCAGGAATTGATTTAATTATTACGTTAATAGACGTGCCAATAACATTATCCTGTCAAAATATCTCCTAGCTATTTCTATAATGATTTTACCCAAGAACCACTAGGTACATAAAATTTAAGTTCGTAAAAACCTATAAGACACCTAAAAACGATTTTTTTTTTTGCTAACCTAAGTTTGAATATTACGGATCTAGGTCTGTAAATTGCCGACATAGGTCTAAAAATTGTAGATATTGTGCCATTTTTATTAAATTGGAAATGAATAACTAGGAGACCAATTTAAGATTATAAAATAGTTAAAAATCAATTTCCCTTAAAGTATCAAAATTATTTTGAAAATTATGTATTTAAATTATTGGTTATAAAAACTAAAGACAAACAATTGATTATTTATTTAATTAGTAGTTTGTTTTATATTTTACAGCGTCACTCCCTATTTTTGTGATGACCTAAACTAGATACCCAATAAGGGGTTGTTTGTTTACCCCTAGTCTTATTAAGAGTCAACATTTGAATTGTTAAAAGGTAAATTTTGTTTGGTAGAATAAAGAATTTTTTTAATGGTTCTAAAATCCTCTAAAGGGTTTGTATCTTTGGTCCCCTTAACTATTAAGAGTATTAATTTCAGTCTCGACAATTACCAAACAACCGTACTTTAATCATCAAATGTTCTTTAACAAATTATACTATTATTGTCAAATTAAAGTCTTCAAAATAAGCTTAAAATTTATGAGTTTGAAGACTCATTATCAACTGAATCTTTTTCAATTTGTTTGACCAAACGACATGTACAACTTATTATAGTCGGATAATTAAATAATTAAAACAACTATAATAAAATATTAGGAAAATTAGAAAGTAATAAAAGGAAAAGTATTAAATATTTATTTATAAGATGAAATTTGGTGAAAAAAAAATATAATGGATATGTAGCTTTTCAAGGATAAATAGAGGGGAATATTATTGAAGAATGTAACACCTCAAAGGTTAGAATATTTTCTTATGAAGTATTTAAGTTTTAATTTTATTATTTCCTTCCTTTGTATTTTATTCTATTTTTAACAAGGGAATAATATTATTAGATTAATTAGAGTTAAAGTTAAATTAATTAGTGACTTTCTAGATAAGTTGTTAGAGTTTTAAATAAAGATTCAGATTTATTGTTTTTGGATAAATACAGAGTTAGTGGAGAAAGAATAGGGAAATTGGGTGAAAAGTTGAGATAAACCCGTTTTGTTGGGGATAGGGGTTTATCCCCAAAATTCTCTCTTTTAGCTAGCTTATAAGTCCTGATTTAACTTCCATTAGTTAGCATTGATAAAAACGTTCAAACCCCTAAGAATTCAGTAGCAGAAACGTTTTTGGTGAGGAGAATTCGGAGGTTGAAGTTCATAGCAATTCTTGAGGTTTTTGTCAAATTGAAGGTAACCACTTGACTATAGCTTTTGATTTTAGTGTTTTATGTTTGATTTATGGTTTTAAATAGAAGGTATTAGTATCAGATTTTAGAATAGTCGGGAAGGTAATCTATTTTACCAAAAATTCGATTAGTTGAGTTTTCGGTAAAAATCGGATCTTTAAACTCAAAATTAACGCTCCATAGTTTATGAGAAATCACGATTTTTGTTTCATTAGTTTAGCAAAAAGATTTCTAATTATTTTATGCTAGAAAAATGAAGCCAATTAATGAAAATGTTGGTCAATTTTGAAGAAAATTACATAACAGAGCTGCTGCGTTTTCTTCCGGGTCGGATCTGATCAAGTCCAGATCTGAACCTTCATTCAGCAGCGTCTGGGCTGCTCTCTTTATGGGCTGGTTGAGTTTTTTTTTTTCTCTTCTGACTTGTTGGGCCAACAATTGTTTAAAGACAAAATAAGTAAAAGGGTTGTATGGGCTTGTGTTTGTTTTACAGTTATAATTTGAAGCCCATATAGGAGTATCTTTGGTGGCTAGCATATTTTAAATATTAGTATTCTTAAAATCTTACTTTATTGCTTTAATATTGGACCATTATTTTATTTGCCAAATAAAATATATGTTAATTAATGGTCTGGATTTTAAAGCCCATTATGTTTAATATTGTATGGTTAGTTAAAAATTCAAAATATGATTTTTAGAATCATATTGTTTGTTCGACAGTAACCATTTTTTTTGGAATAATTAATTAATTGAAATCTATTAAGTTATTTGGTTATAAAATTAATTATTACACTTTGGTTTTATTTATTAAACTCTCCTTGTTTTATTAAGAAGGTTTTGAATGTTGTTTTACATAAGGAAAATATTTCATGTAAAACCTATATTATGAAAATATTTTTTTATAAACTGCTAGTTTTAGAAGAAAGACTTTGTTGTTATTTTATAAATTTTAAGTTGATCACGTTTTAATTACGAATCAATGAAGTCTAGTGGGGCATTAGGATGAGTTTAAACCGACTATTAAATCGAGTTAATAGTAGTTAAATTCCTTAGCAAGTAGTGGTTGGCAAGAATGCTTAGATAGTAGTTTCGTTGTGTAGGTGTGGACAAAGGAAGTAAAGAACCTTACTCGCAAGTATCAGGTGAGTTCATGTGATTTATTAAACGGGAGATGTATGCATAGTATGCACATATGGTGCAAAGTTTTTTTAAAGTTATATATATATATGTTTAGTATTTTCTGAATTACATGCTTTTAACACATGATAGTTTTATTTAATCGAGATTGTGCGTGTATATGATATGTGTCGGGTTTCCGACGGAATAGGGCATATTATTGCCAGTTTAGTCTACCGGTATAAAATGGTCGTGCATTGGGAAATAGCCCATTATAGCACGACAATCTTTGTGTAGGCCGATGGCGTGGTGAGATAGCACCTGTACGCTTGGCGGAATAGTTGCAATTGTGATGATGTTTTATGCAAGTTACATTATTTAATTGCACATATCTCGTTATTTAAAGCATGTTATTTTAGACCATGATATTATTATTTAAGCATGTATGAAAACCATGAACTCACTAGGCGAAAGCTGACCTTTTAGCATGCATCTCTCAGGTAGTATGAAAGCAAGTAGCTCGAAGGGTAAAGAGAAGGTTTAAGAGTCGACTTGGCGCCGTTTTTCTGAATAAATGCTTAGTTATTATTTCGATTTGTTTTTCTTTTAGTACTTAAAGACTTCCGCTGTTGAGATTTTAGTTGAATTATTATATTTATTTTAGTTGAAATAGTAGCTTTTTTTCCGCTATGTTTAGTAGTTGCAACCTGTGGTTTTTGGGTTGTGACAAAGAAAGAGTAAATTACATATTTAATCTATGTGGTTTACACTTTTTATCCACATTGGTCCTGATTTTAAAATAAATACATGAATGGTACTTATGGTATGCAATTTTGTTATTTTTTGTTCCCTCTGACCAAAACCTCGTTAACTGTAGCATTTAAGTAATGAGGGGACCAATTCGTAAAGAGTAATTCTGTTTTTTTTTTCATTTTTTTCTCCCATTAAAAAGATGTAAAACCACACAAACCACATGGACCAAATCCTTAATTATTTAAAAAAAAAAAGGATTATTTTTTAACTTAAATTAATTAATTATTATACTTTAATATACATTAATTATTATATCATAAATTTAATCTTATATTTAAATATATTTTCTTTCAAATAAAATTTTACTATAAATATTTACAACAATATTTAGTTTATGAAAATTGAATGAATAAATTAATTAGTTAACCTGGCTAAGTATTAAGTTTTACCATAACAATATTAAGTTTTACCATAACTAAATATTTTTATAAATATTTATAGTAATATTTTTTTTTGAAAGAAAGTATGTTTAAATATAAGATTAAATTTATTGTATAAAAATTAATTAGTATTAAATTATAAAAGTTCATTAACTAAAGTTGAAAAATAATTTTTATTTTTTTAGAAATAATTACAGATTTGGTTCTTGTGGTTTGTTTGGTTTTACATCTTTTTAATGGGAGAGAAAAATGAAAAAGACAGAATTACCGTTTATGAATTTGGTCTCTCTCATTACTCAATTGCTGCATTTAATGAGGTGGTGGTTAGAGGGACCAAAAAATAGCGAAATTGCATACCATGAGTACCATTCATGTATTTATTTTGAAATAGGGACTATTGTGGGTAAAAAGGTGTAAACCATAGGGACCAAATATGTAATTTATTCTAAAGAAATGAATTACTTCTAAAAAAACGTTAAAATTAGAGTAAAATACAATTTTGGTCCTTGTGGTTTACCAAAAGTCTCACTTTTGGTCCCTACAGTTTAAAAAATATAAATTAGCCATCCGAATTAGCGATTTCGTCCAATTTTGGTCCCTAACATTAACAGCCGTTAAATAAACCAGTTAAGTAAGGGATAATTTAATCTTTTGCCATTTTTTCTTGTTTTTGCTTTAAGAATAACCATAGGGACCAAAAGTGTAAATTTACTCTATATATTTTCTTCATCCTACCATACCCTTCATCTTCATCATCCCATCACCCACCACTACCCACCATCACCACCCTTCTTCATCTTCATTTTTATCATCCACCACCACCACCATCACCCACCACCACCTCCACCCACAAACACCCTTCTTCATCTTCATCTACATCATCCACCCACCATCACCACCCTCACATACCCATCTTCATCATCCAGCATCAAACACCACTACCCACCACCACCACCTACACACACACACCCTTCATTCACATCTGCAGAAATCCTAAACACCACCACCCACACCCTTCCTTTCCAGCATCCACCATCGTAACCATCACCCACTTAGGGACCAAAATATATTCCAGATCGGGAAGAGGAGGATATTGCACACACAAACACCTCCATCGCCATCACCAGCTGCACATGCGACCATCACCGTCGCCGGCTACACTGCGACCGCCACCGTCGTCGGCCAAATTCGATGCCCTCTCTCTTTCATCATCTCGATTCCAGATCTAAACTCGTATTTGCAAATCTTATTTGGGTTTCTTAGTAGAGAGGGTGGTCGGAGGAGGGAGGGTGGTGGGTAAAGTGGGTGGTGATGGTGGTGGGTAAAAGTAGATGGTGGTGGTTGCGATTGGTGGTGGGTAAAAGTGGATGGTGGTGGTAGTGGGTAAAAGTGGGTAGTGGTGGTGATTTGTGGTAGGTAAAAGTGGATGGTGGTGGTGGTGGGTAAAAGGGGGTGGTGATGGGGGGTAAAGTAGGTATGGTGGTGGTGGAGGGTAAAGTGGGTGTGGTGGTGGTGGTGGTGAGTGGTGGTGGGTGATGGTGGATGATAAAGATGAAGATGGAGAAGGGTGGTGGTGGTGGGTGATGGGATGATGAAGATGTAGGTTATGGTAGGATGAAGAGAATAAATAGAGTAAATTTACACTTTTGGTCCACATGGTTATTCTTAAAGAAAAACAAGGAAAAAAATGGCAATAGATTAAATTATCCCTCACTCAACTGGTTTCTTTAACGACTGTTAGTCTCAGGGACCAAAATTGGATGAAATTGCTAATTTGGATGGCTAATGTGTATTTTTTAAACTGTAGGGACCAAAAGTGAGACTTTTGGTAAACCACATGGACCAAAATTGTATTTTACTCTTAAAATTAACAAAGGAAACACAACTTGGCTGACTCCAAACCCCGATATTCTTTTTAATACCATCAATATTCATTACTCTCTTTTCTATTATAATATCGATATCACATCATTTATTTCTTCCATCCCCCTAACCCTACATCCATCAGTTTATTTTTTTTTCTATCTCTTGGAGAATGTGAGAAGAGAAGAAAAAAAAGGACCACTCAGTGTCGGTGAGAACCAGCCATGGGCAAACCAGCAAGGGAACCAGCTAAGACGCGATGGTGTTCATCGACTAGCTGGTTGGACCAGTGGCATGACGGACACAGATGGTCTAACAATCAAATAGCATTGTGGATGCTTTAAAATAAATATAAATATTTAAGATTCACACTAAAAAACATGAAAACATTTTAACAGAAAGAGTGAAAATAAGATAGGAATTAAGAAGGAAGCTTGTGGTGTTCCCCAACTTTAGTAGCAAACTAGGTATTAAGAGTTCGGGTTTCACGCCGGATTATAAACCGTGATAGATTTTATCATAAGTAGTAACATGGATTTATATGAAACATAAAGTTTGTACATATGTTGTCATACAAAAAGTTCAATAATATAAATAAAAAGATTTAATAACTCAATAAATAAATTTTTTTAATTTTAAGAGATTTTAACCTAAAATTGTACTTCTCAATAGTTTAATGAAATTATTTTTTTATTTTATTAAGGTTATAATAGTTTATAATTAACCAATAAAAGAAAATGTCTTAATAAAATAAATAAATAAAGTAAAAACTAACATAATGTGAATTATGCTCAACTATAACGACCAAATATTTAATATAATAAAACATTTTTTTAGATGAGTTAACCACTTAATTTAATAAAGTTTGATTAATGGATAGAAATGGAATGGGAAAAAAACCACATGGATGAAAATAGTAGTTTTTAAAAACTAAAGATGAAAAACGTTATAAATATCAAACTGCATAGACTAAAGTCGTACAAAAGATGTAAAGTTCATTATCCATCTTTCCTGGTATTTGTTATATATTATAATTAAGGTAAATGTTTTATATTGTTCTTCAAATTAAGATAAGGTTATCATATTCCAAGTATAATTAGCTATGTCTCATAGTGCAACGACTGAGTCGTCACCTTGAGATGTGTTGATCCAGCTCTCCTAAGACCTGATGAAATGATAATGATCCTGAATCTTTACTTAGTGAATAGGTTTTTACTTCTGTTATAGCTTGAGGAATTATCACTGAGTCTGTTCAGTGTTATTCCATGTTACTTATGCTGTAACTTAACTTTATAGATTTCAGGATCAGGATCAGGAGACTAACGAGTCTGTTCTGCAGTCTACTGATCCTGTCCACTGAAGTGAAGACCTCCTCCTGAAGACATTAAGATCATACAAAAAGAACCATCAGCGACGTCGAAGAAATAGCTGATGACAGGAACAGCATGCTCGTGATCTGAAGACGGAACTCAGTGATAGCAGTCTGTTCACTATCGTATGACATCCTGAAGATTCATCAGGATACACGTGACCCTGAACGTCCCCAGTTTCAGGACTCTAGTCACTGATCAGTATCCTGATCCTGAAGGATTAGAACAATGTCTTAGTCTAATGCACAAAAGGATTACACGCCTTTTCTGACACAATAGTACATAAGGGCAGTTACTTTACTGTTCCCTCCGTACTTATCAGACCATAAGGCAACTGTTTACAAACATCCTCTTTTGTACACCATGCAAAGAGTATTTGTTTATAGTAAATAGTACAACAGACCACTCACATTGTGACACGTCACAATAGTAGGTCTGCATGCATTTAATGCATGGAGTATAAATAGGACATGAAGAGATGTTCTCCATACTTCTTCTTCATCCTAATTCTACTCAAGTCCTTTCTCTCTTATCCCCTCTATCTTCTTTCTTTATTCTCTTCTCACTTAGTGCATAGTGAAAGAACTTAGATTGTTTAGTTTAGACTAATTTGTCTTCTCTATTTCCGCAACAATCTGTAAATTCATATTGTTTATAAAACAAGAATTTAAAAGTGAGAAATTTGTGTGATTATATTCAACCCCCCCTTCTATAATCCCAAACACTATCCTTACTTGAAGGTCACCTACTTGGGACCAACAAGTGGTATCAGAGCAGATACAAGCTCTCATTTTCTTCCTTAGAAAAATCTTGTGATCCTCTCTCTTCTTATTCTATGGCTCTTCAAGCTAAGGATAACTACTTTGATACCGGTTCTGCTTGAAAGCCTCCTCGGTTTAACAAAGACAACTTCTCTCTTTGGAAAACCAGGATGGAACTTTTCCTCTCTGGTTCTGATCCCCAGATTCCTTATTTTCTGGAAAATGGACCACATGTGCCTACACAAACCGTCCACCCCATTCCTGCTGCTGGTGGCCAACCTGCTGTTCCTGAAAGGGAGCTGGTAAAGCCCGTAACTGACTGGAATGATGAAGATAGACGCCTGGTCAACATTGACACCAAGGCTAGGTCTCTCATTGCCATGTCACTCCCTGATGACGTCTTTCATTCTGTCTGTCACCTTCGCTCTGCTAAGGAGATATGGGACACTCTCTGTGTTCAATATGAAGGTACCGCCGTACTAATGGAATCAAGAAAGATTTTCTTGGTTCGTCAGTACGAAAGCTTTATTCATCAGAAGGATGAAACTCTCTCCCAGCTACATCAGAGATTCAACTGTCTTCTGATTGATCTGAAGACCATCGGTACTACCTACTCTAACTCTGAGGTGGTTACCAAGTTCATGGAAGCTCTTCCTGAACATTGGGAAATCTACACCTCCTGCTTAACTATGTCAAAGGACATAAAGACACTCACTCTAAGTGAGCTGTACGGTATTCTTCTGAACCGTGAACAACAGAAGAAACTGAAAAAGAATCTCATAAGAGATTCTAAAGAATCCAAAAGCACATCTGTTGCATTGGTTTCTGATTCAGTTCCTCCTGTTGCTGCTTCTTCTTCTTCAGTAACTATTACTGAATTAGAATCTTCTGACTCTGACATGTCGGAAGATCCTGAATTCAATGAGTCTCTTGCTCTTTTAACCAGATCTTTCAAAAAGTTTGCCAAAAAGGGAAACTTCCATAAAAAGAAACATCTTTCTATTACTGACAAGCCAAAGTCAGATTCTACTGACAAGGCTACTGCTATCTGCTACAACTGTCAGGGCAAAGGACACTTTGCTAATGATTGCAGGTACAGAAAAAGTCAGTTTGCTCCCTCCTCTGCAAAATCTTCTTCCAAGAACCCCAAATACCAACGCCTGAAGGAAAAGTACAAAAAGATGAAAACTCAGCGTAAAGGCAAAGGTTTAATCGCAGAAGACTGCGATTGGGATGATGTCTCCTCTGATGACTCGTCTGATGAGGAAGATACTCAAGTGGCACTCATGGCCATTATTGAGGAGCCTATCTTAGCTCTCATGGCTAAGATAGAAGAGGTTCCTGAAGAGATTCCTCCTCAGGATCCTGAAGCTTCTTCTTCCACAACTCCTGAAGCTTCCACCTCTGCGACTGATTCTTCCAGTCAGGTACCTATTCCTCTCATCCCTCTTGAAAGTTTAACACAGTTAGACCTAGTCACTCTCGACCTTTACAAAGCCCTTAATGGTAAAACCTCTGCTGAAAAAATGAATATTGACCTTAGAGGACAACTCAAAGAATGTCAAGAAAAATTAAAACAGCTTACCATTGTGGAAGAAAATTATAAGGACCAGGTCTCTGTAAACAAAACTCTGTGTATTGAAAGAGAATTGGCTCTTGCTGCCAAAGAGAAGGCCCTTGCCCAATTAAATGCTGAAAAAGTCACCATCAAAGGATGGAGTGACGCCTCTGAAAAAGTTGATGAAATATTAGCTTCAGGGAGGTCTGATAAAAGCAAGAGAGGTCTTGGATTCTTTCGTGGATACAAGAAAGAAGAAACTAAGTCTGATAGTTCCATGCTCAAATTTGGAAAATTTGTTTCTTCTATTCCTCTTCCTAATGCCTCTGAAAACACCCCTTCTTCTTCTTCTTCTAACACTCACCCTGAAGGTGCTCTTAAGAGCAAAAAGAATACAGTTAAGGATAAATCCAAAACTGAAACACCTTCAAAGACCAAGGGTCCTAAACCCAAGAACAAAGTTCTGGGTGGTGGTCCTTCAGTCTCTGGAACTAAGTCTCTTTCTCAGAGTCCTGCTCCTAGACTGAAGATTGACCTGAAGCAAAAGACTCAGGAGAAGAAACCAATTCCTCCAATGTCCAATGCTAAAGGCATACTTGGTGCAGGTCCTGCTCACCTAAAGTTCAAAAACTTTCTGGACCACACTAAACGCTTTCAATATCGCAAATGCTATCACTGTGGATTAAATGACCATATTGCGAGTAAGTGTCCTGATGCTACCAAAGCTGAAAAATCAGCTAAGGTAAAGAAGATTCCCAAGACTGAGAAATCAGTCAAAGGAAAGAAGGTTGTCAAGACTGTTCCTTCAGTCAAGACTCCAGCCTCCTGTACTGATACTTCAGTAAAGGCTGACACTGATTCAACCAGTCCTACTGATACTTCTGGATCCATAGTTCTATGGGTACCAAAGAAAACTTAAACTCTGTATTTTACAGGATAAGGGCATCTGGTACTTGGACAGTGGATGCTCTCGACACATGACTGGTTCTAAATCTGTCCTCACTAACTACCGTGAAGAAAGAGGTCCTGCTGTGACCTTTGGCGGAAACGGTAGAGGCCAAACCCGAGGGTATGGCACTCTGACCAACGGAGTAACTACTTTCAAAAGAGTTGCTTATGTTGAAGGCCTGATGCATAATCTTCTGAGCATCAGTCAACTGTGTGATAAGAATCACAAAGTTTCTTTCTCTAAGAAAAAGTGCAAAGTCAAGAACAGGAAAAAGGAAGTCATTCTCAATGGTGTTAGACATGCAGATATCTACATCATCAATATGAATACTTCCACTGATAACTTCTGTTTTGTATCACGTGCTTCTACTGATATGAATTGGCTCTGGCACAAGCGTCTCTCTCATCTCAACTTCAAGACGCTGAATCAACTCTGCATCAACAACCTGGTCATTGGTCTTCCTGACTTTCGCTATACAAAGGAATCTCTTTGTTCAGCATGTGAGAAAGGAAAACAGACCAGGGCTAGCTTCAAGTCTAAGCAGATTTCCTCCATCAGCTCTCCTCTACAACTTCTCCACATGGATCTCTTTGGACCTGTTAATGTCCAATCCATTGGTGGAAAGAAATATACTCTGGTGATCGTAGATGAATATTCCAGATATACTTGGGTTTTCTTCCTACGTGCCAAGAGTGATGCTCCTGAAGAAATCATCCTGTTCGTCAGGAAGATGGAAAAACTCAACAACCTTACTGTTCGTTCAATAAGAAGTGACCATGGGACTGAGTTCAAAAACAGTACCCTGGAATCTTTCTTTGAACAGAAAGGTATCTCTCAAAACTTCTCCTCTGTGAGAACTCCTCAGCAAAATGGTGTTGCTGAAAGACGAAACAGGACGCTGATCGAAGCTGCTAGATCTATGCTGAGTGAAGCCAACCTTGCCACTCAGTTCTGGGCTGAAGCTGTAAATACTGCTTGTTACACTCAGAACAGATCTCTGATTGTCAAGCGTTTCAGAAGAACAGCTTACGAACTCTTTCGTAACAGGAAACCATCAATCAAACATCTCCATATCTTTGGTTGTGTCTGCTACATTCTGAACAACAAAGATAATCTTGGAAAGTTTGATTCCAAATCTGATGATGGAATTTTCCTCGGATACTCATCCATTTCTAAAACTTACCGTGTGTTCAACAAACGAAGACAAGCCATTGAGGAAACGATTCATGTCAAGTTTGATGAATCGGGTCCTACCTTTCCTCACCCAAATGATAATACTGAAATCAATCAGTGGGCTGACTCTTTCTTTCATGTCCCGGAACCTCCTATTGCTGATCCTTCTCCTCAAGACCTTCCTGATGGTTTTGAAGAAGATCCAATACCACCCTCTGATATAACCACTCCACCTCTCATAAATGCCACCCCTATCTCTCAAATCACACCCCCTGAACCTGATCAACCCACTAACAGTGAAGACTTCTCTCAAACCACTGTTAGTGAACCCTCTCCTACAAATCTTCTTCCTGATCCATCATCCAATGAAGCATCTACTTCAGGACAGGTGTATCAACCACCTGCTCTCCGATGGACCAAAGATCATCCCATTGATCAAGTTCTTGGAAACCCTTCTTCTGGTGTGAAAACTAGACGTCAAGCTGGTAACGTCTGTCTTTATGTAAATTTTATCTCTGAAAATGAACCTAAAGAAATAGATGATGCTTTGCGTGATCCTGCCTGGGTCTCAGCCATGCAGGAAGAGCTAGCAGAGTTCATCAGAAACAATGTCTGGCTTCTCGTCCCTAGGCCTCGAAAACGTACAATCATTGGTTCCAAGTGGATTTTTCGAAATAAACTTGATGAGATTGGTACAATCATTCGAAACAAGGCTCGCCTTGTGGCTCAGGGATACAGGCAGGAAGAGGGCATTGATTACGATGAAACTTTTGCTCCTGTTGCTAGGCTCGAAGCAATTCGACTCTTCCTAGCTTTTGCAGCACATATGAACTTCAAAGTTTATCAGATGGACATTAAAAATGCCTTTCTGAATGGAAAACTTAATGAAGAGGTCTATGTGGCTCAGCCTCCTGGCTTTGTAGATCCTAAGTTCCCTGATCACGTCTACAAGTTAAACAAGGCTCTCTATGGGTTAAAACAGGCTCCTCGTGCCTGGTATGATACCCTCTCAACCTTTCTTCTCTCTAAAGGTTTTGTTCGTGGAAAGATTGATAGCACTTTATTTCTGAAGAAATATCCTAAGCATATCCTTCTTGTCCAGATTTATGTCGATGACATTATCTTTGGATCCACAAATCCCAAACTCTGCGAAAAGTTTGAGTTGCTCATGAAATCTGAATATAAAATGTCTATGATGGGCGAACTAACATTCTTTTTAGGACTTCAGATCAAGCAATCTGAAAAGGGAATTTTCATCAATCAAGGTAAATATGTACATGAGATGCTGAAGAAATTTGATCTCACATCCTGTACACCGATGAAGACTCCAATGGCTCTTCCTCTGTCTCTTGACAAGGATTCCAAAGGGAAACCTGTTGATGTGACTCTCTATAGAGGAATGATTGGCTCACTGCTGTATCTTACAGCGAGTCGTCCTGATATCATGTATTCTACATGTCTCTGTGCTCGTTATCAGGCTGAACCCAAAGAATCCCATCTGACCGCTGTAAAGCGGATCTTCAGATACCTGAAGGGAACTCCTAACATGGGTCTTTGGTACTCCAAGGACTCAGGGTTCGATCTAACAGCTTATTCTGATAGTGACTTTGCAGGATGTAAGATCGACAGGAAAAGCACTACTGGTGGCTGTCACCTATTAGGTGGCAAGTTGGTGAGTTGGACTAGCAAGAAGCAGAACTCTGTGTCCACATCAACTGCTGAAGCTGAATATGTTGCAGCAGGAATATGTTGTGCTCAGGTCCTGTGGCTGAGAAATCAACTTCAGGACTATGACATACAACTCTCCAAAATTCCTATCTACTGTGACAACACTTCAGCAATAGCCATTGCTAACAATCCTGTCTTACACTCTAAGACAAAGCACATTGAAGTGAGATATCACTTCATCAGGGATCATGTGATGAATGGTGATATTGAACTCCATTTTGTCCCTACTGAATATCAGCTTGCTGACCTCTTTACCAAACCACTGGATGTGACGCGTTTTAATATGCTCCTCAGTGAACTTGGGATGTTAAATCCTGAAGAATAGAAGTTCTCAGGACAAACAGTTGTTAAAGTCCTTGTATTCTTTCAGGACCTCTTTTATTAACAACTCCTGAATAACTCTTCTTCAGAGGATGACTCTATTCAGTACTTACAAAATCTTTGTTCAATATCCGAATACTGATGATTCTCAGGTAAGTATTTCTTCCCTCTGCTACTGAAACCTTATCGCATTAAATGTGATAAGAGGATTTTCCCAAAACAGTACTTATCTGATAAGTACTCTGATTCCCATAAAACATATCTTTCACCAAATTGGAATCATCCCCTGAAAAGGTGGTTTTTAGTTTTTCTAATAAAACAAACCTTTCATCTGCACTGACACGTAATGGGACGTTTCCTGTTCCCCACTACGTGTGTCAGGCGCGTGAACGCGCGTCGAGCTTCTTTTTCATCATAACGTTTGAATTTAGCCGCTCTTTTTCTCTCATCCTTTTTCTCTCTCCTACCACGAGGTATAAAAACCTCATTCGTAATCCTTTTCACTCTTTACGCTCACATAATACTCTCTAAGCTTTCAAGCAAGAAAAAGCAAGAATCTTCATCCTCAAGAACACCAAGAACACACACTTACCACTTCTTTTAACAAGATCAACGTAAGTCTCCTCTTGTTCTTTGTTCTTTCTACAATCTAAGTTGACATTCTTTCTCTAAAAACAACTTATTTTGATAAACGTTTTTCCAAAAACCCTAAGATCACTTCGTTTGATCTTAGTTTTCCCAAAATCTTCAAAGATTTTTTGTTAAAACTGTTTAGCATGATTTTTCTTATTTCTTTTAAGAACAGTCATAAACTCCTATTTTGATATCTTTTCATCAAAATAGAAGTTCACTTTAATACCAAAACACATTCCTTTTGTGTATTTTGGTATCTAATCTATTCTAAGTATAAAGGATTTCACCATTTTTATGAACATACTTTGTGTTCATTGAAAAATGAAGAAAAATGCATATTTTGGACTCTTAATCATCCATATATGTTATTTTTATGTTTCTAACAGGATGGCTGCTACTACTTCTTCTCTGGACGCTCAACTCTCCTCCGAAGCTACTCCACTACAATCTTCTGAAAGCCTGCCGATCGTCATCCCTGCGCATGACGTTCAATTCAAACAGAACAACGTTCTTGCTCTGTTTGACATTCCTGAAGAGAAGGAATATCTATTTCCTGCCAAGGACTTCCTACTACGAAGCCCTCTGAAGACGGCTTTCACCCTGGACCCCAAGCCGAACAAGCCCATGCTACAACAACTGTGGTCTACAGCCACGGTTACCAAGGAGAAGAACTCCAAGGGCGTCCTGCGCGAGGTGATCAAGTTCCAAATCAGGGACAACCTCATTTCCTTCGGTTTCGGAACACTCAGGAACGTGCTTAACTTCCCCAAGAAGAAGCGCTTCCCTCCTGTCCCCTCCTCCGACGAGATCATCGAGTTCCTGGACGCCATCGGCTACAGATGGCCTGTCAACAAGGAAGGCGTCCTGCTACCGAAGACAGGGAGCACGGAGCAGTTCCCGATGGTCATCCAGCAGATGGTCTACTCTGCGATCAAGAATCGTGAGTTCGACTATGCTCGCTCCATCTGGGACGACATGGTAAGGAAGGTCAGAAGCAAGAATCGGGTCGCCAACGTTGCCTTCACAAGGTTCTTCTCGGCCGTCCTGGAGCTCCATATGGGGGAAAACTACCCCAAAATTGGAAACTCCAACAACTACTCTCTGGGACCCAGGTTCCTGGACCAGGTTGCTCATCATCCTGATGACGTCCCCCTCTCCGACGTCTTGGTCGTTCCTGAACCTGCTCAGGATCAGGATCAGGAGGATGCTGAACCATCCACCGCTCCCACTGCAGGTAAGTTTTCTATCATCTCTTCCAAACCACACTCTTCTACTTCTATGCATGCTATGTCAGTAGCTAACCCCATACTGACTTCCCCAGCTGCAACCACATCTTCTGCGCTCCAGAAGCGCCCCCAACCATCCTCTGTCACTCCTCCACCTCCTACAAAACGCGCCAAAGCAAGGGCGCAAAAGAAAAAGACGCAGGCGGCTGGTAAGAAATATTACATTACCCTGCCCCAGCTCTTTAATAAACCTTCCCCTTTATCTAAACGTTCTTCCACTGCAGATACTTCTACATCTGCCCCTGTTACACAAGAACCTGAGGTGGTTCAACTCGAACCCTCAGAGAATCTGGTGGGTAATCATCCTGATACCCTCCAAGCCTCAGGTAATATTTCTAAGCAATATATTACTGTTCCTTCTTCTATGAAAACTAATGAGTCTTCTAGTGCTCACTTAGTTACTATGTCTACAGGTTCTTTAGGAGCAGGTTCTGAAGGGCTTCACGACGACCCCTTCAACGACTTCGTTCTTACGGATGCCGAGCATCAGCTGACTGCAGCTGAGCTCCGCAGGCAGTCTGCTGAGAGGACCCTGCAGGAGGCCCGCACAGCCTTCCAGCAGAAGGAGGCCGAGCACTCGGCACAGCTCCAGTCCCTCCAACAGGAACTTGTTGCTGCCCAAGCTGCTGCAGCCGCTGCTGAAGCCGCCGCCGCCAGTGCCACTGCTGCCGCCGTCGCCGCGACTCCGCCGCCCACGGCCGTCACCCTCTCCATCCCTTGTCTGGATAATATCCATGACAAGGTGTCTCAAGTTGCCTCCTCCTCCACCAATCTTCAGGCATCAATTGATGACCTGAAGGCCACGGCACTCCCTGCGCTCTCCACCGACATCATCAACAGCACCAACTCTCTCACCACCTTTCAAACAACGGTGGTTCAGAGGTTGGATGCTCAGGAAGCTGCTCTCCGAGCCATCCAGGAGCAGGTGCAAGGGCTCTCCACTGCTGTCAACGCCCTCACCACTGCTCCTGCGCCGCCTCCGTCCTTCACCACGGCGGACAGGGACGTGTTACAGTCCCTGATCACATCGTCCTTCATCCAGCGCAAGGTCCTGGGTGACATGGCCTCTCTCCTCCAAAGGAGTGTTACAACAGCTGCCTTGGTGCAGGCACCTGCTGAGGGGGAGAGACAGCCCCGAGACCATTCAGCCTATTCCCCCTCCACAAACTGGAGAACCACTGAAGACGGGGGGAATAATGAAGACGACGATGATGATGATGAAGATGATGATGATGCTGACGATGACATCTTCATCGAGAAGATCCCTACTGATTCTGCGCCCATTCCAGGGCTCGCACAACCTCAGGGGGAGAACCCTGATGCCTCTGGTACGTCTCTACCACCATCCTCTCCCTCTTCCTCTGATAACCAACCCATATCTTCTCTTCTTAAAACCAAACCTACCCCTGAAACCATCACCCTAGACTCCTCACCTGAAAACTCCCCTCCTAATAACCTTCAAATGGTTATCTACCAACCTCCCAAACTACCTTCTCCTGAACCAACTCCTGAACTCACCTCTGCCCCTGAACCTGAACCCTTTAACCAAGCCGATCCTGAAACTAACGATGTCAACTTTGGCTCTGTCACTGGTGACATTATTCGCCTAATGGAGAATAGTCCCAATGAGCAGACCAGAGCTAAACTAGCTAAAATGACCTTCAGGATCACACCCCTTAACCAAGAAACCATTTCTACCCGTCCTACAACCCGTTTCAACCAAGAAGCCTCTTCATCCCGAACCCCTGAAATCCGAGCCACCCCTGAAACCATATGCCTCTCATCAGATGATGAATTCATCTCTGATGACTTCTCTACCCCTGCTTCTTCACCCAGATCACCTCCCTCAAACTCTCCTAGATCTGAAGGTGAAAACTACCCTGACAATTCCTTTGCCATTGACAGGGATGGGCGCTTAGACGCCGTGATAGAGCGACTCGAGAGTACAAGAGTAAAAATCCCTCTTCGTACCTCTTGTGACTCTGAGTTCGCCTATCTCTCGCAGGAGGAGTACAACGAGGCTGTACAGGCTCAACTAGAGCATAATAAGAAGCAGAAGGAAGCTTTCCTCTCTGCTCAAGCCGCTCGAAGGCTTGCATCGGATTTTGTAGATGAAGATGCTGAAATAAGTGCGGATCCTATCCTTGCACAGAAGGCTGTTCTGAAGGTCTTCAACAAAAATGCAGAGATACAGACTGGAGAAGTGAATGCTGAGCTTGACTGGTGCAGAGATCGGTTACACCTCTGAAAGCATGGTGCTGCCATCTCAGGTATCCATCTTCGCCGATCAAGAGGCAAGAAAGGTAATCCTGGTAAAACCTGGATCACAGTCAAACGCTCTGGAGTAAAGGACGTAGAGCACACTCTGGACAAGTTAGATCGCTACAACTTGTCAGAATGGAACGAAATCAGATCCCTGCTTCCCAAAGCCAACAAGAACTATCGGGCTGAAGTAGAAGAAGTCATTGAAGGACTTATTGCTCGCATCAGAAGGACAACTGAAATACCTGATGACCTGCTCCAACACTCTCCACTCCTATCTCAGCAGCCTGTTCGAAGATCTGCAGGCACCTCTACAAGAAGACCAACTCCCTGTCTTCCCAGAATGGTTGTTAAACCTCTGGACCTCTCGATGCTTGATCTTTCATTCCCTCCTGGAATCTCTCTATCTGAAGGACAAGTAATCAGAGAACCTGTTCATGGCATATGTGTTAGCAATAACTCAATCCTACGCTTTCAACGCTTCAGTGAGCTACACATAGCGCCCTATGAACATCTTTTGACAGTTCTCTTCACTGCACAACAAGATAAGAAAAATCCAGACAACAAAGAGATCATCCGCACTGTCAGAGCTATACTTGATCACAGACTCGCCTTCAGCGAAACTCCTGTTCCTGTTTGTGTCAAGACTGAATACATTAGCGAAGAATCTGATAGTTAGTTGTCTTGTAATTTTTTCTTTCAGTACTCCTGTCATGTACTTTTGTATTTTCCTTACTCTTGTAATATTTAATGAGATTAATGAGAATGCAATTCAGTGCATTGTACTTCATTCCATCATAGTACTGAAAAAGATCCCTCAAAACAGTAAATGGGACATGTACCTTTATGAGTTCTATTTCCTACTGTTTAGTTCTAGACTTAGATTTATTTCTAACCTTTCTAGATTAAGACAATTACTCTGTTGTCTTATCATTATCATTTAGGGGGAGATTGTTGATCCAGCTCTCCTAAGACCTGATGAAATGATAATGATCCTGAATCTTTACTTAGTGAATAGGTTTTTACTTCTGTTATAGCTTGAGGAATTATCACTGAGTCTGTTCAGTGTTATTCCATGTTACTTATGCTGTAACTTAACTTTATAGATTTCAGGATCAGGATCAGGAGACTAACGAGTCTGTTCTGCAGTCTACTGATCCTGTCCACTGAAGTGAAGACCTCCTCCTGAAGACATTAAGATCATACAAAAAGAACCATCAGCGACGTCGAAGAAATAGCTGATGACAGGAACAGCATGCTCGTGATCTGAAGACGGAACTCAGTGATAGCAGTCTGTTCACTATCGTATGACATCCTGAAGATTCATCAGGATACACGTGACCCTGAACGTCCCCAGTTTCAGGACTCTAGTCACTGATCAGTATCCTGATCCTGAAGGATTAGAACAATGTCTTAGTCTAATGCACAAAAGGATTACACGCCTTTTCTGACACAATAGTACATAAGGGCAGTTACTTTACTGTTCCCTCCGTACTTATCAGACCATAAGGCAACTGTTTACAAACATCCTCTTTTGTACACCATGCAAAGAGTATTTGTTTATAGTAAATAGTACAACAGACCACTCACATTGTGACACGTCACAATAGTAGGTCTGCATGCATTTAATGCATGGAGTATAAATAGGACATGAAGAGATGTTCTCCATACTTCTTCTTCATCCTAATTCTACTCAAGTCCTTTCTCTCTTATCCCCTCTATCTTCTTTCTTTATTCTCTTCTCACTTAGTGCATAGTGAAAGAACTTAGATTGTTTAGTTTAGACTAATTTGTCTTCTCTATTTCCGCAACAATCTGTAAATTCATATTGTTTATAAAACAAGAATTTAAAAGTGAGAAATTTGTGTGATTATATTCAACCCCCCCTTCTATAATCCCAAACACTATCCTTACTTGAAGGTCACCTACTTGGGACCAACAAGATGTTTTTTTTGGAAAAGGGGACGGAGCCCCGGAAGAGATTTATTAGAAAAGTAAAAAGTACAAAATGCACTCTAAGGACCCTACAAGTTAGAGACTCAGAGAGGAACAACCAGAAAAACCAAGCTAAAGCTAAGAACAACAAACAGAAAACAAAGACTATCTAAAACACAAAAAGAAGCTAATGCTCCATCTTGAGAATCGACAGTCTATCAGCCTCAGATAGTTGCTCGCATTGCTTGAAGAAATAATCCACCTGTTTCTCAGTCCAAGAAGACATCTGCTTAGTGGTAGGCCAATCCTTCTCAGTGATTATGCGGTCAATGTCCTGTTTATGTTTAAGCCATGTGCCATAAGGGGTATCCTTTGCCATAGTAGACATAAAAGTGTCATGATCACATAAAACATCATCATCCGACCAATCATCCTCATCATCATCTTTCGGAATGTTAATCCTTTCCGGAAGAGTAAACCCACGCAAAGTGCCATCCAACTCCTTACCATAAACTCTTTCCCATCTCCCAATAAAGTAGTCTAGTTTCAACCGAGACCAAGAGTTAATAATAGTTGGTTCAAGTCCCACCCCTTTTTTCTCAACAAAATCGTCCACCTCTTTTTTATCCGCAATCCATGAAAGGTCCTCTTCCAAAATAGAGAACTGATTAGAAACCTTGACTGGCATAGGAATCCTTTCAGTGTGAGATGGGGCTTTGGAAGAGGTGTTAACATCAACCATTTTGGCCTTACCTTTATCAAGGGGGTCAATAGAAGGTGTATTAGATTTAGGAACATAGGTAAAGATGGAAAGATGGATTTGTCTTAATAATGTATACAAACCCATTGTTGGGTCCATTTCGTTGTATCGTGTTAGGAATAAAATTAAAAAGAAAATTAAGCAAATCCGATATACATCTTAAAAATTCGACATTCGGCTTCATTGGGTTGTCTTTAGATCGCAAATCAATTTTATAGGTTTAAGATAAATTGCCCATATAAATGTATGTGCTTAAGTGATTGAGTTGGAAGCTAAACCCAAGGTTTGCCTCGTTGTTCAGTTGCTAGACCATGCTTATCAATGGGCCAAGGTGAACAACCGGGTTGTTTGATACGTATATTGTTGGATAGGTAGGGCGAGTTTAAATTCAACAAACCTACTATCTTTATGGGGACTTCTCAAAACAAGAATTTAAGTAGATGAAGTTTTTAAATTTCTATTTTAACCACGAGTTTAAATTATAAAAAAACCACCTTTTAAACTTTCGTTTGAATCATCAAACAAACTCTAAAACTTGTAAAATTCCGGTTTTACATGACCAGGAAGTATTTAATTGATATTTTATGTCACAATTTAATCTATCTATTTTTATGAAAATTACCCAATGGTCCTTGAAATTAACTAAATTAGGTTTTAGCCCTTGGAAATATAACAATTTATTTAACCCTCAAATTTGACTTAACGTTGTGTTTTCGAAACCTTTTTTACGAAGGAAAGGGAAGGAAAGTGAGGGAAATGGGAGGGAAGCAAAAAAAAACTCGTGTTCTCGAAATAAATTTAGAAAGGAAAGGAAATGAGAGGGAAGGAAAGAGGAGGAAAGTAAAAAAAACATCGTGTTCTCGAAACTTTTTTACGAAAAAAAGGAAGAGAAGAGTAAGGAAAATAAGGATGAGTTTCCTTCCAAAACTTTTCTCCCATATTTGGATGGAAAGCTACGGAAAAAAACTTTCTTTTCTTTTCTTTTCCCTTTCTTTTCTTTTCCTTCCATTTTTGAGAATACAAATAAAAAAATTACTTTCCTTTCTTTTCTTTTCTTTTCTTTTCTTTTCTTTTAATTTCCCTTATTTTTTCGAAAACACAGCGTTAAAGTCAGCGTGGGGACTCATACACTTTTAAGTTTTAACCTTGATTTTAGAAACTTATTTCATTTTGTCACACATGGATGCAATAATACATCTATTAATTTTTAGTTGTACAATATTGATGTATTTAGACCCACGTGGTCTAATAAATTATAATCAATGATAAAACAACCTTAAAATAATTTTATACTAGTTAATGGCCCGTGTAATACACGGACAATTTATAACATATTGTTTTAATTTTCAATAAAAATAGGCATCTACATCATAAAGTTCACAAATATTTCACCTCCAATTAACAATATAAATATGACTTAGGGCCTGTTTGGTACGGCTTAATTGGCTTAATAAGGCCTTGAGCTTATTCGCTAAGCTCAAGACAGATGTTTGGTAGTGGCTTAATTGAAAAAACCACAACTTATTCGCTAAGCTATTGAGGTAAGGATTTATCCAGACAGACGCTTTCTTTCCCATAATACCCTCCCAAAAAAATGTCCACTCAGCTATAATTTTTAACCCAAATGTCTTTCTTCCCCAGCACTCTCAACTCAAAAGTTAAAACCCTTCACACCTCTTCTCCTCCAAGCCACTGTCGGGATTCTTCACACCGGAGCCTCCTTCTGCTGCTACTGCTCGCCGAGATTCTTCACGCTGGAGCTCTCCTTCTACTGCTGCTCGCCGGGATTCTTCATGTCGGAGCTCTCCTTTTTCCGCTGCTCGTCGGTAACTAGGTTTAACAGGCCACGACCTGTTTAAGGCTCCATTTACTTCTATTAATTTCTCCTTTGTTATTTTGATTTCTTTTTATGTTTCTATGAATGTGTTATTGAGAGTTGTTGGAGAAACTTCAAAGTTAAGGTGATGCTCATAACCTATTTGATAAAATGCCTCAAAGAATGTTCTTACTTAGATTCATGATACAATTGATTTTGGGCTCTAGTTTTTAGGTTCCGATCTATCTTTGCTCCTAAAATAACTTGATTCAATTGATTTACCAGTTAATCTATTTTGGTTTTTAGTTTTCTGATTCAAGTAGTTTGGGTGGTTTACAAGTTTAGTCACCCTTTTGGATGCGAGAGGTAGGAGGTGTTTGGAGATTGCTATTTGCTAATACCCTTCTTTTATTGATTGATATTTAGATTATGACGTGGAGATAAATTGATTAATCTTTAATGAATTTTGATTTGGGTTTGTTAATAGTGTGGGGAGATCCATAAAATAAAAAATAATTGGAGAAGGGTAAAATGGTCATTTTTATCATTCAGACAATTTATTCAGCATCACAAACAAACAACAAGGTATATAAATCCAGACAGACATATTTATCTAGACAGACAGATTTATCCAGACAGGACTTAATAGAAAACCAACCAAACAGGCCCTTAGTTAATAAAAGAAACATTAATGATTTCGTTTAATCATAGCCATCTATAAAAACTTTTGTTCCGATCTTTTATTCAAAACTATCTTTGAAATTGAAAAAGTAGAGAATAGTTATTTAGTAAAAATAATTCTTATTAATCAACGATTTAAATGGAAAAAAAAAATTACTCTTGCTTTATTACTAAATATTTTAGTCATCTAATAGTTGTTAAAATATCTGAAATTGAAAATTTATAATTCTTTTGTCGAAAGATTCAGATTTCCTGAATGATATTAAAACTGGAGAAATTTAGAAATAAAATACATAGTGTTTTTTATTTGTAGGGTTTAAAAAAATCATTATTTATAAATAATCTATAAAAATAGTTAGATTATAAAGATGAAATCTTTAAACTAAAAAATATCAACATAAGGGTTTTAAATAAAAATGTATAAAAATAGTTAGATTAAAAAAGATAGAATCTTTAAATTTAAATAATATCAACAATAGAATTGCAATAAAATGTAAACACGTTAACTTATATCTATTTTTAATATTTAATATTATAAATAAATTAAAAAAAAAACTATTTAATATTAGACTCATTTTGAAGGTATCGTCGATACGATTATAATGGTGTAATTTGTAGCAAAGAAAAACAAAAACTTAATACTTTTTAATTCATATATATTATTTACATTAATATGATAAGGATGTAAAATGAAAAATGAAAAACTAAAGGATAAAAGGTAATTTAATCAAATAATTTTAAGGATACAAAATGTAATTTAGGTAGGTGAATTTTGGAAAATATTTTTTTCATATTTGTTAGTTATGGATTTATACGTATTAATAGGGCATTAAAAAACAAAAAAATAAAATCATTATTTATAAATAATCTATAAAAATAGTTAGATTATAAAGATGAAATCTTTAAACTAAAAAATATCAACATAAGGGTTTTAAATAAAAATGTATAAAAATAGTTAGATTAAAAAAGATAGAATCTTTAAATTTAAATAATATCAACAATAGAATTGCAATAAAATGTAAACACGTTAACTTATATCTATTTTTAATATTTAATATTATAAATAAATTAAAAAAAAAAACTATTTAATATTAGACTCATTTTGAAGGTATCGTCGATACGATTATAATGGTGTAATTTGTAGCAAAGAAAACAAAAACTTAATACTTTTTAATTCATATATATTATTTACATTAATATGATAAGGATGTAAAATGAAAAATGAAAAACTAAAGGATAAAAGGTAATTTAATCAAATAATTTTAAGGATACAAAATGTAATTTAGGTAGGTGAATTTTGGAAAATATTTTTTTCATATTTGTTAGTTATGGATTTATACGTATTAATAGGGCATTAAAAAACAAAAAAATATATATAAATAGATTATGACATCATCATTTGATAGATTTTGTTTAATTGACAAATAAAATCACTCAATTTCATTTTGATGACATCAGCACAAACCTTCTTTTAATATATATATAGATTTTGAATTAACTAAAAGTAATTAAACTTAAGTTTTTAGACGAATGATCTTCACGAAACACTTGACCAATTGACTTGTAATATATTATGGTTAATGTCTAGCAATACCATAATGACAATGTGATAGCCTAAGTTGGTTACTATGAACTAATTATCACTTGTAAAGAGGTTTTGTTAGACATATAATCGAGAAATTTCAATGATATAAAAAAATTTCCAAGTATATTTCAAATATTATGGATTGCCTACAAATAAAAATATAATGTAACTCCAGAAAAATTTGGACTCGAATATAATATAAAACCGAAGTGCGATGGACTGATGATGTATGGTCTTAAAAGTGAGAGTTCGGGGGATGATAAGCCATTCAAGGGAAGTTGAAGAGTTAATGGAAAACAATAACTAAAAACATCTCAAAGAGACTTGTACATAAGGCCATCCTCTATCGGGCCGGTATGGGGACCGGTTCCCTACCGGCACCGGCGGGAACACCGCCGTGGGTGACCGGTAGGGAGACCGGTAGGCACCTCAACGGTACGCCCATGCCGGTCGTCTCTCCCCCCCTCAACTTTCGGTTTTGTTCAATTTACCCCCCCCCCCAACGGTAATATAGCCGTTGGGGTAAAAAAAAAAGAATTTTTTTATTTTTTTTTTTACTTTTTAAACATTCCTATATATATTTATTCATATTAAAAAACCAACCTACATCTCCATCTTCATCTCTACTCTCAAATATTTATCTCTATACTATATACTTTATATCTTCATCAACATCTTCATCAACATCTTCATCTCAATGGATCCATACGGCACCCCCTCCGGTTCGAGACGTACCAACCCGAACCAACCGAACCAACCGAACCAACCGAACCAACCGTATCACCAACCGTATAACCTACCGAACCTCTCATATCACCCACCTAACGTATCATCGGATTATTGGATGTATGCGCACTTTCTTGCGCAACAACAACCACCACCACCATCACAACACTCCGGTTTCCACCAACCTACCGGTTCGCACCAAGCGACCGGTTCGCACCAAGCGACCGGTTCGCACCAAAACCCGACGACGGGAAGGTGGGCACTACGAGACGAGCAATACCCTTCCGACGACGATGACGACGAACTTGTACCCGAAACGCAACCTTTCTCGTCGCCGTCACCGCCACCACCACCACCACCACAAAAAAACAAACGTGGACGCAAGGGTAAGAGTGCGGCCACGGAGGCGGAACCGAGTGAGACGCATACCACAAAAGCCAAATGTAAACCGTGGACCTTGAATGAGGAGGTCGAACTAGCAAAAGCGTGGGTCGAAGTCACGGAGGATCCGGCCATAGGTAACTATCAAAAAAAAGGTATATAACAAACCGTTTTAATTTTATATAGTTTGTAACTAACGATGCTTAACTTTTTATTTTTTTGTAGTAGATAACTATTGGACTTCGATCAAGGCTTCTTTCGACAAGCGCATGAACTACGACCCAAAAGTGCGGTCCGGTGATGCCGTTCCGTCGAAGGTGAGGACGCTCATATCTAGCGTCTCGAAGTTCGCATGCGTTTACAATAACGTGTCGAACTCGCGAGGTAGCGGGGAAAACGACATTATTCTTCTTGACCGAGCCAAGGACCGATACCATCGCGAGACCGGCAAAAGCTTTCCGTACGAACACGCTTGGAGAGTTGTCAAAGGCTCTCCTAAGTTCGACCCGGTCGTCTTGATGGACCCACGAAACATATGCGCGCCGAAAAATAAACGGTCGAGAACGACCGAAACCCCAACCGATTCCCCCAACGAATCCGATGCCCGTTCTAATTTCGTGAACCTCGATACCGACTCCCCCTCAAACCCGGAGCGCACACGACCGATGGGTCGAAATGCCGCAAGACGTGCGGCGTCTTCCTCTACGGCAACCGCGTCATCCGAAGCCGTGTCGATGGTTGCGACCGAACTAGGTTCCCTCACGACCACGAATAATAGGCTAATCGATGCGATTTCCCAACGACAACGAAGTATCGACTACAAGATCTACATGAAACCGCACCGGCACCTCGAGGGTTTAGAGTTGGAGGCCGCTTTGGAGGAAAAAGAACGGTTACGCGAAACGTGGGGGTTTAAAAAATATATTAGTTATTTTAGTTTTTTTAGTTTTTATGAAATGTTAATTTTAATTTTAATTATGAAATGTTTTTTTTTTAATGTTAATGTAATTTTTAGTTGTTTTAATTAATCTAATTTTAATTTTAATTTTAATTTTAATTTTAATTGTCTACTTAATGTTTATTTAAAAAAAATAAAATGAAGGGTTTGAATTAAAAATAAAATAAAATGAAGGGTATGAAATGAAAATTAAAAAAATAAAGGGAAGGGTATGAGGGGTATGATAGTGGATGAAAGGTATGGAGTTGGTAGGGTAGTGGGAAAGCTGATGTGGCAGCTGATGTGGCAGCAGGTATGGCAGGTATGGCAGGTTCCATAAAGGATGACCTAAGAATAGCCTACTTTTATGATAGTGTTTGGATGAGGAGTTATATTATCTATATATGATCACCATGAAGGAGAAATTGGTTGTATTTTTCTTTCCATTAATTCACTCTCGTTCTAAAAGCAAATCTCGACCAGGCGACTAATTCTTTGGGGATCTTGAAGCAATAACATAGCATAACTAAAGCTCTAAGTATTCAATAAAAATTAAGTCAAGTAAATGTGTGATTGTTATGTTAAAGAGCAACGAAAATACACATTCAAGGGAGTTTCATAATATTTTAAATGGGATGGATGTGTAGTATGTACAATATTTTAACGAAGTCTTGCATATTGTGTGTTTTGCTTATAATAAACTATTCAAAATGTATTATTAATCTTAAATTTTCCGATAAATGAATGTGGATTTGAAAGAAACTAGTATTAGTATATGTTAATCTAACTTGAATTCTTGAAATATGATATCATATTGAACACAAGATGGTAGCAGATTTACCATCAAACTAATTACCGATGACGATGGATCCAATGCTAGACAACGAGATCAAATGCCACCACTAAATCGTTCCATTGAAATGGAATGAAATTTAAGACCGTTAAAAGTGGCACCAATGTGTTTAGTAATTAATGAAAGTAAAAACCCTAATTGTTATATCTAATTTCTTGAAAGAATAACTATCAAAGGTTGTTTGTTTACCTCTTAGGAGTTCCATTAAGAGGCAATATCTGAATTACAAAGAGATGAATCATGTTTGACAAAAAATCTCTCTCTTAAATCTTAATGGTTCTAAAATTTTCTGAATGATTTTGGATCTTAGATCTCCTTCAACCATTCAACATTTTGTTTTCATTCTAAACACTTACCAAATAATCATATTTTATTTTACTTAGGTTGTGTTTGGCAAAAATAAGCTAGCTTATAGCTTATAAACTAGTCCATCCAAACAGGGACGGACCTAGAGAAATTTTTAAACGGTAGCACCACTTGACTATAAAAAATATATATAGATATTTTTTACAAAGTTTATATTGGTTTAGTGGTTGGTTTTTGTTTTTTAAATAAAAGATCTCGTGTTCGAGTCTTGTTAACAATTTTTTAAAAACATAATAAATATAGCATTAAAAGCTAAAAAATTAAAAAAAATGTGTCTAACTAGATTTGAACTCAAGACCTCACCTATGAAATGCAACAAACTAACAAACTAAGCCAAGGGAAGCTTATATTGTTATTGCAGTTTCAAAATATATAAGGTGGCACAGAACAAATTAGTACGGTCGCACCCTATATTTTTTTACACTGTGACGGAGGAATGATACGGTGGCCCGTGCCACCGTGGCCACCACATCACGTCCGTCCCTGCATCCAAACATATATCATAATAATCATATTTTATTTTACTTGGAGTAACGTTTTGAGAGTTTTTTGTAGCATTTTTCCAATCATATCCTTATTAATAATTAAATTCAAAAATACTTTTTTGATCAATTTACATATTCATGTTTTTACCAAACATAATTTGTTCATAAGCTAGATTACTAACAAAGGTGGCTATTTGTAACCCTTTTTAATAGGGGTGGAATGCATGGGGGAGTGTAATAAAGGAAAGTTGATGTATGTGAGCAGCAATTCATTTTTTTAGACGTAGATAATAATTCAAAAGATATAAATAATTTACATTGTTACTAACTAATTTATCAGCTATTAACTAACTTATCCATCAACAACTAATTTACCAAGCATAACCTTTAACAATATTAACCCTATAATCATCTTACAACAAACCATCCAATAACTCAAAAGAAGATGGGGCCATATGATGAAAGTTATTATGAAAAACTCTCATTGTTGTATCTGTCCTAATAGGCGGCGGGCATTGTGGGTCCAACCCCGTGCGTGCGTTTGACCCCGTTATCTCTCCTCTCTCCGTCCTTTTTCCCCTTTTTCTATTTCTATTTCTATTTCTATTTGTTTCAAATAATCCACCAATTACTACCATTTTATGCAACCTAATTAAACAATCATTAACCTAAAATATACATCATATATTATACTCCATATTTGCTTCAATCAAAACACATTCAGACTTCATTCAGGGTGTAAAAATGTTATCAAGATAACAAGTAAAAATTACACACACCCAGACCCAGTTGTCTTTCTCTCTTTATTAGAGAGAAGAAGATATAGAGATAGATAGAGAGAGAAAGAAAACACAGAAAAAGAGAACCTTTGACTAAAAATTCACCTTCCCTCTCTTCAATCTCTCCCTCTGATTACACCAAAACCCACAAAGGGTTTTCTTTTCTTTTCTTTTCTTTCTTTTTCTGCTTTTGGCTAGATTTGTGTTCAAAAGCTAGGGTTTGGTTTTTGGGTAATTTGGGTATTTTTCAATTTTCTTGATCTGAATCAGCAATTGATGACGAATCTAGGTTTTTAGCTTTGACCCACCCGAACCCGTATCCAGTTTTAAGGAAATGGATCGCCCAATCTCTTTGATTTCAGCTTCTACTCTCATCTGGTTCATTTTGGTGTTCAACATCCTCTCAAAAGTCCATGGGAATGCTGAAGGTATTTGCTTTTTTTTGTTTGTTCTTGAATCCCCTTTTTAACTTTCAATGCCCTTTTTCTTGATTTGGGTTTAATCAATTTTGTTGACTTTGATTCATGATGTTGTTGTTAACCAAATGTGGTAATTTTAGTCCAATTGGGTTTTGTTAGAATTGATTTGAATGATTAGACCTAATTTTAGTAGCTCTAGCTTTAATTATAGGCAGTGGGCCTCTAGGGTTAAGTAGTTGGAATTGTTGTTGAATTTGAGGTTTATTTGCAAATGATGGTGATGTTAATCTTGTTTTTGAAATTGAAATTCGTCGATTTTTGATGTTTTTTTTTTAAGGATGAGTTGATGGTTAAGTTTGGTGTGTGTAAGACAGGCGACGCGTTGAATGCGCTAAAGACTCAATTAGGTGATCCGAATAATGTTCTTCAAAGTTGGGATGCGACTCTCGTAAATCCGTGTACTTGGTTTCATGTTACGTGCAACAACGATAATAGCGTCACAAGAGTGTAAGCTCTTAGCGTCTCATTTCGATAAAAGAAGGTTACTATTTTTCGATCAGATGTTATTATTGTTATTGAAGGAAATTGTGGTTTTGGTGTTTGTTTTACGCAGTGATCTTGGGAACGCAAATTTGTCGGGTCAACTTGTTCCGCAGCTTGGTCAACTCACTAATTTGCAATATTTGTAAGTCAGTCTTTTTTAGTATGTGTGATTAATACAATCTATGTTGCCTTTTCTTGGGTATAAGTACTGTTTGTGTATATAACGCTCGTGAATACTTTACCACTTGGAACGTTCCGGCTTCTAACCTTATTTCTTACTATACTATAATGGTCCATTTCATGCTATTTCCACGTTTGGGACCTTCATTTTCGTCTATACATGGAGATATCGTCATGTATTTTTTTTGGGAAGTAACTACTTTTTGCGTTTGTTAATGTTATCTAAATTTGTTCAAGTTTATGCACATTGTAGTATCTTTCACCATGGCCTCGGTAGACCTTTATGACTTGATATATCTCGTGCTTCAACTAGCATTGGCTATAAATGGTATCGCTCCATTTCAATCGTGAGTGATGCACTGAACGCAAGTTGACACCCTCGTTCTTTTCAAGATTCACAAGTTGGAGGTCGTCTTGGAAACAACCACTATTACCTTCTAGGGTAGAGGTCAGGTCTTCATACGTCTCACCACTCAGGGACCCTACTTTCTATAGAGGGATATACTGGGTTTGTTTGATTTGGTTTTGTTCTTGCAAAGATTGTTCAAAATAGTGTAACTCTTGAAAGATGCTAAACTATTTCAACTAGAGAACCGATATCTTTTAAGGAAGTGATGGTGAGAAAGTATCTGGTTATGGATTTGTGAAATGTGATGTCGTGAAAGGAAATTATGACGGATGGATCATACAAAGAACCTAGAAGAGGCTTGTTGCTATATGTGTCTATATTATTATTATATATCAATCGGCTTGGTGACCATTTAATTCCAAAGAAAAGAAATTCAACTTCTTGATTTGGCATTACTAGAATATTCAAACACCTTTGAATCACTCTCTAAAAGATCCCTTTTTATCCCACACATATAGAGGTTTGATGGTCTGTGTCTAGCTGATAAAATCAAGATTCCTTTTTTCTAAAAGCCCTTTATGCACGGAAAAAGCTCGTGTTCTCAACCATGAGAAATGTAAATTTTACGTTGAGCGTTAGTCGTGACATGGAAGATGGGAAACCTTCGTTATGTTTATTTCTTAATTTCTTCTATTCACATATAAATATGTCTACAAACACATTCCATGTGGATTTCTGATATTTTTATGGAAATATATAATAAATTACTATTTACACATTTGTTATTTTACAGGGAATTGTACAGTAATAATATCACTGGAAGAATTCCTAATGAGCTTGGCAATTTAACCAACTTGGTGAGCTTGGATCTTTACCTCAACCGGTTAGATGGCGGCATTCCAGATACATTGGGAAAGCTGCAGAGGCTTCGTTTCCTGTATGACTCGCATAATTTAATTCGTCTTTTAACTTGCTGATTAGCACCTTAGCCAAAAACACTTTTACGGGATTTATTTATTTGCTATTTTTGGATTGACTATTTTGGTGGTTTTTGCAAGGACAGTCGTCTCAACAACAACACTTTGACGGGAACTATTCCGGTTTCATTAACAACTATTACTTCATTACAAGTTCTGTTAGTATCCCACTTGTTTTTCTTCTCTTTTTGATGCATATTTTATTATTATTTTTATTACTTTTTCTGGAGAAACAAAAGTAATAATAATGTTATTGATGTGTATTGTAGTGATTTATCGAACAACCTTCTTAGAGGAGATGTTCCGGTGAATGGTTCCTTTTCGCTTTTCACACCTATCAGGTACGTTATCACCCATTTTCATCTTCCATTTGGTTGAAATGTGATATCGTATGTTGACAGTGAACTTTTTTGTTTTTCTTTCAGTTTTGCCAATAATCCCGAGTTGAAACCTCCGGCAGTTACTCCTCAAACTCCAAGTCCACCGAGCTCCCAGTCTCCTTCTGGTAATTGTACGTTTATTGTTAATGCAAGCTTAAAAAAGTTGGTATCCTTTTTTAACAATCGCTTGTTAACTTACTTGTGTTTCTAATTTATGTAATTTTGTGTTTGTTTCAGTTGCGAACAGTGCCACTGGGGCCATAGCCGGAGGAGTTGCTGCCGGTGCCGCTCTTTTGTTTGCGGGTCCTGCAATCGCACTTGCTTGGTGGCGACGAAGAAAACCACAAGATCATTTCTTTGATGTACCCGGTTAGTCAGATGCTATTTATCATTTTATCTCTACTTTTGCACCATATACAAATGCTACTTGACTACACACCATAATCGGCTTTATAGGATGAAATGTCTTAATAGACTGCTTTGTAGGACCAAACAGTTTTGCCTCCTTTATAAAGGTGTTGCAATATGTTAGGATGCATCTTTTTTATACAACATATTCGACAAGTGTCTAATGAACACATATTCTCTATACTGACTTTTGCAAATAATGTTGTATAAATTTTTTAGAGTAAATTACATATTTGGTTCCTGTGGTTTACACTATATTGCACGATTGGTCCCTATTTTGAAATAATTATGGAAAAGGTCCATGTGGTTTACACTATATTGCATTGTTGGTCCTTGTGGTTTACACTATATTGCACTATTGGTCCCTATGCTTAACAGATTGATTTCACATGGAGTTTAGGGTTGGGAACCAATAGTGCAATCTAATGTAAACCACAATGACCTTTTCCATAATTATTTCAAAATAGGGACCAACAGTGCAATATAGTGTCAACTATAGGGACCAAATATGTCTTTTACTCAAAATACTAATAGGGCGTTTTATTTTGAAGGTGCCATAAAGAACTTGTGAAGACACCAAAAAACATCTTATCAAATTATTGTACCACCTTTATATAGGACGCACAATTTTTTCAGTCCTATGAACTTAAATCTTATAAAGCAGTCTATCTCGACATATTTGGCTTTTTATAAAGCCTATTTTGTTGTAGTGGCTCTTTTGGAGAGTGATGCATATTCTCACACACGACAAATGAAAATGTTGAAATGTTAGATGACAAATAAGTTCGATTTCTTTTCTTTTTACTCATGATTCTCTATGTCTGCAGCTGAAGAGGATCCGGAAGTTCATTTGGGGCAATTAAAGAGGTTTTCTCTTCGCGAGCTACAAGTTGCAACCGATAATTTCAGTAACAGGCACATTCTCGGGCGAGGTGGATTCGGTAAGGTTTACAAAGGTCGGCTTACCGATGGCTCTCTGGTAGCCGTAAAACGGCTGAAAGAGGAGCGTACTCAAGGTGGGGAGATGCAATTTCAAACGGAGGTTGAAATGATCAGTATGGCCGTTCATCGGAATCTACTTCGGTTGCGGGGATTCTGCATGACACCCACCGAGCGATTGCTCGTTTACCCATATATGGCCAATGGCAGTGTTGCATCATGCTTAAGAGGTACCAATATAGCTTTTGTGTTACGGCAAAAAGCATAAAAATTGGAACAAAGTTTGGTTTTCAGATCCTATTTGGTCTAACGAGAAACTTTCTTTCTCAATTGATATAACAAAGTTTCAAAAATTTCTATTTTGTATCCATTTTGACTGTAACCTGTTGATCTTGTAAAGTTTGATGCCATGGATACCTGTTTATGGAAAGGTACGGTGAAGTGGACTGTAGACGTCACATCCATATCATCAAATGTTACATTTTCAGTCGGCTGACGATCAAAATGGATTTAAAAGTAAAAAGTTTTGGAACTTTGTTACAATAAATGTGAAAAAGTATTTGTTACACCGATGGTTTATATTGTATTCATTGATAAATATACACTAGATGAATTTCATCAAAATGAGTATATTCATCGATGAATTTATAATATATTCATTGATGAATATATTCACTTGTATTTGTATTCTATCAACAACTAATAAGTTAGTTCTGTGGTTTTCAAATACTTGTAGAGAGGCCCGATACACAAGAGCCACTTGATTGGCCAATACGAAAGCGGATTGCATTGGGGTCCGCAAGAGGTCTTGCGTATTTGCATGATCATTGTGACCCGAAAATTATTCATCGGGATGTGAAGGCTGCGAATATATTGTTGGATGAGGAATTTGAAGCGGTTGTTGGAGATTTCGGGTTGGCTAAGCTTATGGATTATAAGGATACTCATGTTACAACGGCTGTGCGTGGTACGATTGGACACATAGCCCCCGAGTACCTATCCACCGGGAAATCTTCGGAAAAAACCGACGTTTTTGGCTACGGTGTCATGCTTCTCGAGCTTATAACTGGTCAGCGGGCTTTTGATCTTGCTCGCCTTGCCAACGACGATGATGTCATGTTGCTTGATTGGGTAACAAAGCAAATTGATCCATTTCAGCTAACAGTTAGCTTATCGTTAACAGTTAGTTCATCAGTCAAGCTAAGTATGTTTGTTTGTTTATAGGTGAAAGGGCTATTGAAGGAAAAGAAGTTGGAGACATTAGTAGATGGTGATTTGAAAGGTAATTACATCGACGAAGAGGTGGAACAGCTAATACAGGTAGCGTTGTTGTGCACACAAGGGACTCCATTGGAGCGGCCGAAGATGTCGGAAGTGGTGAGAATGTTGGAAGGTGACGGGCTAGCGGAGAGGTGGGAGGAATGGCAGAAAGAGGAGATGTTCCGCCAAGACGTCAACTCGGCACATAATCCAAATACTGATTGGATTATTGCCGATTCGACTTACAACCTTCGCCCCGATGAATTATCTGGTCCCAGATGATTTATTTTATCCAAACCCATATTTATCATCATCATCAACATTGTGCATACGGAAATTCTTCTTTCTTGTTGTTGTGGTCACTTAAGACTCTGCTCTTTCTCGTGTCTAGAGTTTTGGTTGTTTTAATTGGTGTCTATAGATTGGCAGGTGGGAGTAAAGAGTTTTTCAACCCCAAATGCTATTTTAATTTTTAATGTATTTTGGTTTTTGTTATGTAGTAAGTAAACCAGATGAACAAATAAATACATTTTCTGCGTTTTTCGTTTCATTTCAATCAAGTTTTTGTTATAATGATTACGACAATTCGAGCACCCCATGGATTACAAAGAAAAAGTAAGACCATTGACAACCCAATCGGTCTAAAGTATCGACAAAATAAGTGAAAAGTAATGTTAGTGCATGTACTACGCATATCGGAAAATGGCAAATGGCATATTCTCTTCACTTCCTTCACTGGTTCCAATTCGAGGTTTGCCTTTAACCTCAGACTCTTGCCAAATTTAAAATGCTTTCAGTTATGGCACATAACGATGGAAAAAAAAACTTAAAAGAATTAAAAAGGTAGTGGTTAAAAATTCTGACCTGCGGTAAGTGAAAGTAAATATAGGTATTTGCTGTTGCTGGATTATGGTTTTCTGCACCTTTGCCCCAATCATAGCATACCTTAAGATAACGATACATGTAACTGCATTATAATTTCACATGGGTAGTTTAGTAATTTATCAATTTCGTCCATCACCCTGAAAAAGATGCATTTTTGTCCGAGTCCAATGTGGGGCCAAACGTGGGATGACAAATACTCGTGTCATTTGGAGAAAAGAGGAAGAACGAACATGCATGATACAAGAGTAAACGGCAGAACATAGACATTGCAAGTTTTGGTGGGTCTTTTTTAACAGAAATTATTATCATATATCGTGTGTGTTAGTAAAGCCATACCGCATAAGCAAATACCGAACCATCAGATGAAAAACCACAAATCTCAAATAGGTAGAATGACACACCTTTTACAAAAATTGAGAAACAACATCCCACAGAAACTCTACACTAGTCTGAAAAAATATTCAGAATTTATGGAAATTATTTTTTTCATACACAATATTAACCCAAGAATCCTAACAAATCCATCCATCCTTAAAATGAGAACATGTATCTAATTGAGAACTAGTAAGCCGAAACTATTACTTAAAGCCTGACATATAATTTGGATCCCTAATAATTAAGAAAAGTTGATAACCACATTGAGTTTAATATATGCTACAAAGAAAAGAAAAAAAAAATGTAACCAACAAGAATCAAACCAATCTTGAATTTGAACTTGAAAAGTATCAAAATCTTTACTTCAAACTTAACGTTTTTCCGTCAACAGTATTGTGGAGGATTGGTTAGCGCTCGGGGGTTTATAGTGTCCTAACCGAGTTCGAGCCTTCCCGTGCGCATGTCTGGGACATTTAAGTGGAGCCATGTCATGTTTAGCCCCCAAAATCGCCAGGATTAGTCAGGGTTTGGCCCATATACCCTTCCAAAAAAAACCTAACTTTTTCTAGAGGAAAGAGTGAACTCTAATTTTGGTCCTTGACATTTAGTAAAAAAATTGAAAATGGAACCTAAACTTTGATAAGTCAATAAGGCATCCTCATGTTTTGCATTTTGCTTTGAAATAGGGACCTAAACTTGTATTTTAGCTTCATATATTATTATATTTGTACATAGTTGTTAATAAAAATAGAACAAAATGACTTATAATTTTAGAACAGTGAAATTAAAGAAATTGGTAAAGAGACAAAGATGCCCCTCATTCTAACTAACATTATCAATGGAGTTAGTGGCCAAGGACCATTTTTAGAGAAAAAGGATTTTTTGGGGTATAATAATTAACATTAATAAGGGTATAATTGGAAAAAGCTACAATAAGCTCCTGAAACGCTGCTCCAACTAGCGTTTTAATAAGCTGGCTTATGGTGCATCCAAACATGTACTAACTTATTTTTGCCAAGCAAAGCCGAAGTCCCAATCTCTAAAACGATTGAAGAAGTTGATACTTTAAAGCTAGCTTAACTAGATCACAAATAGGGAGTCAAAGCATGAGCATGATTGAGGGGGGGAGAAACCAACAAATGAGGAACAAATCATGATGACTCAAGAAGAAGAATTGGCTGATGAAAAGGCCAATAAAGCAACAAACAAAGTACTTAGAAAGTCCATATTAGCTGCTAAGCCAAAGAATCTGAAATTGATTCTCTTTTTGAAGAAACTTAGATTGCTTAAAAAGTTCAGGAAGCATTTGATCGTTCTAAAATTGAATTAAGTTAAGGAGATCAAGACCAACTTTGGTGCTGAAATCCTCCCTCATCTATAGCTAAAACAAGTTCATTGATGAAAACCTAAAGATAAAGATTTGAAAAATGAAAATCTACCCTATTATATATTCATGGATATTTTTCTTTCAATATCAATTTAGTTAATAAATTTTGGATGTTTCAACTTTCAATATCAGTTTAGTTAAGAAATAGATTATTCAAATTATGAGTTTTAAGTTTTCTAATACCATTTTCTTATATAATTATACTGTTTATATATATGATAAACAAAGTTGAGCTAATAGCACACTTAAAATAAAAAAGCGTCCTAATAGTGTGTTTTATAGGATGCTAAAGTTTATAGGACACTTCTCAAAAGCGTCCTATAAAATTAGCTAATACGACACTTTATTTTTTTGAAAATCTTAAAAACTTGTTATGACGCCTAAAAGCGTTCTATAAACTTATTGCAACGCCTTTAGATAGGACGCTTTTGTGTTTGGTCCTATAAATTAGTGTCTTATAAAACACTCTATTAGACGATTTTTTTATTTATAAACTCAATTTTGTTGTAGTGTAAGGACCAAGTTTTGTCAGATCTCGTTTTATATGAGAATGGAATCCAAAATACATTAGGAACCAAATCTTGTGTTGGTTCAGTTTTTGTATTTCCGGTATACAATTTTTTTGGTTAAAACCCGTTGTATCGTGCGGGTACACGCAAGGTTTATATATTATCTAATTTGTGACATAAAACAATATAGATTCATAAAGTTAACATCGAGAAGGAAGGAAATAGAACAAAAAACGAAACATGTTCGCCGTTTCAAGTTTTCAGTTTCGATTTTTAAATGTTTTACACCACATCGCACACAAGTAAACAACTAGTATTTATACAAAAGAATGAATATTATTAGGAAACACTCAAGAAAAACCCCAAAGCCGTAGGATCTCAATTCTTTTATGCATCTTAATAATAAAAAAGACAAGTTTTTTGAGAAATTAATTATTTTAGCCATTTAAAAAATTAGAATTCAGTTCCTACCCTTTTTCTCTCTAAACATCTCTAAATACCCCAAAGTCCCACGAACCCGAAGAACACCCCTATTAGCGATCTCCGGCCAAAACATCCCCTCCGACATGCCAAAGCAGCCCGCTAACAAATCACACTACTAATAGGTTGTACTCCCACAATTTGGTTATATACCAACAACGCTAATAGGGGTGTACTCCGACATGAATCTTACCACTAGATGAATTCATGTTATATAAACCACACCGTTAATAGGGATGTACTCCCACAATCTTGTTCTCCAGCTTATAGCTCCATCTATGTTAATTTTCTCGCTTTGCCCTTACTCACTCACTAGTGGGCTTGATTGCCGCTAGGTTTTAGAGGTGTTTTAATATCCTTGAGAAAGAATATGAAGATACAAATAAAAAAATGTTAAAAGATTGAAAAAGTGAAATGTTAAATGACCATTTTCAGAAACAATCCTCGCCCATTTGGTCTGAGAACCAAATCCATAGAATAGTGCATACCACCAAATCAATCAATTACATAAAAATAATGTAAAGACGATGCATTATTGATGTCTGAAAGAAAATAAATAAAAAAGAAATAGTAAAAAAGAAGGAAAGTTCAAAAAGCTTTTATCATGGCCTCTTCCATGGCCTTGCCTAGTAGTTTCCTACTTTTCTTCGTTTTCTTTATGTAACTCTCTTTATGTTTATATAGTAAGCCATAACACCAATTATCTTCTGGATTTGATCTTTGCATTGATTACATTCCTTCTTTCTCTATACAAATATATGGGTGAATCTCCATCATCATTAATAGGGAATGCCGAACCCTTTAAGGGAAGCAATGGAGCTCCATCGTTTGAATGTGTGATAGGCGACAGATTTAATTCGGGACACGCAGGCAGTATTTCTAGTGTTAATGCACCGCCTTCATTCACCGACATGTTGAGGGTGAAGTTATTTTCTTCCCGTTTTGCCAATAATCCCAAGTTGAAAGCTTCAACTCCGGCAGTCACTCCTCAAACTCCAACTCCACCGAGCTCCCAATCTCCTTTTGGTAATTGTACATTTAGGGGTTCTGTTTTTTTAAAAGTATACCTCTTGAAACCTTTTAAATTAAGAGGTTTGCAACTTTAGATTGTTCTGTTTGTTTTATTTTTAAGAAAAAGTCTTAAAACCTCTTTTGGTGTTGTTTTTTAGAGGATGATTGGAGTTGAAGTGTTGGTGGGCCAATCAAGTTTGATGTTTTTTGTGTAAAATTTTGTATTATGGTTGGAGATGCTTTTTAAGACCGCGTGTTTTATTATAAAAAAAAAAGGTCTGAAACCCTCTTACTTTCCTCTAAAATTTTAAGAGATGTACCATCTACCTCTTATTATTTAGATATAAAATCAAACTTCAGACTTCCTGAAATTGTTTAGATATGAAGTCGTCTCTTGAAAAAACAAACGGACACCTTATTGTTAATGCATGCTTAAAAAAGTTGGTATCCTTTTTTATCACAACATTAATCTACTCTTTACGTTAAAAATCGCGTGTTAACTTACTTGAGTTTCTTCCTTGTAATAAAAGACAAGTTTAAAAGAAGTTGCATGTATTATGGACCTGTTTACAACCTACAATCTTATTCTTAACGATTAAATGAAAATCATATTCTATTTTACGTAATGTTGATGTGTTTTTTCAGTCGCAAAAAGTGCCACTGAAGCCGTAGCCAGAGGATCCGTTACTGCAGGTGCTGCTCTTCGGTTTGCGGGTCCCGCAATCGTACTTGCTTGGTGGCGGCGGAGAAAACCACAAGCTCATTTCTTTGATGTACCCGGTTAGTCAGATACTATTTGTTCACACCATTTACCACTACCCAACGATCACTTTTGTACCATATACAAATGCTACTTGACTACACCATAATCGGCTTTATAGGATGAAATGTCTTAATAGATTGCTTTATAAAGGTGTGACAACATGTTAGGATGCATCTTTTTTATACAACATATTCGACAAGTGTCTAATGAACACATATTCTATAGGGACTTCTGCAAATAATGTACGTTTTATTTCGAAAGTGCCATAACAAACTTGTGAAGACACCAATAAACGTCCTATCATCTTATTGTACCACTATTACATAGGACAGCCAATTTTTCCAGTCCTATGAACCTAAGTCTTATAAAGCAGTCTATTAGAATATTTTGACATATTTGGCGTTTTATGTAGCCTATTTTGTTGTAGTGGCTCTTTTGAAGAGAGACACATGTCACACACGACAAACGAAAATATTGAATGTTAGATGACAAATGGGTTCGATTTCTTTCTTTTTACTCATGATTCTCTATGTCTGCAGGTGAACAGGATTTGGAAATTCATTTAGGGCAATTAAAAAGGTTTTCTCTTCGCGAACTACAAGTTGCAACCGATAATTTCAGTAACAGGCGCATTCTTGGGCGTGGTGGATTTGGTAAGGTTTACAAAGGTCGGCTTTCCGATGGCTCTCTGGTAGCCGTAAAACGGCTAAAAGAGGACCGTACTCAAGGTGGGGAGATACAATTTCAAACGGAGGTTGAAATGATCAGTATGGCCGTTCATCGAAATCTGCTGCAGTTGCGGGGGTTTTGCATGACACCCACCGAACGATTGCTCATTTACCCATATATGGCCAATGGCAGCGTTGCATCATGCTTAAGAGGTACCAACATAGCTTTTGTGTTGCGCAAAAAGCATAAAAAATGCAACAAAGTTTGGTTCAGATGCTTTTTGGTGTAACGAAAAAATGCTTTTCTCAATTGATTTAACAAAGTTTCAAAATTTTCTATTTTTTATCCATTTTGACCGTAACCTGTTGATCTTGTAACATTTAATGGCATGAATACCCATTTATGGAAAGGTTACGGTGAAGTGAAGAGTAGAGGTCACATCCATATCACCAAATGTTACATATTTAGTAGGCAGACGATCAAAATGGATACAAAATAAGAAGCTTTGTAACTTTGTTACAATAAATGAGAAAAAGTTTATTTGTTACACAGAGGGTTTATATTGTATTCATTGATAAATATACACTAGATGAATTTCATCAAAATGATTATATTCATCTACATTCATTGATGAATATATTCACTTGTATTTGTATTCTATTGACCACTAACAAGTTAGTTCTGTGGTTTTCAAATACTTGTAGAGAGGGCTGATTCACAAGTGCCACTGGATTGGCCAGTACGGAAGCGGATTGCATTGGGGTCCGCAAGAGGTCTTGCGTATTTGCATGATCATTGTGACCCGAAGATTATTCATCGGGATGTGAAGGCTGCAAATATATTGTTGGATGAGGAGTTTGAAGCAGTTGTTGGAAATTTCGGGTTGGCTATGCTTATGGATTATAAGGATACTCAGGTCACAACAGCCGTGTGTGGTACAATTGGACACATAGCCCCCGAATACCTATCCACCGGGATATCTTCGGAAAAAACAGACGCCTTTGGGTATGGCGTCATGCTTCTCGAGCTTATAACTGGTCAGCGGGCTTTTGATCGTGCTCGCCTTGCCAACGATGATGATGTCATGTTGCTTGATTGGGTAACAAAGTTCATATTTTTATACTTAATTTTTCCACAACTAGCTTAAACGTTTCAGCCAACATCTAGTTTTTCAACTAACAGTTAAGTTATCAGTAATTTATCAGCCAGGCTAAGTTTGTTTGTTTGGTTACAGGTGAAAGGGCTGTTGAGGGAAAAGAAGTTGGAGACATTAGTAGACTGTGATCTGAAAGGTAATTACATCGATGAGGAGGTGGAACAGCTAATACAAGTAGCGTTGTTGTGCACACAAGGGACACCATTGAAACGGCCAAAGATGTCGGAAGTGGTGAGAATGTTGGAAGGTGACAGGTTAGCGGAGAGGCGGGGGGAGTGGCAGAAACAGGAGATGTTCCACCAAGATGTCAACTCGGCACAAATTCCAAATACGGATTGGATTTTTGCCGATTCGATTGACAACCTCCGGCCCGATGAATTATCCGGCCCCAGATGATTTATTTTATCCAAACCCATAATTATCATCATCATCAACGATGTGCATATGGAAATTCTTCTTTCTTGTTGTTGTGGTCACTTAAGACTCTGCTTTTTCTTGTGTCTAGAGTTTTTGTTGTTTTAATTGGTGTCTATAGAGTGGCAGGTGGGAGTAAAGAGTTTTTCAACCCCAAATGCTATTTTAGTTTTTAATGTATTTTGGTTTTTGTTATGTAGTAAGTAAACCAGATGAACAAATAAATACATTTTCTACAATTTCCGTTTCCTTTGGATCAAGATTTCGGTTATACAAATAAAAAAGTGTTTTAATTTTGGTGTGATTGACCAAACATAAAGTAAACACAATGAGATAATTTTGAATTATTGATGTCTGAAAGAAAAAAAGAAAAAAAAAAGGAAAGTTCAAAAAGTTTTCATGGCCTCTTCCATGGCCTTTCCTAGTAGTTCCTCCCTACTTCCCTTGGTTTTCTTTTTGTCAATTTGTTTTATGTTTATATAGTAAGCCTTCTTTTATGTTTATTTAGTAAGCCATAACACCACTTATCTTCTGGATTTGGTCCTTGTTTCTCTATACAAATATGGGTGCATCTCCATCATCATTATTATCTGGGGTCACCGAACCCATTAGGGGAAGCAGTAGAGCTCCATCATTTGAATGTGTGATAGGCGACAGATTTAATTCTGGACAGGCAGGCAGTATTTCTAGTGCTAATGCACCGCCTTCATTCACCGACATGTTGAAGGCGAAGTTATTTTCTTCCCGTGTTGCCCATAATCCCGAGGTGAAAGCTTCAACTCCGGCAGTCACTCCTCAAACTCCAACTCCACCGAACTCCCAGTCTCCTTCTCCTTCTGGTAATGGTACGTTTCGGGGTTCTCTGTTTTTTTTAAAGGATACCTCTTGAAACCTCTTAAGTCTGAAAATTAAAAGGTTTGCAAACTTAAAACTGTTTGTTTTATTTTTAAGAAAAGGTCTTAAAACCTCTTTAAGTCTGAATATTAAAACTGTTAGTATCTCCAACCGATGGTCACATTCCCATTTTGACGGTCGAAACCCTTCCAATCGTCCACTAAGACCAACTCCAACCCATAACACCAAAACACTAAAATTGGTAAGACCCTTAACAGTAAAAAAAAAAGGTTCAATTCCAACTATACTTTAAAAAAAACACCAAATTTGTAAATTTATACAAATTTTGATCCATAACCCCTTACATGGTGGGTCATGTTGGTTTTGGTGGGTGAATAGTGTCTCACCAAATTTGATGATTTTTGGTGCAAAAAATATTGACACTGCAAAAAAACAATTTGAGCTATGACGGATTGGTTATCGTTCGGTATTCATAACGCCGTAACCGAGTTTGAACCTTCCTGTGCATGCCTGAAGACATTTAAGTAAGACCATATTTAACTCTCAAAATTATCGTGATTTAGGGCCGTTTACTTGAACTTACCTGGTAAGTACTTACCGGGTCAATTTATCTTACGGGGAGAACATGAACATGACTACAATCTTACCCGGTAAGAGCGATAGCATGGACCGAAAGTCTTACCCGGGTAAGTGAGATCCACCACTCTTACCCGATAAGAGCTTACCGGATAAATTGTTGCATACGATACCGTTTTAAGAGACTAAAATGTTGTACCATATGGTAGCTGATAGTGTTCAATTCTACCGGTAAGCACTTACCGGGTAAGTGTTCAAGTAAACGGCCCCTTAGTCGAGCGGAACATCTTTTCAAAAAAAAATTAAGTTTAAGATATGATTGACATCCACCATATTCCACGGCATTTTTAGGATGGCCCGTCACTATTTTATTTAAATAACTATTTTAATGCATTTCATTAATAATATGAGTTTGTTTTAGATATAATTATACATGTTATGTATTTAAAATACATATTAAAGTTTGTTTTCTTTTTCTTTTTTAATTGCTCATTATGTAGATAGTTTTATTCCCGTAAATTAAATAAAAAAATTATTATTTCTACTTTTCCAATTATTCATCAAATAAATAAATTTTTAGAATTATATATTATTATAAAATATAAATACAATTTATAAATATTGTTATTAAAAATAGTTAATAATGAATAAAATATTTTGTTTTAATATGAAATATACAAACTCGGTGTTGCTTTTTAGAGAATGACATCAAATTTGGTGTTTTTGGTTTAAATTTGGTGTTATGGTTCGAGATGCTCTTTAAGACTGTTTGTTTTATTTAAAGAAATAGAAGGTCTAAAACCCTCTTACTGTCCTCTAAAATTTTAAAAGATGCACCATCCACCTCTTATTGTTTAGATGTGAAATCACCTCTTGAAAAACAAACGAAACCTTATTGTTAATTCGAGCTTAAAAAACTTGGTATCCTTCTTTATCACATCATTAATCTACTCGTACATTAACAATCGCTTGTTAACTTACTTGAGTTTCTTCCAGTAAAAGACATGTTTAAACAAAGTTGCATGTATTATGGACCCGTTTACAACCTACAATCTTATTCTTAACGATTAAATGAAATCATATTCTAATTTATGTAATGTTGATGTGTTTTTTCAGTCGCAAACAGTGCCACTGGGGCCATAGCCGGAGGATCCGTTGCTGCAGGTGCTGCACTTCGGTTTGCGGGTCCCGCAATCGCACTTGCTTCGTCGCGGCGAAGAAAACCACAAGATCATTTCTTTGATGTACCCGGTTAGTTTTGTTCACACCATTTACCTCTACCCAACGATCACTTTTGTAACATATACAAATGCTACTTGACTACACCATAATCGGAAGAGCATCTATTCCATCAACACAAGTTATTCCAGCAACAGCTCTTACTGTAACAGAACTAGGACCGTCAACTCCAACTGTCCTTATAGGCGAAAGCCAACTCCTTGACAGATTACGGAGCTACCCAACTTCTCTTAATGCCAAGTAGTAGAAAAACCGCTTTCCCGAGCTGGTTGGATGATCGGCTTTCTAGGATGAAATGTCTTAATAGACTGCTTTATAAAAGTGTTATAATATTTTAGGATGCATCTTTTTTTATACAACATATTCGACAAGTGTCTAATGAACGCATATTCTATAGGGACTTTTGCAAATAATGTACGTTTTATTTCGAAAGTGCCATAAAGAAAGAACTTGTGAAGACACCGATAAACGTCCTATCACCTTATTGTACCACCTTTACATAGGACACAATTTTTTCAGTCCTATGAACTTATGTCTTATAAAGCTGTCTATTAGAATATTTTGACATATTTGGCCTTCTATATAGCCTATTTTGTTGTAGTGGCTCTTTTGGAGAGTGACATATTCTCACACACGACAAACGAAAATGTTGAAATGTTAGATGACAAATGGGTTCGATTTCTTTCTTTTTACCAGTAACTAAAGAGAATCCGGATGTTCATTTAGGGCAATTAAAGAGGTTTTCTCTTCGCGAACTACAAGTTGCAACCGATAATTTCAGTAATAGGCACATTCTTGGGCGTGGTGGATTCGGTAAGGTTTACAAAGGTCGGCTTACCGATGGCTCTCTGGTAGCCGTAAAACGGCTAAAAGAGGAGCGTACTCAAGGTGGGGAGATGCAATTTCAAACGGAAGTTGAAATGATCAGTATGGCCGTTCATCGAAATCTACTTCGGTTGCGTGGATTTTGCATGACACCCACCGAGCGATTGCTCGTTTATCCATATATGGCCAATGGCAGCGTTGCATCATGCATAAGAGGTACCAATATAGCTTTTGTGTTACGGAAAAAAGCAAAAAGTTTGGTTCAGATCCTATTTGGTGTAACGAAAGACTTTTTTTTTCTCAATTGATATAACGAAGTTTCAAAAATATCTATTTTGTATCCATTTTGACCGTAACCTGCTGATCTTGGAACGTTTGATGGCATGGATACCCGTTAATGGAAAGGTTACGGTGAAGTGGATAGTAGACGACGTCACATCCATATCACCAAATGTTACATATTCAGTAGGCTAGCGATAAAAATAGATTAAAAAAGAAAGAAATTTTGGAACATTGCTACAATAAATGAGAACAAAAGTTATTTATTACACCGAGGGTTTATATTGTATTCATTGATAAATATACACTAGATGAATTTCATCAAAATGAGTATATTCATCGATGAATTTATATATATTCATTGATTAATATATTCACTTGTATTTGTGTTCTATCGATGACTAACAAGTTAGTTTTGTGGTTTTCAAATACTTGTAGATAGGCCCGGTACACAAGAGCCACTGGATTGGCCAATACGAAAGCGGATTGCATTGGGGTCTGCAACAGGTCTTGTGTATTTGCATGATCATTGTGACCCGAAGATTATTCATCGAGATGTGAAGGCTGCGAATATATTGTTGGATGAGGAGTTTGAAGCAGTTGTTGGAGATTTCGGGTTGGCTATGCTTATGGATTATAAGGATACTCAGGTCACAACAACCGTGTGTGGTACGATTGGACACATAGCCCCCGAGTACCTAGCCACCGGGATATCTTCGGAAAAAACAGACGTCTTTGGGTATGGCGTCATGCTTCTCGAGCTTATAACTGGTCAGCGGGCTTTTGATCGTGCTCGCCTTGCCAACGATGATGATGTCATGTTGCTTGATTGGGTAACAAAGTTCATATTTTTCTACTTAATTTTTCCACAACTAGCTAAAAAATTTCAGCCAACATCTAGTTTTTCAACTAACAGTTAATTTACGAGGGTAATTTATCAGCCCGGCTAAGTTTGTTTGTTGGGTTACAGGTGAAAGGGCTGTTGAGGGAAAAGAAGTTGGAGACATTAGTAGACGGTGATCTGAAAGGTAATTACATCGATGAGGAGGTGGAACAGCTAATACAAGTAGCATTGTTGTGCACACAAGGGACACCATTGGAACGGCCTAAGATGTCTGAAGTGGTGAGAATGTTGGAAGGTGACGGGCTAGCGGAGAGGTGGGGGGAGTGGCAGAAAGAGGAGATCTTCTGCCAAGATTTCAACATGATACATAATACAAATATGGATTGGCTTATTGCCGATTCGATTGACAACCTTCACCCCGATGAATTATCTGGCCCCAGATGATCTATTTTATCCAAACCCATATTTATCATCATCATCAACATTGTGCATATGGAAATTCTTCTTTCTTGTTGTTGTGGTCTCCTAAGAGGCTAAAGAGTTTTCCTTGTGCGTCTAGAGTTTGGTTTTTTGTTGTTTTAATTGGTGTCTATAGATTGGCAGGTGGGAGTAGAGAGTTTTTCAAGCCCAAATGCTATTTTAACTTTTAATGTGTTTTGGTTTTTATTATGTAGTAAGTAAACCAGATGAACAAATAAATACATTTTCTTAGTTTTCCTTCCCGTTTCGTTTCAATCAAGATTTTGTTAAAACGATTACGACAATTCGAGCAACCCATGGATTGCAAAGAAAAGGTAAGATCATTGTCAACCCAATCGGTCTACAATACCGACAAAATAAGTGCCAAGTAATGTCAGTTAATGTACAACGCATATCGGAAAATAGCAAATGGCAAATGGCATATCTTCTTCACTTCCTTCCACTGGTTCCAATTCGAGGTTTGCCTTTAACCTCGGACTCCTGCCATATTTAAAATGCTTTTAGTTATGTCACATAACAACGATAGAAAAAATAAGTTAAGAAATAAAAAGGAAGCGGTTAAAAATTCTGACCTGCGGTAAGTGCAAGTAAATATAGGTCTTCGCTGTTGCTGGATTATGGTTTTCTGCACCTTTGCCCCAATCATAGCATACCTTAAGATAACGATGCATGTAAGTACTTTATAATAAATAAAAAAATCGTGATTTCAACCAGGTAAGAAACAGGATCCAGCTCGAAGCAAAGATTCGTGGAAGGTTTTAGGATTTAAATTTCACATGGGTAGTTTAGTAATATATCATGTGTGTTAGTGAAGGCATACCGCATAGGCAAATACTGAACCATCATTGTTGAAGCTACTGCAAGGTATAGGTTGATTGCACCTTGACATGGCCTGTGGAACAATCAGATGAAAACCCACAAATCTCAAATAGTCAGAATGACACCTTTTACAAAAATTGAGAAACAATTAACTCAGGGCAGCATGCTTTAGCTGTCGGTGAACCTTGTCGGGGCAAAGCCTCATATACCCTTCCACACACACACACACACACAAAAAAAAGGCACAGAAACTCTACACTGCACTTCCTCTATTCCAGTCAGAAAAAATATTCAGAATTTATGGAAATTGAAAAATCGAAACTACTACTTCTTGTTCAAACTGATATAAAGGGCAATAATTGAGAAAAGATTGATAACCACATTGAGTTTAATATATGCTACAAAGAGGAGAAAAAGATTGTGCTATGAATACACCAACAAATAAGAATCAAATGAATTTTGAATTTGAACCTGGAAAGCATCAATCTCCACTTCAAACTTAATTTTTTCCAGAAGCGGAGGCTAGATGGAGAGAGATTCGAAGTTTAAAAGGGAAATTTAACCCGGTTGTTATGGCAGAAGAAAAAAAGAATATTTGATGACAGTTGCTAATTAAGCAATATATGAATTTCCAAACTGAAAACCGAACAGATAATGACAACAAAATTGTATACAGCACACCTTCAATCGTTGTTTGCTATCTTTATCCCAGAAGTTAAAAGCACCATCAGATCCAGCAGTCGCAAATGTGTGGTGAACCTGAAAAGGGAAACATTAGAAAGTTCATTTGAACCTCAAACGGCTGAACCAGCTGAATAGCATAAATAATCTTTTCATAAAAAAAATGAAGTATCTTACAGGATGAAAATTAAGAGAATTGACAGAGTATATATCATTTCCTTCTCTGTGGCATTTAAAAGTGAAGTTTTTACTTTGCTGTTGTTCATCAAGATGGTGCACACCAACTCTCCCTTCGATTGACCCAACCTAAGGACCAAAATTAACCATCACATAAATATACAGCATTTAAAAGAACATGATAAGTGAATATGGAAGTAGGATTTAGGAACATACCAAGAAACCTTGCTGATCTGGAAAGGCAGCAACACACCTAGTTTGGTACTTTAGGGGCGAGGGGATTCTCTTAAACTCGGCCTGTTGTGATCCACGTGGAGTCAATATCACAAATTCAAACTTCTCCAACTTTTTGCATTTAAAGAAAATAAAACATGCAATCTCATATGCCCACATGTATAAAAAATACCATTTGTTTTATCCTATTTCAAAAAGAATTTTTTATTATCTATATTCAGGTATGCATTGTCACTCAAGGTTCTACAGATGACATAGTTGTCAGTAGCGTATAGCGACCACGATTTAATATTTAGCGATAGCCTTCTAAAAGATAAATTATATATTAATATATTACCTTAAAAGTCTTAAATTATTATATATATTAGAGAACAAAACATAATACCAAGTGTCTTAAGTCTTAAACTATTACATATTAGAGAACAAAATATAATAGGTAAAAACCCTAGTATTTATCAATGTAGAAAAAATAAAAAATAATTACGAAAATGCCATCGCTATCGCTATATACCAGATAGCAGTACATGGTCGCTATCGCTATTTTGCGCTATTTATCGCTATTGACAACAGTGACAGATGAGTAGATGCATGTCATTGCCATCCAAACAGACTGAAATAATTTTCATAAAGATAACTGAAATGGTGCCTTATCAGACGTATGTGCTATAAGCCTAATGAGACTGTAGGCACCTAAAATGTGCATAAACGGCCTTGTTACTCAAAATCAAATTAATAATCTGATATTTTTGATAAACCGCACCCGAAATCGAATGCTTGAAGAGCAATAGCGTCTGGAATTCGAGACCCAGAAATCTCCCGTTCAAAGACAAGAAACAAAAGTAATTTTCTGCCTAACCCTAGAGGCAATCAGTCCCTTGGCTAAAACCGACCCCCCCCCCCCCCCCCCCCTCTTCCCAAAATTACCAAAACATACCTAAAATAAAGATTGATGCCATAATATTAAACAAGTACTAATAAATGATTCATACGAATTCTTAATCCCTAATACCGCCAACCAAGCACCCCTTGAAATCCCAAGAGGTATTCAAATTCCCTTCTTCACCCAGGGGGGAAAGCCTCCATATGATATAAAGTAGGACCATATAGCATCAATTTGTGCAACTCTAACCTCCCTTTAACACCCTCTGGGTAGGGGGAGGGGGTTTAAAACCATTAATATCACACACAAGTTGCATGAAAATAAAAGAGAATGCATGCATGGAACATGATTCGGTTTATAGGTTTACTAAATTAGGGATCTACCAAATGGAAGTACCTTGAAATTGGGTCAACTTTCGTAATGTTAAAATTCACTGTATCCAACCAAAATCAGCTGTTGAAAACTAATGCTTACCTTCTAAAGAAGAGCATTCTCTAGGATCACGTAAGAGAAAGGACCACAATTTCACCTCTTATATATATATATATATATATATATATAGGGGTGGGTTCAATTGTGAACCACTTTTTGGTTGTGAACGTGAGGACAACCGAGAGCGTGACACGTGGCGGATGACTAAGCGCCACGTCAAGTCCACGGCGGATGACTAGGCGCGATTCATGGGGAGGGCATTGAATTAAAGGGGGGACCACACTCAAAGACAACGTGGCGCCTAGTCATCCGCCACGTGTCGCGCTCTCAGCTGTCCTCACGTTCACAACCAAAAAGTGGTTCACATTTAAACTTTCCTCTATATATATATATATATATATATATATATATATATATAGGGGTGGGTTCAAATGTGAACCACTTTTTGGCTGTGAACGTGAGGACAACCGAGAGCGCGACACGTGGCGGATGACTAGGCGCCACGTCAGATCCACGGCGGATGACTAGGCGCAATTCATGGGAGGGCATTGAATTAAAGAGGGGGACCACGCTCAAAGTCGCCACGTGTCGCGCGCTCGGTTGTCCTCACGTTCACAACGAAAAAGTTGTTCACATTTGAACTTTCCTCTATATATATAACTTAATATATAGTATGCCTAATACATATCAAGTCAAACCATAGCAAAAAACCAATAAAAGTGATAGATTCTTTAGTCTAGACTGCTTAGAATACTTACGCTATGTTATGCTTTTGGTTTCTTAATGCATGTCTTTCAAAAAAAAAAAAGAATACTTATGCTATGAGGATCCACTTAAGACTCCAGGCAGATTTAAGGGTTAAGCTGTTTATATATGAGTAAATAAGAATTTTTATTTGCTTCAGAAGCTTACACCAAGGTCATGAAGTCCAATTTTCAGCAAACAAGCCAAATTCAAAACATAGAAGGGGAAACAATTAAAAGGGTACTATTTCCCGGCTCCTAAAATGAATAGATTTTGTAGTTTGTTCATGGTAAATACATATCACTTGAGCAGTCAGCAACTACATCCAATTCAAATCAAAAGTTAACCTCAAAAAAGCCCTTGCCATTGTTATTGCGGTAAATTTACACCAAATTGCAGTGAAATTTGAGTGACATAGAACAGTACCTGAGGGTTCTGCAAGTTGAATACTATAAGATTTCTATCTGCAGTGCCAACAACCATCAAGGGATGTCTCACGGTAAGAGCATAGCAGCGCTCAGGAAGTTGCTGAGTGTGAACTGGATTTGGTTGCCTCAAGTCCCAGTATCTAGAAGAACGCAGCATCATGTAAAAATCAAGTCGAAATAAAATAAAAAACAGATATGGGTTTTAGTATGTGTCAAATAGTTGGATGATAACAAATTAACCCATGATATAAAATGCAAGGCCACAATAGCCAACGTTAAAGGAGAAGTAGCAGAGTACTAAAATTGGGCATTGATGAAGACTATACGACAGAGCCTGAAGACTGCATCAAAGTTAAGATAGCTCTTGTGCTGAAAGTTTTGACCAACTTCAAACCATAAAATCATGAAAGAAACTTCTTTGAGGGTAGGTAACCGATAGATGCTAACTCAAGAGTTCTCTCAAATATTCTATACATGGAGGATAGTGTTGTAAAAGTAAAAAAGGAAATTGCCATGTAATATTAAAGCACTAGTAACAAACTATAAAGGTAAGAATAAATTCATTAATTAGCAAAATGGGAAAGTTATAAGATCCTCCCTTAAATGATCTTCTGCATAAATCATTGACTTAGCATGAAACAAAGACATCTTGACATCAAATTTTGAGTGATCATCTAAAAGCACGTGTGTGTATACAATTACAAATTTTTGTATGGAGTCGCTTTTCCATTAGGCATTTGATAAATGTATGCACACCTTTCTTCCTAGGAAAACTTGACACTTGCCAAATATTTAGATATAAATAAATCCACATAACAGTTTCAACAACATACAGAATGAAGACACAGACTCATGTACACCATTCACTACCCCGATAATAGAAAGGGATTTACAAAGAAAAACAAAATTCCAGATAATTATTCACACCTTACAGTTTTATCCCAGCTTCCCGATACCAAAAGGTTCATCTCCGGAATCCAGGCAACCTCCTTTACAGGGGCATCATGCATGGCCACGGTTACTGGTTGTCCACCAGAAAGTAACGGCCACATCTTCACTTGTTTGTCACATCCTCCAGAGAATACCGTTGTTCCATCATCCTTCCAAGCTGAACATAGAACCTACAAAGTAAGAGACAAAAGAAGGAAACAGACAGAACAATCATCAAAACATAATACAAACATTAAATTTTCATCATCCATTTAATGCATATTGTTGGAGGAGTTACCGGTTGGTCATGTGATATCGATGCCTTTCCCACAGAACCAACAGAAGTTCCGCTTTTCGTTATCTCCCAACATCGCACCTGCAATTTTTCCGCGGTATAAAGAAATTCAGACTATAAATAATAGTTCGCTAAAGATCCTAACTATATTCACTTAGATGAGGTAATGGTCGAATGTATTTAGCTTGCAAACAGGAGACACTCTTCCTCCATGTTGAAAACTAGCCTAAGCTTCTAGTATATATGTTCCCCTAGAACAACATAAAATGTCCTAAATAAACCAAATAGCATGAATATGAAAAACAAAAGTAGCACCTTCAAAAAGATCTAAGATCAAAATTATTTGTAGTGATGCATGCAATAGAAACATCAAGTAAAAAAATTACTAAATAACAATTGTTTTGAGGGTGTTTGGGAGTGCTTTTTGGGGTCCAAAGTGTGTTTGGCCAAAAATGCTTATTGACTCATGGTGGTGGGAAAAAGAGTTTCTAAAAAAGTGTTTAGATCAGCAACTCCTAAAATGAATAGATTTTGTAGTTTGTGTTTGGCTTAGCTTATACATATAAAATGACCAAAAAGAACAAAAAAAACACTTTTCAAAAAGCAGTTTTAGGTTAAAACGAGGGGTATTTGTGTCATTTAGCAACAAAAAGCACTTTTCCTTCTCAAAAAGTCGTTGATCGCTAACTTTTAAAAACCTACGATTTTATCCCCAATCAAAAAGCACTTTGCCGGTATCCAAAGTCCAAACAAGATTATCGGCTTATTGGCTCTTTGAGAAGCCAATAAGTCAATAATCACTTTTAAAACACACATCCAAACAGACGAACCTGGTTATCCCATGAAGTAGCAACAAGGTAATTCGCCTTGGGACTGAAACTAAGGCTTGATACTGCATCTGTAGGAGGTGATACAACCTATATACAACACATAATTATAACAAAATAAATAAAACTTCAATTTCAAACATAGCTTAACATAAATAAATACGGTAAAAGCTCAAGAACCAACTAACTACCAATTCTTAATAAGAAACCATAACTAGCATTAAATAACAAAAATACAAAGCAACAATGAGTTCTTGAATCAAATACAGAAACTAGGGATCATCAAAGTTTCAATATACTACCTCAGTTGACTTGTTTGGATTCGTATTGGCAGCAGAACCAATGCCAAAAGTAGACATTGATGTTCAATTTGAAGTCACTTAACCCTAAAATTGTCTGAATTATGAAAAATTGTCTGTGTTTTGAAAAAGGGAACCAGAAATGTGTTTAGAAAGTAGAATGCCGTAATGGAGTCGGGTCGGGTTGAATAGCTATTGGGCCAAATCATGTACTTGGGTTTGGGCTACGAATCAAGAAACTTGAGGAAATAAACAACTACTTTGGGTTTGGGTTGAATAGATTTTGATTCAATTATCGGTACATTCCTTAAGGTAGCGTTTGGTACGCAGACAGAATTGGACAGGACAGAACTGGACAGTACTGGACAGGACAAGATGGTAGGACAGGGCTGGACGGGACAGGACAGGACTGGACAGAACAAATGTCTGTTTTGTGTTTGGTACGCCTAGGACTAGACTGGACAAAACTACACAAGTTCTATAAAAAAATTATTTGATGATTTTATATATCACACAATAGTTATAATTAATACAAATAAAGTAAACTTTATAATTTATAAGAAAATTACACAATTTTCATAAATATAAGAGTGCGCACACACACATACATATATACATATATATATATATATATAAGATTTTTATGTAACTGATGTTAATGGTTATGGTAGAGGTAGAGGTGGTGGCCGACGATAATACTAGTAGTGATGATGGTGGCGGTGGTCGGTGGTTGTGGAGAACATGAATATGGTGGATAGTGGTTGTGGAGGTGACCAGCGGTGATGGTGGTTGCAGCGGTGATGGTGGTTGCGGTGGTGATGGACAGTTATAGATGTGGTAAACGGTGGTGGTAGATAATCGATGATAGTTGTAGAGGTCGTGGAGGAGGTTGTTGTAGCGGAAGAGGAGGTGGAAGTGGCCGATAGTGGCTACCGGTGGTGGCGGTGACCATGACTAGTTGTGGTAAACACTAAAACAAGTATTATATTGAAGTTATATATCAAACGAGTGTTAACTAGTAATATATTAGTTTGTCTCATTTCTGTCTCATGTTGTTCCACCTATTTTGGTGGAACAAAAAAAACCCCACTTTTTGTCCCATGTTGTCCCATCTTGTCCAGTTCCTGTCCCTGTCCCATGTCGCACCAAACGTGGGACAGAGAATTTCTGTTCTGTCACATGCTGCACCAAACATGGGACAGGAACTTTTGTCCCGTCCTGTCCTATGCTGTACCACGTACCAAACGCACCCTAAGTGTAAGGGAATGCAAGTGGTGTGATTAGCTCCATTTGAAGATCACCAAACATGTTATAAACATTTATACTATGGATTTGGGCTTTTTGGTTTTACAATCCCTAAGATGAGTTATAAACCTTTTTTAGAACTGATTATACGTCATCTTACCTGTTTATAGAATTGTTATTCACATTGTTGATAAAATGCAAAAATGGTTAGATTTTCGCAAAATCATGTATACATGGCGTAATGATGTTACTTGAGCATATATGGGTGGATTAAGATTTATTAGTCATGCTATGACAAATAGGTCATATTATGGATACTATATATATATATACCGATTTCTAGGTTTGGGGGAAACTAGAATTATACGAAGTAAAGGTTATATGATCTTAATCATACTAATATTGGGTATACGTGCAATGTGTGAACTCTATCTGTAAGTGGTATATTTCTTACATCATAATGCATGAGGTTTTATGTATGCCATGATTTGACATGTGGATATTTGTTATCTAATAAATATGGTAACATGATGATAGAGGTCATGAGACCTTTTTGGGATAAATATTTGATAATATTTATATGTACCTAGACTAATGTGTGATTTGAGTGGATTTTCATTGAGTCGCCCAAACTTACTATTCGGGTGGATTTTTGTCGAGTAGCCTCGAATGTGCCGCCTTGAGTGTATTTTTGTCGAGTACCCCGAACTTGTTATTTGGATAGATTTTCGTCGAGTAGCCTTGAATGACTTCTATCGAATGGATTTTCATCGAGTAGCCCCGAATTGACCACTTGGGTGGATTTTCGTCGAGTATCCCCGAATGACAAATACTTTACAAATGTGAATGGCCGGTGATGGCTACAACTTTATTGGATGGCAATCTGCTTTTTCCCTTGGATGGTTGTGTATGATTTAGAGGGGACTTTTTCAAGATTTTCTTTATGCTCAAGGTGAACCCTCGAATGGGCGGTATCGTATTGCTTAGGAGGATGTTTGTAGGCCAAAGGAAAGCGGAGGTCACAGAATAAAGAGGCTTTCTACGTGGAATAAGGCGTTGTTGGCTAAGAATGTTTGAGATCTTCTTTCAAAATGTAACTCTTAGTGGGTGTGTTAGGTTTATAAGTTTATATTAATTATTTTAGATCTTAAAATGTTTGGAATGTACGTAAAACTGCAAGTTGACCTGGGCTATCTCGAAGATGATGGAGTTACGGCTAAGTCTACGACGTTTTGTATGCATTCGGCTGGGAAATGGAATGATACTAACGCACGAGAAGACTTCTAGCTTCCATGTTGACCTATTTCCTTGTTTATGTCTTATAGATTTATTCATGCAAATGATTTAATAATCTCTTGTATGGTTAATCAGATTTGTGATGTTTTGCAAGGTGGTTGGCTGGACACATGGTTAGAGTGTTTCCTTCCTTTAGCAACCATACCTTTACCAGTTTTGAATCATCCAGTATGAGACATGGTTTGTTGGACCTGTTGGGTTTTTGTGGGTATCCTCGGATCAAACTGATTCGAGGATTAACTCAGATCTATCAAAACCTCGCTGGTTCGATATATCTAGTAGGTTTAAAACAAACTGTTGAAAACCCACGTGATCAGAAACTCGCTGTTTCGATCTAATCATGCGGAAGCGATAAAAACCAAAAACCCATTAAAGCCTAATGATCTTAATCGTTTGTAGCTCTAAACCTAAAGAATTAGGTTAGATTAATTTACCTGGATTGCTTGAGACTTAGTCCACCGGTGATCGACCAACGAACGTTCCTCTAGCAGAACTTTGCGAAACCCGAACTAAAACTGGAATCCGACCCGGGGGGGTGTGATCGGCGCCGGTGGAGAGAGAGAGGAGAGAGAGGAAACTGAGAACTGGTTTTTCTTAACTAAAAACTTATTATTTTTCCTTAACCCATAGGCTTTATTTATATGGAGGAAAAATACAGTTTGTATGGAATCCAGTTTCCTTATGATAATTATCTCAAATCCTTTCCTTATTTAATTAGCTGGAAAAGAATTTGCATACGATAATTATAATTTATATATTTATCTAATATATAAAATCTTTATTAATTAACTATTATATATTTATTTATCTTAATAAATATATAATATCCTAATTAATTAATAACCCTCCAACTTTGGTAATTCTGACTGAAATTACCTAACTGATTTATAATACACTATTATAAATCCTAACTCTCCATTTCGGGGTTTCATCTAACTTGTTCGACTTATAGGTCCTCACAGGTGTGACCCTCAAGTGTCTTGTAACATTGGATTGTATAATCACTTGGTTTGCCAACTCTGCACATAATTCCTAACAGACTCCCACTTGTGCAAGTTGGCAATACCACCTTTGATTATACGGACCTAAGGAGGCCCCTAGACAGGCACTTAGGCTGACCAGGTTACAAGAACTCTTATACCCAGATTTGGTGATATAAACATTCCGTGAGGAATTGGTATCTATGAAACTACTGTTCATTGATTGGGTATATCTTGGCTTTTCCCTTTGCATCACGATATTTCATCTATGAGTATGAGCTTGGAAAGTGTCAACTCTAAATACTCAAGATTCTTTTCTCTTGATTATCTGACATTCACTGATAGGTAAACGACAAAGAACTAATCAGTTCGTTTGGGCATGGCCATGCACTTCATCAGTATACTTAGTCAGTCAAGATGGGCCCAGAAATATCTCTCTTCTGAGAAGAGGTGCAAATCCCATCTTGCATATCTGCCTTTAACACCATGGTTTCCGCTGAATCTAGTTACACCCTTTATAGCCACCCTGTTACGGCGTAGCGGTTGAGTGCACTAAGAATTCAGCAGTCCTCATGATATCAAATCAGATACCTCAGGTGATAGGGACAACCACTGTGAGATTCACTTATGACTTTATTCCAAGAAGTAATCTCAACCGCGGATCACGTCCGATATTTGCTACTCTATCAAATATCTGTGCAACTTTTAGTCTACAACACTTGTAGCTGTTATTCAGCAACTGATCATAACTACCTAAAAGTTCACAATGACTTTAACGCCTTATCATGCTCCCACAATGATAAGTTGTCACGGACAGATTTTGAATGAAAAATCGGAGACTGATTTCATTCCTGGATGTTTTAAAAACATGCAAAAAATGTGAAGGTGATAAAGAAATCAATTTTGTATAGTCCATATTACACGCTGTAATAATAACAAGATTGAATGTCTTTTCTTTAACAACTTTCATAATGTCTATTTAACGTTTGTTAGATACTGGTCTAAAATAAAGTATCACCCATCTTTAGTTTAAACCCTTTGATTAAAGTTTACCATTTTAATCAAAGTGATAACCAAAAATACAAGTCTGTTCATACGATCTACTTGTATCTGCTAATTATTGTTCTGCAAACACCTTATAAGAACAATAACTAGACTTTTATCATATTCCATGAACTTTGGAGACCTGGACTAACTTCCAGTTCCTGAATATGTAAAACTGCAACTTTCCTTAGTTGCTGTGTAGATGAATGATTTCTGCCTGAAATCCGATTCCATTTGCAATCTTGGCAAATCTACTGGAATGCTATATATTTTAATCCAACACTTTTAATTATTGATTTTTAAGTCAGTTACGACCTTTGTTTCATGGGTCTTGAAACTTTTATCCTAAAAAGGGTAAATTATATCTTATGAATTCTTATCCTACCTGGATTTATGAATTCCGAGATATATCAATAATTATATCTTTTATTCTTTTATCTCAGACTAGATAGAGAATAAATTGGGCTCCCACTTACTTGCATAAAAACTAACTATTACTCAAAATTTACTATTGACCTAGTCAAAACTTTGATTTAGTCAATCCTAATTTCAAGTAATGGACTTTGAGAATTTTCCTTTTTTTATGAAACTCAACTGGATTTGGTCAAATCCTAATTCCAAACCTTGGAATTCTTCTAGTTTCATAAATACTGTTATTAACGCTATCTGAGTTAATATCCTAAATTCCCTTTTAAAACATTTGAATAAATCTTGATCAAACTTGATTAGTTAATTCTTGAGAATTTCTTTTATAAAACTTAACTGGATTTTGGTTAAATCCTAATTCCAAAACTTGGAATCTTTCTAGTTTTATAAATGCTGTTATTAACACTATCTGTGTTAATATCTCAAATTCTCTATTTTCGGATCACAAAACTTTTATTCATAAATGTTTTATTCTCAAAACACATTTCTATAGAATCTCGTGTGTTTTGATAGTTTTTGTACAAATTACTTCAATTTCATTAAAGTAATTATAATAGGCATCAACTAGGATCAGATATAAGAATATCAAGCACATACAGATATTTCTATGTCAAGACAATAACTTTTGAAAAATAAAACCATGAAATTATATAAATCATAATTATCCAAGAACTGTTTAAAACATAAACCCCCAAAATAACTGTTTTAAAACTATAAATTCAAAAATGTCTTGACTTTAAATCATCTCGTACTTAAGATCCTCGGCAACTCCTGGGCACTTCACTTCATTTCTGATTTCCTGCAATAATCATTTGCTCTAGGTATCAGTATACTTGTAAGCTAACAAGTAAAAGTGACAAAAGCAATCATAAATTTTCTGAGGTCTACATACCTGCTTCATGACGCTTAGGGCAGTTTTGCCTCCAATGACCGATCTCATTGCATATGAAGCAGCGATTCTCGGTCCTAGCTTTGTTTGGCTTAACCTTCTTGCCCTTGCCCTTGCCCTTGCCTTTCTTGGGTGCACTCTGGATGGCCTGAACTGGTCCTTTTCCCTTGCTGGTGCTAGCATGCCCATTTTTCTTTTTAACCCCTCCGTCTTTTACCATCAAGACATCCTTTGTCTTGTTCTTGTTCCCCATATTTAATTCAGCTGTCTTAAGCATGGAGTGTAATTCTGCTATTGTTTTCTCCATGTTGTTCATGTTGTAGTTGACTACAAAGGGCCTGTAGTCTTCTGACAGTGAATTAAGTATGGTGTCAGTTGCTAGCTGCAACGGAACAGGATGACCCAGCCTCTCCAGATGATCTAAGTGCCGCTTCATTCTCATGACATGGTCACTTACTGATGTTCCTTTTACCATTTTGCACTCATTGAATGCTTTGGTGGCATCGTAGCGCTCTATACGAGCCTGAGTCTGAAACATGTCCCTCAGCTGGCGGATCATGTCGTAAGCATTTGTATTTATGAGCCCTGCTTGCAGATCTGGGCTCATTGTTGCTAACATCAGACAGGCAACATCAAGGAGATCATCTGAGTGCTTCTTGTGGGCATTTCTGGCAGCAGCCGGAGCGTTTGCCGGAGGTGCCTCCCCAAGTGGCTCTTCAAGCACATACCACTTTCTTTCATGTCTGAGCACAATCATCAGATTGCGCTCCCAGTCAAGAAAGTTAGAGCCGGTCAACTTATCCTTCTCTAGGATAGAGCGGAGGGAAAGATTGTTAGTGCTGGTAACAGTGCTTGCCATCTACACAAAATAAAACTTTTGGTCTTAGCAACTGTAAATAGACTAATTTCCAATAAAATATCAATAAACCCTTAAATGATCAATTTATTGGACTAGGATCCTTATTTCATACGTCCTGATGTGCGTAATATTCTTGCTCCACCAGAACCGTATTTATTTCGGTAGGTAAGGACTTTTACCAATCATGTCTAACTGACATGACTCCTAGATCTTTTCGGGACTGTGGCAACTACCTGTGCATGTTTTAGTCCCTCTAAGTGCTTTTTGGCCCGGTACCACCCGGTGAACATTATAGTACCAAAACAGATCTCACCATTTTGGGGACCTGATCACTATACTCTGGCCGGTACCACCCGGAGATAATTCGCAGAGTTATGTAACCCCTTCAGCTTCAGTTTGAACACAGACGTCGAATGTGTGATCACTTACAACGCCTATGTACTTTACGCCAAAGGTGCCCCTAGATGGGTTGCACTACTGATCTATGATTTTCGGGGTTTTGAAAAACTTTATTTCCAGGATTTTGAAAGACTGATTGTTTATAAAGGCTACTTATGTTTTAAACTAACTGTTTGAAACATACATGTAATTTTAAAACTAACTGTTCTAAAATCACTTGCTAATTAAAACCAACTGTTTTAATAGCATACCTAGTTGATTAAAACTAACTGTTTTTATCAACTTAACCTTTTATATAAAACAATCATCTACACGTTGTTATAAAGAGTAATTAATATTCTAAACTAACTGTTTTAAATATTCATGTTATTTTAAACCAACTGTTTAAAATATCGGCTAATTAAAATCAACTGATTTAAAGTGTACTGGTTAATTGAAACTACCTGTTTCAATAACCCTTTCCGTCTGACAAAAACTAACTGTCCTGTCAATTTTGCTCTTTTATAACAATACACTAGGTTTTATTAAAGTGCTTCACTTTAAAGGTTTTCGATTGAAAAGTTAATAAAACCTATTTTCTTCTTGTTTAAAAAAAAAACTTTTAAAACATATCTAATAAACTAACAGTTATTAGCATCAACTACGTAGCTAATCATGCACACAGATAATAACAACTACGCAACCGATAATTATAGGATTTGCCAACTTTGTTCCTAGGGACCAATAATGACCTAGTTTTTCTACAACTTCAAAACTTCGCGTAGCTCCCACTGGCTTCGCCATGCTTGTCAGTATTCCGGTAAGATGAAGAATAGCTCCCACTGGCCTTGTCATCCCAAAAGAAAAATCTATCCTAGGGTCATTATTACATAAGGGGTTGTAAACGGCACGCAGGCCTCCCCATGAATATGTCAAGGGTCTAAGTTGGCAAATACTATAACGTACATATATATATATGTAAAATCAAACTGAAATTCATATATAATTCTCAAGCAATCACGCAATTATATGTATATATGCAACAAAAGCAATATTATAACTACGAGAAAATAAACCTGGATCCGTTAAGATTATCTTGTCTCAATTATCGTAAAACTTGGTTTTATAACTGATTCGAAAAACAAACTGTTTTATGAACCCAAAAACTTTAGACTGAAAAAAAAATGGTTTTTAAAACTGAGGTTTATTAAACAATAAATCCTACTTTTCAAAAATAAAACCATTTTATCTAAAAACAATCCTTTTACCCGGAAATTATATCAAACGGGTTTTATTAATCCAATTTTTAAGATGAAACAGTAAAATAAATAAAAACTTTATTTTATAAAACTGTTTATTGAACTGGATAATTTAGTCTAACTGATAAAATTTTGGATAAAAGTCTTTGAAACAAAACAAGTTCTTTTGGGCCTGATGAATTGGGCCTTAGGCCTGATGAACAAACTAGGCCCAGACAAACACAAAACCCTAGACAGGAAAAACAGGTGACCATCGCTTTGCTTGTAATGTGGGAAAAATTCACCGATCATCGGGTATCCACGAGAATAACCGATTATTGTTACCACCATTGCTATCATAGTTTTTGATTACCACTATACTAGCGGCGATTGGAAACAATTAATGCCGCCACCACCATCACGGTGGTTTTGGCCATGACTTTTAATGGCAGCAGGGAGAATCGCCTCCCCACCACCGCCGCGGTTTATCGCAAAACGCCGCCACCACCCACTGGTGGTGCATCCACGGTGGTTTTATCATCCGACCACCATCCCGGTGAGGTTTGGTGGTCTGATAATCACAGCAGCCAAACGCCGCCACCGCTATGCGCGGTGCGGCCCGGCGATCTCGTTTACCTACGAATTTTGGTCGAAAACTATCACCACCGCTGCCGCAATTGATACCATTGCCACCCTCTGTCGATCGGTAACGGTAGTAGCTCCGGGCTACCACCGCCGCCGCGATCCTGATTAGAAAAAATCGTCGACGCCACCACCACCACAATCGGTGGTGTGGTGATCGTCCCTCGATTGGCCCGGAGACGCCGTCCAGCGGTTGTTTTGGCAATCGACACCACCGCCACCACAATTGGTGGTGCGATGGTGGTTTTTCTTTCGCGATCGACGACGGTCGACACCACAACCACCAAGCGGGTGGTGTGGCCGACGCCGCCTGCCACCATCGTCTACCGTCTGCCACCACCAGTCTGGTGGTTTGGCTCGGTAGTCATGAGATTGCCGCCACCACCTCTCTGGTGGTTCGGCTGGGCGTCCGCCGCCACCGCTCGCTGCGGTCTGGCCGGCGATCGTGCCTGGTGGTTTTTGGCCGTGGCGATTGCGAATACTTAGACGCCGTCACCACCGGTGCTGGTGGTGCGGCTGTGTTTATCGGAGAAGGTTTCGGCCACCGCCACCCAACTGGCGGCATGGCCTGGTGGTCTAACAGCATCCGCCGGTGACGCCACCACAACCCTGTGGTGCGGTCCGGTGATTGATCACGGCAACCATCCGCAACCACCACGCTGGTGGTGCGGTGGTTGTGTTTTAATCGCAGCCATCACCAATCTGGTGATGGTTTTTCCGGGTTTTTGTACGAATAACAATTTAATACAAAATCTAAAATTTTATGTAAATTATTCAATAAAAAATCAGATTTTTACAAGAAACAATTTAATATTAACGGATCACGCATATACAGATAAACTGATAAAACTAAACGATTTGTTAACAATGGCTCTGATACCACTGTTGGGTTTTTGTGGGTATCCTCGGATCAAACTGATTCGAGGATTAACTCAGATCTATCAAAACCTCGCTGGTTCGATATATCTAGTAGGTTTAAAACAAACTGTTGAAAACCCACGTGATCAGAAACTCGCTGTTTCGATCTAATCATGCGGAAGCGATAAAAACCAAAAACCCATTAAAGCCTAATGATCTTAATCGTTTGTAGCTCTAAACCTAAAGAATTAGGTTAGATTAATTTACCTGGATTGCTTGAGACTTAGTCCACCGGTGATCGACCAACGAACGTTCCTCTAGCAGAACTTTGCGAAACCCGAACTAAAACTGGAATCCGACCCGGGGGGGTGTGATCGGCGCCGGTGGAGAGAGAGAGGAGAGAGAGGAAACTGAGAACTGGTTTTTCTTAACTAAAAACTTATTATTTTTCCTTAACCCATAGGCTTTATTTATATGGAGGAAAAATACAGTTTGTATGGAATCCAGTTTCCTTATGATAATTATCTCAAATCCTTTCCTTATTTAATTAGCTGGAAAAGAATTTGCATACGATAATTATAATTTATATATTTATCTAATATATAAAATCTTTATTAATTAACTATTATATATTTATTTATCTTAATAAATATATAATATCCTAATTAATTAATAACCCTCCAACTTTGGTAATTCTGACTGAAATTACCTAACTGATTTATAATACACTATTATAAATCCTAACTCTCCATTTCGGGGTTTCATCTAACTTGTTCGACTTATAGGTCCTCACAGGTGTGACCCTCAAGTGTCTTGTAACATTGGATTGTATAATCACTTGGTTTGCCAACTCTGCACATAATTCCTAACAGGACCGACGATTAAGGAGGTATGCGTGAGTTCACGGTTCATAATGCTTATGCTTCGTTGGAAGGTAACTTGGCGTTAGTTTTGTGTGTTTCGTAGGTGTGGTTTAAGGGTCATATCCCTAAGCATGCATTTTGCATGTGGCTTTCTTGCCTTAAGCACCACCCGATAGGGGATATAGTTCGTCTTTGTAAAGAAGATCCACTTGTTAACTTAATCCTAACATATATGCATAGAATCCCTAATCAAACATGTTAATTCACACATACAACAAATCAAGTAAAACTTGCTTGATGGAATATTTGGCTTTGTTCCACTTGTAGATGCCATGGAAAGTGATTTGATTTCGATGAATGTTTATCTTTGTTACTATAAACTGATATGTTTTTGTTCCCTCTGATTGATTAGAGTTTCTTACAGAGGGAAAAAAATAAGTAACGTAAGAAACTAATCAATGACCACCAATATATATAAATAACCCAATGAGTGCAAGTTTTCCAAGGGATATAATCCAAGGGGTTTGACTTATCCAAGGGATGTAATTCAAAAGGTGTAACTCTCCATCAGGCTATCCACACCCAACCCTCCCAACCCAACCCACTTTTTAATGCCACATCAGCTGACACATCAGCTTTTTCCCAACCCTCTCTTAACCCTCCCATAACTCTCTACAACTCTTACCCAACCCTTTCAACCCTCTCCCACAACACACACAAACATAGCGGCTTCATGCCACCGCCAAGCCCGCCAGCCCGCCGGGTACCATGGGGTCGCACCCAACCCCCGGGCTTTTTTGAAGCTGGTGGGCATACCCGCTGGAGCCCGACAACATCGGTGCGTGCAGCCTCACAATTACTCCTATCATTTACACTTAGATCCCTCCACAAATATAAGGGACAATATATAAGGTGGTGTTTGTTTACCTCTTAACAATTCCATTAAGAGGAACATTTGAATCGTTAAGAGGTGAATCTTGTTTGGCAAAAAAATGGACTGTCCGTCTGCCTCTTAATGGTTCAAAAACCTTCTGAACAATTTTGTATCCTGGATGTCTCTTAACAATTCAGAGTTCTGATTTCATACTCAACAGTTATCAAACCACCATATTTCATTTTGCACCATATCATAAGAGCCTCTTAATCATTATGACCACCTAATCATCCAGCACCAAACCATTCAGCAACTGCCAAGCAACCCTAAACATTAATAAACATTATATATATACAGACACGAAATACATATCTATATTTATACATACAAATGATCGAGGACAAAAATTTTAGGATTCCAACACCACCAGGTTTAGGGTGTAGTTTATGTTGGAAATAGTGTCCAAATTATTAACTGTTGGTATATTTTAATTATGGCAGGGGTGAAAATAATTAATTTATTTATTAGTTGAGGATAAATATAATTAATTAGATAACCTAACAGTTTATGCGTTACTTGTACGGACTCTCATGCTCACTTGTTTTTTCAGTGTTCTTTCGCTAAAGAGGTTTGAATCACAGTTATGATGAGCGTTAAGTGAAGGTCTTTTCCTGACTTTTGGGATTAGATTCATGTTGTTATCTCTTATGTGTCGACGACTCCTAGAGGGTTGATGCAAAAACTCGTGTCATCAACCACTGTTTATGCCATTTGGAGGGAGCGAATAGAAGGCTTTTCACGGAGAGACCGGCGCTAGCTTCAACTGGTGAAGAAGATCATGTCCACAGTTATGTTGTAGATGACTTGGAAGACTAGGAAGAAGAAGTTGATGCCTAATATGTTGGATAGTCCGAAATGTTTTGGGTGGTCTTGGGTGTTATGGTGGGGGTTTTGGCTTTGTGTTTTCTTTTGCTATTTGTTTTTCTTTGTTAGCCTTTGTAGGTTTTGGTTGTTAGTTACATGGTATGGAGTTGTTTCCTTGTTTTTCTGTTTTGTTGTTTAGCGTTGGATTTGGTGTTTTGTCTTATGTACCTTTTTTAGCGTTCTTTTATATAATCACCTAGGGTATTCGTTCCAAAAAAAACTTTTAACTTTTTATTGATATTATATGTAAAGGTCATTTAAAATCTTAATTTATGTGATTTTTTTTCAAAGTTCTTATTTAATTGTATTAGTTTGATAGTTTTATAAAAAATTACATTCCTAATATGTGATGGTCTCACCATTAGATGATTAAATATGAGATTTTTGTAATAATATTGCAAAGATGGTATATAAGGTAATCGTCTAAATAATTGGAAAACTATTTACTTTAAACTTTTTGTGTTATACACGGACAATTTAAACATATTATTTTAATTTCTAATAAGAAGCATCTACATTATAAAGTTCACAAATATTTCACCTCCAATTAACAATATAAATATAACTTAGTTAATAAAAGAAACATTAATAATTTAGTTTAATCATAGCCATTTATGAAATCTTTTGTTCCAATCCTTTATTCAAAACTTTCTTTGAAATTGAGTAAGTTGAGAATAGTTATTTAGTAAAAATAATTCTTATTAATCAACGATTTAAATGGGAAAAAAGAAATTACTCTTGCTTTATTACTAAATATTTTAGTCACCTAATAGTAGTTAAAATATCTTAAATTGAAAATTTATAATTCTTTTGTCGAAAGATTCGGATTTCGTGAATAATTTTAAAACTGGAAGGATTCAGAAATAAAATATTTAGTGTTTTTTATTAGTAGGGTTTTAAAAAAGTTCATTGTTTATAAATAATCTATAAAAATAGTTAGATTAAAAGAATGAAATCTTTAAATTCAAGAATATCAACATTAGGGTTTTAAATAAAATTAATTTTCATAATTTATAAATAATTCATATAAGTAGTTAGATTAAAAAAGATGAAATATTTAAATTTTAAGAATATCAACAATAGAATTGTAATAAAATGTAAATAAATCAATTTATATCTATTTTTAATATTTAATAATATAAATAAGTTTAAAAAAATATTAAATATTAGGCTCATTTTAAAGGTATTATCGATGCGATTATAATGGTGTAACTTATAACAAAGAAAAACAAAAAATTTAATACATTTTAATTCATATATATTATTTAAGTTAATATATGATAAGAATGTAAAGTGAAAAATGAAAAACTAAGGGATAAAAAGTTATTTAAACAAATAATTGTAAGGATACAAAATGTAAATTTAGATAGGTGAATTTTGAAAAATATTTTTTCCATATATTTGTTAGTTAGGTATTTTTAGGAATTAATATAGCATTAAATTTTTTTTTAGATATATATAATGACATCATCAATTGATGTAATTTATTTAATTGTTCAATGAAATCGCTCAATTTCATTTTTATGACGTCAGCTAAAACCTTCTTTTAATATATATATAGATTTTGATTAAACCTAAATAATTGGAAAACTATTTACTTTTAATTTTTTGTTACTACTTATTATAATATGATGAAATATATTACTAGTTTCTTTTAATTATTATACTATGTCATGCTAATATTAAGATAGCGTTTGGTATGCAGACTCGATGAGACAGTACAGGACGGGACGAGATAGGACATGACGGGACGAGACAAAACAAGACTAAGTGTTTGTCCTACGTTTGGTACGACTAGAATAGAACTGGACAAAATTATCAAAATGACCATATTGCCCCTAAATGTTATAAAATAACACAAACCAACCAATGTTTATATCCTCAATTCATTTAACTAAACTATAATAACCAATTCATTTAACTAAACTATAATAACCAATTCAAGTAACTAAACTATAATAAGAGAAAACAAAAGGATCATTATTCGTCAAAGCAAAATACACATAAATGAAATTGAAGTCAAGAGAATCAAGATACTATCACATATATTTGCTAAAACCATATCCTCGAGGTAACAACATTGAAATTGAAGAATTGTATAACCAAAAGAAAATCGATCCCATCATCAAAAAACCGCACCACAGACAGAAGAAAACTGATTTGCTAACCATTGAAGAAGAGAAGAAATCAAAAAACGAAACCGAAATTGGAGAAGAAATAAAAAAACAAAATCAAAAAATTGATTTAATTATTGAAGCGATGTGGGTCACATATATAGTCAAATCAAACCAACCTAACATTAAATAATACAGGTAATAACAATATGTAAGTCACGAGGTTGTCGACTGAACTACTACTACAAAATTAGCAATTACTCAAGAATCATTGCCTTTACAGAATAATTTGAGGTTTCTTTCACGAGACAAGGTTGGTCTTCAATTACTAGGTTTGAATATGGATGAAGACTGGGTAGAAATGCACCTTGCATGATCCCTGATCCCCATTTATGTCCCTTCCCGCCTAATCCTCGACGGATTTGGAGGAAAGAAAACCCGATAAGCAAGGAAAACCTATCTAGGAGAAAAATAATTAATATGTAACTAATATTGGAAGAAAAAAAGAGCTTCTTAACGTAAATAAAGTAATGCAGTTTAAAGAAAACGTTTAAACTTAAAATGACACTTTAATATTGATTATAGTATTCATATCTCATTCATTTATTGAAATAAAAATTTCCATTTTCAAAGTTTTTATCCACGGTCTCGATTATCTCGGTAATTAAAGAAAACACCTTCTTTTTCATGCTTTCTAGTTTTGAAAAAACAAAATATTAAAGGGGTGTTTGGGATTGCTTATTATAGTGTTTATCCTCTTGTCAAGTTTTGAAACAACGAATAAGCAAAAAAAAATTATATGGATTGGAAAAATAAAAAGAAGCTTTTTTTAGTTTGTTGGAAAAACTAATAAAAAGTTTTGAAAAAGTTAAACTATTGTGATTCTCCTTATGGCTTATTTGTTTATTGTACCAAATTACACATTTCCCTTAACCTAATATAATAACTCATGCCTCTCATCTCTTGTCTCCTATGAATTGTGTTGTTTGCTAACTTTGAATAGTTTTCTATGAAATAATGTGTTTTTCGGTCATTATACACAAATAAGCAAAATTTTAAGAAACACTAAAACGATTCATCTGATTATCATGTTTTAGTACAACAAAAACTAATTCAATGATAACCCTCATATTCTTCATGTTATTTGTATTTTTAAACATCTGTTTCCTCCCTTTACCCAATTAAAAAATATACATTTGAAGTCCCATTTGTTTCTTTGGTCTCAATCATCCCTTAAGTCAATAAATAGTTAAGAAATTAACTTTTTGGAGTTTAATTGACGTTGTGGGGATGTCACCACAATGATTGTCTGCAGGTTCATATCCTTTTAAATATTTTTGGGGAATTGTTTATTGAAAGATAAGACAAATCATCAAGGAAGCATGAGGAGCAAGGAATAGTTCAGCTATTTAAACGATGAAGAAGAAAGAGGAAATCGAGAAAATGATTAAACAAAAGAACTTGCTTATTTTCTACTATATATGCAACCATGTGGCAAACATTAGCACACACATCTACATTCAATTCCACAATCTGAGCCATTTACTCATTACCCTTCTCTAGTTAATGTTTTAGCATTTATTGTTAACTTAATTTAAATTTTCCATTTTAATTTTCGCACTTCACATTTTGTATTGTAGCCACAGAGGCGACTGGGTCACCACAAGTCTTTCGTTTTTAAGTTAATGCACATTATCTTCTACTTTTATTTCATTTCATTCTTGATTATGGCTGGTAGCTACCCACCTTTGGGTGCAGGTGTAAGCAAAACCCAATAGGCTAAAATGTAACACCTGGGTGTTCCAATCTTTTATTAATTTATCTGTTTGGTCATTCGAGTTGGCACATTATCTCAACACGGACAAGCTGATCACTTGTGAGTGTTCATGCTAGACCTTCAACATTGAGAATGGCGGGTTCGAATCACGGCTTGAATAATGCAAAAAGAGTTTGTGAAAGCCTTTAATAATCGCATAGAGATATGAATTGTTGCATAATCAAACTAAGGTCCAAACTTCCTTCACGTGGGTGTGATAGAGAGATTTGGCGCATCCCTTTATTTGGATTGGACTAGGATCTATAAGATTCACTTAGTAAGATTACTCAAATTGGAAATTATTAATTGTGGAAACTTTATGATAAACCCGACTTTATAATCTATGTAATGGAACTTCAAGAGGATAAAATAATATGAGATTCACTTATGAACCGGTCACATTAACCATATTTGTTACTAAAATGTCTCTTGGGTAAAAGTTTGCATCCATACCCATCTTTTTATCAATTGTTAATTAATTTCTTTTTCTTACTTGTCATTTATTATTTGCTATAATTAACCAAAAATCAACTTTTACAAAATCCTTAACTCTGTATCGGAAACTTGTGATGATCTCTAAATCTTAGTTGTCGAATCCTTGTGGATACGATTTGTGGTTCTTACCACGATATTACTTGAAAAGCAAACATGAATAGTAGAGTATACTTGCGCTAGATTTGTGCTACATTTTAATCGGTGTGCATTTTTACTATCATTCAATTTTTTTGAGTAAATTACATAATTGGTCCCTGTGGTTTACATAAAATTGCACTGTTAGTCCCTCAAATGAAATAATTATGAAAAAGGTCCCTGTGGTTTACATTTTCAAACGTATTTGGTCCCTCTACCCTAATATTGATAAATGATTATGTTAAGTAAGTTTATTAAAAAGGTAGTTTAGTCATTTTGTAAATATTTTATTTTATATTAAACTTAACAAGGACCAAAAATGTAATTAAAAATAAAACTTACCCCACCTTCCACCACCCATGACACACCCTACACCCCTCCTCCTCCTTCCTCCAAGACATTTTACACCTACAACTTTTTTTTCCAATAAAATTTTCTAACTTATATTCTTTACTTGCTAACTTATATTCTTTATAAATATATTCTTTAAATGTGTAGCAGATTTAATTTCAAGCATCAAGATGTCTAAACTTTCTATAATTTTTATAAGCGATAATCGATATAGTTAGATGTTAAAGAGCCTTGTGAATTATTCCTTACTTCTTAGCTTCCACAAACCAACAAAGCAACAAGTTCTATGCAATTTTTTATTATTATTTTAAACTAACTTACTGATTTTTATTAAATTACATTTTTCATCTCCTATTATACAAACCTTTATTGGTTTGTCATTGTCGTGGTGTGTGTCTGTATGTAGATAAGAGAGCTAAAAAGATGGGTGACAATTATATGTATATATACATATAAATATATTTTTGATAGGAAAAAAAGTTAGAAACGTTTATTGAAAAAAATGGGTAGAAAAAAAGTTGCAGGTGTAAAATGTTTTGGGAGAAGAAAAAGGAGGGATGAAGAGTCGGTTATGGGTGGTGGAAGGTGGGGTCAAACGGTGGGGGTGGGGTTGGTGGGGTAAGTTTTATTTCTAATTACATTTTTGGTCATTGTTAATTTTAATATAAAATAAAATAATTATAAAAAGACTAAACTACCCTTTTAGTAAACCTACTTAACATAATCATTTAACAATAGTTAGGGTAGAGCCGTAGAGGGACCAAATTCGTTTGAAAATGTAAACCATAGGGACCTTTTCCATAATTATTTCATTTGAGGGACCAATATGCAATTTTATGTAAACCACAGGGACCAATCATGTAATTTACTCTTTTTTTTGTAAAACTCTTTGTTTTAAATAAGCAATCCTAAACACCCACCCCTTATGTCCCCTCCCGCGTATTCCTCAACGGATTTGGAGGAAAGAAAACCCGATAGGCAAGGAAAACCTCTTTATGTGAATAAATAAATAACGAGTAAATTACGTATTTGGTCCCTGTGGTTTACACTTTATTACACTATTGGTCCCTCATTCAAATTAATTATGGATTTGGTCCCTATGGTTTACACTTTTTTGCATTGTTGGTCCCTCTGCCCTAACACTATTAAATTATCCATGTTAATTATATTAAGAGTTAATTACATTTTGGTCCCTGTGGTTTGGTGATTTTAACACTCTGGGTCCATTTTTAAAATAATTATGGATTTGGTACATGTGGTTTACGCTTTATAACGCTCTGGGTCCATGATTACTAACACCATTAAATATTCTGTTAAATGGATTAGCTACAAGAGTATTTTAGTCTTTTAGTAGTACAGGGACCAAAACTGTAATTTGATATATTCATATATTAATAAAAAGAAACATTTTAATTTAATATATATATATATATATATGTGCGGTGTGGTGCTCAAACGAAACCACCTCCGGTGCTCAAACCACGTCCGGTTTTCCGACAAAACCACCACCACCGTCCGGTGCTCCAACGACACCACCACCGCCTATCTCGATCATAATCATCCTCTCCCCTAGATCATAACCTATCTCGATCTAAACCTAAAATCCGATTCATCTGCTCCGATTTGCTCCAAAAAAACCCATTCGAGTTTCAGATCTGTATTTGCTTGAATCGCCGAGTGTTACCGTCGGAGCCGGTGAGGTGGTGGTCGTCGTAATTTGGTGTGCAGCTGGTGGTCGTTCGTGATTTGAACAACTAGGTTGTGATGGTGGTGATCATAACCATCCTCTCCCCTATTCCACGACCACCACCATCTAATACTCCGATCTGCTCCAAAAAAAACCCAACCGAGTTCCAGATCTATATTTGCTTGAATCAGCCGTGATCGAGATCTGGAGCGGGTGGTCTCAAGCGATCGGGATCTGAAGCGGGTTGTCTCTGGCGGTGAAGATGATGGTGGAGGTGTGCGGTTGGCGGTGAAGACGATAGTGAAGGTAAGCGACAGATGGTGTGAACGATGGTGGAGGTCGGCAGCTGGTGAAGGTCGATGGTGGTGGAAAGGGGCGGCTGGTGGAGGTCGGCGATGGTGGAAGGGGGTGGCGGTAGAGATATGGGTCGCCGGAGTTAGAAAGAAGGTCACCGGAGGTTGGCTGCGATGGAGGTGAATGTTGGCTGCTATGGATATGGAGGTGGATCTGGATTGGAAGTACAACGAGGAAGATGAAGTTATATTTTACTTATTTATTATTTTTTTTATTAATAATGGAGTAATTTACACTTCTGGTCCTTGTGATTTAATTAAAAGTTAAAAATATGTATAATGACTAAAATACTCTTGTAGCTAATCCATTTAACAAAATATTTTAACGGTGTTAATAATTATGGACCCAGAGCGTTATAAAGTGTAAACCACATGTACCAAATCCATAATTATTTTAAAAATGGACCCAGAGTGTTAAAATCACCAAACCACAGGGACCAAAAATGTGATTAACTCTTATATTAATTAGAAGGACAATTTTGTCATTTCATTATTCTTTTCATTTAATTTAAAATTGTAAGGACCAAAAATGTAATTTAATTGAAACTCCCACCCCCACCTCCACCCTTGAAACTCTCACCCCCACCTACCTTTCTCATTTCTTATTTATCACCTGCAACACCATATTCTTTCTAAATAAAGGACTGAAACACACTAATTTACCCACTTCTTCATCCAAGTAATATTTGTGTAGACAAAAGCAAAGATTATATTCTCTCCAATCACCCAGAAGAATATGAATATCATAACCATGGGATGAGATCATTGTTCTCTAAAGAATGTTTTCTAACATTTCAAATTCAATTTCTGCATATATATATGGGGAAGGTTGAAGACAATGAAAATCACCTGGAATTCATATTCCTCCCACCAAGGCACCACATAAAAAATTCATTGTTCTCTTTTTTGATCCATCTTTTTAGTTTTTCATTAATTAATCCCTAAAAAAAATTAAGCACCCAAAAGAATTTTATTACCATCCAAAAAGCCCAACAGAGTATAAATAGAGGGTGAAACACCCACCAGCACACAGCCCATTAAGGCCTACACTCTACAAAAACAATACACAAATAAATACACGATGAGAACAAAAAAAAAGGCACCAAACACTGCACTCTACCATAGCAGCCACAATAGGTTTGCAAGGGGTAGAGAGAGGGAGAGGGAGAGGGAGAGGGAGGGAGGGAGGGAGGGAGGGTCTTGGAAGTTTTTTATATGTTTGTTATTAATATAAAATTAATTAATAATAAAAAGACCAAGTTACCCCTAAGTTAACGGATTAATTTAATGGTATTAGGGCAGAGGGACCAATAGTGCAATAAAGTGTAAACCATAAGGACCAAATTCATAATTAATTTGAATGAGGGACCAACAGTGTAATAAAGTGTAAACCACAGGGACCAAATACGTAATTTACTTATTAATAAATATGTAATTAATATTGGAAGAAAAAAGAGGTTCTTAACGTAAAATAAAGTTATGTAATTTAAATTGTAAAGAAATGTTTAAACTTTAAATGAGGTGACACTTTAATATTGATTATAGTATCCATATCTTATTCTTTTATTGAAATAAAAAATTTCATTTTCAAAGTTTTTATCCACGGTCTCGATTATCTTCGTAATCAAAGACTTTTTTTCTTTCTCATGTTTTCTAGTTTTGAAAAAGCAAAATATTGAGGGGATGTTTGGGATTGTTTATTGATGGTGTAAAATATATATATAAAAACAAAATCAAGTTTAACCACAAAATAACCTAACCAATCACCATACTCACAGGCAAGCGTACCTGATCGAAAGCAATATAGTTTAGGAAAGTCCGGGTATCGTTCTTACCACTGGGAATAGTCAAGTTATTCAAGGAAAACCTTGTAAAGTTCAATTAACCAAAAAGAGGGATTTTTATATGAAAGAAATTTTAAAACACTAAAAAGATTAAAACTTTACTTTAAAACAATTACTAGACAAGATAGTACTTATTATGGTTTAGGTTGAATCCCCTTGTGGATGAGTTAATTAAATCACAAAAGTATAATTTATTTGGTTGTTGTAAGAATTTAAGCTAAAAACACCCTAACACGTTTTATCTCTGATTATAAACCAGGTTGGTCTCCCGGCCCAATTGCAAGGACTGGTTGTCAAGCAGTCTAGCAAAAGTCACCCTAATCAATACTAGGTCGTGGGATCTTACTAAATAGTCTACTTTTGGTCCAAGCACACTACTTACCACTTTACTCTGTGTCACCAGAATGAGAGGTAAAGGAGGTTGATTAACCCGAAGGAGTCTACCTATCTAAGAATAGATACACCCAACCAACAAGTTCAGATAGCCACAGTCAAAACATCAACTTCGGAATCAAAGATAAACATTCAATAAACTAAACACACCATTAAATCAATTAATACCAAAACATCATCCAACAAGGTTCATCAAAACCACAATAAGTACTACTAATAAAATACTCACTAGACATTATAAAAACAGAAAACATGAATAAAAGAACAGACTTTATACCGACCGTGAAACTGGAGATGATCGAATACCGGACAAGTAACTCCGGGTAACAATCCGCTTACGTTCAACACTCATAAAATCTCTCCTTTTCTCACTTTGACTGACTACTGACTCTGGAATAAAGCTAATTAATTTATGACTATATCTCCAAACCAGGATGAAAGCCTGATAGGTGTTATTTATTAACCCCTATTTTGAGTCTTTTAGTTCACTTTTTCACCATTTTGGTAGCCCGTTGTGTCACTTTAGTCCTATTTTATGCAAGATTAGTATATATTAGTATTCTAACTAGTTTATATTTAATTATGCTCAATTTGATTTAATTTTGGTACTTATATAGCTTAATTACAGTTTTTGCAGAAAACGGCCCAGCACTATAGGATGCTATAGGAGTGCTGTAGCAGTGTTGCAGTATTGTTGACAGCGTTTTTTTGGACTCCTACTCTTTTGGGCCGGGATTAGGGGACTGTTTTGGGCCGAGGGATGCAGCAGCCCAGCTGATTGAAGACTAAGGCCCAAGCCTTTTTGATGACATCATGCTTACCTTATTAAACTTGATCCCTAAGTCATTAGTTTAGTATAAATAGTAGGCTAAGTGTTGTTTGTAATCACCAATTTCACTCTCTAGCACTTTACGTTCGGTCTTTTGTTCTAAGTTCATAGTCGGTTACTTTTTGAAACATTTGCAAGTTAAGTTGTGCTTAGGAATTTCGCGAATCCTTAGCATTATTTCACTTGCCGTTACTATTCCGCTCTTAATATAATTTCTCGAAGCATTTTAGTACTTCTCGTGTTCAAGTCCGTAAGTTACCTTTTTCATATTACGTTATTTCACCATTGTACGTGTTTTTAAAGTCTTACAAATTCTCAAAGTTTGGTTTTTCTCACTCACGATAATTCATCATTACTCGAAGTGATTTTCGAATTTAATCATTGATGCGGTAATTATCATACATAAAAAGCGTAACAAGTTTTAACCTCTAATGCCTAGTCACTGTCTTACCACATATACAGGCAAGCGTACCTGATCATGAGCAATATAGTGTAGGAAAGTCCAGGTATCGTATCTACCACCGGGAACGGTTAAGCTAGATGTCAACTAAAGCTATGGTCAGTCAATCTGGAAAATGGGGGGTTTTGCTTTTGAAAAGGTATTTTTAAAGATAAAAGATAAATAATTGTTAGGATTGTGTGCGAGACAGTAACAAGGTTACTGTGTCCAATGTTATAAGACACTAGTAGGTCACACCGCTGCACACTAAATTGAGAATTTTTGGAATGTGTGTGAAATAATTAATTGATTAGGGAAAAAGGATAAATAATTAGTAAAATTATTTATCAGTTAATTAGAGGGAATTAAAAAGGAAATTATATAATTGATTAATCAGTTTGATTAATTAATTATAAGATAATTATAGGAGGAATTGTAATTGGTATATAACACTGCCAAAATTAATCCTATAAATATAAAGGCTTGGGTTATCATTATGAATTAACCAAGAATTGTTGCTTAACCCTCAAGAAATCAATTCTCCCTCCCTCTCTCCCTAAATCGACGGCACACACACACAAGGGCAAACCAGGAGGTTTTGTTCTTCCAGTCATGGTGGTCTAGCAGCCTTTCTCGCAAAGTGTCAATAGCGGTGTAACCCCTACCAGCTGTCCGGATTTTTCTCGTGCTAAAGGTAACCCTCAAAACACCCTATGATTGTATCTGTATGGTTTAAGTTGGGTCCAATTTGGGAATCGTTTTGTTATCCGTTGCGCACCGTTAGTGCCTACGGTTCCCAACAGTGGTATCAGAGCCACTTCTTAAACCTACAGATCAGGTTTAATTGTTTAATAATTAGGTTTACTAAAAAATTCGATTTTTATATGCTTGACATTTGTAAAATTGATTTTTCGAAAAACCTAATCGGCGGTGGAACGGCAGCAGCAAGCCGGCCGTACCACCAGGTCGATCACCGGATTCGGACCACCGGAAACCACCGCGGCTACACCACAGCTGGTGGTGGCCGCCGACTGTCGCCCCCAAAGCCAACCGCACCACAGCTAGTGGTGGCGGCGATGGCTGTCGACCGCACCACAGAGCCGTGGTGGCGGCGGCTGTTATACACAAACACCACCACACAGCCGTGTGGTGGCGATGGGGCTGGTCTGCTCACCGAAAGTGGTGGCGGTGGCGGCGAGCACCGCTGCTGTCATCGTGTACCCACTCGACGGTGGCGGTGTTGATCGCACCACCCAAGCCGATTATGGCAAGGGTGGTAACGACAGTAGTGGTGATGCTTGATTCGACCACCGAAGCCGGAAACGGCGACGGTGGTGGTGATGATTCTTGAACAGCCGCAAGAGGCGGCGGTGGTGGTGGCTAATGCTGCTGCTGCCGTCGTTCTCCGAAACGACCGCCACACCACCGCCTGTGGTGGTGGCGGCGATGGTGTTTTATTGTAGGTCGGACCGCCGATCGGCGGTGGTGGCATTCGCCGCTGTCGTCGACGGCGGTGGTGGTTTCTGTTTCAAATCGCCGGGAAGCGATGTTGGTGGTGGTAGTTACTGCTGCTGATGTCGCGATCCAGGACCGATGGCGGTGGTGGCACCTCGGTGTTGCTATCGTCGCCGGATTAAAAGCGATTAGTGGTACCGGCGGTCGATTGCCGCCGCAAAGGGGTGTCGATCGCCACTGATTTAAGTTTCCGGTCGTTGAGAGGGTGGCGACGGTGGCCTTTGGGCTGCTGTCGTCATCAGTCACCATCATTAACCAGCTCGCGCCGCGAGCGGCGGCTTCGCGCCGCGAGAGACGTTTTTCGCGCCGCGAACAGTGGTTTATGGTGGTGGCTGTTTTTTCCGAACACCGACCAGTGCGGGAGCGGTGGCAGGTAGCTGTTACTTTTCACGGTAGGTATCGGATAAGGGTTATCCAAACCAGATAGGTTTTGAAACCCTAGGGATAATTTAATTTTATTTTTTGATAAATTAGAAATTAATTATCCGTTTATTTGTCGTAGTCAAAACCCTTTTTATGACCCGTGGTTGTGTGCTTTTATATGTTTATTTTATTTATTTATTAAATTACGGGAGGCCTGCGTGCCATTTACAACCCGTTTTCTTGTAATGTAATTTTAAATAATATAAAGACCTGAAGACGGAGCCAAGGAGACAGTCATGGAGCTTGGAGCCAGTGGGAGCGCCGAGAAATTTTGTCCTTTAGGAATAAAGACCGTCGTTTTGTGTTGGCTCACGAAACGACAATAGTTAAGGGTTTTTGACTATGACATGTTTTAGACTGCGTGGTTGTTTACATTTGTTTAGGCTGCGTGGTTGTTTATATTTAATTGCATTGCGTGGTTATTTGGTTACGTATTTTAAATTAAATATAAACGGTTTTTAAAATTAAATGTTTTAAAAGTAAAATTGGATACAAATACAGTTTGTGTTTGGATCCAAAGTTTTTGAAAACTGGCTTTTACGACCCTTGTTCAAATCATAGATTAGTAAGTGCAACCCACTTTAGGGGCACCTCCGGTGTAAGGTACATAGGGCGTTGTAAGTGCACACTCTATGAACACTCGTGTTGAAACCGAAACTGGAGGGTGATAAAACTCTTCGAATTATCTCCGGATGGTACCGGCCAGGGTTTGTCCAGGTCCCGGGTGGTGCAGTCTATTTTGGTAATTATTTATTCACTGGATGGTACCAGGCCAAAATGCACTAGAGGGACTAAATATGCACGGATTATATATCCGATGTCCCGACGATCTAGAAGTCGTATTAAAATGCGATTGGTATAGTTTTACCTACCATAAATCACATGAGTCGGTTTGACATGATCACATGCTTCCCGACACATGTGAAATATGGATTCTAGTCTAATAAATTTATTTTAAGGGTAACAATTTATTAGAATGTTGTAATTATAAACTAAAATTGGAATTTGTTCTTAATTTGTAGATGTTGAAATCTGTAATTCCGTTTTATACCCCTGAGGAATCCCTAAGACTCATCAACTGCAAATGGAAGCTTACAGGCCAAAATTTTCCAGTTTGGAAAATGCACCTTGACTATGTCTTGCGTGCACAGGGTAAGCTGTATGTTCTGGAAAAACCTGTTTCACGACCAGAGAGTAATTCTCCCGAGAGGGATTTTACTCAGTACTTCAAATATCTGGCAGATGAATCAGATGTAATGTCCATTCTGATTTTCTCAACATCACCCGAGTTCACGGGAGATTTAAGAGTTAAATCATGTCACCAGGTTGTGAAAGATATAGAGAACCAGTTAGGTCTCTATAAACACACAGGTAAACTTCTGATCATGCAAGAGATCTTTTCACTGAAGTTGAAAAGGGGTCAGTCAGTTAAAGGCCATCTTATTGAAATGAGAAGGCTCTTTAAATGTTTATCACGTTTGGGTACAAGATGACTCAGGAAGAGCTAGTGTACCTCATGTGGTTTTCCCTCACGAAAGAGATTCAAGACACAGCTAGTGCCTATATGAAGGAACCAAAGAAAGACGTGGATAAAGTTCATGAAGATATTCTGGCCAGTCTAGAGCCAGTACCAGAACCTGCTGATCTCATGGATACTGATGTGATTGATGAGCTGGGAGATCTGAGTTGCCCAGAATGCGGCAGCGAGGATATTTGCGAGCACTCGATGAATATCGACCAGATAGAGATCGGTTTACCTGATGCTCCAGGTATCTTTATGATAGATTGCTTAATCACTTCTTATGAATCATGGGTAATTGATACAGGTAGTGGTAACCACATTTGTAATCATTTACAGGGATTCACTAGAAGAAAGACTCTGAGGAAGGACCGTTCGAACCTACGAGTTGGCGAAGGCACTCCGCTGATAGCTGAAGCTGTAGGATCTTATAGTCTTAGTTTACCCTCGGGTCTAGTTTTGGAACTGGATAATTGTTATTGTATTCCAAATATGATTAAGAATGTTTTGTCTTTCGATTTGTTAGTAGACCAAGGTTTTTATTATAAGTATGATTACAAAATGATTTCTGTCTTTAAAAATGGTATTTTCTATTTTAAAGCAACACCCGTGAATGGTCTATATACAGTAAATCTACAAGACAACAGTAGTGAAATCTATCATATAAGTAGACGATCCAAAGACATTGAGGATCAAACTTACCTCTGGCATTGTCGTTTGGGCCACATAAACAAGAAACGCGTTGAACTACTCCTAAAAGGAGGTTTTCTAGGAACTTTCAATTATAAACCTTTTGATAATTGCGAGTCTTGTTTATCTGGCAAAATGACAAAGCAACCTTTCAACAAAGAAAATGAAAGGGCTACTGACTTGTTAGAAATAATTCACACAGATGTGTGTGGACCATTTAGTCATGTGGCAAGAGGAGGATACCGGTACTTCATTACCTTTACTGACGATTTCAGTAGGTATGGTTATGTCTATCTCATGAGACATAAATCTGAAAGCTTTGAAAGATTCAGAGAATTTCAGAATGAAGTACATAATCAACTTGGCAGAAAGATCAAGTTTTTACGGTCAGATCGCGGAGGCGAATATCTTAGTGACGAGTTTGACAATCATCTGATGGAGTGTGGGATTGTATCCCAACTCACACCTCCGTATACACCTCAGATGAATGGTGTGTCAGAAAGGAGAAATCGTACTTTACTTGATATGGTACGAACGATGATGTGTCACTCCACGCTGCCAATGTCATTCTGGGGACATGCACTCGAAACAGCAACACACATACTGAACAGAGCGCCAACAAAGTCGGTAGAAAAGACTCCATATGAATTATGGAAGGGTAAGAAACCCAATATATCTTTTCTAAGAATTTGGGGTTGTGAGGTTTACGTCAAACGACCCACCTCAGAAAAACTCAAGCCCAAATCCGACAAGTGTTTCTTTGTAGGATATCCCAGAACCACCGTGGGATATTATTTCTACAACCCTGAAGAGAACAAAGTCTTTGTTGCTCGAAATGGAAAATTTCTGGAAGAAAAGTTTCTCAGTTCTGGGAACACCAGAAAGGATGTAGATCTACAGGTAGTAGACGAAGAAAACACTACACCAATTGTTGAGCCAGAAATTCAACATGAGAATGTTGAACCTCAATCAGAACCGATTGAGGAAGTGCAAACACAGGACCTTCGCAGATCCAGTAGGGTAAGACAAGAACCAGATAGGTATCTTGGGTTTCAGGTCTCTCAGGACAGCGGAGACTTGAATGAACCAGCATCCTATGGAGAAGCTGTGTCAGGCAGGCAATGAGTCTGAACAATGGCAGGAAGCCATGAAGGCCGAGATGCAATCCATGTACGACAACCAAGTTTGGGAGTTGACTGATTTGCCACAACACTGTAGAGCTGTTGGGCGCAAATGGGTTTTTAAGAAGAAAACCGACATGGATGGGAATGTACACACCTTCAAGGCCAGACTGGTCGCAAAAGGATTCACGCAAACTCATGGTATCGACTATGATGAAACCTTTTCACCAGTGGCTATGCTAAAGTCAATTAGGATTCTTATGGCCATTTCAGCGTACTTTAACTACGAGATTTGGCAAATGGACGTCAAGACAGCCTTTCTGAATGGAAAGTTAACAGAAGATGTCTATATGGAACAACCAGAGGGGTTTGAAGATCCTAAGAATCCTAACAAGGTGTGTAAACTGCTGAAATCCATTTACGGATTAAAGCAAGCATCTCGAAGCTGGAACTTACACTTTGATGAGCGAATCAAAGAATTTGGTTTCGCCAAAAGTGAGTTCGAGCCGTGTGTCTACACTAAGTTCAGTGGGAGCATAGTAACCTTCTTGGTCTTGTACGTAGATGATATTCTACTCATAGGAAACGATGTTCCCACTTTACAGAGTGTAAAGAGTTGGTTGAGCAAATGTTTCCAGATGAAAGACCTTGGAGAAGCCGCTTATATACTTGGCATAAAGATCTACAGAAATAGATCTAAGCGGCTTATCAGACTTAGCCAAAGTACGTACATTGATAAAATCTTGAAGAAATTCAGGATGGATGAATCCAAGAAAGGATTTATCCCGATGCAACATGGCATAGTGTTGAGTAAAACACAATGTCACGTTTCTAGTCAAGATCAGGACAGAATGAAATCGGTTCCATATGCTTCAGCAATTGGATCGATTATGTATGCCATGCTATGTACCAGGCCCGATGTTGCTTACTTAGTAAGTGTTACGAGCAGATATCAACAGAATCCAGGAGAACCTCACTGGGTGGCTGTCAAGAACATTCTTAAGTATCTGAGAAGAACGAAAGACATGTTCTTGGTCTTTGGAGGATCTGAGGATGAAATTAGCGTCACAGGATATTCTGATGCTAGTTTCCAGACCGACAGAGATGATTTTAAATCACAGTCGGGTTACGTATTTACCCTAAATGGAGGCGCAATCTCGTGGAAGAGCTCGAAGCAGGACACGATTGCAGATTCAACTACAGAAGCAGAGTACATTGCAGCATCAGATGCGGCAAAGGAAGCTGTCTGGCTAAGGAATTTTCTATCGGATCTCAGAGTGGTTGCCAGTGTCTCTAGACCGATTGATATATTCTGTGATAACTCGGGAGCCGTGGCGCAAGCAAAGGAACCTAGAGAGCATCACAAGTCAAGACACGTGCTCAGAAAATATCACCTTATCCGAGAGATCATTGGAAGAGGGGATGTGAAAATATGCAAGATTCCAACAGAAGAAAATGTCGCAGATCCGCTGACAAAGCCACTAGCAAGGGTAAAGCATGAGGCACATGCAAATTCCATTAGGATGCAGTACCTGGAAGCCAGTAGCTAGTTTTTAGTTTATTATTATTATAGTTTAATTTTTGAACACTACAATCATGTAAATTTTACAGTGTGATAAAATAAATGGAGGTTTTAATTCATGATTGTTCTAAATTAACTATTTTTCGCATATTTAACGTATCCATGATTTTTACAAAGTTTTGTATGAAATCAAAATTTCCGTAGCTACTTATTGAAATGGGAATTTCAATAGGGAGTTTAACGCTATTATGAATACTTGATGATTTATTCGAAGTAAAGAATAAAAGCACAAGTGATGTGACCAAGTATTTATAGATACTCATCAGAGTGTTTGGGTATTGGAAGTGACCAGTAATCAAGTCTGCTTCATGGAGCCTCAGTCATAAGCATTGACTTGATAGTTTGTCCTTAGACCTGAGATACTTGGTTTGGGAACATGAGGACTGCTGTACTCTTAGCACGTCCTAACGCTGCACCGTCACAGGGCGGCCATACGGGACGTGACTAGATGCAGCGGAAGCCGTGGATCCAAATGCAAGTAGTCAAGAAGGGATTTGCACCTCTTTCAAAAGAGAGATATTTCCGGGCCCCTTGACGATTAAGATTGGCAGAAAACGCGTCGCCACGCTCGGATAGAATAACAGGTGTTATTTAGTAATATCCGTTACTGCAGGCAATCAAAATCAGAGTCAAGAAATACTTGATTTTAAGAAATGAATCCTCCACTCCATGTCTTGAAATCACTTTAGAAATATCGTGTGCAAAAGGAATGAACCTGTGTACAAATTCAAAGCATGAATTGTATCTCTGGATGTAAGAGATCTTATAACCTGGTTAACCTAAGTGTCTAGCTAGGGACCTCCTTAGGCTAACGGTAACAGCACAGTTACATGTCTAGCACAAGTGGGAGTCTGTTAGGATTGTGTGCGAGACAGTAACAAGGTTACCGTGTCCAATGTTATAAGACATTATTAGGTCACACCGCTGCACACTAAATTGAGAATTTTTGGAATGTGTGTGAAATAATTAATTGATTAGGGAAAAAGGATAAATAATTAGTAAAATTATTTATCAGTTAATTAGAGGGAATTAAAAGGGAAATTATATAATTGATTAATCAGTTTGATTAATTAATTATGAGATAATTATAGGAGGAATTGTAATTGGTATATAACACTGCCAAAATTAATCCTATAAATATAAAGGCTTGGGTTATCATTATGAATTAACCAATAATTGTTACTTAACCCTCAAGAAATCAGTTCTCCCTCCCTCTCTCTCCCTAAATCGACGGCACACACACACAAGGGCAAACCAGTAAGTTTTGTTCTTCCAGTCACGGTGGTCTAGCAGCCTTTCTCGCAAAGTGTCAGTAGCGGTGTAACCCCTACCAGCTGTCCGGATTTTTCTCGTGCTAAAGGTAACCCTCAAAACACCCTATGATTGTATCTGTATGGTTTAAGTTGGGTCCAATTTGGGAATCGTTTTGTTATCCGCTGCGCACCGTTAGTGCCTACGGTTCCCAACAATAATAAATTAACCTAAGCAAGAAGTGGAAAACTGATGAACAGACATACATTGGAGATAAGTGAATCCATTATGGTTTACTTTCATAAGACATAGATTTATGATTGTTGTCAGAATTTAAGCACAAAGCACCCGAACATGTATATCTAAGATTATCAACTAGGTCACGGTCCTCTTAGTCCCAATACATAGGTCGTTTGTCAGACAATCTAGTACCGGTCATCCGATCCTACTTCTATTGCATGGTTTTCTCCCTCCAGGTCGCTCTCGGTCCGAGTAACCACTTAACACAACTCTCTTGGTCAAAGGGTAGGTTAAGGTAGGTTGATTATCCTTTCGGAGTCTATCTATTTTGGTCAAACAGATACACCTAACCAATGAGTTCAAATAACCAAACAATATAAATTAGAACGGAATCAAAGACAACATTCAACAAATCATGCATCTAATTAATAAACTGAAATTCAAAGTCTTCAAACCATGATAGACACACAAGAGGAATCAATACATAGACATACTAATTATGAATGCTTAGACAAACCAACTAAAGACCGGTCGATTTGGCGTAGCATTCCCCCGAATCTCCTCCATAGTCGATCATCGAGCCTCCATCTTCTCGGGTTGGAAACCCTAAGCGGCTCCCAACATCTAACCTAAACTAATTATCTAAGTGCTGGTGAATGAATTGAATGATCATGCTGAATGACCCCAAAGGCTGCATTTATAATACTCCAACAGAGGCCTTTTCGCGTTCGCGAAACGGCATTTCACGGAGCGAAACACTTATCGAACAAACCCTAATTTTCTGGAAGCTTCCGAGTGAGAAAATCTGGTCTTCGCGGCGCAAGCCATCTTCTTCGCGGCGCGAGCTATGTACTTCCAGCTTCGGAGATCTTCCGGAATATTCTTCTTGCCTTATCTGTTGAAGATCCGTCTTTTGGAGGAATTTATCTGACTTAGAGAGCAAGGAAACCGCCTTAGGAGCCAAGAAAAGTCCGTATTTGCAAAGTCTGCACAAAAGTCTCCTTTTTGACGCTTTTCACCCTCTTTTTATACTTTTACGCTCAAGCACCTCCAAAACCTACAAAATTAGGATTTACACCTTTTTAAGTCAAACAGTATCGAAAATACTCTCAAATTAAGCACAAAAGTGGGGAATTAGCATGAGTAAAATATGTATAATTTTGGCGTTATCAAAATTCCCACACTTAAGATTTGCTTGTCCTCAAGCAAACATCTGATAAAATAAGAAAGATAACGACAAAATTATTCTCCACCCATGATCATGCTTTGAAAGAACAAGGATAATCGCAAGAAATCACACACAAGTCAGACACAAATCAAAGCCTTACAAGTCATCAAAGTCATGCTCAACCTTTTACCCTCACAAAGTATATATCAAGTGTATCTCTCAAGGGGTAATTGTGTATATAGTGATCACACTGATACTCGACATCTTACCAACGCATAGGCTTGTCACCAAATCTCATCTCCACCGCTGAAAAGTTGTCAACCGTCAAGAGGACTTTAGGGTTGTAATGTTAGGCTAAGGGTTAAGGGTAGGATAAAGGATATATATAAGTGACTAAGGGTTTTGCAACAAAAACTTGAAAACTCAATCAGTAATGATCCAAACAGCGAAGCAATCTGACTTTCTAACAATAAAACTTTTGGGATGAGCATTTCCTCTCTTTTCTTTTAGAATTGGCCTAAGCCTATGGCTTATTTAGGGCACAAATTCTTTTTCAATTCTTTTTCAGCTCACATTCTTTTCTTCTTTTTTCAACATTCTCGACTCTTTTGATATTTCTTTTTCTTTTCTGAGTCTCAAATATTTTTCTCTTTCTTTTCTTTTCCTCTTTTTTTTCAGAGCAGCAACTATGTTGCTTTTAGGCTCTTTTAAATCTCAACCCCATAAAAACTGTCAGATTTGAAAAACTGGATCAAAACATCTCAAGAATCAAATTTAAGTTACGGCCAAAATATAGATAAAACAATTAGGCTAAAGGATAAGGTGTATAGTAGGTAAAGAAATGAAAAGGCTAAGGCTCAAAGGGGTTACAAGGGATGAAGTACTAATGATGAGTACTTTTTCATCAAAGGCTAGGCAAATCAAATAACCTTATGATGAGGTTATCTGACGAAGGCTAAAAGGGTTAGAAACGAAGGCCTCTATCAGTGCAATGGTGACATACTTTCCTTATGTGGTCTCGACAAGCATTCAAAGTGACAAGTTCTACTTGGTTCAAAGTCGGCATCCTCACAGAAATGAATAAAATATAACAATTCAGGCTCAATCTCAGGGAACAGGGTAAGGATCACTCATGGCAATTAGCATACACATGACTTTTTCAAACTCATAAAAACTCCAAAAAGTATCATCCTATATAAAAGACTCTTTTGACTTCCACAAAAATTTTGAAAAGATCATGGATTTCGAAAAAATTTATGCCATATAATTCAAATAATATCAGATAAGCAATTAAGCACAATAAGGACAAACAAGCGAAAGTTTACTTAACCCCCCTTCCCATACTTAAATATTGCAGTGTCCTCAATGCAATAACAATAAAAGTATGTATGCGGAAAGGTAAAAAGATAAAGAACGAATACTGCCTGGGTTAAGGAAACTGAAGCTCCGATGAACTACTGAAATCTGATTCGTACAACCGATTCGAAGGTCTACACACCAAATCTGAAAAACTAAAAACAAAAACAAACAAACTAAAAAGAAAAATAAAAATAAAAAGATAGTACGGTACAACCAAATCGAAGCAATAATATCCAAACAAATCATCGAACTAAGCAATCAATAGGATCCACGGAATTGGTCCCACCACTGATCATAACTCTCGTAACCTGGAGGACTCGGGTCCTGTGGATGCCACACATCATACTGCGGTGGTGCTGATGGTCGGAACTGAGGGTCTGTGAAGAAACCCATCATCGACTGGTTCTGCCAGTCTAAAGATCTGTGCACCTGAACATCATGATAATGCGTACGAGACGTGAGACCCTGAAAAGCTGTATAAGCGTCCCAGTCGGACGGTATCTGATGTGATCCCGAGGGTCCTGCCTCGTCGTGCTGCTGCTGATGATGTGGCTGCTGCGGCTCATGCATCTCCTGGTCCTCCGGCTCTACTCTCACTCCAGTCCAAACCCACGAACTACCAACTCCTCTCTCTATCACTCTCATCCCCTTAAGTTGGTTCTGGTCTATGCGGCCTAACACTCCCAAACAAGTCAATGAGACTATCACCTCCAGAATCCCATGAGAAGAAGCTAGGCGGGTGATGTAGTGACCACCTAAAAGTCCATTCGAGGTTCGGAATCCTCTAGCTCCAGTAAGAAAGTCTGCTATGATAAATGCTAGATGGGTGTGGCGGTCTCGGCTAACCAACTGATGAAGTAACCACAGCTCAAAATCCCCTATCTTGTCCTGACTGGACTTCCTCTGGTTCAGGGTGTAGGCTATCATCCTATGTAGGACTCTATGCTCCGGGTCTACTAGGTTACCAGACTTGGTGTTGGACCGACGGTACGGTCCTCGACCAAGCTGGCTCCATAACGCGCTATAGTCGATACCCTCAGGTGGAGCTAGGGCGCACTGTCCTATATAATACTCAAAATAATCGGTCCTGACCATATCAGGCGTGTAAAGCTCAAGAAATACAGCGAACTGTGCTAAAGTCTGCCTAAACCATCGGCCACCCATACGATAAATAATACAAGGTTGCCTCATACTCTCTCTCCCTCTATCCTCGTCAAAGGAATAGGTCGCTATGAACTCTAGGGTCAACTCTCGGTAGATAGGCTCACGAAGGTCTAAGGCGGCCTTCCAAGCCATGCTACTAAGCTCACTCGCGGGCGCACTCGGACCTCTCTCAAAATACCTCAATATATGTCCTGCCGCCTGGATACTGTGCAGAAATACCCAGTCCAACGTCCGACCAATCTCAACATGGCGACCCTTGATCTCATCAAGGTCCTTGATCAGCTTCTTCCGTTCGTCCTCATCATACTGCGGTTGCGGCTTGAATTGCAAAAACTTGTGCTCGCCAGATGTGGTCCTAAGAGAACGGGTACGCTACAAGAACACACATCCCAAAGTTAGTGCACATACTTGATAGAAAGGAAGGTTTCCTTCCCACACTTAGTTTTTAACCACACTTTATTAAATTACTAGAGAGATGGGAATCTACAAAAAATTTAAAAGCCAAGAAATTTTTTGACAGGTTCCCACACTTAGAATTTAATCTATCCCCTTACAAAATATAAAATTAAGTAAAAAGGATAATATCAAGCGTTTTTAACAAGTCATGCAAAAATTAGCCAAAAACATAACTTGTCGAAACAACTTGATAAAAGTGCAATTATTCACTTAGTGCAAGACGGAAACGCAAAATACGCACGTATCAAGAAAATACACTTTCAAGAATAATTGCCAAAAAGAATAACTCAATCTTCCCTCACTTAGTGTTTGACCGTATTTTTCCATTTTGAAACCGATGGGAACCATAAAAAAAATATTTTCTTGTTTGGTTTTGGGGTTCCCACACTTAGAATCTTGCAAAAAGTAGCGTTTTAAAGATAAGCATACAATGCCGCCAAAAACTTGGGTTTTAAACCGAGGTGAAAAATTACAAGATTCCTAAAATCGCTTACGGTCATAACACCAAACAATGGAACGATAAAGTTGCAAAACAAACCAAGGCAATAATTCAAGAAGTAGCAAATAACCAACGAGCACATCAAACAACAAAACTCATGCTTTTCGCCAAAATGAAAGATTGCATCTTCCCGTTAATAATTGACCACATTTTATAAAAACCAAAGTGATGGGAGCCCGTTTTCAAAAATGTGCAAACTTTGAGATTTTACGCAAAGTGGGTTCCCACACTTAAAACTTTTACCATCTTTGTTTTTCAAAAACAATTTGTACCCAAAAACGCCAAAAACTTGTCTAGATGGTAAAATAGACTTCAAGCATCCTTCTTTTAAAAACTTGTTTACTTGAAAAATAGCTAGTGCTTGGAAGCTTTAAAATTGGTCAATTACTAATGGAAAGGATGACATCTTGAACAAACCAAACATGGCGAGAAACATGAAGGCAAGCAATAATATTCAACATTTAAGCATAAAGTGATTTTCCCAACAATCATCCATCAAAAATTTGTAAAACCAAGTTGGAAAAGATCAACAAGAGAAAGCTTGCAACTATGGAGCTTTATCAAGAACTTTTGCAAAATCACCCATCTAATCATGTTAGCAACCTTTCGATACCAAAAGATTTAACAATTAGGCACACAAAATGGTTTTCCCCAACAATAACTTAGCAACTTCAAGTGAAAAACAAATTGGGGAAGAACACCATTAAAGCTTTAATGAAGCTTTTACCATCAACACAATTTGATAATCCATGGAAATCAACAAATAAAACATGCTAGCAAGTTAAACAAACTAAAACATGTAACAATTAAGCACACACAATTGGTTTCCCCCACCCATCACAAAAATCACACACAAAGATCAATTTGGGGGAAAACCACCATGGATAAAGCTTCAAAACCGAAATTGGGGATGGAGAAGAAGAGAGATTACCTTTTGAGCCATGGATTTGAACAAATTAGGACCTAAGAGTGGATAGAAATCAAAAATTGCTGGTGTAGAGCGGGGTTTCGCGGCGCAGAAGAGAGAAAGAAGTGAGCGAAACCCTAAAATTCGCGATTTTAAAACAGCCCCTGTTGGAAGCTCGCGGCGCGAGCAAAATACCTCGCGGCGCGAGGGTTTTAATTTTGGGCACGGGACAGAACAGTCGAGGCTCGCGGTGCGAAGGCCTATTTTTCAAAATTTCATTTTTGGTCCCCGCACTCTTCGCGACGCGAAACTAAAAATTTCGCGAAAGCGAAGTGCTTTCTGTCCAAGTTCAAAAAAAAAAATTTCGTTCAAAAATCGATTTGGTTGACTCCACTTGACACTACTGACTCAAACTTAACTAAAACTAAAAGAAAAATTGAAAAACGACAAAACACGGGTTGCCTCCCGAGAAGCGCTTGTTTTTGTCATGAGTCTCGAGCCTGACTACGGGGTTATGCACCCTCAATTGAAACAAAACACCCTCCACTTGCAATCAAGTTAGGGTGGTAATAGTGGTACATACCTGGGCTTACCGATTTACCTTTGTGTGATCCCCCAGGTAGAGTTGCGCACCACTTATCACTCCGGTTTGTGTTCGGGATTGGTATCTTTGGAACCAGATCCTTTAGATACTCCATTATATGCGTTGGTTCAACCAATTGCGTTTGGAAACTGGCTTCCCAAAAAGGATCTTCGTACCGATCAACCTGACAGAACAAAGGCTCATTGTTAGTATCATCACACTCAGAAATTGGGAGATTTACCTTTGGTTGAATGGGGGATAGATTTTCTTTTGGAGTTTGCTCCTCATATCCCTCTTGCTCAAAGTCTTCGCCATCCGATTGTTCACCCATTGTTTCATCCTGTAAAATTAAAGAACTGTTAGAATCATCGGATTTAACAAATGGTTGACTTACCTTTTGTTTAGGAACGAATTGGTCCGGCGAGGCTTCTTCGGGTGTGGATTCTTCGACTTGATCATCTTGCATTAGAGTTCCGATTCCATCTAGGCAGTCTTCATCATGGTATTCTTCCGTTGTATTAACCTGCCATGAAAACTCATCGTCAGAATCATCAGAATCGGACCATGGTGGAATTACCTCATGTTGAGTCATAGATTGATCCATTGTCGTAAGCTCTTCGATTCGTGTCGGCTCATGTGGTGTTGTAGACTCCTTTAGCCCAATTGTTTCCTCTTTGACTTCTTTCCTCGGGAGTGATGATAATTTGATCTCCGGTTCGACAACCTGCATATTAGGAATTTGGTCAGTTTTGGGCATATGTGGTCCCACAACAACTTTACCTCCTCTCGTAGCGGTAAACACTTCAGCTTGTTCGTCTATTTCCACATGAGGATATGCTCCCTTGACTTTTCGGAGGAACTGGTCGGTACTTTTGTATATCCCTTCAACGAAATTCACGAACCCTTGGATTTGTTGTTCTTCGTTTGTGCTCGTCTTTCCCTGTTCTGAAAAATGATGGAACGACTGTTCGATTATTCTGCCACTCGACTCAGATTGCGCAAGAATTGACTTCCAAGTGTGGCATTCCGTTGGAGGAGCGTTTCCGCAGTTTGTGCATTTGATTTGCGGCTCATCGGATGATGAAATCCTGTTCAGCTGTGCTGGTTTGCTCTCCTCCTCATCAGTGGACCAGTCTAGATAATGTGCCTCTAAATCGTCCAGGAGCTTACGTGCTTCCGTAACTGTCTTATAATAAAAGATACCACCACAGGATGAGTCTAACCATAATCGAGAATCGTTAGTCAACCCGGCATAAAATATATCCATCACCTCTTTATCATCAATACCATGGTTTGGAAGCTTCAAGAGTAAATCCTTATATCTTTCCCATGCTTTCGCAAGGTGTTCTTTTCTTTGTTTAAATTGCCGAATTTCGGCTTTTATTTAATTAACCTTGGAAATGGGAAAGTATCTTGACAAAAAGGCAGATTTTAAATCTTTCCAGGTCTTAATGGATCCTGGGGTTAATCTTTTAAACCAGTCTTTTGCCTTATTTGTCAAGGTAAAGGGAAATACTCTTAATTTTACCTTGTCTTCCGTAGTGTTGAATAGATCACAGATGTCTTCGAATGCTTCGAGGTGTTGATATGGTTCTCCGCTAGGTCTTCCGTCAAAGGATATAGTGATGATCATTTTGATTAGTCCTTTGTTGATCTCCATATCTGCAATACAAGAAAAATACCCGGAGTAGCACGAAAATAGAAAAGAAAAAAAATTAACAATTAAAAGCTAAACTAGAAAGCAAATAACTTAATCGGGAATAAATTCCCAATCAAGGATCGATTAACCAACTAAACTCTAGTATCCAACTAAGCAACCATTCCCCGGCAACGGCGCCAAAAACTTGATGCGGTAATTATCATACACAAAAAGCGTAACAAGTTTTAACGTCTAATGCCTAGCCACTGTCTTACCACATATACAGGCAAGCGTACCTGATCGTGAGTAATATAGTGTAGGAAAGTCCAAGTATCGTATCTACCACTGGGAACGGTTAAGCTAGATGTCAACTAAAGCTATGGTCAGTCAATCTGGAAAATGGGGGGTTTTGCTTTTGAAAAGGTATTTTTAAAGATAAAAGATAAATAATAAATTAACCTAAGCAAGAAGTGGAAAACTGATGAACAGACATACATTGGAGATAAGTGAATCCATTATGGTTTACTTTCATAAGACATAGATTTATGATTGTTGTTAGAATTTAAGTATAAAGCACCCGAACATGTATATCTAAGATTATCAACTAGGTCACGGTCCTCCTAGTCCCAATACATAGGTCGTTTGTCAGACAATCTAGTACCGGTCATCCGATCCTACTTCTATTGCATGGTTTTCTCCCTCCAGGTCGCTCTCAGTCCGAGTAACCACTTAACACAACTCTCTTGGTCAAAGGGTAGGTTAAGGTAGGTTGATTATCCTTTCGGAGTCTATCTATTTTGGTCAAACAGATACACCCAACCAATGAGTTCAAATAACCAAACAATATAAATTAGAACTGAATCAAAGACAACATTCAACAAATCATGCATCTAATTAATAAACTGAAATTCAAAGTCTTCAAACCATAATAGACACACAAGAGGAATCAGTACATAGACATACTAATTATGAATGCTTAGACAAACCAACTAAAGACCGGTCGATTTGGCGTAGCATTCCCCCGAATCTCCTCCGTAGTCGATCATCGAGCCTCCATCTTCTCGGGTTGGAAACCCTAAGCGGCTCCCAACATCTAACCTAAACTAATTATCTAAGTGCTGGTGAATGAATTGAATGATCATGCTGAATGACCCCAAAGGCTGCATTTATAATACTCCAACAGAGGCCTTTTCGCGTTCGCGAAACGGCATTTCACGGAGCGAAACACTTATCGAACAAACCCTAATTTTCTGGAAGCTTCCGAGTGAGAAAATATGATCTTCGCGGCGCGAAGCTCTCTTTCGCGGCGCGAGCTATGTACTTCCAGCTTCCGAGATCTTCCGGAATATTCTTCTTGCCTTATCTGTTGAAGATCCGTCTTTTAGAGGAATTTATCTGACTTAGAGAGCAAGGAAACCGCCTTAGGAGCCAAGAAAAGTCCGTATTTGCAAAGTCTGCACAAAAGTCTCCTTTTTGACGCTTTTCACCCTCTTTTTATACTTTTACGCTCAAGCACCTCCAAAACCTACAAAATTAGGATTTACACCTTTTTAAGTCAAACAGTATCGAAAATACTCTCAAATTAAGCACAAAAGTGGGGAATTAGCATGAGTAAAATATGTATAATTTTGGCGTTATCAATCATCAAGATTTGCAGTTACACCCAATTTGAAAGTCTTTCATCTTTTCATAAATTTGAAAGTCTTTTGTCTTTTCAAAACAAGCTTACCTTTGTTTTCAAATCATCATTCGGCCACTTATTGCACGTTTTCACAAAAGTTGGATCGAAACTTGCGTTGCAAGTAACCCTTTTTGAAGCTTCCATTGCAAGTTTCGTCAATTCTCATCTTTTTTACTGTTAATTTTATCGTGGAAATATTTACTCTTTGTTTCTCTTGTTGAATTTATTTTCAACACTGTAGAACGTATTGAGTAATATTTACCAACTTTTACAAAATTCTTATTATTGAAATTCCACCGGTTATCAGATCTGTATTCTTTTTACAAATATCTTAGTTCGAAACTTGCATTGCAAGTAACTTTTCTTATAAGCTTCCATATTTAAAAGTACAAAGTCTAAATCTAGACTTTGGTACTTTGTTGTACTTTCTAAGTACTTTTAGTACTTTTGGTTATTTTTCTTCCAAGCAAAGCTATTTTCTTGAACAGTTATTAATCTGTTTACTACTGTTATTTATATAACTGCTAACTTATAATTATTTCCACTCTGTTTCTCTCATCGAAGAGAACGTATTGTGTGATAATTATCAAGTTCTTTACCTTGCTTTCAATTATTTCACTGGTCAATTCTCCAGTACTTATAATTCTGCAATTATTACCTCAATTATTTACTTTATTGCAGTTAACTGGTCATCCTTCCAGTGTTTATTTTCCCGCACTCCTACTGGTCATTTCATCCGGTATTTATTTTCCAGTTATTTAAATTACAGCAATTTACCTGCTTTTATTTTATTGAAGTTATATACACTCTGTTTCTCTCATCGAAGAGAACGTATTGTGTAATAACTACCACTCTGCTTTATTTCTGCAATTTACATTAATCGCAATTTACTTTCCAGCAATTTACTGGTCATTATCCAGTCTTTACATTCCAGCATTTATTATATCTGCCATTTAAGATTCCAGTACTCACATCTTTCGCGAGAAGAATCCGAGCCATGATGGGCTAATTGCCTTAGCTTGGGGTGTGAGGAAATATTGAGACCGCTATCGGTGTGAAAGTATATCCTGTGCTTTACTGTTGTAATCTAATTGTTTATTGCAGGTGTTTAATGTTTCATTGAAGATTGTACCGAGTTGATTGACGACCAATTTAGTACATGAAAGTGCACTAGCTTTCAGAGTTAGGATTTATGTTAAACATCTGTAATAGACGTGAGAAGGCTAAAAGTAGCTTTAGTACTTAATTGTGCTATACTTATCTAGTGAGATTGGTAACATTGTGTTGTGCTAGGATTCGTGACTGATATATCACCTCTGAATGCACGTTGACCTGTGTGTACTCTTGGGAGGCCGGTCAAACCAGTAGTTGGACCTTCAGTAAGCATAGGATTATTTCTAGATCACCTGTGTCTCATCAAACCCTTGCACCATGTGCTTCTTTCTCTGATAGATTTTACAACCAATCATTCACCCATTTGCTTAAACAGCATCGGTTAAAATCCTCGAATTCGCCATCTGAAATCATCTTTTACGAACTAGACTTTCTGCTAAAAAGACTTTTGCAGAAGACCTCCCCTGAGGACCGATATCTGGTATTTACTTACCATTATTACTTGTTATGGGACGACAGTAGTTCAAGGTGTATACTTGTGCCTGGTTCTATTTTCCAGTAGAATCTCACAGTTCACGGTCGTTTTGCTGCTCCTTGCTCTTGTTCCCAGTTCCATAAAAGGGATAGGGCAAGGAATTTTACCTAACAAGTTTTTGGCGCCGTTGCCGGGGAAGGTAGCTAAGAGTTCTTTTCTGTTTTAAGTAAAGCTTTTAAAATTTGGTTTTTCTACCACCTTTTTGAAACAAAGGCTTATGCCAAGAAAAGTGTACGGGGAATTTTTCGATTTAGATCCAGAGATTGAAAGAACTTTCCGTTGGCAAAGAAAAGTACAAAAAGAAATTTTAAGAATACTAATGGCAGAAGAAGAGCCACATTCCTCTGATGAGAAAAATTATAGTGACGAGGAGGAACTTTACCAAGAGCAGGATATCATCCAACTGGCTAACTCTAAAGATGGCGGGATTATAGATTATGTTGTTCCTATTTTGAGGCAACTCCATTCAGGAATACTTAAACCAAAAATCAAAGCCGCCCATTTTGCTAACCTCATGCTCCAAACTAATGGCCAGTTTGGTGGTACTGCACTTGAGGATCCCCACTCTCATCTAAAATCTTTTATGCAAATATCAGACTCTTTTCGTATACCGGGAGTCTCTTCAAGCGCCTTGAGGTTATCTCTTTTTCCATTTTCACTCAGGGAAAGAGCCAGAGCCTGGTACGATTCACTTGAACCAGATTCTATAACCTCATGGAGCCAAATGGCAGAAACTTTTTTGAAAAAGTACTTCCCACCCACCAGGAATGCTAAGTCCCGACTTGATATTTCTACTTTTAAACAATGGGATGACGAGGCAGTTCCTGATGCATGGGAAAGGTACAAAGAGCTTTTGAGAAAATGCCCTCACCATGGCATTCCGTACTGCATACAACTAGAAACATTTTACAATGGTTTAACCACCACTGCTAAAGGAATGCTAGATGCTACGGCAGGCGAAGCTTTCACAGGAGTTACATATAATGAAGGATTCAAAATCCTAGAAAAGATATCCAACAACAACGGACATTGGGCTGACCCACGGGGAATCCCACCAAAAAGAAATGCTGCTAATGTTCAGGATACAGATGCCTACTCAGCTTTGGCTGAGCAAGTTTCCAATATGGTTGAAATGATGAAGAATCTGTCGAACCCTAATGGAAATGAAAGGGCACCTAAAAAGCAAGTTCGCTTTGTCACTTGTTCATACTGTCAAGAGAACCATTCATTTGAGGACTGTCCTGGAAACCCTGAGAGTTTCAATTATGTTAATCATAACAATCACACACAGACCACTGGGGCCTTCTCTCCCACTTACAATTCTAAGTGGAGAGCTCACCCTAATTTGGGGTGGCATAGTCCAGCACTTAATCCACCAATGCAGAAACCCCATGGACAGACCAATCATCCGAGTCAGAATAATAACCACCACCAACAACAGAGACATGTTCATTTTCAAAACCAGAACCATCAGTCTTCTTCTTCATCTTCTCACCATAGGCAAAATAATCAAAATGATGCCCCTCCTACCTTGGAGGCAATGCTGAAAGGGTTCATGGCCCAAACACAGGCATCAATCAAAAATCTGGAAAACCAGGTTGGCCAAATAGCTCAGGAGATTAAGAAAAGACCTGATGGGACTCTGCCCAGTGATACTGAGACCCCTCAGAGACCTGGGAAGGAACAAGTCAAAGTTATTACCTTGAGGAGTGGTAAGACTTTAATAGAAAACAATCAGGTGAAATCACACACACCACCTGAGAAAAAAGATAAAGAAAAAGAAAAGACAAAAACAGTGCCCGAGAAGAAAAAAGGTAGAACCTGAAAAGACCTTTGCATCATCATCTTCTACTGATATTCCACAGTCTTCTAAAGAGAACAACAAAAGACCTCTGACCCATGCACCACTTCATGAAAAGTCAGACCTTCCACTGTTATTCCCAGATGAACCTAAGAAGGTACAAAAAAAAGACAAGACCCTTGTTAGTGATGTGTCACAATCTGGTGACAGTCCTAAGATTCATTCCATACCAAACAGGCTAGATACAATCCCTAAGAAAGAACCTGTCATACAACAAATAGTAGAGTATGATGCTCTACCTACTCCACCACCTGCCCCTGAAAAGACTACTACTTCTGCTTCAGTCGGTCGTTATATTCCTTATCCCAAAAGGTTGAGGAATCAAAAAGAAGAACAACAATTTAAAAAATTTCTGGTTGTTTTCAAACAACTTCACATAAACATACCTTTGGTTGAGGCTATTGAGCAAATGCCAAGTTATGCGAAGTTTCTTAAAGACATCTTGAACAAAAAGAAGAAACTGACTGAATATGAAACAGTAGCTCTGACTAAGGAGTGCAGTGCCTTGATTGCCAACAAAATCCCACCAAAGATGAAAGATCCGGGATGTTTTACCATACCTTGTTGTATAGGTGGAAAGAATGTAGGGAAAGCCTTGTGTGACCTAGGTGCTAGTATTAACCTTATGCCTTTATCCATTTTCAAATCCCTAGGCATAGGTGAAGCTAGACCTACCACGGTGACCCTATCTTTAGCTGATAAAACCATAGCCCACCCTGAAGGAAAAATTGAGGATGTCTTGGTCCAAGTTGATAAGTTCATCTTTCCAGCTGACTTTATCATCTTAGACTTTGAGGCTGACAATGAAGTTCCCCTCCTTTTAGGTAGACCCTTTTTAGCAACTGGAAGAACCTTGATAGATGTCCAGAAAGGAGAGTTGACCATGAGAGTGCACGACCAAGAGGTGACCTTTAATGTATTCAATTCTCTCAAGTACCCTGATGACAGAGAGGATTGTTCTACTTTAAGTGTGATTGAAACTTGGTGTAAGAATGGATGCAGAAGGGGAATGTTGGGAATAGAAGAATCTGATAGTGAGAGTGATGAGGAAGACTCTGAGGAGATAGTGATGCCTATGGAAGTTCTTGCCTTTGTGATTTTAGAAGCTGAGAATAGGAAGACCCTTGTCTCATCTTTAGATGTTGCCCCAGACCTGGAACTGAAACAACTTCCCTCACATCTGAAGTATGCCTTTTTAGGAGACTCAGGGAAGTTGCCAGTCATAATTTCATCATCATTAGAATCTGATCAGGAAGAAAAGTTGGTCCAAATGCTTAAAACAACACAAGAAGGCTATTGCATGGACCATTGCTGATATCAAGGGCATAAGCCCTACCATTTGTCAGCACAAGATCATTCTTGAAAACAAAATTTTCACCTCAGTTGAGCCTCAAAGGAGACTCAATCCTGTGATGAAAGAAGTAGTTAAAAAGGAGATTTTAAAATGGCTTGATGCTGGTATAATTTATCCAATTGCAAGTAGTACATGTGTCAGTCCAGTTCAATGTGTACCCAAAAAGGGTGGAGTTACTGTTGTACCAAATGAGAAAAATGAACTTATACCTACCAGAGTAGTGTCAGGTTAGAGGATATGCATGAACTATAGAAGACTTAACAAAGTCACTCCAAAAGACCATTTTCCTCTACCTTTTGTAGACCAAATGTTAGACAGACTGGCAGGAAAAGAGTTTTATTGTTTCTTAGACGGCTACTCCGGTTACAATCAAATAGCCATTGCACCAGATGACCAGGAAAAGACCACTTTCACATGTCCCTATGGAACCTTTGCCTTTAGAAGGATGCCCTTTGGATTATGTAATGCCCCAGCCACTTTTCAGAGATGTATGATGTCCATTTTCTCTGATATGCTAGAAAACTCCATGGAAATCTTCATGGATGACTTTTCTGTATACGGGACATCATATGATGAATGTTTACAAAATCTTGAAAAATGTCTGGAAAGGTGTGAAAAGACTGATTTAGTCTTGAACTGGGAGAAATGCCACTTCATGGTTGAAGAAGGCATAGTTTTGGGACATCTCATATCCAAGAGAGGTATTGAGGTTGACAAGGCCAAATTAGAAGTAATTTCCAAATTGCCTGAGCCAATCACTGTCAAGGGAGTCAGAAGTTTCCTAGGGCATGCAGGGTTTTATCGGAGATTCATAAAAGACTTTTCAAAAATCTCAAAACCCTTGTGTGTACTACTTCAGCATGACCAAGCTTTTGATTTTAATGAAGACTGTAAAAAGGCTTTCAACACTCTGAAAGAAGCTTTGGTCACTGCTCCAATAGTAACCACACCTGACTGGTCACAACCTTTTGAAATAATGTGTGATGCCAGTGACTGGGCAGTTGGTGCTGTTTTAGGCCAAAAGAAGGGCAAAATCTTTCACTCTATATACTATGCTAGTAAGACACTCAATGATGCTCAACTCAATTACACCACTACTGAAAAGGAATTGTTAGCTGTGGTTTTTGCTTTTGAAAAATTCAAAGCATACTTGATGGGTGCCAAAGTTATTATACATACTGATCATGCAGCCATTAAGTATCTCATTTCTAAAAAGGATGCAAAACCTAGGCTAATAAAGTGGGTCTTGTTACTTCAAGAATTTGATTTGGAGATCATTGACAGAAAGGGTGTAAATAATCAAGTGGCTGATTACTTGTCTAGATTAGAAAAGCAAAAAGAAACTGAACAAGGGAGTGAGATCTGTGAAGTATTTCCAGATGAGAGGATATTAGCTGTGAACCATTTTTCGGTACCCTGGTTTGCAGACATTGTAAATTACTTAGCTTGTGAGATTATTCCTAAGGAATTTAACAAATACCAAAGGAAAAAGCTCATTTTTGATTGTAAAAAGTATTTGTGGGATGATCCTTATTTGTTTAAAATCTGTGCAGATCAAATAATCAGAAGGTGCATTCCAAAGGAAGAGGTGACATCAATCATACATCACTGCCATTCAGGACCTTGTGGAGGTCATTTTGGAGGACAAAGGACAACATCCTGCAATCTGGATTTTATTGGCCTTCTTTACACAGAGACTGTCATGACTTTGTAAAAAGATGTGATGAATGTCAAAGGAGTGGAAACATATCTCGGAGGATTGAAATGCCCCTCAATGGGATTCTAGAAATAGAACTCTTTGATGTGTGGGGCATTGACTTCATGGGACCCTTCCCAATCTCCAACAATTGTTCCTACATACTGGTGGTTGTAGACTATGTGTCTAAATGGGTGGAAGCTATGGCTTGCCACTCTAATGATGCTAAGACTGTTGTCAAGTTCTTACACAAGCACATATTCACTAGATTTGGTACCCCACGTGCCTTGATCAGTGATGAAGGCACACATTTCATTAACAACCTGCTTGAGGAATTGTTGAATAAATACAACATTCAGCACAGGGTGGCCACTGCTTACCACCCTCAAACCAATGGTTTGGCTGAGTTGTCAAATAGGGAGATCAAAGGCATTTTGGCCAAAGTAGTCAAACCACACCGAAAGGACTGGGCCTCCAAATTGGATGATGCCTTGTGGGCCTATCGGACTGCTTACAAAACCCCTATAGGAATGTCCCCATTCAGGTTGGTTTTTGGAAAGGCCTGTCATTTACCTGTTGAGTTAGAACACAAGGCCTACTAGGCCATCAAAGAGCTTAACATGTTGTTGGATGCAAAATCGGATTGTATCCGAGATCACAAGTTGGTGCTTAAAGTGAAGAAAAGGGCAAAGTCAAAGTGGGCAACAAAGTCAAAGTTTACTTTTATTGTTTTAGTCCTTTGTAATAGTTTTCCTTTATTAGGGTAGATTTTATAATTGTTCTATATTGTAAGGGTTGTTAGTGTTGGGGTATAAATACCCAAAGTGAGTTAGTTTGAAAGTGAGAACATGCATACGTATCATTGTGAAAAGAGAGTGAATTGAGAGTTTGTGTTCTTAAGTGTGTGTGTTCTTGGTGTGTATAGTGTGTGTAATCAATTCATCAAGAATCAATGACATAAGGCTTTCAAATCATTCTCTACTTGTTTGTATGTTGATTAGAACTTGAATCTGGAACAACAAGTGGTATCAGAGCTGGAAATTCATTGAATTTGGTATGACTTCTTGAGCTTTTTTATGTTTTTTTTCGAAAATGGAGGTTTGAGTTTTGATTTTCTTCATTTGATCATGATTTGCATGTAAATGTGATTGTTTGTGGTTAAAATGATGTTTTTACTGTGTTAGGAAGTGATTTAGAGTCAAAATTTGTTGATTTGAGCAGTAATTTTTGAGTTTTTTTACCTTCTGCTCGGTTTTTCCTCGGTTTTCCGAATTACTGTTCATATTTTCCGAATCGGAATATTCATAAATTCCGAATCGGTAAATACCAGTTTTCCGAATCGGATTTTTGAAATTTTTCGAATCGGAAAATTTTTTGGACTCGAATTGTTGTTTAGATCTGATCTTACTCGTTTTCCGACTTGGTATTAATCAATTTCCGATTCGGAAAACCTCATTTTCCGATTCGGAAATTGACCAAATACCAACTCGAAATTTTTCTCGAAACTCTATCAAGTTTGTTTTTCCGATTCGGAAAACTACATTTTCCGATTCGGAAAATTGAAAAATCCGAATCGGAATAAGTTGTTTTCCGAATCGGATTAGTTAAAAAAAAAAAAAAAAAGAAAGAGTCTGGGAGCGTTTTTCGGGCACTTTTTCACGTAAACTTTTTTAGTCTTCTTATCTGATTCTACGGTGAAAAAGTTCAATCATTTTTAAGGTCATTTTTTCCCGAAAAATGCCGGTTTTTCCGAGATTTTGGTGATTTCCGAGAGGTTGAGTTTTTGGACTATTCTTTCAATTTCGCAGTCAAAATCAACTTTTAAATTTTTGAAAAATATTTTTTCTCGGGGTTTCACTATTCACAGTTGACTTTACGGTTGACTTTTTGACTTTTGTCACTAACCTTTTTGTTGATCAAAAGAAGTGTTCAGATTAGCTACAGATTCTCAGATTTGTATACCTCCAGAAGTTCGGAAGAAATCTACCAGTTTCAGTGAATTACCGATCATTTTCAAGTTCTGTGAAGATGTCTAGAGATTTATTAAGCATGGGTTCAAAGTCCAAACCTCCGGTTCTTCAAATTGGAGAATATCCACAATGGCGTGTAAGGATGATTCAATTCCTTAACAACATCGACAAGACTCTCATGACAAGCATTCAGGAAGGTCCAATTAAGCCTTTCATTGACATTCCCGGTACTCCTGAGACTGCTACTACTCCCGCAATTGAACCAAGAAGAGTGTATAAACTCTTTCGGCATTACAATGAGCTCGAGAAGATTAGAGTGGAAATTGATGACAAAGCTCTTACTTTTCTAACGATGGCAATTCCGAACGATTTATTCAATCGTGTTGATAGTCGAAAGACAGCAAAAGAATTGTGGGATGAGTTAGAGAAGCAGTTTCAAGGGACGGAGAGATCAATCCAAGCCAAGCTAAACCAAGCAATCGGAGCTTATGAAGGGTTTAAGGCTTTAGAGGGAGAAACACTTGCTAATTCTTACAGTCGGTTCAACATCATTCTGAATGATTTGATGAGAAATGGAATGCATAAGTCTACTTCTGAGATAAACTTCAAGTTTCTAAAGAATCTCAATCCGGAATGGGATCACTACTCGGTTAATCTTCAGATGAACAAGAACTTGGCGGAAGAAGACTTGCATGACTTGTATTCCATTCTTAGTCAACATGAAGTGAAAGTCAAAGATATTGTGACGAAGCAGAAGAGTATTTCTGATTCTTTGGCTCTGTTGACTGAAAAGAAGAAGAGTGTGCTCTCTAGTGCTAGTTCCAAGAAGAAAAGCCATTCAAAGGCTTTAGTCACTGAGTTGTCTGATTCTGATTCAGAAACCCTTGAAGATGACAGTTCTGAATCCGATGTTGATTTGAAGCGAGTTGCCGACAAGCTTGCTCTGTTGTCTAGTTCGATTCACAAACGTTATGGGAAGAAGAAGTTCTATTCGAAACCCAAGTTCGATAACTACAAAAGAGACAAGTACAAGCCAAAGGATTATGAGAGAAGGCCGGAGAGGAAGAGTTATGAGAAAGAAAAGACAGATGAGAAAGGAAACGTATGTTTCAACTGTGGCAAACCAGGCCATTTTGTCAAAGATTGTAGAGCACCGAAAGTCAGGGATTTTGACTACTACTCAAAGAAGGCTCAACTTGCGAAACGCAAGAGTGAAGGTAAAGTTTTGATGGCGGAAGAGGAATGTTGGTATGATGATACTTCTGATGATGAGGATTCTGCTCATTTCACACAAGTTCACTACAATCTCATGGCAAGTGTGGAAGAAACCATCAACCTTCACAAAGAGATCGAGGCATCAAATGAGGTAAGTCAAACTCCTTCCGACTCGGATATGTCTGATAATGATGAATGCTCTTTAGAAGAACAGTTTCTTGTTGTTTCAGATTCAAGTTCTAATCAACATGCAACAAGTAGAGAATGATTCAGGAAGCCATATGTCATTAATTCTTGGATCAAAGTTTACACACACTCAAACACCAAGAACACACACACTTAAGCACAATGACTCTCTCAATCACTCTCACTTTCACAATGATACGTATGCATGTTACTACTAACAAACTAACTCACTTTGGGTATTTATACCCCAACACTAACAACCCTTCAACTTTGAACCAATTACACTTTCTACCCTATCTATACAAAACAATTACAAGTAAAGTAATAAAGCACTAAAAACAATAAAGCTTTGACTTTCTTTTAACAACTTTGACTTTGCCTTTGACTTCAACTTTAGCACAATCTTGTGATCTCGGATACAATCCGATTTTGCACCCAACAATCTCCCCCTTTGGATTCGAGATCACAAAAAGAATTAGACAAACGTCTTCAAGAAAGCATCAACACTTTAAGCATCAACGATAAGCTTCCTTGAACGATAAGCTTCCGTAATAATCTTCACGAATCATTCAAATCTTCATGAAGTTTTAACACACTTTGAACACGAAGCTTTAGCCAATCGAGATATCTTCAAATAATCACCAAACTTCAAACATCTCTCGCAAGCATCTCTTGTCATATCTCGTAATCTTCTCTTTGACTTGACATTTCGGAATCATCTCTCCAAAATATCTTCAAGGCATTTCTCTACTTTACATTTCTAAACCATCTCCCCCTTTTTGATGAAATATGAAATAATCATCAAAACTATAGAAATGTATGATCAGATAACCCGTCTCGTAAAGATAAAAACATGTGAACAAACCACCATAGATATCAAAAACCATCTCACATAACCATCTCCTCCTTGTTACTCCAGAATTCCCCTTTTAACTCCAAAGAAATACCGTCAATTCCATATAGTAATCCGAATCTTTTCAAATTCAGATTTAAGTGGGAAAATCCTGAAACAACACATGAATCAGTTGGAATGCCTGTGAGAAGCACAAAGCAACTCAGTACAACAAATGCACTATATAAAGAGCTTTAGTGATGATCACTCCCCAGGGCTTCCGTTCAATCATCGCAAATACAAAAATATTCCTATGAACGTTCTGACAAAGAAACAAATTCCTTGTGTGTATTTGTGATGAAAGAAAATAAGCATCAAGTGCTTTCATAAGGCTCAAAATGTGAAAACATTTCACGACTCGATGTGTAGAAATGAAGTTCGAAGGCAGGGCAGCTTCCTTCTGTTTCAATATCGATTTTCCAAATGAAAACCTGATAGATTATGTGTTGCGTCCCCGTGATGAAATGAAACATCTCCTTGTTAAGAAGGAAATGAGTAGCTAGTGGGGTAAAAACGAGAGTCGGCATTGGGCTTTGCCTTGTTTCAATATCGGTCACCAAAGAATGTGAACCAATAGATTATGTGGTTGCCCGGCTAAGAAAAGGTTGGTGCAGAGTTGTATTTTTTTTTTTTTTTTTAACTCTGTTCTCACACCCTCCAATTCTTTTAAGCATCCTTACTTCTAACCAATCTCTCATATAATATTTTTCCGCTCAATCACTATGAGAATAACTCGACCACCTGAGTTATCTCCCCCACTCTTTGATGTAGACCCCTCACTCATTTCTCAAGGATAACTTCTTGGGTAGGATTACCGGTTCTGGAAATCCATAGAAGTTCTATTAAGCTCACACATCCCGTGAAATAATATTCCTAAACATAAAAGTACAATGGTTCATCGAGCGAATCAATGAGCCAATATGAAACATGCTCGAACAAATATATATATATGAACAAAATAGGAGCATAAGAATTTCTTCAAACAAGAATATGAAATGAAGAACATGAATGAGATAAACTTGTTTGAGAAAACTGATTCATCATATGATGTGAGATATGTATATGAAAAATTGTGGTTCACAACAAAATGGATGATTATCTATACGATCAAGATATAGATATAGCAAGGAAGAACGTATCTGATCAATTAAACGATGAAGTGCAATGAGGAAATATCAAGCGAGCGTATTACCACCGAAAAATATGGTCATATAGAGACGTGGTAATAACTAAGTCAAAAGAAGCTAAACCGGTGTGTATGAAAACTTGAAAAGTATATGAAAAGATAATACGCAAGTATTAACCTTTGGAAACACACGGTTAGAAAATATCCGTCAACTCATCATGATATGAAAACATGTAAAATCACACTTCTAATTCGAAAAATCATTTGAGAATCGAGAAGTGAGTTTGAACATTTAAAAACATTTTTCATACCTGAAAGTTGTTCATCGTTCAAATATGTAAGCATTAAAGCTTATTTGAACTCTCCCCCTAAAATGAATATCACTTTTAAGAACTCCCCCTCAAATGGATAATCTGCAAAACAAAGTTGAAATTGGTATTCATTGAAAATGAATCCTTAGATGTTAGTCAGATAGTATCCAATCCAGAATAATTAAGCAACTCCCCCTTAAATTAAGATCCATAACAGATTTAAGTAGGAGTAAGCATGCCAAGCTTGCTAACCAAAAAGTTAAAACGCTTTTCATCTAAACGTTTAGTGAAAAGGTCAGCAAGTTGGTAATCTGTTTGAACAAAGAACATTTCAATATTACCTTTCTCCACATTATCTTTGATAAAATGATAACGAATGTCGATGTGTTTGGTCTTGGAATGCTAAACCGGATTTGACGTTATCGCAATGGCGCTTTCCGAATCACAGTAGATAGGGACTCTTTTCAACTTGTAACCATAGTCTAGTAGTTGTGTCTTCATCCAAAGCACTTGCGAACAACAACTTGCGGCGGCCACATATTCTGCTTCGGCCGTAGAAGTGGAGACGCAATTTTGCTTTTTCGAAGTCCAACTAACAAGTTTATCACCTAAAAACTGACATGATCCAGAAGTGCTTTTCCTATCCAGTTTGCAACCACCATAATCTGAATCTGTAAAAGATATTAGCTCAAAACTAGAATCTTTCGGATACCAAAGGCCCAACTCGGGTGTGCCTTTGAGATACCGTAAGATCCTTTTAACTGCCGCAAGGTGTGACTCTTTAGGATTAGCTTGAAACCTAGCACAAAAACATGTGGTGAACATAATGTCCGGTCTAGTCGCAGTGAGGTACAAAAGAGAACCAATCATGCTTCTGTAAATCTTTTGATCAACGGGTTTACCAGCTAAATCAGGACCCAAAAGATTTCCAGTTGGCATTGGTGTTTTAATTGGAGAACAATCAGTCATGTTAAACTTTTTCAACATATCTTTAATATATTTTGACTGATTTATAAAGATGCCATCCGGGTTTTGTTTGACTTGAATTCCTAGAAAGAAATTCAATTCACCCATCATGCTCATTTCAAACTCGGTCTCCATGATTTTAGAAAACTTTGTACACAACTCTGGATTAGTAGAACCGAAAATAATGTCGTCAACATAAATTTGAACTAAAAGCAAGTCATCACCTTCTTTCTTCAGAAAAAGAGTAGTATCGATCGTACCTCGTTTGAATCCTTTGGATAAGAGATGATTAGTCAGAGTTTCATACCATGCTCTTGGAGCTTGTTTTAAGCCATACAATGCTTTGTCCAAGATGCATACATGATCGGGAAAATCTGGATCGACAAACCCTTCAGGTTGCTCTATATAGACCTCTTCATGCAAGACGCCATTCAAGAACGCAGATTTGACATCCATTTGAAATACCTTGATGTTCTTGTGAGCCGCATAGGCCAGAAAGATTCGAATTGCCTCGATCCTCGCTACTGATGCAAAAGTCTCATCGTAGTCAATACCTTCTTGTTGAGAATAACCTTTAGCAACCAATCGCGCTTTGTTTCTGACAATCAATCCGGATTCATCTTTCTTATTTCTGAAGATCCACTTGGTTTTAATGATTGATTTATCATGCGGTCTAGGAACCAAGCGATACACTTTGTTTCTTTTGAACTGTAGAAGCTCTTCTTGCATTGCTAAAAGCCAATCAGAATCGTCTAAGGCTTGAGAGACATTCTTTGGTTCAATTCTGCTCAAGAAACTTTTGTATAGGCAGTAATTTGCAGATGCAGATCGCGTTTTAACACCATCATTGACATCACCAATCACATTGTAGAGTGGATGTGCTCTAGTCCATTTCAACTGAGCAGGAAGAATTGCAAGATCATCTAGATTGTTCTGACTATCATTTTCATCAATGATTGCAGGAATCTCTGATTGATCATCGGGGATTAACTCTGATTGCTCAACACTTGGAACTGGAATAGCCTGATCAGAGTTAGAAGTAGAACAAATATTCTCCGATGGTCCGGAATCATTCACGCTTGAAGGTTCTGAGACATCGTGAATATCGACTCTTGGATTTCTAGAAAGAACAAGATCTTCATTATCTGCACAAATATCCAGAAAAGCATCCATAAACAGTAAATCGAGTTCTGAACTATTTGGATCAGTAATAGAATCAGAAGTCGTAGTAGAAGCTTGACTATAAATTTCGAGTCCTGAACTGCTATGTTCAGAAGTCATTGACACGGTTTCATCAAAGGTCACATAAACGGTTTCCATAACCATCTTGGTTCTTTTGTTGTAGACCCGGAAAGTCTTCGATGTTAGCGAATAACCAAGAAAGTATCCCTCGTCGGCTTTCTTGTCAAACTTACCAAGATTGTCACGATTGTTAAGAATGTAACACCTACAACCAAAAACATGAAAAAATTTGACATTAGGAACTCTACGGTTGATTATATGATAAGGAGTTTTCTTGAAGCGCTTAGTGATGATAGTTCTATTTTGTGTAAAACAGGCAGTTGAAACAGCTTCGGCCCAAAAAGTAAGAGGTAATCCGGAGTAAGCTAGCATCGTTCGTGCCGCTTCCACTAAGGTTCGGTTTCGTCTTTCTACAACTCCATTTTGTTGTGGAGTATAAGCACCTGAAAAATTATGAGAAATACCAACAGATGTTAGATAAGCATCTAAAGTAGCATTCTTAAATTCAGTGCCATTATCACTCCTAATCTTTCGAACTGGAAGTTGCAAAAGAACTTGGATCCTCTTAATGAACTTTATGATCAACTCGGGAGCTTCAGATTTCATTCTCAGAAATTCTAGCCACGTGTACCGTGAATATTCATCAACCATAACCAGAATGTACTTCTTTCCACTAATTGATTGAATTCTCATCGGTCCGCATAAGTCCATGTGGAGCATTTCGAGTGGTGATTGACACGAAGATTCTGTCTTTGACTTGTGAGAACTTCTCTTCATCTTTCCCATTTGACAAGCCGGACATAAAGAATCTCGATCAAATGTCAACTTTGGAAGACCTTTCACCAATCCACCATTAGCTAGTTTGCTAATATCTGAGAAATTCTGATGAGAAAATCTTCTATGCCATAGCCAACTTTCGCCTTTTGTTGCCTTTGAAAACAAACAAACTGGTTTCGACGAATCTATCACTGGAAAGTCAACCACATAGAGATTGTAAAACCTTCTCCCTTCAAAAATCTCAACACCATCACTATTAATGATAAGACAGTTAATGATGGAAAATAGAACAATGTTATAACCATCACAAAACTGACTTGCACTAAAAAGATTATGACTTAACCCCTCAACATAAAGTACCTCCTTTATGGATACCTTACCATTTGTAAGAATGCCGTAACCTTTGATGACACCAGTCGTCTTATTCCCAAAACTAACTGTTCCTCCTGGTCGTTCCACATAATTGTGCAACAACTCCTTGTAGCCAGTCATATGTCTTGAACAACCGGAATCGACATACCACATATGCCTGGCCTGTAGAAACATGTTAGTTCATCTTCGGAACCCATATCCAAATGGGTCCTTTCTTGTTGGTCTCATACATCTTTAACAAATCAGAAGATGAACCTAAAATTTTACAGTTTATACCAGACTTTGAAATTTGTGCATTCAATAAATCTTTAGGAATCCATTTGCACACAAATTTCACATCTACTGATTTATCTTTTGCTTTTGAAAGATTTTTCTTTTTAGCACTAAACACTTTAGCACGATGATCAAACGAGTAAGCATGAGATTTATCATTAGAAACACCACTAGATCTCTTGTTGTTAACATGACTAGAGTTCACCGAAAAAGAGTTATCACCACAATTAGTACAATGCAAACGTTGCATAGCAAAAAACATTAAGGCAGACTCAAAAGAGTTTTGACACTTATTGAATCTAACATTCAGATTACATTTATTTGCATCATCAACGGATGACTTTTTAACAAAACGCTTTTTCTTCTTTGAATCTTTCTTCTTCCACCCTAGGCCATGTCGTTTAAAACTTTTTAAATCTGTAGAATCAGAAGAACTAGAGTTAATAGGTGTCTTAGGAACTGAACATACATCAGATGAATCTTTTGAAGATGTTTCAAGTGTAGCACAAGAAGTACTTCCTACCTCAAAAGTACTTGCATCAAAATTAATTGAACAAGTTTCAGACTTTAACAAAGTACACGAAGATTTATAATCTTTTGAAATTCCACTATCACTTGAAACATTTACAACATTTGGTTTATCTTGTGTACTCGACTTTGGTTTTTCAAAAACAGCACCAAATTCCACATCTGGTAGTTTGAGTTCTGATTTAAGGATATCTCCTTCAACCATACTATCTAAACTTTTGTACACAAGATATCCATCTTTGTCAATAACAGCATATGTAATTAACTCAGTCACTTCAGGCTTAATACTTTGATCAAAACAAGGTGGAGTTTCTTGAGACTCAAACATGGGGTTTGAAATAAAATTTATCTTTTCTTCCTCAACACCCGCTTCAATATCATCATCATTAGCAGAATCAAAACATGGTTTGGTCTCATCAGAATCAGAATCAGACTCATAATCAGAAACGCTTTTATTTTCTGAAAGATTATTAACTTGAATAAACTCAGAAAGATTTTCACAATCTGATTCTTTTTCAAGTTCACTTGTCGTATCTTCAGATTTAGGATTAGAATCAGTAGTCGTTGACTCATTTTCAATATTGTTACAAAGCTTTTCAGATTCATTTGAAAAAGACTTTACATCTTGAGAATACAAAGAAACACACTGAGTATGAGAAAACTCGGGTTTTCTTGTTTTGTAACTTTGATTTAAATCATCATATTTAAAATCACATGTGAAATCAAAGTTATTCTTTCTCTTTGGCTTTGAATCTGAAAAACTATCACTTGAGTCATCAACAACTTTTTCTTTACCTTTATCCGAAGAATCAGATAATGAACTACCAGATTTTACAAAGATCTCATTTATTTTTGGAAAACTTAAGTTATCAAATTGATAAAGACCTTTAGGGGCTTTCTTTAAAACATCATTTTCAGGTAAACCTAACCCCATTTTCGGATTGTAAAATCTAGTATCCTTTTGATTATTTGTCAAAAGCTTAAGCGTCTGTTGAGTCTGACCTCTTTTGATATTAAGATCCTCCAACTGTTTTATTTTGGCATAAGCCTCAGACCTATCTTGAAAACAAACTTCATATTTGATCATATATTCAGCTTTTTCAGACTCCAAATTTACTAAAGCACTCTTCATCTCAGAAATTTGAGATTCTAGTTTGGCTTTCTCTTTCCTAATCTCAGCCTTTTCAAGCTCACGATCATCAGCTAAAGATTTATATAACTCACATTCATTACTGAATTCAATGACTCGAGCTCTTTCGAACTTAATCTTTTCCTTCAAGTCATCAAATTCAGTTTTTAAAATTAAAAATTGTTCTTCTAAAGAACATTCATCTATATCAGACATATCCGAGTCAGAAGGAGTTTGACTTACCTCATTTGTTTCTTCGGTCTGTTTGTGAAGGTTGATGGTTTCTTCCACACTAGCCATGAGATTGTAGTGAACTTGTGTGAAATGAGCAGAATCCTCATCATCAGAAGTATCATCATACCAACATTCTTCTTCCGCCATCAAAACTTTACCTTCACTCTTGCGTTTAGCAAGTTGAGCCTTCTTTGAGTAGTAGTCAAAATCCCTGACTTTCGGTGCTCTACAATCTTTGACAAAATGGCCTGATTTGCCACAGTTGAAACATACGTTTCCTTTCTCATCTGTCTTTTCTTTCTCATAACTCTTCCTCTCCGGCCTTCTCTCATAATCCTTTGGCTTGTACTTGTCTCTTTTGTAGTTATCGAACTTGGGTTTCGAATAGAACTTCTTCTTCCCATAACGTTTGTGAATCGAGCTAGACAAAAGAGCAAGCTTGTCGGCAACTCGCTTCAAATCAACATCGGATTCAGAACTGTCATCTTCAAGGGTTTCTGAATCTGAATCAGACAACTCAGTGACTAAAGCCTTTGAATGGCTTTTCTTCTTGGAACTAGCACTAGAGAGCACACTCTTCTTCTTTTCAGTCAACAGAGCCAGAGAATCAGAAATACTCTTCTGCTTCGTCACAATATCTTTGACTTTCACTTCATGTTGACTAAGAATAGAATACAAGTCATGCAAGTCTTCTTCTGCCAAATTCTTGTTCATCTGAAGATTAATCGAGTAGTGATCCCATTCCGAATTGAGATTCTTTAGAAACTTGAAGTTTATCTCAGAAGTAGACTTATGCATTCCATTTCTCCTCAAATCATTCAGAATGATGTTGAACCGACTGTAAGAATCAGCAAGTGTTTCTCCCTCTAAAGCCTTAAACCCTTCATAAGCTCCGATTGCTTGGTTTAGCTTGGCTTGGATTGATCTCTCCGTCCCTTGAAACTGTTTCTCCAACTCATCCCACAACTCTTTCGCAGTATTTCTACTATCAACACGATTAAACAAATCGTTCGGAATCGCCATCGTGAGTAAAGTAAGAGCTTTGTCATCAAGTTCAGCTCTAATCTTTTCAAGCTCATTATAGTGCCGAAAGAGTTTGAACACTCGTCTTGGTTCAATAGCAGGAGTAGTAGCAGTCTCGGGTGTGCCCGGAATATCAATATACGGTTTTATCGGACCTTCTTAAAAATAACTGAACTTTTTCACCGTAGAATCAGATAAGAAGTCTTGAAAAGTTTACGTGAAAAAACGCCCGAAAAACGCTTCCAGCCTCTTTTTTTTTTTTTTTTTTTTTTTTTTTTGCTTAACTCAACACCCGATTCGGGTAAAGGGGATTCCCGATTCGGGTAAAGGAGAACTCAACACCCAGTTCGGGTTTTGCATATACCCGATTCGGGTTTTGTAAATACCCGATTCGGGTTTTGTGAACAACAAACAAACTCACCGAACAAACTTCCGAGTTGGTATTTGGTCCAATCTCGATTCGGGATTTGGACAATACCAAGTCGGGTAACAATAAAGAACCAATTCGGGAAAAAATTCGAGTAAAAAAAATCCGAAATCGGGATTTTCAAAATACCGATTCGGGTTTTTCAAAATCCCGATTCGGGTTTTTCAAAATCCTAATTCGGGATTTTTGAAACTCCCGATTCGGGTATTATGAATGTCCCGATTCGGGTATTATGAACACCAATTCGGGAATTATGAACACCAAAGCGGGAAACCGAAGAAAACTCGAAAAAACAGTAAAAAACTTCAAAAATTACACCCCAAAACCACGAATTTTAACTCCAAATCAATCCTAAACACAGTAAAACATCATATTAACCATATAGGATCAAATTCAGAGGTAAAAACGATCAAAAGAAGAGATAAAAAAAAATCCTCAAAACCACCATTTTCGAAAAACTCAAAAAACTCAAAAATCTTACCAATCTTCAGCGAATTTCCAGCTCTGATACCACTTGTTGTTTCAGATTCAAGTTCTAATCAACATGCAACAAGTAGAGAATGATTCAGGAAGCCATATGTCATTAATTCTTGGATCAAAGTTTACACACACTCAAACACCAAGAACACACACACTTAAGCACAATGACTCTCTCAATCACTCTCACTTTCACAATGATACGTATGCATGTTACTACTAACAAACTAACTCACTTTGGGTATTTATACCCCAACACTAACAACCCTTCAACTTTGAACCAATTACACTTTCTACCCTATCTATACAAAACAATTACAAGTAAAGTAATAAAGCACTAAAAACAATAAAGCTTTGACTTTCTTTTAACAACTTTGACTTTGCCTTTGACTTCAACTTTAGCACAATCTTGTGATCTCAGATACAATCCGATTTTGCACCCAACATTTTTAATTTTAAAAACTGAATTTGATGACTTGAAGGAAAAGATTAAGTTCGAAAGAGCTCGAGTCATTGAATTCAGTAATGAATGTGAGTTATATAAATCTTTAGCTGATGATCGTGAGCTTGAAAAGGCTGAGATTAGGAAAGAGAAAGCCAAACTAGAATCTCAAATTTCTGAGATGAAGAGTGCTTTCGTAAATTTGGAGTCTGAAAAAGCTGAATATATGATCAAATATGAAGTTTGTTTTCAAGATAGATCTGAGGCTTATGCCAAAATCAAACAGTTGGAGGATCTTAATATCAAAAGAGGTCAGACTCAACAGACGCTTAAGCTTTTGACAAATAATCTAAAGGATACTAGATTTTACAATCCGAAAATGGGGTTAGGTTTACCTGAAAATGATGTTTTAAAGAAAGCCCCTAAAGGTCTTTATCAATTTGATAACTTAAGTTTTCCAAAAATAAATGAGACCTTTGTAAAATCTGGTAGTTCATTATCTGATTCTTCTGATAAAGGTAAAGAAAAAGTTGTTGATGACTCAAGTGATAGTTTTTCAGATTCAAAGCCAAAGAGAAAGAATAACTTTGATTTCACATGTGATTTTAAATATGATGATTTAAATCAAAGTTATAAAACAAGAAAACCCGAGTTTTCTCATACTCAGTGTGTTTCTTTGTATTCTCAAGATGTAAAGTCTTTTTCAAATGAATCTGAAAAGCTTAGTAACGATATTGAAAGTGAGTCAAAGACTACTGATTCTACTCCTAAATCTGAAGATAAGACAAGTGAAATTGAAAAAGAAACAGATTGTGAAAATCTTTCTGAGTTTATTCAAGTTAATTATCTTTCAGAAAATAAAAGCGTTTCTGATTATGAGTCTGATTCTGATTCTGATGAGACCAAACCATGTTTTGATTCTGATAATGATGATGATATTGAAGCGGGTGTTGAGGAAGAAAAGATAAATTTTATTTCAAACCCCATGTTTGAGTCTCAAGAAACTCCACGTTTTGATCAAAGTATTAAGCCTGAAGTGACTGAGTTAATTACATATGTTGTTATTGACAAAGATGGATATCTTGTGTACAAAAGTCTAGATAGTATGGTTGAAGGAGATATCCTTAAATCAGAACTCAAACTACCAGATGTGGAATTTGGTGCTGTTTTTGAAAAACCAAAGTCGAGTACACAAGATAAACCAAATGTTGTCAATGTTTCAAGTGATAGTGGAATTTCCAAAGATGAGAAATCCTCATGTACTTTGTTAAAGTCTGAAACTTGTTCAATTAATTTTGATGCAAGTACTTTTGAGGTAGGAAGTACGTCTTGTGCTACACTTGAAACATCTTCAAAAGATTCATCTGATGTATGTTCAGTTCCTAAGACACCTATTAACTCTAGTTCTTCTGATTCTACAGATTTAAAAAGTTTTAAACGACATGGCCTAGGATGGGAGAAGATTCAAAGAAGAAAAAGCGTTTTGTTAAAAAGTCATCCGTTGATGATGCAAATAAATGTAATCTGAATGTTAGATTCAATAAGTGTCAAAACTCTTTTGAGTCTGCCTTAATGTTTTTTGCTATGCAACGTTTGCATTGTACTCATTGTGGTGATAACTCTTTTTCTTTGAACTCTAGTCATGTTAACAAGAAGAGATCTAGTGGTGTTTCTCATGATAAATCTCGTGCTTACTCGTTTGATCATCGTGCTAAAGTGTTTAGTGCTAAAAAGAAAAATTTTTCAAAAGCAAAAGATAAATCAGTAGATGTGAAATTTGTGTGCAAATGGATTCCTAAAGATTTATTGAATGCACAAATTTCAAAGTCTGGTATAAACTGTAAGATTTTAGGTTCATCTTCTGATTTGTTAAAAATGTATGAGACTAACAAGAAAGGACCCATTTGGATATGGGTTCCCAAGATGAACTAACATGTTTCTACAGGCCAGGCATATGTGGTATGTCGATTCCGGTTGTTCAAGACATATGACTGGCTACAAGGAGTTGTTGCACAATTATGTGGAACGACCAGGAGGAACAGTTAGTTTTGGGAATAAGACGACTGGTGTCATCAAAGGTTACGGCATTCTTACAAATGGTAAGGTATCCATAAAGAAGGTACTTTATGTTGAGGGGTTAAGTCATAATCTGTTTAGTGCAAGTCAGTTTTGTGATGGTTATAACATTGTTCTATTTTCCATCATTAACTGTCTTATCATTAATAGTGATGGTGTTGAGATTTTTGAAGGGAGAAGGTTTTACAATCTCTATGTGGTTGACTTTCCGGTGATAGATTCGTCGAAACCCGTTTGTTTGTTTTCAAAGGCAACAAAAGGCGAAAGTTGGCTATGGCATAGAAGATTTTCTCATCAGAATTTCTCAGATATTAGCAAACTAGCTAATGGTGGATTGGTGAAAGGTCTTCCAAAGTTGACATTTGATAGAGATTCTTTATGTCCAGCTTGTTAAATGGGAAAGATGAAGAGAAGTTCTCACAAGTCAAAGACAGAATCTTCGTGTCAATCACCACTCGAAATGATCCACATGGACTTATGCGGACCGATGAGAATTCAATCAATTAGTGGAAAGAAGTACATTCTAGTTATGGTTGATGAATACTCACGGTACACGTGGCTAGAGTTTTGAGAATGAAATCTGAAGCTACCGAGTTGATCATAAAGTTTATCAAGAGGATCCAAGTTCTTTTGCAACTTCCAGTTCGAAAGATTAGGAGTGATAATGGCACTGAATTTAAAAATGCTACTTTAGATGATTATCTAACATCTGTTGGTATTTCTCATAATTTTTCAGGTGCTTATACTCCACAACAAAATGGAGTTGTAGAAAGACGAAACCGAACCTTAGTGGAAGCGGCACGAACGATGCTAGCTTACTCCGGATTACCTCTTACCTTTTGGGCCGAAGTAGTTTCAACGGCTTGTTTTACACAAAATCGAACCATCATCACTAAGCGCTTCAAGAAAACTCCTTATCATATAATCAACCGTAGAGTTCCTAATGTGAAATTTTTTCATGTTTTTGGTTGTAGGTGTTACATTCTTAACAACCGTGACAATCTTGGTAAGTTTGACAAGAAGGCCGACGAGGGATACTTTCTTGGTTATTCGCTAACGTCAAAGACTTTCCGAGTCTACAACAAAAGAACCAAGATGGTTATGGAAACCGTTTATGTCACCTTTGATGAAACCGTGTCGATGACTTCTGAACATAGCAGTTCAGGACTCGAAATTCATAGTCAAGCTTCTACTACGACTTCTGATTCTATTACTGATCCGAATAGTTCAGAACTCGATTTATTGTTTATGGATGCTTTTCTGGATATTTGTGCAGATAATGAAGATCTCGTTCTTTCCAGAAATCCAAGAGTTGATATTCACGATGTCCCAGAACCTTCAAGCGTGAATGATTTCGGACCATCGGAGAATATATGTTCTACTTCTAACTCTGATCAGGCTATACCAGTTCCAAGTGTTGAGCAATCAGAGTTAACCCCCGATGATCAATCAGAGATTCCTGCAATTATTGATGAAAATGATAGTCAGAACAATCTAGATGATCTTGCAATTCTTCCTGCTCAGTTGAAATGGACAAGAGCACATCCACTCTACAATGTGATTGGTGATGTCAATGATGGTGTTAAAACGCGATCTGCATCTGCAAATTACTGCCTATACAAAAGTTTCTTGAGCAAAATTGAACCAAAGAATGTCTCTCAAGCCTTAGACGATTCTGATTGGCTTTTAGCAATGCAAGAAGAGCTTCTACAGTTCAAAAGAAACAAAGTGTATCGCTTGGTTCCGAGACCGCAAGATAAATCAATCATTAAAACCAAGTGGATCTTCAGAAATAAGAAAGATGAATCCGGATTGATTGTCAGAAACAAGGCGCGATTGGTTGCTAAAGGTTATTCTCAACAAGAAGGTATTGACTACGATGAGACTTTTGCACCGGTAGCGAGGATCGAGGCAATTCGAATCTTTCTGGCCTATGCGGCTCACAAGAACATCAAGGTATTTCAAATGGATGTCAAATCTGCGTTCTTGAATGGAGTCTTGCATGAAGAGGTCTATATAGAGCAACCTGAAGGGTTCGTCGATCCAGATTTTCCCGATCATGTATGCATCTTGGACAAGGCATTGTATGGTCTAAAATAAGCTCCAAGAGCATGGTATGAAACTCTGACTAATCATCTCTTATCCAAAGGATTCAAACGAGGTACGATCGATACTACTCTTTTTCTGAAGAAAGAAGGTGATGACTTGCTTTTAGTTCAAATTTATGTTGACGACATTATTTTCGGTTCTACTAACCCAGAGTTGTGTACAAAATTTTTTAAAATCATGGAGACAGAGTTTGAAATGAGCATGATGGGTGAATTGAATTTCTTTTTAGGAATTCAAGTCAAACAAAACCCTGATGGCATCTTTATAAATCAGTCAAAATATATTAAAGATATGTTGAAAAAGTTTAACATGACTGATTGTTCTCCAATTAAAACACCAATGCCAACTGGAAATCTTTTGGGTCCTGATTTAGCCGGTAAATCTGTTGATCAAAAGATTTACAGAAGCATGATTGGTTCTCTTTTGTACCTCACTGCGACTAGACCGGACATTATGTTCGCCACATGTTTTTGTGCTAGGTTTCAAGCTAATCCTAAAGAGTCACACCTTGCGGCAGTTAAAAGGATCTTACGGTATCTCAAAGGCACACCCGAGTTGGGCCTTTGGTATCCGAAAGATTCTAGTTTTGAGCTAATATCTTTTACAGATTCAGATTATGGTGGTTGCAAACTGGATAGGAAAAGCACTTCTAGATCATGTCAGTTTTTAGGTGATAAACTTGTTAGTTAGACTTCGAGAAAGCAAAATTGCGTCTCCACTTCTACGGCCGAAGCAGAATATGTGGCCGCCGCAAGTTGTTGTTCGCAAGTGCTTTGGATGAAGACACAACTACTAGACTATGGTTACAAGTTGAAGAGAGTCCCTATCTACTGTGATTCGGAAAGCGCCATTGCGATAACGTCAAATCCGGTTCAGCATTCCAAGACCAAACACATCGACATCCGGTATCACTTTATCAAAGATAATGTGGAGAAAGGTAATATCGAAATGTTCTTTGTTCAAACAGATTACCAACTTGCTGACCTTTTCACTAAACCTTTAGATGAAAAGCGTTTTAACTTTTTGGTTAGCAAGCTTGGCATGCTTACTCCTACTTAAATCTGTTACGGATCTTAATTTAAGGGGGAGTTGCTTAATTATTCTGGATTGGATACTATCTGACTAACATCTAAGGATTCATTTTCAATGAATACCAATTTCTACTTTGTTTTGCAGGCTATCCATTTGAGGGGGAGTTCTTAAACGAGATATCATTTTTAGGGGGAGAGTTCAAATAAGCTTTAATGCTTACATATCTGAAAGACGAACAACTTTCAGGTATGAAAAACCATTTTTAAATGTTCAAACTCACTTCTCGATTCTCAAATGATTTTTTTTCGAATTAGAAGTGTGATTTTAAATGTTTTCATATCATGATGAGTTGACGGATATTTTCTAACCGTGTGTTTCCAAAGATTAATACTTGTGTATTATCTTTTCATATACTTTTCAAGTATTCATACACACTGGTTTAGCTTCTTTTGTCTTGTTATTACCACGTCTCTATATGATCATATTTTTCGGTGGTAATACACTCGCTTGATATCTTCCTATTTGTACTTCATCGTTTATTTGATCAGATACGTTCTTCACTGTTATATCTATATCTCGTTCGTATAGATAATATACATTCTTTGTGAACCAAAGTTTTTCATGGACATATCTCACATCATACGATGAATCAGTTTTTCTCAAACAAGTCTATCTCATTCATGTTTATTCATTCTATATACTTGTTTGATGAAATTTCTTGTGCTATTATATTGTTCATATATATATTTGTTTGAAGCATGCTCTTATATTCTTCATATTGGCTCATTGATTCACTCGATGAATCATTATACTTTCATGTTTAGGAAACTTATTTCATGGGATGTGTGAGCTTAATAGAACTTCTATGGATTTCCAGAACCGGCAATCCTACCCAAGAAGTTATCCTTGAGAAATGAGTGAGGGGTCTACATCAAAGAGTGGGGGAGATAACTCAGGTGGTCGAGTTATTCTCATAGTGATTGAGCGGAAAAATGTAATATGAGAGATTGGTTAGACGTGCGGATGTTTAAAAGAATTGGAGGGTGTGAGAACAGAGTTAAAAGAAAAATAAAACTCTGCACCAACCTTTTCTAAGCCGGGCAACCACATAATCTATTGGTTCACATTCTTTGGTGACCGATATTGAAACAAGGCAAAGCCCAATGCCGACCCTCGTTCTTACCCCACTAGCTACTCATTTCCTTCTTAACAAGGAGATGTTTCATTTCATCACGGGGACGCAGCACATAATCTATCAGGTTTTCATTTGGAAAATCGATATTGAAACAGAAGGAAGCTGCCCTGCCTTCGAACTTCATTTCTACACATCGAGTCGTGAAATGTTTTCACATTTTGAGCCTTATGAAAGCACTTGATGCTATTTTCTTTCATCACAAATACACACAAGGAATTCGTTTCTTTGTCGGAACGTTCATAGGAATACTTTTCGTATTTGCGATGATTGAACGGAAGCCCTGGGGAGTGATCATCAATAAAGCTTTTTATATAGTGCATTTGTTGTACTGAGTTGCTTTGTGTTTCTCACAGGCATTCCAACTGATTCATTAGTTGTTTCAGGATTTTCCCGATTAAATCTGAATTTGAAAAGATTCGGATTACTTTATGGAATTGACGGTATTTCTTTGGAGAAAAAAGGGAATTCTGGAGTAACAAGGTGGAGATGGTTATGTGAGATGGATTTTGATGACTATGGTGGTTCTTTCATATGTTTGTATACTACGAGATGAGTTTTCTGATCATGCATTTCTTGAGTTTTGATAATTATTTCATATATCATCAAAAAGGGGGAGATGGTTTAGAAATGTAAAGTAGAGAAATGCTTTTTGAAGATACTTTGGGGAGATGGTTCCGAAATGTCAAGTCAAGGAGAAGATTATGAGTTATGACAAGAGATGTTTGCGAGAGATGTTTGAAGATTTTGATGATTATTTGAAGATATCTCGTTCATTAAAGCTTCGTGTTCAAAGTTTGTTAAAGCTTCATGAAGATTTGGATGATTCGTGAAGATTATTACGGAAGCTTATCGTTCAAGGAAGCTTATCGTTGATGCTTAAAGTGTTGATGCTTTCTTGAAGACGTTTGCCTAATTCTTTTTGTGATCTCGAATCCAAAGGGGGAGATTGTTGGATGCAAAATCGGATTGTATCCGAGATCACAAGTTGGTGCTTAAAGTGAAGAAAAAGGCAAAGTCAAAGTGGGCAACAAAGTCAAAGTTTACTTTTATTGTTTTAGTCCTTTGTAATAGTTTTCCTTTATTAGGGTAGATTTTATAATTGTTCTATATTGTAAGGGTTGTTAATGTTGGGGTCTAAATACCCAAAGTGAGTTAGTTTGGAAGTGAGAACATGCATACGTATCATTGTGAAAAGAGAGTGAATTGAGAGTTTGTGTTCTTAAGTGTGTGTTCTTGGTGTGTATAGTGTGTAATCAATTCATCAAGAATCAATGACATAAGGCTTTCAAATCATTCTCTACTTGTTTGTATGTTGATTAGAACTTGAATCTGGAACAACACATGTGTTTGGATGAAGCTGGTAAAAAGAGGACTTTACAATTGTGTGAAATGGAAGAGCATAGGAATGCATCCTATGAAAATGCCAAATTATATAAAGAAAACACAAAAAAATGGCATGATCAAAGGATCCTTCCTGAAGAACTGATTGAGGGCCAGAAAGTCTTACTGTTTAATTCTAAAGTGAAACTTTTCCCTGGAAAATTTAACTCTAGATGGACCGGGCCTTTCACAATTGCAAAAGTGTATCCTTACGGGGTGGTTGAACTAATCGACCCGAAGAGAGGTACCACTTTTAAAGTAAATGGACAAAGAGTAAAGCCCGTCCTTGAATCTGCTGAACTCCAACAACAACCAGACATGGTTGTTGATTCTGAAGATGACCCACTCTGATTGTTGGGTCTGAAAACCCACAAATCTGTGTAAATATTAGGATAGATTTCATGTTATGCAACTTTTCTCTTTAATAATTTATTTTCCTTATGTTTTTGCTGAATTTTAGTATAACTTAGGATTCTTAATTTTTTTAATGATTTTATACATATAAAATTTTTGGAAAATACAAAAAGATCGAGATTTTGTTTTTATACTTATCAGGACTTTTAAATCCTTTTTCATAGAGGAAAAAGCAAATCCAAGCCTTGGAGAAGGATAGGAAGCAGCAGATTCAGCACAAGAAGAGAAAGGTAGAGTTGCAAAAGGCATGGGAGATGGGCAATCCAACAAAGAAATCAAAATTCCCTTCATGCCTAAATCAGTGTTGGAATCCTACTCTTCTCCTACTCAATCTGAGTAGGACAGGTTCTGCCATCAAACTCCCTCTTTATTTTGCCATTTCTGTACATATGCATGATAGTTTAGGATTTGTAGCTTTCTTTTGTAAATAAATTTTAGCTACTTTGCTCTATTTTTACCATTTTCTGCCACTAATTTGCACACACAGATTCACACAAACGGAGGCAGTCCCTCCATCTCACTTTTGGTTCAATTTAGGTTCACAAATATAGAGGCATTCCCTCTATTGAGCATTTGATGAATTTGGGACTCCAAAACAGGGGCAATCCCTCTGTTTTTCCGCTTTGGTTCAACTGTGGTGCACTAATGATAGAGGCGGTCCCTCTAATGGTGTTTAGTGACCTTACTCACTTCAAATGATAGTGAGTTTTCATGCATCACATTGAACTAGGATTCATTCACAAGAGGCATTCCCTCTTTCTTAAATTGAGTTTTTATCCCCTTAAGTCTTTGTGATCTGTTTGTGTGCATGCTTATGGCTACTTACATTTGTCCCACCATCTTAATGATGCTAACTGTTTTCTTTGGGAGTTTGCTGATTTTAGGATCATTGTAGGAACTTTAATAGATTTTTCTTTCTTTATTTGTTGTTTTCACCACCTGTGTGTCACTTGACACAACAGGTTTGGTGTTTGCTGTTTTGGTAGTGCAGAAACAGAGGAGCAGGTAAGGATCTTTGGATCCCACTCTCCTCTTCAATGGTTTAAATTGTTTGGTTCATGTTAGTTATAGATCTTTGGTTGAAAGCTCATGGTTTTACAATCTGTTTGGATCAGTTTGCTGATTTCTAGTACTAAGTGTAGGAATTTCATTTTTGTTCTTATTTCTTTGCTGTTTTCATCACCTATGTGTTACTTGACACAACAGGTTTGATGTCTGCTGTTTTAACACCACAAAAACAGGGGTGGGAATAAGGATCTTTGGATCCCACTATCATCCTTGCCATTCAAAGTCTTGTTGAGTCATTATGGTCATGTGTATCTTAGATCTTTGGTTTAAAGCCCTTGGCTTTAGACTATGTTTGATCATTTTTGCTGATTTTGTGTAGTATACCTATAGGGTCTTTTGAAATCTGTTTTAGTACAATTGAGTCTTATTCCATGCTTGCCAACCATTTGCTAAGTTGTTTGGATTGTTTGCTGAATTTTAGGTCCTACTAGTGTATGTACGTGTCAATTGGTCACTTTGAACCAATTTTTGGTCAAGTCTTGGTTTAAGAAGAATTGGAATCAGTCCCCTTTTCTTCTTTGTTGTTTTGAGTCCAATTGAGTCTTTTGGGAACTGATTTTATTGAGCTGCTCCTTTCACTTGATTACCATGTGTGCACAAAAATAAAATAAAACAGAAAGTTGGATCCTTGGTATTGCATAAAGTGATTTTATAGCCACAATAAGCCTATGATTGCCATGCTTAGCTTAAATAGCCATCTTATGAAATTGTAAACCGTTTCTTTGTTGCAAACTTGATCTTTCATGCATTGAGGACATTGCAACCATCAAGTTTGAGGATGGGAGGATGTCTATTTAAGCACTCATTTGGTTTATTTAAATACACACTTAGACCAAAAGAAACATCAAAGAACAAAGTTCTAAGGTCTTGTGTACAAAAGAGTGTCAATGCACACCAATGATACCTCTTTAAGAGATGCATAGTAGGAAAATTGTACTATGGAGTGATATAAAAGAGAGATGAGGTAAAAGACAAGCTTTGAAAGGAAAAAGTCAAGGGACCAATTCAATGCCCAAAATTTTTTTTTTTTGGAATCTGGTTTTGAAATACAAAATGTTGGTTTTAGATTTCATGGGATGGCAGACTTTGTGCATAAAACATGTTTAAGCATAGGTTTATGAAGGGCACACTTTGTTAACTTTGGAAACAACTTTCTCAGAAAACACAAAAACATGCACACTTTGGTAAGTTGTGAAAAAGCTCATACCTTTTAGGTTTTTAGAAAAATTGAGTCTTTAATTTGTATTTTTCTCGTTGTTTGGGACAAACAACAGTTTAAGTTTGAGGATGTGATAGGTGTTATTTATTAACCCCTATTTTGAGTCTTTTAATTCACTTTTTCACCATTTTGGTAGCCCGTTGTGTCACTTTAGTCCTATTTTATGCAAGATTAGTATATATTAGTATTCTAACTAGTTTATATTTAATTATGCTTAATTTGATTTAATTTTGGTACTTATATAGCTTAATTACAGTTTTTGCAGAAAACGGCCCAGTACTACAGGATGCTATAGGAGTGCTGTAGCAGTGTTGCAGTATTGTTGACAGCGTTTTTTTTGGACTCCTACTCTTTTGGGCCGGGCTTAGGGGACTGTTTTGGGTCGAGGGATGCAGCAGCCCAGCTGATTGAAGACTAAGGCCCAAGCCTTTTTGATGACATCATGCTTACCTTATTAAACTTGATCCCTAAGTCATTAGTTTAATATAAATAGTAGGCTAAGTGTTGTTTGTAATCACCAATTTTACTCTCTAGCACTTTACGTTCGGTCTTTTGTTCTAAGTTCATAGTCGGTTACTTTTTGAAACATTTGCAAGTTAAGTTGTGCTTAGGAATTTCGCGAATCCTTAGCATTATTTCACTTGCCGTTACTATTCCGCTCTTAATATAATTTCTCGAAGCATTTTAGTACTTCTCGTGTTCAAGTCCGTAAGTTACCTTCTTCATATTACGTTATTTCACCATTGTACGTGTTTTTAAAGTCTTACAAATTCTCAAAGTTTGGTTTTTCTCACTCGCGATAATTCATCATTACTCGAAGTGATTTTCGAATTTAATCATCAAGATTTGCGGTTACACCCAATTTGAAAGTCTTTCATCTTTTCATAAATTTGAAAGTCTTTTGTCTTTTCAAAACAAGCTTACCTTTGTTTTCAAATCATCATTCGATCACTTATTGCACGTTTTCACAAAAGTTGGATCGAAACTTGCGTCGCAAGTAACCCTTTTTGAAGCTTCCATTGCAAGTTTCGTCAATTCTCATCTTTTTGACGGTTAATTTTATCGTGGAAATATTTACTCTCTGTTTCTCTTGTTGAATTTATTTTCAACACTGCAGAACGTATTGAGTAATATTTACCAACTTTTACAAAATTCTTATTATTGAAATTCCACCGGTTATCAGATCTGTATTCTTTTTACAAATATCTTAGTTCGAAACTTGCATTGCAAGTAACTTTTCTTATAAGCTTCCATATTTAAAAGTACAAAGTCTAAATCTAGACTTTGGTACTTTGTTGTACTTTCTAAGTACTTTTAGTACTTTTGGTTATTTTTCTTCCAAGCAAAGCTATTTTCTTGAACTGTTATTGATCTGTTTACTACTGTTATTTATATAACTGCTAACTTATAATTATTTCCACTCTGTTTCTCTCATCGAAGAGAACGTATTGTGTGATAATTATCAAGTTCTTTACCTTGCTTTCAATTATTTCACTGGTCAATTCTCCAGTACTTATAATTCTGCAATTATTACCTCAGTTATTTACTTTATTGCAGTTTACTGGTCATCCTTCCAGTGTTTATTCTCCCGCACTCCTACTGGTCATTTCATCCGGTATTTATTTTCCAGTTATTTACATTACAGCAATTTACCTGCTTTTATTTTATTGGAGTTATATACACTCTGTTTCTCTCATCGAAGAGAACGTATTGTGTAATAACTACCACTCTGCTTTATTTCTGCAATTTACATTAATCGCAATTTACTTTCCAGCAATTCTACTGGTCATTATCCAGTCTTTACATTCCAGCATTTATTATATCTGCCATTTAAGATTCCAGTACTCACATCTTTCGCGAGAAGAATCCGAGCCATGATGGGCTAATTGCCTTAGCTTGGGGTGTGAGGAAATGTTGAGACCGCTATCGGTGTGAAAGTATATCCTGTGCTTTACTGTTGTAATCTAATTGTTTATTGCAGGTGTTTAATGTTTCATTGAAGATTGTACCGAGTTGATTGACGACCAATTTAGTACATGAAAGTGCACTAGCTTTCAGAGTTAGGATTTATGTTAAACATCTGTAATAGACGTGAGAAGGCTAAAAGTAGCTTTAGTACTTAATTGTGCTATACTCATCTAGTGAGATTGGTAACACTGTAGGATTCGTGACTGATATATCACCTCTGAATGCACGTTGACCTGTGTGTACTCTTGGGAGGCCGGTCAAACCAGTAGTTGGACCTTCAGTAAGCATAGGATTATTTCTAGATCACCTGTGTCTCATCAGACCCTTGCACCCTGTGCTTCTTTCTCTGATAGATTTTACAACCAATCATTCACCCATTTGCTTAAACAGCATCGGTTAAAATCCTCGAATTCGCCATCTGAAATCATCTTTTACGAATTGGACTTTACTGAAAAGACTTTTGCACAAAACCTTCCCTGAGGATCGATATCTGGTATTTACTTACCATTATTACTTGTTACGAGACGACAGTAGTTCAAGGTGTATACTTGCGCCTGGTTCTATTTTCTAGTTGAATCTCACAGTTCACGGACGTTTGTTTCCCCTTGCCCTTGTTCCCAATTCCATAAAAGGGACGGGGCAAGGAAATCTTCCTAACAAAGCCAGTATTTATAAAAGTTGTTCAGCCCACTTCCCGATCGCAGAGCTGCAGCTTCGCGGCGCGAAACACTTAACGAACCCTAATTTTCCTTTTCAGCTCCTTCTAGAATATTCCATAGAGGGTCTTCAAACACTTCGCGGCGCTAAACTTCTGGACTCCAACGTGAAATCCACCAAAAAGCAGGAATCTTCTAGAATTTCCACACCTCGCGGCGCGAAAGTATAAGCTTCGCGGACGCGAAAGCTCTCTGTTCCACTTTTGCACTTTTTCCCACTTTTTCACAACTTTTAGTACTTTTCCGCTCAATGGCCTCCAAAACCTGTAAAACCAAGATTCAGTAGTTTTTATGAGTAAAACATCCAAGAAATGAGTTAAAATGGGGTTAAACATTGCAAACCATAACTACCAAAACATGTATAATTTTGGAGTTATCATTTATTTAAAGTGTTTATCTTCTTATCAAGTTTTGAAACAACAAATAAGCAAAAAAATGTTTGGATTGAAAAAACTAAAAGGAGCTTTTAGCTGGTTGGAAAAACTAATAAGGAGTTTTGAAAAAGTTAAACCATTGTGACTTTTTACAGTACGAATACGAACCATGAAAGCGTGGCCTAACGATCCTTTAGGTCTTCGGAATTTGAAGCTAGAGGTGTCAGAAAAGTTACCATAGGGATAACTGGCTTGTGGCAACCAATCGTTCATAGCAACGTTTGTTTTTTGATCCTTCGATGTCGGCTCTTCCTGTCATTGTAAAGTAGAATTCACCAAGTGTTGGATTGTTCACCCACCAATAGGGAATATGAGCGGGGTTTAGACCGTGTCCTTTTGACTTATTGTTTCAAATTACACCTTTAACTCACGCCTCTCATCCCTCGTGGTCCTCTGAATGGTGTTGTTTTACAGGGTTTTGAATGGTTTCCTATGAAAAACGTATAATTTTTAGTCATTGTTTGGTAAACATAAATTAGCTTATTTTTTGTGTACATGTTTGGATGAACAAAAACTAGCTTTTTATGCTAGTATTTTTGGGGGACAAGTACGCGAGAGTGTATCCAACTTGTTACCAAAAGTTATTGTATGTACTGAACTTCAATTTTTAACTTTTGATGTATCAAACTTTCAAAAAAAGTCTATTGTATGTATCGAACCTATTATAGCAGGTTACCTGCTGATGTGGCACCAGTTTTAATGATGTGGATGATGACTGGACGATGACGTGTATTTTTGTTATTTCAAAATAACTAAATAATTAAGAAACCCAATAAGGGTTCTTCATCTTCACGCAGCCTCAAATGTCACCTTCAATACGTCGCCACCGTCGCCACCAATCGCCGTCATGCAACTGCCGCCTTGCAAACGGTGAACGTCGGAGCCCATACCATCGGAGGTCAAGTTTATGTTGCACCGCCAGCCGCTCTTTCCCAACCACCAATCGCCAACCATCCATCGCCAGAAAACCCATCGTTGGCCACCATCTTGGTTCGTTCCAACCATCTCCACCAGCCACCAACCGTCGGCCAACCATCGCCGTCGTCCAGTCATCTTCAACCTTAAACTGCCGGCCATCTTCCACCCTAAACCGCCGACCATCTTCCACCCTAAAACCACCGGCCATCCTTCCCCATCCACCCTCATGATTCTTGCAAACGATTTTCATGGGTTTTTAAGGTTGCAGATGATTTTAATGGCTTCCTTTTGAACAAGTTTGGTTTTTAGGGTTCTTGGAAAACAAAATTTAGGGTTTATGAGGTTGAACAAACTTAGGGATTTGTTTATATTTAAATCATGCTTTTTTGATCTGGATTTTGTTCTCATGTTTGATTTTGTTCATGTTTGGATCTGGGTTTTTGTTCATGTTCTCATTTTTGGATCTGGATTTTGTTGTTGATGTTTTTGGATCTGGATTTTGTTCATCTCCTTCATTTCATCTTCTTCAATTTTGGGTTTTCTAGGTTTATTCATAATCATCATCAATCTCATATTAAAAACCCTAATTTATTAAAAAATTAATCAAAACAATTAAAGTTACAGGTTACCTGTTTAACAGGTAACCTGATACATACAATAGATTTTTTTAAAAGTTTGATACATCAAAAGGTAAAAAGTGAAGTTCAGTACATACAATAACTTTTGGTGACAAGTTGGATACACTCTCGCGTACTTGTCCCTATTTTTGGAGGTAGCATTTTCTAATTACACCCTTATTAATATAATTATTATACCCCAATATACTTCTTTTAATCATTTTACATACTCATAAGATAGTTTTTACTAGGGGTGAGCAAAAACTGAACCGAAAAATAACCGAGAAACCGAAACCGAAACCGAAACCGAAACCGTAAAAATAACCGAAAAACCAAATGGTTCGATTTTGGTTTTGGTCTCAAAATAACCGAACCCATATATTCTATTAACTTAATTTTTTAATATATAATATTATATATATATATATATAATTTCTAAATTTCACTCTCATTTTTCACAAACTTTAGACTTATTTCTTTAAAATTTGTTGTCTCTAATTTTTTTAAATACTTAAAATCCTTAGAAAACACTTAACACATGATGGTATATACATTTAATTTTCGATTTTATATTATATATTTAAAGAATTGATTTTTAAGAATTTAAACATGATTTTTGGACAAAATAAAGATATATGAAAACTTAGGTTGTATTTAGTTGTGGAAAACTGTTTTTGTTTTCCAAGAAAATGAAAATAGAAAATGGAGTTGATTTTTCATTTTCAGTGTTCTAGGAAAATTTTAGAAAACTTGTTTGCTTGAAATCATGGAGTTTTCATTTACCATTTTTAGAAAATTTTGAAAACTCGTTTAGTTGTGCATTTTTCATCACTTTTCATTTTCCATTTTTCATTTTTCCAAATATTGCAACGGCGGCGGTGGTCACAGCGGCGGCGGCAGCGGAGGCGGTGGGCTTGGCGACGACGATGGCAGCGGTGGCCTCGACAGTGGCCTTGGTGGTGGCCTTAGAGGCCTCGGCGGCGATGGCGATGGTGGCGGTGGCCACGGCGGCGACGGCGATCGGGGTGGCGATGGTGAGAGGGTGGTCGCTGCGGTGGGGCGGCGACGGCGGTGGTTGAGGCGGCGATGGCAGCAACGGTGGTCGCGGCGACGAGAAGGGGACGACGGTAGCGTGACGACGGCGGTGGCGGCGAGCGGCGGCGGTGGCTGGTGGCGGCGGCGGTAGTGGTGGTGGCCGGAGACGGGAAGGGGACGGCAATTGAAAATGGAAATGGAAAATGAAAATGAGAATTTGAAAACTATAAATGATAGTTTTCTAATTCAAGTGTAAATTTTGAAAATGAAAATTTTGTTTTTTTGGAAAAAATTTTCTAAATTAAATCAGTTAAACAAGTTTTCTAAATTTTCATTTTTCATGGAAAAATTTTCTAGAAAACAGGAAATTTTTCCACAACTAAACACACCCTTAAAATTACTGAAAACCGAAAACCGAAGTCCGAAAACCGAGCCATCTCAAGTTTCAACCATTCAATTTTAAAACCTGAACCGAACCGAAAAAAACCGAACTGTCCAAAGAAAGGAAAAAAAAACGAAAATCGAAAACCGAACAACTCGGTTTTCGGTTCAGTTTTAACCAAAACCCGAACCAAACTGAATCGTGTTTGCCCGTAGTTTTTACCAAACATAACTTGTTTACAAGAAAGTACGATAAAACGTAATACTCTATTCATTTTACATAAGCAAAAATCTATCCTGCAAAATAACCAATCCAAAATCCCCAATTCTGGGTTTAATTATTTTGAAGAAGATGCTCTTGATTGATGATTTTGGGGATTAGGGATAGAATGAATAGAGGAGGTAAAATGGAAAAGGAAAACGATTGGAAACTCTATAATCGAAGAGCTTCGAGGAAGGCAGATAGATGCAGAAAACCTTTTAATTTTATGCGTTGCCATTGCTTTCAGCTACTGGTGGTGGTGATGGTGGTGGGTCTTGTTCTATTAGCAATCAGAAGTTGAGAATTGCACGTTTTGTTGGGGGATTGATTTTCCATAGAAAAAGCGACCTTCAAATTGCTATCTTATCGTAGGGTATATGCATTGACTCAATAACTCCTTTTTTAATTTCCATTTTCTAAATTATATTACTCATCTCACCGACATTATTTCAATTTAACCTAATGTCTTCTTATGGGTTGTTAGGGTTTCGAATCTTTTATACTAAACTAACGTGGTAGATTTTGCTCTTCTCTACACCAACTCACCACATTTCACTAACAGCCATTGACCCCATAAAATATATATACATATATATATATATATATATAGAGGAAAGTTCAAATGTGAACCACTTTTTGATTGTGAAGGACAACCGAGAGCTCGACACGTGGCGGATGACTAGGCGCCATGTCAGGTCCACGGCGGATGATTAGGCGCGATTCATGGGAGGGCATTGAATTAAAGAGGGGGACCACATTCAAAGTCGCCACGTGTCGCACTGACAGCTGTTCTCACGTTCACAACCAAAAAGTGGTTCACGTTTGAACTTTCCTCTATAAAGTTCAAACGTGAACCATTTTTCATTGTAAACATGAGGACGAATCTCAGCCACTCATCCGCGTCAGTAAAGGCGGCTTTGACCGGTCCCCTCCTTTAATAATCTCCACCCTCCCATGAATCACGTCAATCCTCCGTGATCGCGTCCACCGTAACCGAAGATGTGTGGTTGAGATTCGTTCTCACGTTCACAACCAAAATTGAGTTCACATTTGAACCTGACCCTATATATATATATATATATATATATAGTGACGAGCAATCTCAGCCACTCATCTTCGGTTACGGTGGACGTGATCATGGAGATCCTCACGATTCATGGGAGGGTAGAGATTATTAGGGGGGGGGGGGGGACCATTCAAAGCGCCTTTATTGACCTGATGAGTGGCTGAGATTGCTCCTCACGTTTTCTTAAAAAGTTATGTTTCTCGCATGAACCTCTCTCTCTCTCTCTCTCTATATATATATATATATGTATGTATATAAGGTCACGTTCAAATGAGAACTCAAATTTCATTGTGAACGTAAGGACAGCTGAGAGCCTGCCACATGACACATATTCGGTCTGAATAATCATGACATTCAATCTGAATAATTATGTATTATTTCGAATGAATAATACAACATTCAGTATTATTCAAACTGCATAATACAGTGCCGTTGTATTATTCACTCTGAATAATACATGATTAGAATATGCGGCGCGCTATTGGTTGTCCTCACGTTTACAATGAAATTTGAGTTTGCAACCAAACTTTCATCTATATATATGTGGTGATTATTTTAGTGTGACTCATATATGTGACTGTAGAAATTGACTCTTGTATGTGAATGTGGATTTGAAATTGTTTGAATAATCTGGGTATGTGTTCCTAATTTAGTAGGTTTAATGTTCCTGATTTGAAATTGTTTTAATGGATTGAACCTATTTATGGATTTAAAGAAGACAATTTCCATGAAACTTAATTGATTAATGTTTATTGACTGACATTTATCAAGATCAGTTTTCTTGATCCATTTTTATATACTTTTTTCCGTACAGGGAATATGAGATTATATTTATAAGTCATTCTCATAGAGACATAGACTATGAATTTTTTAAATATATCAATTAGACTTTTACATTAACTTCACTTTAGTTGTTATTTTTTTTCTTGTTGTTTTGCATGCCATCTTTTACCTTTTTATAATATTTTTTGCTGAACTTTGGAGTATTTATTAGTAAAATTGTAAATGAAGGATTGCATTTCATAGTTGGGTTCGATTGGTTTACTATATTAAGGGCTTATTTAATAAAATTTTATGGATATCAAATTGGGGAAATTTCACATGGTTTTCGGTGCTTCTTCATGGCAACACGTTCTGAAAGTATATTGGAATATCAGATTAGTTATACCAAAATTTTCTAGAAACTTACTTTTTTCATTGTGGGTTGAACAAGGAAAAGTTGTAACCAAGTAGCCATAAATGTTTTCAACCAAAATGGACTATTTTAGTTGTGTATGTACACTTTGAATTGTTTGTGTGGATTGATACCAAGTTTTGATATGAGCGGATACGTTTTTCTATATTCATATAAAACAAAATCAAACCAACCCAATATGTCCTGTACGAAAGAGAGCATTTATAGTCATTAAATTGTGTTATTCTGCTAGTAACGACACAATCGACACGCGGAAAAACAAAACCCATATGGAGTTTTCTTGGTTGACATCTTTGAATACTCATAATATAACTACTTTTCTATAAAAATATTAATTTTTGTTACATGAATAGGTCAAGAATTTGATGGGGGTTGGACTTTTCCTGCTAAAGGTCAAAAGGACTTTTTGGTTGACTTAAAACTTTAGTTGGTTAGCTTTTATTAAGACTGGTATGCTGTCTCTCCTTGTCCCCTATAGTCTTCATCATAGTCCTATTCCTTTTTACCAATTTCATTTTGTGGTTTCATTTACAAAGTGTCCCAAAACACAGATGTGATTGTGGGTCTCAAAGTTTGTCAAACCACTAATGAGCAGTTTTCTTTCTCTGATTGTAAATAATATTGTAAATGGACACGGCATGTAACACGCTGACTACTTGTTTTGCCTTTTGGTGCATAAGTTTACGTTTCTGTTTTGACCTGTGGATATGGAAGTAATCGAGTAAATGTAAATATATGGAAGTAATCCTTGACTATTCAACAACAAGATCTTCTTTAATCCTATTAAATATGTATGCAGCCAGATTACAGTTTTGGCAAAACTGTGGCTGGTGCACTGCTTATATGTACATAATGTAACAAAATATGTATGCCTGGAATGTAGGAAATTGCTTATGACTTTCCAACACGAAGATTTTTCTTCATCGTGTGGAATTCAGTATATTGCTAGGTTACTGCTTAGTATGTCATAAAACCTGCCCTGAAAGGACAAAATTGCCCTTGACTTTTCAACATGAATTGCTTCGTCCTGTGGAATTCATCATGTCTTTTGATTCCGTGAGAGATCTAGATGCTACTCATGTAGGCCAGCTCAAATTTCCATTTTGTCGTGTATCGTGTGAGAAGAAAGTAAGATGTGATATTCTGGCCCCACAATGTGATTGTGAAATAGAGGAAGTTAGTAAGTGGTTTAAGCAAACAGAGTTTGTATTGAATTTCTTGAGTTTTTTTTTTTTGGAAAGGTTCATCTAGGCTTTGCCTAGACTACATCCTTGGCAATTTAGAACAGAAATTGAAAATTCGGCCGTCTGAGACTAAGCCTGGCCACAAGATGCGCACGAGGGGATTCGAACCTGGGGTGAATGTGAATTTCTTGAGTTAGTAATTTGCCAAGTCCCTTCCTTTTTGGAATGAGAATATTTGGACAGAAAGGCGGTATTTTGTATTGTACGTAGAACGAATTTTGCATGCATTCATTGAATTACGAATTTGGAAATATGAAAAAGGTCAAATGGTGACATCAAGAAAGCATGGAAAAAGAAAGCCTTGAGTTTAAAATTTGATGAAGATATGATAACATTTTGTCCAACCGTTGTGTGAAACTGTTAGTTGAACACATGTTCGCATCCAAGATTGACTATTTTTTTATTTTAAATTTTAAAATTTCCACGGATCACCATCTTGACATATGATATCAATATTCTGTTTTACCACAACCCACACCATTAATGTGTATATAAAGACATCCAAATCTTGCTGATTTGCACCACTCACCGCACCATCAACACCTAACACAAACGCTTAAAGAGAGTTCTTAGAGCTAAAAGAATTCTTGATAGCATCATGTCTATGTTTTCGACTTGCAATTTCATGCCTCACACGATCTTGTTCCAATCTAGAGCCAGGTGAAGATCGAAGCTTTTTCGTGTATTTTCATACCAAATTCTCAAAGTTTTCTGACATTGTGTTTTGCTTATCGTTGTGCAGCTTGAAAACACCAAATGAGACACTAGGTATGCATTCATGATACAACCCTTGTTCCATTTTCATGCTACCTTTCTTTCTACTCTACTGGGTAGAGGTCAGGTCTGCGTACCTCACCCTTCAAGACCCCACCTCCGAGTGGGGTATGTTGGGCTCGTTTGGTTTTGTTTATACAGTCACCCATGTTTCATTATCAACTCTACCCTCTTCTCCAATGGTTTTATGACTTTTGGTAATGTTACGATCGTGTGCAGCCAATGTTCGTTGCACTAAAGTTGCCCGTAATGTGAACTTGGAGAAGTTGCAACACAACTATTTGTTTCCTGAGGTTACTTGATCTTAAACTTAATTTGCATCATTTCAACGTCAGTTTCGATTTATATGCATATGTTATATTTCAACTAAGGCTCCAAGTTATTGCAATTATAGATAGAAGCAAGGGAGCTTGAACATAAGAAGAAGTACCCTGATGCAAACATCATTAGGCTCGGGATTGGTGATACCACTGAGCCAATTCCCGATATCATAACTTCAAACATGGCTGAGGTAACATTATTCCCTTACCCTTTTATGTGTTTTCACCCTTATTCATTTATTTTCCGTTGATATTTTTTAGTGGGAATATGCATCAGGTCCTAAAGCTATTTTTCTTACGTTCAACTTCAAACTATAATACAGGGAGTTTCTTAGAAAAGATTGAGGGATTAAATATCAATCATCCTCTGATCTTAGTTGGCTTAAAGTCCCCTAATCGATTAAAAATTTACAAACTTTTTCAGTGGATTTATATTATTATATATACTCCCTCAATAAAAACAACATGTATATTCCATCCATCAGATGAGACCTACAACAAGGTCTATTTCAGATGTCTCATGAATATTGCAACTAACGTTTCTGGAAAACTTTTTAGTTGAAATTACTTATTTGTCCATTGTTATAAATACCAAAAGTTAGCGTATTGGATTTGGTATGTTGGATGTGGTGGCTGTTGGGGCTCTTGTTATGAAAAGACTCGTATATTTTTGTTTTGACGCACTGCTGAAAATTCACTAAAGAAATAAGAAAATCCTAGCAACGACTTAAAAAATACTTTGAATTTGTGTCATTTTCTGCATTTTGCTGTCAGTTTGTGTATGGGATTATTGATCCTAACATTTGGGTCCACGATATTCCCTTATCTTCTTCTTTTGTTAAAGGATTTCTGTTCGATAATATTCTGTTATCTTTTTAACTCTAGAAGGGTATTTACGCCATTTGACTGATATTTTAGTGATTTTTCTACTGAAGTATGCACTGGCTCTCTCAACACGGAAAGGATACAGAGGCTATGGTGCTGAGCAAGGGAACAAGGTACGTTGATCGTCTCAATAGAAGTAAAATCATCCACAACGGTGCTTTTCAGAGATGGAGCTTTTTGGCCACATAAGATTGACAAAAAAGCCCCTCACCCGAAAATTCACCTCTTTGCTTGTGGGTCCCATTTTTTTGGGAAAAAGCTTTAATGGAAAATTCCATCATTGTGGATGCTCTAAGCGCACCTCCAATGGAGTTTTTGTGGAGAGTTCTTTTTCGTAAAGCTTTTGGCTACTTAGACATGTGAAACAATGACCAACAAGAAAAACCTGCTTTTTTGTTTGTGCATATATATACAAGCCTGTTTTTCGATTGTGGGTCCCACTTTTTTGGAAAAAAGTTGGAAAAAGACTCTGATGAAATAGTCCAGCATCATGGATGCTGTAATTTTTTTGTACTACCAAGAAATCTTTATAAAAATCTACTTTACTTAATTTCTAAAGGTGACCGATCTATTTTTAACGAGGAAAACAAATTTACAGGCTTTAAGGAAAGCAATTGCAGAGTCATTTTACAAAGGTTTAGGTGTAAAAGATGCCGAAGTTTTTGTATCAGATGGATCACAGTGTGATATATCTCGCCTTCAGGTTGGTTTTCTCTTTTGTTTCTTGTAACATTGTTGTTTTATAACTATTTATATTTTAGAAAGATAATAATTCGATGCATAATTCTTCTTGATTATCCCAACGCAGCTGCTTCTGGGATCGAATGTTTCTGTTGCTGTACAGGATCCTAATTTCCCGGTACAATCATAATGTTCTTGCCGTTTTTTATTACATATATCTGAATCTTGGAGAGCCTTCTTTTGTTTTTACATGGTTAAAATCATTTTTATTATAAGTAAAAGTTTAATTTTCACATCATAAAATTAGTGCTCTCAAATCCCTTTAATTTTCACAACACAAGCAATGGATTATTCATGTATATTCCATAATCAATTGAATTAATCTTTTATTCAGCTAAAATTTGGTTAATTTAATAAGTAAATAAAGTTAATTCAAGATCATATAATTTTACTAGAGTTGTTTCTTCTTTCTTTTTCGCTCACAAATTTCACTAAAACATTTGCTCTGCCCTTTGGAACTTTCGAGAGGGATATATTGGGTTTGTTTAAATAAATGATTTGCTTTATATTTTTCGGAATTTTGTCAAAGGTACGAGACATTTGATCAATAGTCAAACACTTATATTAGATGTGCATGGTCATTGTTACCCCTAAAAATTTAACTGTTTTGAAACTTGGCAGGCGTATATGGATTCAAGCGTTATAATCGGGCAGGCAGGAGACTTCTTAGACGAAACGCTAAAATACCAAAACATCGAGTATATGACATGTGGGCCCGAAAATAACTTCTTTCCTGATTTATCGACCACATCGAGGACCGACATCATCTTCTTTTGCTCTCCGAATAATCCTACTGGCCATGCAGCCTCTCGAGAACAGTTGACACAGCTCGTGGAGTTTGCTAGGAAGAATGGATCGATTATTGTGTACGATTCTGCATATTCCGTTTATATAACGGATGACAGTCCCAGATCCATCTACGAAATTCCTGGTGCTAGAGAGGTAACACATGCTTTTCCTTCTTCAAGATGTTGACTTTGGAAGTCAAACATGGTGTTTTTCCAAATCGAAATTGGTACGGGTGTCGTTGCCAAATTGACACCCGGCATCTTCCTTCTCGTAGTTTTGGATGTGAAATTTAATGTGGTTATCGATTTTTCTTTAGAATTGGAAGAGTTCTTACAAAGATTCGAGTTGAAAACTTTTCCATTTGACCTCAAAAAGTCAACCTTTTTTTCAAAGGACAAAGACCATTTATTGGAAAACCCCTGTTTGATTAACCATAAGCTTTGGGGGACATTTTTCCACAATTTTCCAATTATGCCTCTTATATTTTTTCAATTAATTTTTCAACATGTCCTTTTAGGTCATTTTGCCTCAACATTTAGCTCATCAGCTAGTTTTTACCAAACGTGACTAATTTATGAGCTAGCACTTTATTTTGGGAAACCTACCCAAAGAGTGCCGATTGTTTTTGAAACATGATTATTTATAAGCTAACTAACTTATTAGCCAACGGCTAGCTTATCAGTCAATAGCTTTATCTGCTAGTTTATAAGTTCTTTTTCTTTTCTTTTTTGTTTTCCGACTACTTAACCTTTGTGGCATGTACAGTGTGCTATTGAAATTTCATCCTTCTCCAAGATTGCTGGGTTCACAGGCGTTCGTCTAGGGTGGACCGTGGTCCCCGATGAACTATACTATGCAAATAAGGTCCCTGTGATAAACGACTTTGATCGCATAGTGTGCACTTGCTTCAATGGTGCTTCGAGCATCGCTCAAGCCGGTGGCCTCGCATGTCTCTCCCCGGATGGCTTCAAGGTTTGCTTAATTTCCAACACAGTTACAAATCAAGAAACATTTTCGCTTTTCTTTTTGCTAATAAAAAAAAACCGTTTCAGGCAGTGATGTCGGTGGTGGAATACTACATGGAAAACGCAAAGATCTTGGTGGAAACGTTTAGTTCACTAGGTTTAGTCGTATATGGCGGTAATAATGCACCATACGTATGGGTGCATTTTCCGGGGTCTAGATCGTGGGATGTGTTCTCGGAGATTTTGAAGAAAGCCCATATAATCACGGTTCCAGGAAGCGGGTTCGGACCCGGGGGAGAAGGGTATATAAGGGTGACTGCTTTTGGGCAGAGAGAAAAAATACTGGAAGCCTCAAAAAGGTTGAGAACCATTTATCTTAGTTGAAGAAGAAGGAAAAGAAAGGGGGTGATTGAATACAAAGGGTACTAATAAGTTATAATTCTATAATAAAATGACATGTTTGAATCTGTCAATAAATCCCATTGTGTTTGTACCTTTTATCTATACTAAGGCTGTGTTTGGCAAACATAAGCTAGCTTATAAGCTAGTCCATCCAAACATGTATCAGGAAGCTAGCTTATAAGCTAGCTTTTTGAAACGCTACTTTGAGTAGCTTATGAGGAGCTTATTGTAGCTTTTTCCAATTATACCCTTATTAATATTAATTATTAAATTCAAATATACCCTTTTTGGTCATTTTATATACTCATAAGCTAGTTTTTGCCAAACATAATTTGTTCATATGCTAGCTTATCAGCTACTAGCAAGCTTATCAATCAACAACTAGCTTATCAGCTATCTGCTAGCTTATTAGCTACCCCCTAGATTATCAGCTACCCGCTAGATTATCAGCTACCCGCTAGCTTATAAGCTACGCTTGCCAAACATAGCCTAATTTTATTAATGTTCAAGCTAAAGTTTTTAGAAACTTAAAATTTCATAATAAATATATTGCTGAAGCGTTAATTATAAACCAATACATGAGAAGTTTTTATGGTTTGTTAAGAATTTTTGACTAAAAATGTATTTTATACGGGTGGAGTAATAAAAGATGGAATGGATTTTTACATCCAAACCAGATGTGCTTTGGATGGTATATTTCATCTAGAAGTAAGGGTCTAAAAACTAAGAAAGATATATGTAGACTTGACTTTAACAAAGTAAAGTTGTTTTTATATTTTTGTTTTTAGAAGCCGCGACATTGAACCAATGAACGACTACTAAGAATACACACATGCACGCACACATCTGCTGCGGTATCGGGCATTCCATTAATCTGCCGATGTCCTGGCCCAGCTTATGCAGCCCAGTCTATGATTGGACAAGACCAAGGATTAGGTACTTCTCATGCCCTTAATTGACTCCCTTGGGATCAAACCCAGGTAGGCTGGGATCCCATCCACAGCCCTCCATGATGTTACCATCCTTAAGAAAATGAATTGAGCTAGACATGATTTGTAAGGTAAAATTGTTCTTTATTGTACCTTGTGAGAACGGTTGAAAAATTAATTATAAATCGGTTCTTCTCCAAAGCAAAGGAGGAAGGCAAGCTTGAGGGTTCCAAAAGGGACTTAGAAACATAGAACTCAAAAACACTGAAAAGTGAATTATAGGTCAAGAAAAATCAGCTTACTACTTTTACTCTCTACCTCCATGGATCTTATCTATGCTAGTCATAAAACTTGGCCTAAAGTCATCATAATCATGCGTTTTCAATAATTCTTATCGGATATAAAACCGAATACCCAATCTCTACCTCAATTGTAACAATTGTTATCCTCCATGCGACCATGCCTTAGAAAGTATATTTCAAAACACCATAATCAAATGTCTTTTTAAATATTTAATTTTTTTCTTCTTTTGTTTCACAGAAAATATGGTGAAATGGGCAAAACCGCCATTTCTAAAAGTTCAAGCCCATTACATAAAGCCCAATCAACCTTTAGATTCTTCCCATGACAGCTTCTTCATTTTTGGACTCTGTTGTCTTCAACTTCTTACTAGAACGAACTCAAAGTTATAAAAATAGCACTAGATTTCATTTATTATTCTATACATATGAATAAAAAATTTAATAAGTTATATATTTACGGCTGGTTAAGCAAGTGAGCAAGACCTGACACTATTTTCTTGAAAACGAAAAGAAAAAAAAGGAAAAGAAAAGATTTGTTTATTCATGTTTTCAAACAAGAGAGAAAAGAAAGAAAAGATGTCGTTTTTACCAATATACCCTTTAAAAAATATATTTTTAGGCTATTGATACCGCCCTAATGGGCTTGGCGGGCTTGTAGCAGGCTGTCGTACTCCCTGCTCGGGCTCACGGTGGGCTCCAGGGGTTGGGTTGGGAAAGCCGATAAAACCGCTTTCTCCATTGTCTCACACAGGATTTTTCTTATATATATCTATACTATTTATAAAGAGAATATCTCCCTTTTACAGTTATTTGTTCAACAATAACTGATTTTACACAGTACTTGATATTAAGCCTGATGTACAACACTTTTACTGCATAAAACCATCTCCACTTAGTTATCCTTCCCCACGTTCTACGGGCCTTCTCCTCCTTCTTCTATCTCCCACTTCCCAAACAATCAGATGATGACATTTTCTATTGAGATTATTCAACGGATCGAGGTACGTCTCTCTGCAAATCGGCGGCAAATTAGGGTTTTTTTTTTCTTTTTTCATCTTGCACAGGTATGTCTCTCCCTCAATATTCTTCTAATTTTACCATGAAATTGGGTTTTGTTCCTGTCACTGAGGTATATTTGAGAACCATCGTTGTCAATTTTCAGTCTTAGCAACTAATTGTTGCTGATTTGAAGTCTCTGAATTGAAGTCTGTCCCAAGGAATGTTCTGGCTATGCCATTCATAGTGAATTTATGGGTTTTAACTTTGAAATTGACATTGTTCTTCTAAGTTTTGTTCAAACAATTGTTTTTAATCTGGAGTAAACCTGCCATTGCAGCAAAAGGATGCTTGGAAAGCCGACTTAAGAGATTTCAGTTATAAGAACGGACATGATGTAAATAGGAGTGGAGATAGCAGTCCCTTGCTGTTGGATGTACTTGAAGGTTCTTGAAGTTTGAGGTCTGATACTACTTTTCCGGGCTGCTAAATATCATTATCATTAGAAGTGGATTTAATATCTATTTGGCACTTTCTTCCAAGTTTGCTGGAGTGATTCGAACCACAAAATAAATAGAACAAAGCCAAAGAGAATAATGTTGAGTCAGTTCCTCAGTTTATTGCCTTTTTATTTGCTAGAATTATTGATTATAACTCGAATTATTTTAGTAAATAGATTATTCTAAGACAACATATTGTGAAAATAGCATAGTGCTCCACCTACCCACGGCACATTTCTTTTTACCTTGAAAAACAAAGGATTGGTTTTTAATATAGAGTAAATGACAGTTTGGTTTGCTACAGATACCCATGGATTGTATAAAATTGCCATTGAAGGACCTTGTAGTGTTCCTCAGCCTTCAGCCAGGTGACTGCTCAAGCTACATGGTAAATTTCTACTACAAATTCTTGTAGTATGTATTGCTTAACATCCTTACTTGTTAACTACACTGTTTTGTTCATGTAAATGCTTTAATATTATTCATAACTTCATTTTCATGATACGGGGTTGTTTGGTTGGCTTTCCATTTAAGTTATGTATAGATAAAGTTCTTTGTATGGATTAATCTGTATGTATAGATTTGGAAGGATCTCATAGATGGAAGCAACATGTTTTTTAATTGTGAGGAGAAAGTTTGGAAATAAGCTTGACTTTCTGCATAAATGTCTCCCTAGAAGCTTACTAAAAAAACCATTTTCTATATCATTAAGCTAATATTAGACCAGCATGTATAGCTGCCCCGATAAGTTGTGAGTCCCATCAAACTCATTAAGCGGCTACGTGTTAACAAACAACCCTTATATTTATTTGGTAATATGGGTCTTTCCAGATTGTAAATCGATTCTATATGTAAATCGATTCAATTATAACCCTTATATTCATCTCTCATGCCAGTCACTGATTAAATTGTTTGAGTTTGGTCCATCTTAACAGCCAGCCAAAAAATGGATCAACTGTAGAGATCAGTATATGTTGGGATGGCTTTTTTAGATAGTAAGCTGATACATATTCTCACATTTGTAATTCTGATTTTGCAGATTATTGTGACACAACAATGACGAGATCAACTAATGTGCCATTTTCTTATGAAATTTTGTATTCATCGCTTCTCTTTCAACGAGATGGTACCATGTTGACAATAATAATCTTAACTGAAATGGTTTCGGGTTTTGGGTTGCTGAAACTGAAATTCTGTTCCTGTTGGCACTCATATTTTACAAAGTATGATATAGATTTAATGCAGTATTCAAGAGATCTGCAATAATTTTTATATGATATTGCTTTGAGAGATAATGTTGCCATTTGGTCTTCAAGAAACAGGTACCCTTAAATTTTTTGCATTTTACTCTTCGCTACTCATAACTCATGAAATCATGCATAGGAAAATTTTGAGCATATAAGTTGTTGGGGGATTTGAAGGAGGTGCTTATTTGGATAAGTGTTGTTTTGCTCTGTTTCTATTGAATCCAACTATTTGCACCAGATGTTTTTTTATCTTCATATGTACCTTCATGCTTCTTAACATTATAAGGTTCATAATTATTGATCATTTAATCATGGATTCTGGGTTAAACCATAAAAAAAAAAAAACAATTGGTGATCAAATGAGTTGATTCTAATTGGCTTCAATTCAAAATTATATAATTTTGTGCCAGGTACATATCTAGAGTTGGCGATCTTGGACTTTACCATTGACAGGAGCTACAGATGTAACTCAAATAGATAAAATCTTTTTTTGTACATGTATGAGGAATCTTCAAATATGCATTCATCCTTAGAAAGACGCCTCAGCTTATTGAGTTGGTGGATGACAAGGTAATTCTTTTACACTTCTTTTTTCTTTCACGATCGATATAGGAGGATATTCAACTTGTGGTTTCTACATACCTGCCCCCTGTATGTTAATATAATTATACGATGTTGAGGAGCTTATAGCATTATGACATGAGAAGTTCTTATCAAAATGGATGAATTTCATCTTAAGAAAGCACACTACAAAAAACTATAACAAATTGTCTTTGGATTTGAAGCTGATCACCTACTTTTGATTGAGATTTTGACATTTGTATTGTTCAAAATGTCTCATGTTGATAATTTATAGGTTTTTAAAGCTATAATTTTAGGTTTGTATTTCTCGTTTAAGATGCTTTGGAAAATAATTTATTCAAGATTGTTACGTGATGCCATTTTATATGCGTTATTGATATGTATTAACCCTTTTGTGTTCATTGGTATCCAAGTTTCTTTAAAGTAATGAAGGGTATCCAACAGAGATGCACGAATCTTTTTGTTTTTTAAGCCTGTTAATTTTCATGAAGTTCCAACCAGTCATGCAAATGAAGCATTGATATATGTAGAAATCAAGTTACCATTGGCCTAATATTGATCACAATAAAAGAACTCATCATCTCTCTTTATGTCTACTTGGTGGTCTATTTAAAAATATAGTTTCCTTTTGTTATTTCTATATTGTAGGTGATTGAAGAATTTGATCTTCCCATCATTACTGCATGCATTTTTTTAGACATCATGTATGGAACCTGTATAGTAATCTCTATTATAGAAAAACCATAGTTGTTTGATCTTAGTTACAGGTAAACATAGCATGTACAAGTAGATTAAGCATATAAATATCGTTTAAATCTGTTTCCTTAAGTTTTATGGTTTCACATTACACTTCATTTATTATTTCTATATACTTGATGTAAATTTGTGTTCTCCATGTGCAGGTTCCTGGAAAGAAACAAATGAAAGGCTTCTGCAATTGTATATGAAAGTTCGATTATGATATGATGCAAGGTACATAATTGATTAACATATCCATTTCAACATATGTGCTTGATGTTTATAAATTGTGGTTCTTATGAAATGATAAATATTGGTTTTCTTCTTATGGATCCATATCTGATTCAAGTTAATATTGTAAAACAAAAAATCAGCTATTATATAAATGCTATTTGGTGCATGATAAGTGTTTTGTGTTTGTGTGCATGTGGATACTAAAAAGTGTTTGGCCTTTGTTTTGATTTATGTCCCTGGGTGATACAAGATAAAACTTGGAGTGAAATCTATGAGGAATAGCGAGACTAAGGAGTCATTTACCCAAACATGCTTATTGGTGTCTTATGCAACAATTTATCTGGTAAGAGTCGTCACACACACTTATTGGGTAAGACTCTCCATCCTTATCCATGCTCTTACTAGGAAGATTCTCGATCCTTGCAAAAATCATCCGGTAAGGTATATGACCCGGTAAATTTTTAGTAAACGGCTCCTAAAATGATGGTTGACTACTCTATATTTGGATAGAACCTTTTCTTTTGGATATATGATTATTGAACACATTCCGTTTTCTTCACGAACAGTTGAGATTTACCAATATCTTTGAACTTACTCATCCAAGTAAATTCTAATGGCTATTTCTTGTCCTACCAACATCTTCATCTTTTAGATGGCGTCAACATACAATTTCTTATTTGCTTATTTATCTTGATGATAATGATTTAGGTTCATAAGAGTCTTATTTTATGATCATGAGATTGGCCTAATGTTGCTTTCATTATTATTGGAGTTTCTCACATTATATTCAACAATTTGATGATCAATGTTCCTCCTAGAAATCCTTTGCTTGCTTGGTATTTTTATTCTTATACTTTCAATCATATTTGATGCTTATGCAAGATGTAAAAAAAGCTATTTATTTGGTTGTATTCTGCATTTAGTATGTGTTTTTAGTTTGAATGACGTCTTTGAGGCCTTAAGCTTTTAGGCCGGAAATCTTCCATTGAATTACATGGTACAAAAACAATGGCCATTTTTGGTTTTATTTTACCAATTTAGCATAGTGTTTCTGCTTGTTTGCGAAGGGAGCATGGTTCGAAAAAAGATCAGAAAACGATTTCAAGGAAAAAATCCCCCTTGGTTGCTTTATCTAACAATTTCTTGAGACAATTAGCAAAAAAGATCATGAAAACAAATCCCCCTTGGTTCCAATAGAAATATAGAAATGTGAAACTCTAAAATTACGTTTGATTGTGGAAAAAATTCAAAGGAAAATGAAGATTCAGAAAACGCTTTTGGTTCATTTCAAAAAGTCTTTTAACAAAATGAAATTTTTTTGTTTTCTAGCTTCTATGTAATTAAAATTTTGATTTTAGTACTTCAAAATTTTCTATCGCATTTTAACTTTCTAAAAATAGAAAATGAAAACTCTACCATTTCAAACAATCAATAAATTTCATACAAAACTGAAAACTCAACTCCTTTTTCTGAAAATATTTTTAAAAAAATGAAACCAATTTTCCACAACCAGACGCATCCAAAGTATTTTTTTGTGAGAATTTTAAAGCTTTTCTTATCTCTACAAGGCATAATTGGGGATCATAAAAAAGAATGAGAATAGTCATTCGAAGTTGCATAAAGAATAAAATTCAAATTTTATCCGGTTGACCATTAACCTTTTATTAAAAGCATTACATAATAAACAATATGATATGAGTTGTATCACAATATTAGCACGATATGAGTCCATTCACTTTTGATAACCATACAAATCCCGCTGCAACGCGCGGGTACTTTATCTAGTATATATATATTGGGTATTCCATTCTATAAATAATGATAATATCTAGAGTAAATTTCATTTTTGGTCCCCAACGTTTGTCAATTTCAACGGTTTTCGTCCCTCAACTTTGTTTTCTCATATTTGTCCCTAATGTTTATCAATTCCCAACAAATTTCGTCCCTCAACTTTGTTTTCTCATATTTGTCCCTAATGTTTATCAATTCCCAACAAATTTCGTCCCTCAGTTTAACGGCCGTTAAGTTTTCCAGTTAAGTCCAATTTAATAAGGGATATTTTGGTAATTTTACATTTTCTTTTCAATTGCTATTAAAATTATATTTATCATTAAACCTCTCCGGCCACTCAACTCACTCCGGTCATCTTCTCCGGCCGCTCAACTCACTCCGGGCATCTTCTCCGGCCACACCACTCCCTCCGGTCATCTTCCCCGACCACACCACTCACTCCGGTCATCTTCTCCGTCCATTGAAAATGGATATCAAAAACCAAATCAACCCAAAAATTAAACCGTAATACCAAAATCTAACCATATCAACCCAAATCCTATGAGTTGGTCAATTAAACTATAAACCCTAAAATATCTCTTTCCTAAAACCAACCCCTCTCTTATCTTTTTATTCCCTTTGCATATCACGACACCCACTCCACCATTTTTGTTCCACGTTAGTCCTAAATGCGCAGTACCAAATTTCAGAGAAATAAGAGCAACAATAAATTAAAGTGTGGAGGCCCAAATGAATTCTTATTTTCAGTAAACACCTAAAACAAAAACCAATCTCACTTGATTTCAACTACAATCCCCAAAACAAACACCTAAATCGAGAAATCAATTAACAAAAAAAACGAAGATGAAGGAGCTCTAGAACTGGATCCGAGAACACGCCGTCTGAATAAACCAGCTAGTTATGTGTCTGTCGGTCTCCATTCACAGATCGAGAAATCAATCAACTAACAATTCAATTTTATAAACCCTAAACCAATTTTATAAAAAAAAAAGATGAACATCTTGGAAGTTGGAACTAGTTTTGGATGAAGAAAGAAATGGATGAATGATGGGAATCTGGATTTGGAGATCAAACAAGGTGTCAAAAATCAAACTTGAAACCCGTCTCTTGATTAAGTGGCTCTTCAAAGAACTCAAAACCCAGATATTTTTAGTGGTTCTTCAAAACTCAAACTCAAGACCTAGTGTTCTTCAAAGTGTTAGTGGAGAAAAAGAATAAGAAGGGAAACAGAGGTGCGTGAAGAAGGAGGGAGGCGAAGGTGGGTTGAAGAAGGAGGTTGACAAAGAAGGCACTGTCTGAAAAGGTGGGGTGTTTGGTTGAAAAGGTTGTGACCTTTTCTTTTTTCTTATTAATATATTAATTATATATACTTTTTCATTTAATAAGAGTTAAGAAAATATATAAAATGACCAAAGTACCCCTTATTAAACTGGACTTAATTGAAAAACTTAACGGCCGTTAAACTGAGGGACGAAATTTGTTGGGAATTGATAAACATTAGGGACAAATATGAGAAAACAAAGTTGAGGGACGAAAACCGTTGAAATTGACAAACGTTGGGGACCAAAAATGAAATATTATCATTATTTATAGAATCGAATACCCAATGTGTATATATATATAGAGAGGAAAAATCAAATACACACCAATCATTTTGTAAACACTTACACACCAATCCTAACCCTTCATTATTTATTATACTAGTTAATGACCCGTGTAATACACGGACGATTTAAACATATTATTTTAGTTTCTAATAAGAATTAACATTTGCATTATAAAGTTCACAAATAATTCACCACAAACCAAACGTAATATCCAATTAACAATATAAACATGACTTAGTTAATTGATAAAAGAAACATTAATGATTTAGTTTAATCATAACCATTTAGGAAATTATATATATAACATTTAAATTACTTTTCTTTCATTTTTTTATTCAAAACTTTTGTGGGTGCCAAATCAATCAAATCAAGAACACTTAGATTTTATGTGATTTTTCTTTGAAACTGAGTAAGTAGAGAATTATTATTTATTAAAATAATTCTAATTAATCAATGATTTAAATGAAAAATCAAAGCTTTCTTTGAAATTGAGTAAGTAGAGAATTAGTATTTATTAAAATAATTCTAATTAATCAACGATTTAAATGAAAAAAATTACTCTGACTTTATTATTAAATATTTTTGTCATCTAATAGTTGTTAAAATATCTGGAATTTTGTTGTTGAAAGATTTGGATTTCGTGAATGATTCTAAAACGGGAGGGGTTCTGAAATAAATTATATAGTATTCAATATTATACTCATTTTGAAGGTATCGTCGAGACGATTATAAGGGTGTAATTTATAAAAAATAAAAACAAAAAACTTAAATGGTTTTATTTCATATACATTATTTACCTTAATATGATAAGAATGTAAAGTGAAAATTGAAAAACTAAGGGGTAATAAGTAATTTAATCAAATAATTATAATGATACAAAATCTAAATTATAAAAGGGAAACTAATAAATTAATGAGAAATTTTAGGTATGTAAATTTTGGAAAAAAAAATGGAAATAGATTATGACATCATCATTTGATAGAATTTGTTTAATTGACCAATGAAATCACTCAATTTCATTTTGGTGACATCAGCAAAAACCTTCTTTTAATATATAATAATAATTATATATATAGATTTCTAAAATACATTTTAATTGCATAGGGTTAAATAGGTAATTTTACAATTTTGATTATTATCATTTTAATTTTTAATTTTTTATTATTACCATAACCGATTTTCAGATTATAATGATTTCCTAAAATGATGCATTTTATTAATGTCCAAGTAAATCAAATTTTCAAATTTCAAAATGAAAATTACAATAGTTTAAATTTTGTATCAATTCAAATTCATTTTTTAAACATGCAGAATTTTAATATGCACATTTTTTTCAATATGCAAAATTAAACTTTAAACATGCAGAATTACCTTTCGATATGCAAAATTTATTTTAAACATGTAAAACTCATTTGTTAATATGCAGAATTTTAGATATGCAGTTATTTTTTAAACATGCAGAACTTTGAATATGCAGAATTTATTTTAAACATGCAAAATTCTTTTTTTAATATGCAGAATTTTTTCATAATTATGTAATGCTAGAATTTACTTTTTCATATGGAGAACTCATTTTTTTTTAATTAAGAATTTTGATAGCCACGAATCACGATATCATCAAAATATGGAGAATTTTTTTTAATATGGAGAATTTCAAATTTTGAATTTGCATGAGCGACATTTTTGGAAGGGTTTGTTTCAAATTTTAATTTGCATTTCATTTTGACTATAATTCCCTTAAGAAGATTTTCTATTTTTCATTTTTGGTTTACTATTTATAAAAATTAACACTTTGATCCCTTTTCATCTCAACCCTTAGATATATATAGAGGGGTAATCAAATACACCCTTAGATTATATATATATATATATAAGAAAAATCCTGTGTGAGACAATGGAGAAAGCGGTTTGTTCGGCTTTCCCAACCCAACCCCTGGAGCCCACCGTGAGCCCGAGCAGGGCGTACCACAGCCTGCTACAAGCCCACCAAGCCCATTAGGGCGTTATCGATAGCCTAAAAATATATTTTTTAAAGGGTATATTGGTAAAAACGACATCTTTTCTTTCTTTTCTCTCTTGTTTGAAAACATGAATAAACAAATCTTTTCTTTTCCTTTCTTTTCTTTTCGTTTTCAAGAAAATAGTGTCAGGGCTTGCTCACTTTCTTAACCAGCCGTAAATATATAACTTACTAAATTCTTTATTCATATGTATAGAATAATAAATGAAATCTAGTGCTATTTTTACAACTTTGAGTTCGTTCTAGTAAGAAGTTGGATTTTATAAATATACTCCTATTTTAGAGTTGACTTATGGCCTTTTGTGTGCTTTGTAAGTTGTAACGAAGATGGAATAGTAGTCTAATCATTTATATATATTAAAGGAAGAACCACCAACAATGAGGTGACATTCTCTAGAGGCTATAAATCTATTTATCCTTTTTCTCATGTTTTAGATTTTTTTAAATGGTTAATATGTTAAAGATTTTTCTACCCCTATTTGGGAAATGTGTAACTCATAATTAACTTTGGTCTTTTTGTAAATTTGCATATATGAGTTTAACCCCCAACTCTTGATTTGCTTCTTCATTTATTTTCTTTTAATTCTTAATTGATTTAGCTTTTAAAGTTGCAAATATAAATAATATGAAATTCTTGAAATTCTTTTGATGGAGGATGAAGATGATTAAAATTAAAGACATGGAAGGTCCTTGAAGATTCTTTACAAGTATGTAGAACTTATATTTTTACAAGAATTTGATTTGTTATCATATGTTTGTTTTTTACAAACTGTTGGATTTGTTGTTATTATATATCGTATATGATTATGATTGAATCATATATACTCTTGATTTGCTTCTTTATTTTTTTTTTATTTCTAAATTGATTTTGCTTTTGAAATTTCATGATAAACAAAATTAAGTTCTTGAAATTCCTTTGAAGGAGGATGAAGAGTATGAAAGTTGAAGGCATGAACAAGAAAGAAGAGTTTGAACAAGCATGGAGAAATTGTGTTCTTCAGAGAATGTCATTTGTTATTATATATTTGTTTTTTTCCATATTGTTGAATTTATTGTTATCATTATTATCATGGTACATGATTGTCTTTATGATTGAAACATATAGACTCAAATTTAATTTTGATATTTTATAATTATGATGATAATCCATTAACAATTGCCATTTTGACATGATTGATACATCGTATCGAGTTTTAAGTTGGTCATTAGATGGAAGATTAATAGTATTTTGGTTATCCCACATTGGTTGGAAGATGAAAAAAAAATAAGAAATGGATGTGTATATAATAGGTTGAATGATGTTGCCATGAGAAACAAGCTTTCACCAATTGTTTCGATTGTTGTAAAATCTTTTTTGTCCCACATTGGTTGCAAAAGTAAAAATTTGGAAGTAGAAGTGATTATATAAGGGACAAGATATGGTTTGAATGTTCTTTCTTCAACCTTTGATCCTTTTTGGGTTTGAACCTATAGAATGACTTGGCACAATGAAAGGGTTGTAGTTGGTGATTAGATGAAAGATTAATGGTGTTTTGGTTGTCCCACATTGGTTGGAAGATGAAAAAAATAAAAAAATGGATGTGTCTATAATGGGTTGAATGGTGTTGCCATGAGAAACAAGCTTTCACCAATTGTTTGGATTGTTGTGTCTTTTTTGTCCCACATTGATGCCAAAAGTAAAAAGTTGGAAGTATAAGTGATTATTCAAGAAACTTGGTATCGTTTTCATTACACATGCAAACATATGTTATTGTGTTTAAAAAAATAATAAAATTGTATATGATATACCTTATATTTTAATTTAAAAAACCAAATCATAAAATAATCTCTTATTTTATTTATTTTAAAATCATTATCTATATATATATATATATGAATTGTGTGTTTAAAAATATATTTTTTTACAAGAAAAAAGAAACAAATGAATAGAAAATTACTAAAATAGTCATTCAATTAACGGAGTTAACGAATGGGTTAATAACAGGTACCATGATCAAAATGAAATGAAAACCACAAGGACCATATCCAAGATAAACATACATTAGGACCATGGTAAAAAAAGTTATCAAACAACATGGACCAAATCCACAATTTACTCTTAGAAAAAATAAGTTTTCCATACACCATTCCTTCATCAATGTAAATATCGTATATAAGCTTATAATGTATATTATTTAAATACAAAAATCAGATTTATGAAAATAATGTATAAAAACAAATTCTATTTTTCTTTAAAAATGTTTTCCAAACACCGCGCACGGGCAAACCACTAGTTTTAATAACTTTTCTTCTACAAAAGTTTTTAAAAATAGCAGTATTTTTTGATCTCGAGTCCGGTGGTATTGTGTAGACCCTGCGACATAGCTGCTGAACCCGAACTGAACTCCATAGATTTGGAAATGGCAAGGGCAAGTAGTCGTCGATCAAGGAACCGAAGAAAGAAGAGTAAGAAAGAGACTTTTCATTTTCAAAATCCATCTTCTGTGGCTGTGGCTGTGGCTGTGGCTGGCTAATTTGTTTGTATTTTGGTACCACTAGTAAATAATATTAGGGCCAAATCCACAGCTATTATTACTCCAAAGGTTGCCAAGTACTGGAGACAACGCTACAGTTTGTTTTCAAGGTACGATGAAGGTATAAAAATGGACGAGGAAGGATGGTTCTCCGTAACGCCCGAGGAAATCGCAGTTCGTCACGCCCAGCGGAGTGTTTCCGGTGGAGTCGTTGTCGATTGCTTTGCTGGTATGGCCGGCAATTCCATTCAATTTGCTGCATTGTAAGTACCACCCTGCCCTCTTGCTTTTTTATACATAATCATCATAATCATCATATAACAGTTAACCAATACCATACAACTAAACATATGCCAATTGAAATCATAGTTTTAACATTTTCTTATAGATGCATCAAGTTTAGTTTAGTTATAAATAGCCAAACTCATCTTTTCACAAACAAGGCAAGTGTCTGAGTGAAGCTTCATCAATCATCTCCTGATAGCTGATAAGGTAGCTGATGACTGATAAACTAGGTTATGAATAAGTTGTGTTTGGCAAAAACTAGCTGATAAGGTAGCTTATGACCCTAAAATGACAAAAAAGATAAAAAACGAGACACTGTGTTAAAAATTGGTAGTGTAAAACTTAGCAGGGGAATATTTGGATTAAAAAAAATAAAAAGTCTCATGAGTCACTAAAAGGCTAGTGAGAGTAGCTTTTCAAAAAGCTAGCTTTTAGTCTATCCAAACATGTACTTGACTTATAAGCTAGCTTATTTTTACCAAACAATGCCTAAATGAACCAATGGTCAAAAGGTTCTTATTTGATATCACATGTTATGTTGCTGGATCTATTTAAAAAAACGCAAAACTCTGTATTGAACTTAGGCCACAGGGAAAATGGCTTTAAACATTGAACTCAATGACAGTTAATTTCATTTCCAATCTTGGGTTTGAATCTCCTTTGTGGTTATTGGCTTATGAATTCTATGCTCCTTAGGAGGAATGGTGGGAAACATGTCTTAATGGGGTTAAACTTAAAATGCATAAGCATAAGGAAACCTAGATGTTATGCGTTCACGTGTTTATCATTAACCCAATAACCACCAAAGCCATGGGGGACCTGTATAACTCAGGGTATCCGTAATTTTGTAATGTTAAAAATGGTTGTACTTCATGCCTTGATTTTTTTAAAAAATTATGGTAGTGCATATTCTAATTGAAATCGTGGATCCGCCACTGTGCGTAGCAATATTATGATATAATAAACAATTTATGTGCTATGTTTGTCCCAAAATAATAAGCTTTTTGCTTATGGAGTCCAAAGGCAAAGACTTGTTTAACTTATGATGCTGGGAATGATGGTAATTTGGTTTTCTATTTTTGCTTGTTCATACTCTGTAGGGGCTATCATGTTGTTGCCGTAGATGTTGACCCTCGGAAGGTTGAAATGGCATTAAACAATGCAAAGATCTATGGAGTGGACAAGTATATTGATTTCATAGTGGGTGACTTTTTGCAATTAGCACCATCTCTGAAGGTATTATTGGTTCTTCACTTTGTAATTCATGAAGAGGAGGCTGATGCTGCCAATTATGCTCTTTTGTATTTAGCACCACTACATTGATTTACTCTAAATGATGAAATTATTCTCCCCAACACTAGGGCACATATCATTTTTGGTAAGTTAGATTCTCTTGTATGCTCTTGAAGATTTGGAATTTCATATTTGTTTGCATGTTCCAATGCTGGAAACAATTTTGGTCACCTCAGATGCCTTGATCCCAAGTCGTTATGATTTTTTGTTTACTTTGGTTAAAACTTTTGTTTTTTTTGTACTACATCACCCCATCACCCCTGTTTCATTTAAAGTGGTATGCTTTTTTTATGGATATATTTGTGTCTCTTTATCTGTCCATAAAAGAATTAGCCTTGAGGCAATGCAAATAGCAGTTACATTGGATTGTATCTGGGTAGAGCCTTTAACTTTTTATATGTTTCTTCTGTGATAATAGTATGATACTTTGTTTTATTATTTGTTATTTATCTGAAACTGCATCATTGTTCATATTTCTGTTAAGGGGAATGTAGCATTTCTTTCGCCACCATGGGGAGGTCCGTCATATAAAAGGACAGAGAATTTCACTCTTGATCTACTGAAGCCGGTGGACGGGTATGCCGCTATTTTACTTTTATTATTCAGAACTGATGTAAATTTCCAGACATGCCACAGTACAATAAGTTGTAAGTTCACTAAACAGAGTTTGAGCAAGTGAAAACTCAAAAGAGGAAGAAGGTATTGTGATTACATAGTTGATGAACCATTTTGTGCATCCAATCTGGGTCACAATCGTGCATGAAGGTTTATAACTTGCACATCAATAATTCAATATCCACCTTAAGAGAAACAATTTCTACTAGTCAAATGATATTAAGGCATTCATCAAGGTCTATTATAGTGTGCCTAGTCTTAGTATACATTCATCAAGGTCAATTATGATGACATCAAGAATTTAAGTGGGGGAAGCATGTAACAGCCTCTCTCACATGGATAGTGAAGTAGATTTGAGAACTCCTTATATACTCAAAGTTGTGGGCTACAATTAACTCACCATGGTTTTAAGTTGATTTTGAGGTTTGGGAAACTTGTTGCTTTGGACTTTACATCCATACTGGAGAAAAAACACATTCAAACTGATCCATAGCATCTTTAATGGACAGCGGCCGTTGTTTTAACTGAAAATGGTGTCCAAAAATTCTTGGATTTGAAAATCATACTAGAAACTGTCCAAAAATGGTGTCAAAAAATTCTTGTATAATAAAAGATGATGAAGTTTACAGGAAAATGGCTAACTTTTTCAACTTAAGATATATCTTAGATGCACCTGGATGACTATTAATTACTGTAACACATTGTCAAACTTTTCTTTGTTATTGTCTGAATTTATTTGAATATGTTAAGTCCTAAGCAAGAACACTCTCTTTTTTGGGTGTGTTTTTTTTTTACATCAAATTTCTATATATTAATTATGTAGCTGGACTTGTGAGCTTCAAATGATTAAACCATCATCATGCATGCTAATTACACTTTATATGCAGGTACACATTGTTTCAAGTAGCTCAAACAATAACTCCTAACATCATTATGTTTTTGCCTCGAAATGTGGATGTTTGTCAAGTTGAAGAACTCTCTTGGCTGTCTTCTCCTCCTTTAAATGTTGAGGTTATATACTTCCAAGTTCCAATTATGGCTTCAACTACTTGTAACTTTTTAAGTTTTACCTTTCCATCTTAAACTATAATGCTGGCTCGATTATTGCAGATTGAAGAAAACTATGTGCAGGGCTATTTAAAGGGCATAACTGCTTATTTTGGTAAAACTGCATATTGGGGCGTAACTGAAGAAACAACTTCGCATAAGAATGTGACCTTCTGACAGGTTTCTAGGCATTCTTGTGTAAGAATGTGACATTCGTCTGTTAAGCAGTGACATTCTCAAACCTGTCAAAAGGTCATTTAACTAAACGACCTCATTTTACATGGACAGTGAGTTCCTTCTTTTAGGACGAGATCCATACGTCTGTTATTAGTATTGTAGAACTCATTCTATGTACATTAATTAGATTGAAAATAGAGGTATTATTGGAGGACCGGCTTTTGGTAATCGTTTAGAATATGTTTAACTGTTATTTTCGTGCTTATACTTTTTGTGCCAGGCCTTCAGATTGTTGAAAGTTCACATTTCAATGATGCCCGAGAAAGTTACTCCTCTGACTAAGAGTTGCCTTCTGGGCTGCAACACGGTGAGCTTGCTAGGTAAGCATTTGCACCATTTGTTTGCAATTGCCTGTGCAATTAGTGACTATAATTTTTCAATAGTAGAAAAATAGGTTAAGTATGATGAATGTAACAGATAAAAGTATGCAATCATGCTTATTTCATATGTATGATTTTTTCTTTTAAAGGTTACTTTTTTTAAAAATGGCCTTCTTTATGTTTCAAACTCTACCCTATTAAATCATATCCAGGAAGTCAACACACCTTGTATTTTTATTCTTACCTGATTGATCCTAGGGTTCCCATCGACACTTTGTTTTCACATTTATAAGGGATAGGTCCACCGAGCCTCCGACAAAACACCCGTGTATGGTACTCCAATTTAATGTTGATTATGTTTTCACATTTAGGTTAGCTGAAAATTAGAGTTAATTATATGTCGATTTCTTGATAATCCATTCCTGTTCAAGATCCATTGATGCAAATAATGAAATAACTAGCTCGTTATGCAAAGTCTTTTATCCCAAACTAGTTGAGGATCTGTGCTGATATTACTTTCACCATCTTGTTCATGTTCATCCTAGATGTTAAATATTCTGCTATATATCTAAACTTTAGAAAGATTTTGGTTCTAATTAGTTGTATAATAAAACTAAACTTACTGTTTGTTAAGAAAGCAGTTAAAGAGAAAGGGGGAAGTAGGTATAGTTGACACGGGTAGTCGATGGTATTGCCATAATGAAAGGAACACAGAGGCAGTGGCCATGATATTGACTGCCAGAGGTTGTCTGGTCCCCTTCAGCCATCAACAACTCACATTATGATTCTGGGGTGGGCCATGTTTAGTTCTACTTATTTGTTTTCTTCTACAAGAGTATAAAGACATGGACCCCCTTTTAGTAAATTGGTATTCCCCAACTCCTAGAGCAACTTTTATCATATCCAGACCAATTTTTTTAAAGCAGACTAAGGCTATGTTTGGCAAACTAGCCGATAAGCTAGCTTATGACTAATAAGGTAGCTAATGACTGATACGCTAGCTGATGACTGATAAGCTAGCTGATGAATAAGATACGTTTGGCAAAAACTTGCTGATAAGGTAGCTTATGACTGTAAAATGACAAAAATAGACATGTTTAAAAATTAGTAATGTAAAAGGTAGAAGGGTATATTTGGAATAAATAAAATAAAAAGTCTCAAATTACAATAAGTCACCAAAACGCTACTCAAAGTAGCTTTTCAAAAAGCTAGACTTATAAGCTAATAGGGATGGCAATGGGGTGGGGTTCATGATTACTGTCCTCGGTTCTCCTTGCGGATTATTGGTTGCGACGGCTTATTCACTCAGCCACTTTGCTTTCCCATTAAGGTGCCTAAAAGAATTAGTACCGTAAATGCCCAAAAATTATCCAATCCTCTCTCTTTACCTCCAACAAATCCATCGGTCTCCCATCCTTCAGATTGACAGATTTATCCGGACAAACAACTTAACCCACCAAGGGCTTAGTGGAAAAAAAAGTAAACAACCGTTAAGCATTATATATGTAGATGTGATATAGCAAAATGTAAAGTTTTTTTTTTTTGTAAACTAAAGATAGAAAATTAATGCAATTTCTTAACTAGAGATGGCAAAATTGGACCTGGTCCATGAGGGACCGGTTATGGCCCAACTTTTGTGGATCCTATAACAAGTTTAATGGAATTTAGAGCCCCTTCCCGGGCCAGGACCGGTTATACATAGGACCGATCTAAAAAGAAATTGCAAGTTTCTATGAGTTACAATACAAGTGTTTCAAGATCTTTTACAAGATTTTCAAGATTTTTTTCTTCATGTATATGCATTATTTAACGTGCATATCCATGGTAAATTCAAAATTCGTATTTATAAAAACATGTAAACCATGTTTCTAGTTACCGGACCTAGGATCAGTCCTAGGATTTCGGTCGGGACTGGGATAGATTTTTGGCAAGAGATATGCATAGAAACTGAGTTGACACGAGTAAGAAATATGAGTCGACTCGGCTTGATCCGACACAAGTATCAGTTCATGAGATCTCTCAGCCCTCTCAGCCCTTAGAGACAAAAACCAGTTATAATTGGGGACTTTAAAGATAGGTCAAACTTCATTGTACTAATAAAGGTGAAAGCCTGAGAGAATCAGAAACACTAGTACTATCAGCAGGAATCTATTTACCTTATTTTCTTTAATGCTTCCGATCTTCAATAACTGTTTTCCCACCACCAGTTTTAAATTTGCACCCACTCAATTAAACAAACAGTAAAAACACTAAGTAGTATGTGTTATTCTTATAACTTTTCTCCATTGCTAATAGCATGTTAAAAAGCCCTTTTTTTGACATGTTTAGCTTAATTCTTTCGTTTTCTATGTGGGTATAACGTCTTACTCGTATGCTCCAACTTGCTTTACATTTTGTGTGGTGATCGTGTTTCTTGAATTCGAAGTGCTCACTTTCTTGGGCCAAAAACTGACCATCATTATCGACATCCCATAGGCATGCAATAAATTTTCAAGAAAGTAGACACTTTCCTGTAGATAAACATTTGCTGCATTCAATTAAAACATGGCTGGTGCAGTGCAGACATAGCCGGTGATTCGGTCTATATATATATACATACATATATGTCTTTACCATTGCTCAGACAAGGTTGTCTTTGTGTGTGTGTGTGTGTTTAAACTATGAGCAAGAAAGCAAGTAAGAAGATGAGGGGATTGATGTGCCGGTCAGTTGAGGTAACATCGTCTTGCATGACCCCTGATTGGCGGTCGGTGATTGTATCACGGAGGTCGGCTGACCGGAATTTGGCTGAACGTGCAAGGTTGTTGAGCAACACCAAATACGTTCGGCTTGCAGAGCGTCGTGGGTTTGTTGTTCCAGCGAGTAGGAGAGCATCGTCCACCAGTAACAACAACAACATCATTTCGTCTTCCGTGGGACGGGATGGTCATGATTGTGTGAAGCTGGACCAAAATGCCCTCCCTGCCAACCAAGTCTTTCAGGTATGTTGTTTCTGTTTCTATTTATTGTTGTTTCATTTTTTGGTGTTTGCTCTAAAGTGAGATCAAAACCTATCAACCAACAACTTAGGTTATAAATTATATATGTTCAATTTTGATATGTGATGAGTTGTTTATTAAAAAAAGTTGGATAAAATTTTATATTGTTATATCAAAAATTTTAAAGGATTATTGTAATCCTAATATGGTTTTTGGTGGTTTAGGAGTTGTTGTGGTTAAGTGACAAATGAATGTGTTGATAGGTTGTGGTGATGAGGGTTTCCATTCACTGTAAGGGGTGTGCTGGCAAGGTCAAGAAACATTTATCCAAAATGGAAGGTACTAATTACTCTACTCTTTTACCCTCTCTTCAAGAATAATATTATTCCATCTTTTTTGGAGTTAGGAAATGAACTGATTTTCAGAAGTTTTTATTTTGAGGAATTAAAGTGGAAGCAACTCTTTTAAAAGCTGATTTTTAGAATGATTATAGATAAAAGAAAATTTTGTTATATGTTCGTTTGCTTAGAAACTAAATTCTCTTCAACTGGTGTTAACTGGTGTTTTGACCAGGATAGTCCCAGATTATTTTTAGAAAGCAAGTTTTTACTAATTATGTATCAAGATTTTCAAGGGTTTTCCCAAAAAATTCAAGTTTATTTTAAGTTTTCCAAGTTTTTTTTGGAAGATTTTCTATGTTCTTTTTAGTATTTCAATACTAAATTCTTAAAATCTGGAGTTATAAAAGCATGGACATTTTTTTATATAAAAAAGGTTTTAAGGATATATAAAGCTTGTTTGAATGACGGAATTAGAGATTTTAAAGTGTAATCCAATAAGATATTGTCCAAAAAAGAAGGAAAACCATCAAACAAGATTTTTTTATATGTTTAAACTTATTTTTTGGAAAAAAAGTATACTTGGAACCATTTGGGCCTGATGTGGGATCGATTATTGTTAAAGGACACTAGGCAATGGTTTTTGTTCAGGATCTTATCCGAAAACCGAGATTGGTTATGCCGAGACCGGTTGCAAAAACGATATATCAAGGACTGGGAATGATTTTCCGAAAATTGACCCTACTAGTCATATCAACCAACCCAGTTGACTTTTTAGCCATTTTCTCTCCTATTTTATTTAAATATATCTACATCCGTTAATTTAGGTTTGTTTCTTGCAGACATAACTAAAAAATCATTAGAAAAATCAAATACGTAAAAAAGAAACAAATAATGGTGCTTGGTCCGTTTTTTCATTTTTTTTAAAGGGAAATCAAGTAGATTTAATTTTTTAGGTTTTTTAGTCAGGTTCTAAAAAAACTGTACCTAAGTTAAGGGATCTAATGATATTTGAAAATTAATTAATTTAATTTAATTTAATTACAGGAGTGACGTCGTATAGCGTAGATCTAGAAAGCAAGAGGGTAACAGTGATGGGACACGTGTCACCAGTTGCTGTGTTGGAAAGTATATCCAAAGTGAAGAAAGCTGAATTCTGGCCTCGTTGACCCATTCATGATGGATGTTTTGTAACAAAAGGAATTCAACTGCTGTTCCTTTTTTATGGCATTCTATTTGGATAACAACAATATTTATTTTTATCAAATTATATCTCTATATTTTCAAATAACCCAAGTATACAAGTCTCAAAGAAAGTTATATAACTTTTTAAATTTAGTGTTATTTGCATCAAACCAATTAAGGCCTGTGGTAGCACTATCGGGGTTACCACGGGCATGGCATGCGGGCTTGGTGGCTTTGCTTGTGCTGTGTTACGCTTCGATGTGGGCTTCATGGCAGTGATACTCCTATTTCGAGCTTATGGGTAAAGCTGATGTGACGTTGATGTGATAGCTCAGGCTTTGTGGGCTTGTAGGTTGCACTATCGAAGGCCTAACCAAGCCAATGGTGAAATCATGATTTTTGCCAAAAGGTCCTCCGATTTCTATGTAGTTTTAAAAATCTCTATTTCTTATGTTTTTCAAATTCTAATCATGATTCATTGAACTAGTTTTAACAAGTTCAAAATTGGTATTATGATAAATTATAAAAAAAAAATGGGGTTGATAAATAATTAAAGATGAAAAAAAGTAATACTTAACATCAATATTAAATAGGATGAAATTTTCAATTGATTATAAATATAAGAGTAAATTACGGATTTGGCCCCTGTGGTTTGCCAAAAATAACGAATTTGGTCTCTAGAGTTTAAAAAATACAAAATAGCCACTGTAGTATGCATTTTCGACCGGTTTTGGTCCCTGACTTTAACGGCCGTTAAAAATGCCAGTTAAGTCAGGGGGTATTTATGTCTTTTTACATTTTTCTTTTTTTTTTCTTTTAGAAAATAAACTCAGGGACCAAAAGGGATATTTACTCTTCTTCTTCTTCTTCCCCATTTTCTCTTTCATATCTTCTTCTTCCACACCACCAATTTCATCCACCACCACCACCACCACCACCATTTTTATCCTCCTCCTCCACCACCACCACTCATTTTATCCACCACCAACCCCACCACCATCCACCATTTTTATTCTCCACCACCACCACCACCACCTATTTTACCCACCACCCTTTTCATCCTCCACCACCACCACCACCCATTTTACCCACTAACACCCACCACTCATTTTACCCACCAACACCCACCACCTTTTTTATCTTCCACCACCACCACCCATTTTACCCACCACCACTTACCATCCTTTTAATCCACCACCACCCACCACCCTTTTTATGTTCCACCACTACCCATTTTACCCACCATCACCCACCACCCATTTTATCTACCACCACCCACCACCCTTTTTATCCTCCATCACCACCTACTACCCATTTTATCCACCACCACCACCGCCTTTTTTATCCTCCACCACCACCCATTTTACCCACCACCACCAACACCACCTCACCCATTTTACCACCATACACACAGATATATATATATATATATATATATATATATATATATAACCCATACCCTCTTTTTACCCACCACCGTCGTCAGTACACACACACACACACATATATACATATCCATACATACATATAAACCCTAAAAAACAACCAATTTATTAACTGGAACCCTAGAAACCCTCAAATCCCTTGCCCCAAATCCAAATCTATATCCACCCCAAATCTCTATCGGCAAAATCGAACTCAGTTTCACCAATTTCATGTACCTCACATCGAATTTCTCCACACTCAAACCCTACCAAATCCCCTAATTTCCTCTCCCGACAAGTGGTGGTGGGTGGTGTGGTGGTGATGGTGGATGGTAGGTAAAATTGGTGGTGGCGGTGGGTAAGTAAAATGGATGTTGGTGGTGGGTAAAATTGGTGGTGGTAGGCGGTGGTAAAATGGGTGGTGATGGTGATTGTGGGATATATATATGTGTGTGTGTGTGTGTGTGTGTGTGTATGTGGTGGTGGGTGGGTGGTAGTGATGGTGGTGATGGAAAAAATGGGTGGTGGTGGGTGGCGGTGGTGAGTTATATATATATATATATATATATGTGTGTGTGTGTGTGTGTGTGTGTGTGTGTGTGTGTGTGTGTGTGTTTTGTGGGGAAGAAGAAGTGATGAGAGAGAAAAAGACAAAAAAAAAATTTGTCCAAATTTGGTCCCTGTGGTTTGTTAAAATGGAAAAAGACGAAATTACCCCTGAACTAACGGCTTCATTTAACAGCCGTTAGTCGGAGGGACCAAAACCGGTCGAAAATGCATATTACAGTGGCTATTTTATATTTTTTTAAACTCTAGGGACCAAATTCGTTATTTTTGGCAAACCACAGGGACCAAATCCGTAATTTACTCTAAATATAATATGGTTATACAAACAAGGCTAAAAGTTTCCTCCCGAGTTTTTCCTATTCTTTTTCACTTTTCGTTTTTTTTTTCTACTCTTTGACAGAAAAGAGTTAATAGTTTTATATTTTGACCACTGAAAATATTTAATTTTCAGTAATTTGGTAAATAAGACTCTAATATTTAATTTATATTAGGTGATTGCTTTAACTCCAGCAACACCCTTTTATATCATATCTAATATTATCTTTTTATGAAATTTTTTTGATAGATTCATAATAATATCAATTGCATTAGTAGTTCAAGTGGTAAAAGGCTTGGGGTTAGTGGATGGTATCCACTGGTCTCAGGTTCAAACCATGGAGTAGCACTTCGGCGATACCCAGACTTTGGGCCGGCCTTCGGGTCGGTTCGGGTCCAGGTAACGGGCATGCCAGTCTATGGGCATGCGGGCTCGGCCATAGGTCGGGATTAGTCGTGCCTGGGCGGGTCCAGTCTATGTGGACTGGGCCGGGTCGCCGCGGATTAGTCGGTGCTGCCCAATTAGATGCCCGGATACTGCGGGTGCGTGTGTAAGTTTATTGCCGTACAAAAAAAATAAATATCAATTGCATTATTTTTGTAACAACCCAAATACCCAAATGACATATATAAGTCAAAAAAAGCATAAAGCATCCCAAGGGAAGTGATAAAAAAACGCTCTCATATGTTGGAGGAGATAACTTACTTAAGTAAGACTTACTACTAACATACCATTAAAAGCTTGAAGTTCTAAAAAAAACTAAACTGGAACTCATAGTTCATCTAGTAATCCTCAAACTAGACTTCAATCTATATCTTCCCATTGCCCTTGGTAGAGCCCCCTCAGAACATGATAGCAACCTGAAATGGTTTTTAAGTTTTGAAATAAAGAACATTAGATAGGAAGGTCTAGTAAATCCTCAGTCTACACAATTCATAAAGTATAAAACCATGTCATACAATTTATATGAAAACATTTATTCATATAACAACACAAAAGACAACCATCACAGTCATTTTCCATCGTTCAGTGATTGTAAATCACTCTCTCAAGCCATGAGATCCAACCCTTTCAACCTCACTGCCACATTAGCTTTTCTCCAACTTTCCCATTAACCCTCTGGAACTTTCTCTTATTAGTACCCAACCCTCTCAACCCTCCCACACACAACACATACAAAAAAATTGCGGTGTGGCATACCAGCTCAGGCTCCTAACCCGCCCAAGCCGGCGTACCGGCAGCACGCCCAGCCCGGCATCTGGGCAGGTTGGAACGCGCTCAAGCTAGAGCCCTGCTACTCACAGCCTCATGATAACTTGCAAGATCACATCTTGCCACACAACCATATTGATTTTTAGAAACAAATTCATTCGACCAAGATCACCACCATGTTGAGCGTTATAGTCTGACACGTGAAATGTTCCCACTAAAAAGGATGATGACACACAAATATGCCAAGACACCACTATTTACACCACAACTAATAATGCACCAATAACATGGTTATATTTGATCATTTCGTAAAATCAAGATGGATTATGGATATAATCATTTCAGTAGTAAGAGAATAAAATGGAATGGAGAAATCACCTACGACCTAAGCATACACTAACACGTACCTCAGAAGACCATACTAAACACCTAAAAATGTCTGATTGACTGTAAGAAATAAGGTGCTAATTTTCCAATTTTAACCTTTAACAACATTCTAAAAGTCCCTTAAATAGAAGCCTTAGACAAAAAATCATACGGATGAAAAAAAAAAGAAGCCAAAATTGTGTCTTAAACGACCTCTAGCAGGTGACCGCATGTAGGGATGGCAAAAAAACTATTCCACCCTTTTTAACAATATTTTTTTACCATAAAAGCTACTTTTATGAATCCAAAACACGCAAATCCTCATCCAAAACCCATTTCAACTCATTTTCCAGACGAAAAGGTAAGGGTGTTTGGATCTCATCTCTTACTCTTTTTCCATGTGGTCTCTTGTCACTTATGAAATTTTCTCTGAACCTTCACTACTCTAATTTCTTTGTTTCTCAATTTCCCAATCTTTCGATCCATTATCACTTCCAGTTCCTCAACAAATTTCAATCTTTCATCCACTTGCACTTCTTGCAATGGTACAGCCAACTCTGTGCTAGAAGACATTCATGAAAATTCGATAAATGGAAGGTGTTATGGATACCCTTCAATTAAAAATCTGAAAAGTTTAATACGCCCTTCACTTAATAGATTCTTTTAATGGTCATTAGAGTCAAGGACCAAATCAAATCGTTTTTTCATATCTCAATGACGGAGTTATAGATTTTAAATTGTAGGGACCAAAAGTGTTATAAACACCAAACCACATGGACCAAATTTGTAGTTTACTCTTTATATAATTTGCTTAACTTTAAATTCTTTATTATAACTTAATGGTTCAGTTTAACTTTGGGGATAATAACAAGTTAATGAGGTCTTCGAGTGCTGTGGCGGATTGGTTATCGCTCGGGGGGTTCATAGTGCCCTAACCGAGTTCGAGCCTTCCCGTGCGCATGCTTGGGGACATTTTAGTGGGGCCATGTTTAGCCCCCAAAATTGCTGGGGATTACTCGGGTTTTGGCCCGGACACCCTTCCAAAAAAAAAAAAAACAAGTTACTGAGCGAATTACATTTTTGTTCCCTCATATTTACCACTTTTTTGGTTTTTGTCCCTTCAATTCTTAAAGTACATTGGTGATCCAAAAATCGTGTTTTTACCCAAATCAGTCTATTTCACTGATGCCATCCTTAAAACCATTGTTTTTATTGTATTATATTAAAAGAGTAAAAGCCATATTAATATCTTAGAGCATCTCCAACAACTTCTCCAAAATGGAGAAAATGGAGATTTTGCACACTTTTGGGTTCCAACAGATTCTCTAAAACTTTCTCCAAAATGAAGAAAATACGAGAAAGAGTACAAAAATCTCCAATTTCGGAGAAAGCTCCCAAAATCTCCAAAAATGGTTGTTTTATTATGTTCCACCAATAAGGATTCTTGAAAGAAAATGTTGAGGAGAGAGAAATAATATTTTAATACATATATGTAATATTTTAATAATTTAAGCAATGACTCTATTCCGATAATGAAAAATCTGTTGGAGTGGAATATTTTTTTTTATAGAGATTTTGAATTTTGGTTCTTTATTTTAGAGATTTTTTAGATAATCTATTGAAAATGCTCTAGTTTAGGAGATTACTAAATGCACCATTTTAATATGGGTGAGAATGCATAGGAATTGGTGTGAATGCATAATTCATTTTTTGGGTTTGGATAGCAAATTAATTGGTGCATTTAGCCTCCCCCTAATTTATTTAGCTTATTAGAGTATCTCCAACAACATTGCTAAAATAGAAAAAATAGGTTATTTATTTCTTCCTAAATTGCTCCACTCCTCTACTTTTGGTAATCAACTGAAGTTTTCTCTAAATATAAGATTTTTCCAAAATCTCTAAATTATGAGAAAGAAATATTATTTTAATGTATTTTACCAATGACATAATTTATTGTTTAAAAGTTTTTTAAAAAGTTTGTTGGGATAATAAATATAATGTATATTTTAATAATATAAATGATAATATATTTTTTCTAAAATAGCAAAGCTATTGGAGATCAAAAGATAAACTTTTAGAAAATTTGATCTTCTATTATTTATTTTAGGAAAAATATAGCAAAACTGTTTAAGATGCTCTTATATTATAAAATAAATAAAAAATAATTACCGAAAAATTACCATGTTTTTCCCTTTAATCTCTAACCCACCTGCTCTTCTTTCCTTCCATGAATTTGTAGCCCACCCTCATTTTCACAGGAAGCCCCAAAACATAGAAATCTTGAAGTTATCCTCCCGTTAATGGTGAAATCATCCTACACTCTAATCTCTCACATTGGATTAACACTCCCACCAACGACTATCACACCATATTAATTAATATAGTCTTAGAGATAGGTCACATGAGAACCAACAAGACCGATGCTTCGATGAATCGATGAAAACCAGATCGATGCTCCAAAAAGTGTTGAGGGTATTTGAATCTTACAGCAAATTCCTTGAAAGCAGTTACATCGTCATTGTCATTTAACTCATAAATCGGATGGAAGTACTTGTGCGTCGTTGTAGTCATATGAAAAGAAAAGTCGATACCACATTTGATTGAATATAACTACTCAACCTCGAATGTGTAATCTTTGATGGCATCGTGACGCGATGGATCTGTTAATCAGAAACATACTCTCATTCTTCATTAATTTGCTGCCACGAACTCCCATCACAAATACATAAGCTAATTATCGTTTCCAAAGCTCATTTTGATAATGTAAAACACACAATAAAGAAAAGAAAGATACACTAAAGCAAATTTTAATTCGAATCTTGGTTGAAAACTTGGTTCAAACTTGATGTATTCAACATTCATCGTTGTTGTTATTATACATACAAAGATTTGGTGGAATTAAAGGTGAACAAACATAACTTTGGTGGAAGAATACAATGCAAAACCGCTAAAAAAATATATCTGAAAAACGTAAAAAATGATTTTTTTTACATAAAATCACGAATCTCATGAAACTTGTTGGGTCTGCAATTGCGGCCCTGAAATGTGTGGACCTGATAATTTTTTCAATCCTATCATTTTTTGACCGTCAAGATCAGGTTAATTTGACGTAGTAGGTCCGTAAAAAATATACCTGTTTTTTTTACCCCTACCAAATATAAACTTTTTTTGTCTTTTACTTAGATCCGTCCGTTTTCTGCAGATAAAAGTAGCATGTCCACAGTGTTGAATGGCTACTTGGGACAATTTCTGACCATGTATACTAAGAGTAGGGGTGTAAACGAGTCGAGCTGAGTCGAGTAGTGGGTTAATCGAGCCGAGCTCAAAAAATAATGTTGGGCTCGAGCTCGACTCGAGCTCGATTAACTTTTTCAATGTAGGGCTCGAGCTTGAGCTCGAATATTTTTTGAGTTATCGGGCTTGAGCTCGAAGCTCGTTTATGGGTTCGAACTCGCGATCGATTAACTCGTTTATCTACTTTAGCTCGATAAATTTATATTTTTATACTATTATTAATAATTATATATGAACATGTTTGGCTCGAAAAAAGGTATGCTCGAATGGCTTGGGTCGACTCGACTCGAAAAATTTAATCGAGTTTTCGAACGAGTCGAGTCGAACATTGATGTTATAAAGCTCGGCTCGTTAATTTGAACGAGCTCGATTTTGTGTTCGAGATCGACTCGAGCTCGAGTATTATTAAGCTCGAGCTTGAGATAAACGAGCTCGAGCTCGAGCTCGAGTAGCTCGTTAAAAGCTCGACTCGCTTACACCCCTAACTAAGAGTAAAAGGGCTTTTGTTATTGTGACGACTCATGATATGACGGTAATTAAATAGGTTGTTTTAACGAAAATCTTTAATTCAAGTTTATTATAAAGGAAAACTATATGTAAAATATATATCCGAATATTTGTACTTTGAAGTACCAATATGTGAAAGTAATGTTTTTCTATTTTAAAAATATATTTTCCAAACAAAAATAAAATAAAAATATGTTTATATCCATAACATAATTAATTTCAAAAAATGTTATTGTTTATTCTCTTCCACACCGCACTTTGGATAAGGCCAATGACCATTGACCATTTGCAATTTTTCCCCTTAATAATGCGCTTATGTATAATACCTATTCAATTGATAAACGTATGTTTGAAATCAACTACAATAATATTTTGATACGAAATTGTTTTTATGGGAATCTTCATAGAATATGGTTTGACATTTAATCATACGAAATTGTTTATACTTTCTGCTAATTAGGTCTTCCTTAAGTTGTTGGTAGAAAACAAAATTATTAGTATCATATCCATCTAAATCAATGAAAGATTATCGTTCATATGTGATTTTGCACACAACTTATGTTTTGTTAAATAATTATCGTTCTCATTTAAACCTTTTTCTAAGCTGACTTATAAGCTAACTTATTTTCTGTGTACATGTTTGGTAAGGCCAAAAGTAGCTTATAAGCTAGCTTTTTGATAAGCTACTTTGAGTAGCTTATGAGAAGCTTTTTGTGACTTTTTCCAATTATACCCCTTATTAATAATTAACTATTATCAATTAAAATTATATATTAATTTTTCATATTAATAATTTTTATTTTTTAATAAATATTTAATTTTAATAATTAAAATTAATTCTTAATTAAATTAAACTATACATTATATTATTTATTTTTAAATATTATTAGTTATATTATACATTATTTAATATGTTTAAATTATCAAAAAATAAAAATAATAATTTTTAGAATGTTATATAACTACAACATGTTAATAATTTTTAAAATGTTATATAAATAAAACATGTTAAATATTTAGTAAAAGATAGTTATATCTAATTCTTAATTATATTCTTTTAAAATTATTAATTATTTAAAATATGTTAAGTTGATCAATTTGGTTTTTATTTTTATTATATTTAGAGTAAATTACGTTTTTTGTCTCTATGGTTTGTTGAAAATTTCGATTTTCATCCCAAATCTTTGTTTATTACAATGACAGTCACTGTGGTTTACATTTTATTTCCTTTTTAGTTCTTCAAATACCTCTTTTTAATAAATATCAATTAAAGTTAAGGGTATGGTGGTCTTTTCACTTCTTTCATTCTTTTTAACTTTATTTCATTAATGTTTTCTTTTGTCTTTTACTCAATGGTACACGACTCCATCATCTTACTTTGTCTCCCTCTTTTACACACACACATATATATAAGTCTATATATATATATATATATGTATATATATAGGGTAATTGATTTGTATACCCATAACGCACATCCACTTTGCACAATATACCCATACCATAACGGCGATATAATGCCGACATAACGGCGACATAACGGCGATATAACGCACCAAAACGCCGTTATAACGCACCAAAACGCCGTTATAACGGCGTTTTGGTGCGTTATATCGCCGTTATAACGGCGTTTTGGTGCGTTATAACGGCGTTTTGGTATAATGGCCCTTATAACGCACATTTGGGGCTATGGGTTGCAAAGTGGGGGTGGGGCTATGGGTATAACGGTAAAGCTCCCATATATATAGCAGTAAATTTGTAATCATAAATGTATACACACACTACACACACACACACACACATATATATATATATATATATATATATATATCATATCCGACTTGACTCGTGAGACGGGAAAACCCTTCAACCTTCTTTGGTTTTGTCTCCAGCAACAATATAAAGCTGAAAAGAGGGAACTTAGGATCCATGGAAGCTTCATTCTTTTCAAGAGATTTCTTCTGAAAATAAAAGAAATGTGGTTTTGATTTTAAGTAGCTTTCTTTGGGTTCTTGCTTCCATGGTAGCAATGAAACTACAAAACCCACTTACTACGAACAAGGTGAAGATACCCCATGATCCGTCTCTGTGTAGTGCTTTGGGTTTTGGTGGAGATTGGAGAAGGAAGGAAGAGGGAGAGGAGAGAGACATTAATTTTAAATAGAAAGTAAAAGAAAATGATAAAAAGACTATCATGCCCCTTAAATAAAAATACTCAGTTAATTGCTGTTGCAACCAGGGACGAAATAGGAAATAAAATGCAAACCACAATGACCATTAATGTAATAAATGAAGTCCAGGGATGAAAATAGAAATCTTTAACAAACCATAAGGACGGAAAACGTAATTTACTCTTATATTTAAGAGAAAATAATTTTTGTAGCCATCCATAAATACACGAAATCGGGTTTAGCCTATCTCTCCGACGAATTCGCGAAATAGCCACCCAAGTCGCCCCAGGCCAAGTCGCCGGCGGCGACTCCCCATTTTCCGGCCAAAACGACACTATTCCGGCCATCTTTGTCACCGTCGGCGACAAGTCGCCTCAAACACAGTCGCCTCCGGCGACTTGCCCATATTTACATTTCGGACCCCGAGCTTCAAGTTTGGAAAGTTGACGGAATCGGTCCCTGCACTTAGTCGCCGGGCATAAGTCGCCTCCGGCGACTTTGACTACCCTTTGACCGACACGTGTCGGCCGGTGGAGACACCAAGAAACCCTAACCCTTTTTTTTTTGAATTTTCAGCCGACAAAACAACTTTCACCACCACCTACCCCTCTTTCATCTATCTCTATCTCAATACTTCATCTCATCTATCTCTTTCTCATTCAAACTCTCATCTATCACTTTCTTATTAACTCTCATCTATCTTTATCAATTATTTTTCTCATCCAACTCTCAAGTATCTCTATCAACTCTCAAATTTTAATTTCATACACCATTTTAATCTCTATTATACTTCAAAGTGGGGACCAATTGAACAACGACGTTGAAGTAGTTGAACACGTGATTTTGTCGGTTCACCATCAACACAAACGAAAGGGGTTACAAACCATCCACAAGACAAACATCAATGGCGTTGCAATATGTAAGTTTTCTAGATTTCTTTAACTTAGAAGGGGTACGGTTGTAAATGAGACTTTTTATGTGTATAAAATTTAGATGTTTAGTTGAGATGTTTATGTAAATATTTTCCTGATGATTGAGATGTTTAGTTGATGTATATCCGGATTTATGTGTAGAATTAGATGAGTACAAATGATGAATATCCGGATTTATGTAAATTTTGATGTGTTTAATTTTTAGTTGGTTAAATTTTTTTATGGATATATGTAGATTAGTTGATGTTTAATAGTGGTACATGTTAAAAATTGTAAAAAAAGTTATGGATATATGGATATATGGTTAAAAATGTATATAATTTATCACTTGAATTTATGTAAATGGTTAATAGTGGTACATGGTAAAAATTGTAAAAAAAAGTTTATGATTGTAATTTTTCTAAATTTGTAATAGTTTTTAGATGTAGATTATTTTAGAAGTATGTTTTTAGATATTTTTATATCTAGATGTATATGTGAAGATTTGTATTTATTTAGACGTAAAAAGTGTTAAAAAAATTTGCTTCATTTTTATCTATATAATTTTAGACGTTAGTTTTGATATATTTATAATTTTAAATGTTAAAAAATTGTAATTGTAATTTTAGTTGTGTAATTATATTAGTTTTTGGATGTAGGTTTTTAAGGTTTATATGTATATGATTATTTATTTATATAATTGACAATCATTTATTAACTTTTGTATAGGGAGGTTACAATTGGCCCAAACTAACGTTGAGGAGTACGTTGTCGTTTTTAGCTGATATGAAATCTAGGTTAGATGACGACGCACAGGCAAAGATTAGAGAGGGTCCGTTTGGTCATTGGTTGGATTATGTTAAAACACTACGTGCCTCTCCGATGGCTGTAGTTTTATTTTTACAAAAGCAGGTTGAGGTCGAACATGGAGATCCTGAGACTTTATATATTAGGGTCGGTCCATACACACGTCGTTATGGCCGACAAGAGTTTAATCTTATAACGGGACTCCCTTTTGGCCTCTTACCGACCCAATACAATTCGGATGGGAATTCCTTGGTTGCTAGATTATTTCCACATGTAATTAGTCAACAACCTAGGGACGGGGTTTGAGCATGTAAATGATTATAAAGTGCCTACAAGAGGGGTTTGAGCATCGTACGCACAGGTCGAGCAAAACCAGGTACGAGGTGTTGTGCGTTAACAGTGGTTGTGCCTGGCGTATGACCGCGAGGAAGGTGGGTGAGAACGGGATGTTTCACGTACGTTTCTTTAATGACGTACACACTTGTTCTCGAACCCAGCTGAACTCCAATCACCGTCAAGCAAACAAAAAGGTATTGGGTGCATTCATAAAAAAAAATTCCTCAGAGCCAACAGAACATATCAACCACGAGACATTGTCGATGATATTAACCAACAGTTTGGTTTATCTATCGGGTATGCTACTGGGTGGCGTGCTAGATGGAATGCTCTTGATTCAATCAGAGGTAGCCCTTCGGAGTCGTTTACCAGGCTCCCCGCCTATCTGTATAACCTAGAACTTACAAATCCAGGTACACAAACTTCAATAAGGGTAGATACCGAAGGGCGTTTTGAAGAGTGTTTCGTCGCCCTTGGTGTAGCGGTACGTATAGAAATAGCACGACTTTTAGATTTTATAATGTACACTTTTACTCCATGAAGTTATAGGAAATACCGATGTTGACTTTTGACGTTTATGCAGATCCATACCTTTTTGCAAAACTTACGGCGTGTCCTTATCATAGACGCTGCTCACCTAAAGGGGCCTTATTTGGGTACTATGTTCTTGGTTGTTGCCATGGACGGAAACAACAACATCGTGCCCATTGCCTTCGGAGTAGGTAAGTCAGAGACAGCGGATGAGTGGACTTGGTTTTTGAGCAAGCTTAAACGATGCATCGGTGAGCCAGAAGGGTTGGTGTTTATGTCAGACAGGGCTGCTTCTATAAACGCCGCTATCACCACAATTTTCCCAAATTCACATCACGCTTTATGTTGTCGCCATTTGGTGATGAACGTGAGATCCAGGGATGCCCGAATAAAAGTTTTCAAGACCCCATACTGGAAGGCATGCAAGGCCTACACGACGTATGTGTTTGACCGAATGATGAATATCCTTCGAGTCTCCATACCTGACGGTGCCCGATTGATGGAGGAGGTTGGGGTGGAAAGATGGTCAAGGGTCTATTTTCCTGGCATTCGGTACAACATAATGACATCCAATAGTGCTGAGTCAATAAACGCTATGTCCAGGTTTGCACGCAGGTTGCCTATCGTCGGACTGATAGAATATTTTAGAGCATTCCAACAAGAGTGGTACTTCATTCGTCGAGCTAAAGCAGGTTTAGCAACTTTTATTAATCAATTTTAACTGACACTTTTATGTTTGTTATTTTTGTACACCCTTTTATATATTTGTATGTTATTTATTTATTTTCTAGATAGCTTGGATCACCCACTTACTGAATGGGCTCAACATAAGATATGGAAGAGGGTTGGAAAGTCCGTTACATGGACTGCTCTTGGGATTGGCTACAACGTATGGGAGGTACACGACGGTGGCAGGAACGCAAACGTGGACATGCATCAACATATTTGTGAATGTCGACAATGGCAGTTGTCCGGTTTGCCTTGCGGTCATGCCATCGCTGTTGCAAAAAAGACTAAAATACGGGATGTGTACTCTTTGGTTCATGTGCCTTATTTCAAGGCCGAAAATTACAAGGCAACATACATTGGGGTAATTAAACCTGTCGGTCCTCCTGAAACGTGGCAGTTTCCCGACACCCCTCTTCAATCCGTTCGTCCCCCGATAATAAAAAAGAGACGGGTCGGAAGACCGAATGTCAATGCTCGTCACCCATCTCGTGGTGAAGGTAGTTCTCTAAGGAGGTGCCCTAGGTGTGGCGATCACGGACATAAGAGTGATACATGTCCATTGTTTCCAGCGTCTAGCGGAAGCAGTCAACAATCCATGCTAGAGCCACACGGAACTATCAGAAGCGATAGTCTTTACCAAGATTTCCAGTTTAATTAGCTAAGTGTGTACCTTTTAGAGCAGTTGCGTTGCATTAATAAAACATATCTATTTAGTGTGACACATCATATCTCAATATTTCATGTTTATTTTCTATGATTTTATTACTGATATTTTTTCTTTAAAGAAATATCAACATTATATGTTTTTTTGTAAAATTATTTATAAATTATTATGTATGTACCTAATATAATTTAAACGTTAAATTATCTAGACATTAAAGTTAACATTCAAGACGTTAAAAAACTACATTTAACACATTAAAAAAACCACAAACATTTAACACAAACAACATAAACTACTACATAAAAATTCGGGTTTTCAAACAACCGATACACAAATAAAACACAAACACATCATAAAAGAAAATGCAGCAAATAACTTGGAGGAAATACATAATACTTTCCTAACTATCCTCCGGATACATTCCCTTAAGGTGCGCAACCAAGATGAACTTGTCTTTGAGCTCTTCCTTGTTCCGCTCGAACGTCGTTCCTCGTCGACCTTATCAGCGCATTCTTTTCGTCGATGATTTTCTGGAGATCCCGTTTCTGCGTCTTTAGTAGCTGCTTGCGTGCTTCTAGTTCATCCATCTCCTCGATAGTCTTTTCCAGTGTTTCTCTTGTTAGCATTATGTGCATAAGTTGACAAACCGTTTGATCGCACATCCAACGTTATAAGTCACTTGAGGGTCACACCTGTGAGGACCTATAATTCGGATAGTAAATTAACCCCAGTTTGGAGAGTTTAGTTTTATAATAGTGAATTATAAAATTGTTGGGTGTTTTCTGTATAAACCCCAAAGTTAAAGGTTTCTGATAATTAATTACAGGTTATATATTTATTAGTTAAATAAATATATAAGTTGATTAATTAGTTTATAATTATCTAGAAGTAATTATATGAAAATATAATTATGGTAATTATTCTTTCTTAGAGAGAAAGAAAGAATAAAGATAATTATGGAAATTATTCTTTCTTAGAGGGAAAGAAAGAATATGGAAGCAATCTAGTATATGGAATTTATTCATATAAATAGATGTGCTAGGCTATGATTATTCATTCAACTAATTTTAATCAACCAAGAAACCTTTCTCTCTCCTCTCTCTCTTTCTTCGTCGATCTCACCAAGAAAGAATCCAGATCCGGTCTCGTTTCTGATTGATCGTGTTCTTCGCGTACCGTTTGTTCGTGAAGCGTTCCGGGGTTAGATCCAGCTAGAGGGAATTCCGTTTGGTCATTTACGGGTGGATCTATCTCAAGCAATCCAGGTAATAACCCTAAACCTACATATTAACTGTAATAAGATAAACAAATAAGATCTGTGATGTTTTCGGGATTTTAATCGTTATTGCTTCCGCTTAATCAAACCAGTTAGGTTTGATTGTTAAACCTTTGGAACAGTTTGTTTCATGTAGTTTTGTCGTGTGTCTCGACCAGTTAGGTTTGAGATCACAGTTTTTCTCGTGTCAGTTTGATACGAGGATCGCACAAAATCCCAACAGTGGTATCAGAGCACCAGTTTTACTTGTTTATTTTAGTTATTATTAGATCCGTTAAAATTGTTTCTTGTGAATAAAGTTTGGATTTTATCTTTATCAGTTTGGTAAAGATTTAATCAGTTTGATAATTATCTGTTTTGAATAAAACATAATCTTTATCAGTTTGGTAAAGATTTGATTTTATTTAATCTTTATCAGTTTGGTAAAGATTTGATTATCTTTATCAGTTTGATAAAGATTTTGGGTAATTATCAGTTTTTCAATAAAACTTTATCAGTTAGGTAAAGGTTTAATCTTTATCAGTTAGATAAAGGTTTAATCTTTATCAGTTGTGTAAAAAATTTATTTTTATCAGTTTTTGTTTATCGTTTATCTCATTAAAACTAAAAACACGAAATCACACACGGTAACGAGATCGGTGGCGGAATGGTGGAAAACCGCAACCATCCCACCGATCGCCAGTTAGACCACCACGGCGGCGGCTCGGCGGCAGCGACCGACCGGACCGCCAGGCGGCGGCCGAACCGCACTCAAGCGGTGGCCGGACCCACACGACACCTGGCCAAACCACCAGTTTGGTGGTGGCCGTGAACGGCGGTGATGGCCTCGCAAAACCAATCGACCACCGCAAGCCCGATTGGGCAGCGATGGTAGTGGCGGTTGTAACGTGGTGGTGGCGGCGGCTGTGGCCATCGTTGCCGGGCGAACCACGAACCACCAGGCCGTCCGCCGGCTGCCTTGCGGCCTCGCCAGGCGGCGGCGGTGGCTGTTTTGTTTCGCGATCGCAAGCCACCGTGCGGTGGTGGCAGCGATTGTTGTTGATTCGACGGGAACGATAGCGGCGGCGACAGTCGTCGTCGTCGCTGGTCAAGCCGAAACCACCGAAAGGTGGTGTCACGGCTGTCGCCGGTCAAAAGCACAGGTGGCGGTGGCGCTTTGGCGTCATCGTCGCCGGTCGTTAGAATCGGCCGAAGCCGATCAATTCGTCGAGCGTCACCGGTGATGGTGGCGTCGGTCGTCGCGGGCGCGTGGTGTTGCGATGATCACGGTAGCGACCGTTTGTTGTTACCATCACCAAAGGCGGTGATTACGTGATCGACGACGAGACATCGATCGATCACGAGATCGTGTTTTTGGGTTTTTCGTTTTATTGGGCCTAACCTATCCAAGGCCCAAGACCCAGAAATTTGGACCCAGTGTAAGGACCAAAGGGTTTAATGGTTTTAGGGTTTTGTCCAAATTAATTTTATTTAGATAATTTTATCTTATAAAATTGATTTAAGATTTTATTAAACATGTGATTATCAAACCAGTATTTGACTCAGTCTTGGTCAAATGGGCCAGGTGTCATGTTTGACCAGTTGGTCAAACCACGATACAAGTTTTAGGCCAGTGTCTATAATTTCGAACAGTTGGTTCGGAATGTCCGGTTTGATATGTTTTGGATAAAAGCAAATATTTTAGAAAATTGGTTTTATATAAAAGATTTGTAGTTTACAAATCTTAGGTGATTTTATAAAACCGATTTCAGATTAAAATATTAATTTTCGGTTTGTAAAACAGTTTGTTTTATAAATCAGTTAAAACCATGTTTTACGATAAACCAAACGAGATAATCTTTAACGGATCTAGGATTATTTTTATGCTTTATATATGTTGCTTGTTTGCTTTATATATGTGCATAAATTATATATTATACCTGTTTGTGTATATTTATGCCTGTTATAAAATTTGCCAACTTAGCTCATTATTTTATTCTTGAAAGGACCTGCATAGTTTTACAACTCCTTTATTATATTAATGACCTTAAGTATAATTTTTCTTTTTCGAAAATTCCACCGAGAGGTGATAAGGCCAGTGGGAGCTACTAGAAATCTTTGAAAATTAGTTAGGTCTTTTTGGACCTTTAGGAATTAGTTGGCAAAACTATGATTAGACGTATCAACTGCGTAGTTGTTAATATTTAACTGCGTGAATGTGTTTGCTCATGATTAGTTGATAATTATTGCATGCTTAGCTTTTATCAAACGTTTTAAAATTTAGAGAGAGTTTTAAAACTTTTCAATCATGAGATATGATAGGTTTTTAAATTAAAATTACCAAGTTTTCAAACCTTGTTCAAACGGTAGATTTTATTTTAAATAACCTTATATTTATAAGATCGCTTTTCTTATAAAGGAATGTTGACAAAAACAGTTAGTTTTGGTCAACTGGTTGACTTTCAAAACAGTTGGTTTTAGTCGACAATCATGCTATTAAAACAGTTAGTTTTAAATTAGCAAGTGTTTTAAAACAAGTTAGTTTTAAACAGAATGTATGTTTATTAACAGTTGGTTTTAAACATCAGTTGCCTTTTAGACAGTCGGTTTAAATAGCAAAGTTTTAAAAATACTGGAAATTTAAAGTTTTTCAAAAACTTAGCTAAAACCCATAAAATCATAGATCAGTAGTGCAACCCATTTGTGGACACCTTTGGCGTAAGGTACGTTGGAGCTCGAAGGAGTCGAACCTTTAGCACCCACGTTCAAACCCCAAGCTGAAGGGGGTGAAAAGACTCTGCGATATCGGGGGGTACCGACCAGAGTACATCCTGTCCTGGGTGGTGAGATCTATTTTGGTAGTTGTTACAACTCACCGGGTGGTACCGGGCCAAAGAGCACTAAGAGGGACTAAAACATGTACGGTTTTATCCGATGTCCCGAAAAGATCTAGGAGTCATGTCAGTTAGATATGATTGGTAAAAGTCCTTACCTACCGAAATAGTACGGGCCTGGTGGGGCGTGAGCAAACCGCGCATCAGGACGTATGAAATAAGGATCCTAGTCCGATAATTATCATTTTAGGGTTTATTGATATTTATTCGGAACCGTTTATTCAAAGGTACTAAAACCAAGTTTTTAAATGTGTAGATGGCAAACACGGTTACCAACACCAATAACCTTTCTCTTCGCTCGATCCTAGAAAAGGACAAACTCACTGGTCCAAATTTTCTCGACTGGGAGCGCAATCTCCAGATTGTGCTCAGGCACGAGAGAAAGTGGCATGTCCTAGAAGAACCTCTAGGTGAGGCCCCACCAGCAAATGCCAGTACGACAATCAGAAATGCTTATCAAAAGCGTTCGGATGATTTGCTGGATGTTGGCTGCTTGATGCTTGCAACTATGAGCCCAGAACTACAAACAGGGCTCATGAACACTAATGCTTACGACATGATCCGCCAGCTGAGGGACATGTTTCAAACGCAAGCTCGCACAGAGCGTTATGATGCCACGAGGGCTCTAAACGCGTGCAAAATGGCCAAGGGGACCTCTGTCAGTGCCCACGTTATGAAAATGAAGAGGCTACTTGACCACCTAGAGAGGTTAGGTCACCCAGTTCCGTTGCAGTTGGCAACGGATACCATACTTAATTCATTGTCCGATGATTACAAGCAGTTTGTGATGAATTTTAATATGAACAACATGGAAAGGAGCATAGCTGAATTGCACTCCATGTTAAAAACTGCTGAACAAAGTATGGGAACGGGGACCAAGACCAAAGATGTTCTGATGGTCAGGGATGGTGGAGTGAAGAAGAAAAGAGGGCAAAGGAACACCAGCAAGGGCAAGGACCAGGTTCAGGTCAGCCAGAGTGTACCAAAGGCCGTTGACAATAGAAAGGGCAAGGGCAAGGGCAAAAAGGGCAAAGTCAACAAAGCGAAGGCCGAGAATCGATGCTTTACGTGTCATGAGGTCGGACATTGGAGACACAATTGCCCGAAGCGTCATGAAACAGGTATAAACACCTAGGACGTTTTATGACTGCTTCAGTTTATCATTACTACTTGTTAGTTTACAAGTTAACTGACACCTAGAGCAAATGTTTGTTTGCAGGTGGTCAGGAGAAATGAAGTGCCCGGGTCCTGAGGATCAGACAAGATTTTTTTTTTAGATATTATCAAGACATTTTAAGATTATTTTAAAACATTTTATTTTGGATAGTTTTGAAATATTGGTTGTTTTTAAATTTATGGGATTTTGGTATTTTAAATTTAAAATTATTGTCTTGATTTATATATATCTAATTTTGCCTTGAACCTAAGTCAAGATAGACTTGATTCAATTTGTTGATCCTAGATATTGTCTACCACACTAACAAATATACTTCAAAATTTGATAATTCGAAGTAATATATATGAAAACTGTCAAAAACACACGAAGTACTATTTTATAGGAATGTGTTTTTGGAATAAAACATTTACGAGTAATATGATTATAACAGGTATATTGTAGTCAAGTTCAAATTACTCATATGTTTTAAAAGGATTTTAGGATATTATCACAGATGACGTTGATAATATCAGCATTTATAAAACTAGTAAATTCCAAGTTTTGGAATTGGGATTTGATAAAAATCCAGTTAAGTTTTATGAATAGTAAAATTCAAGTTTATAGTATTAAACTTATTACTTAAAATAAAATTGACTAAATAGTCAAGTCTTGACTAAGTCAATAAAGTGTCAAATTTAAGTAATAGTCAGTTTTCATATAGGTTAGTGGGAGCCCAATTTATTCTCTATCTATGCTTCCGATAAAGAATAAAAGTTATATTATTGATTTGTATTTCTAGGAATTCATAATCCAGAGAGGATAAGAATTCATGAGAAATATGATCTATTCTTTTAAGTCAAAAAGGTTAGATCAAGAGTTTCAAAGTCTCGAAACAATAAAGTCAAAGTTTTGACTTTAAGAAAATCAATAATTATATGTGTTGTAATAAAGATATTCAAGTATCTTTTTAGACCATCAAGTGTTGTAGAACACTAGAATAAATTTCCTGAAATTTACCAGCTTGGTAGATGGAAATTTCATCAGATTTCAGGAAGAAATCTTTATCTACACAGCAACTAAGGAAAGTTGCGGAGTTGACTTTACATATTTCAAGAAACTTGGAGTTATTCCAGTATCTCCAAGATTTAGGCAATATGGTAAAGAAAAGTCTAGATTTTGTTTAAATGTGTTTGCAAAACAAAACTAGCAGAACCAAGTTAAAAATTATTATTTAATAACTTGTGTTGTTTTTGGTTGTTTCTTTGATTAGGATGGTAAACACTAATCAAAGGGTTTAAATTGAAGGAAGGTGATACTTCATTTAAACCAAGTATAAAGTACACATTGAATAGACACCGTAAAAGTAACTTAGAAGTGCTATTAATTTTGTTATTATTACAGAGTGGAATATGGACTATACAAAATTAGTTTCTTTGTTTCTTTTATACTTAGCATGTTTTTGATCCGGGAATAAAACTAGTATAAGTTTTATTTGAAATTATCCGTGACAACTTATCAAGGTGGGAACCTGATAGGGTTTTAAAGTCATCGTGAGTTTTTGGGTAGTTATAAAACAGAATGTTGAATAACAGCTACAAGCGATGTAGACCAAAAACTGCACGGATATTCGATAGAGCAGCGAATATCGGATGTGATCCGCCGGTTGAGATTACTCCATGGATTTAGTCATGAGTAAAACTCCCAGAGGTTGTCCTTAGCACCTGAGGTATTTGGTTTGGCATTACGAGGACTGTTGGATACTTAGTACGTTCTAACATCACGCCGTAACAGGGTGGTCATACGGGGCGTAACTAGATTCAGCGGAAGCCGTGGTGACAAATGCAGATATGCAAGATGGGATTTGCACCTCTTTTTCGAAGAGAGATATTTCCTGGGCCCCTTGACTGACTGAAAAGACTGATGAAGTGCATGGCCATGCCCAAACGAACTGATTTGTTCTTTGTCGTTTACCAATCAGTAGAGGTCGGATAGTCGAGAAACATAATCTTTGAGTATTCAGAGTTGACTGTATCCATGCTCATACTCAAAATTGAAATATCGTGATGCAAAAGGAAAAGCCTAGTTTATACCCGATTTGTGGACAGTTTGTTCATAAATGTTGTTTCCTTTTAGGAACGTTTTATCACCTACCTGGGTATAAGGGTGCTTATAACCTGGTTAGCCTAAGTGCCTGTCTAGGGGCCTCCTTAGGTCCGTGTCATCAATCTGGTATTGCCAACTTGCACAAGTGGGAGTCTGTTAGCATTATGTGCATAAGTTGACAAACCGTTTGATCGCACATCCAACGTTATAAGTCACTTGAGGGTCACACCTGTGAGGACCTATAATTCGGATAGTAAATTAACCCCAGTTTGGAGAGTTTAGTTTTATAATAGTGAATTATAAAATTGTTGGGTGTTTTCTGTATAAACCCCAAAGTTAAAGGTTTCTGATAATTAATTACAGGTTATATATTTATTAGTTAAATAAATATATAAGTTGATTAATTAGTTTATAATTATCTAGAAGTAATTATATGAAAATATAATTATGGTAATTATTCTTTCTTAGAGAGAAAGAAAGAATAAAGATAATTATGGAAATTATTCTTTCTTAGAGGGAAAGAAAGAATATGGAAGCAATCTAGTATATGGAATTTATTCATATAAATAGATGTGCTAGGCTATGATTATTCATTCAACTAATTTTAATCAACCAAGAAACCTTTCTCTCTCCTCTCTCTCTTTCTTCGTCGATCTCACCAAGAAAGAATCCAGATCCGGTCTCGTTTCTGATTGATCGTGTTCTTCGCGTACCGTTTGTTCGTGAAGCGTTCCGGGGTTAGATCCAGCTAGAGGGAATTCCGTTTGGTCATTTACGGGTGGATCTATCTCAAGCAATCCAGGTAATAACCCTAAACCTACATATTAACTGTAATAAGATAAACAAATAAGATCTGTGATGTTTTCGGGATTTTAATCGTTATTGCTTCCGCTTAATCAAACCAGTTAGGTTTGATTGTTAAACCTTTGGAACAGTTTGTTTCATGTAGTTTTGTCGTGTGTCTCGACCAGTTAGGTTTGAGATCACAGTTTTTCTCGTGTCAGTTTGATACGAGGATCGCACAAATCCCAACATCTCTAACCCTTCTTGGCATTATTTGAGAACCTTGAGGTGGGTTTGAGGAAGAAGCCATAGAAAGAAGTAGAGGATTTGAGAGAAAATAGAAAGAAGAGTGAAAGAGGATGAAAGAGATATAGTGGAAGAGAGTAAAAGAGATAGGGAAATGAGAGTGAGAGGGTGAGGTTTTAAAAGATGGAAAAGGAGGTCAAAGGAGGTCAAAGGAGAATGATTGTCGTCTGAATTGAGAGAGGTGGGGTTTAATTTTGTTGTCTTGGTGCACCAGGAGACGACACGTGTCGGTCAAAGTGGGTCAAAGTCGCCTCCGGCGACTCCCTTGGGGCGACTAAGTGCAGGGACCGATTCCGTCAACTTTCCAAACTTGAAGCTCGGGGTCCGAAATGTAAATATGGGCAAGTCGCCGGAGGCGACTGTGTTTGAGGCGACTTGTCGCCGACGGTGACAAAGATGGCCGGAATAGTGTCGTTTTGGCCGGAAAATGGGGAGTCGCCGCCGGCGACTTGGCCTGGGGCGACTTGGGTGGCTATTTCGCGAATTCGTCGGAGAGATAGGCTAAACCCGATTTCGTGTATTTATGGATGGCTACAAAAATTATTTTCTCTATATTTAATAGTAATTTAAGTTATAAATTAATGTAGATTTTTCTAAAGTTTGTCTTAACAAATTCTAAATTTATAATATGTATATATAATAATAATAATAATAATAATAATAATAATAAACTCTATATTATTTTAATATATATTATATTATATAATTTTTTTATTGTTTGTATTATTTAACATACTATATTATTAGAAATTTATTTTAATTATATTATTAGAATTTTATCTTAATTATATTATAAAATAGTTGTAATTGATTATTTATTAAGGATGTCCTTTTTTGTCATTTTACATACTTATAAGCTAGTTTTTACCAAACATGACTTGTTCATAAGCTAGCTTAACAGCTACCAGCTAGCTTATCAGTCACCAGCTAGCTTATCAGCTATCAGCTAACTTATCAGTCATCAGCTAGCTTATCAGCTAGTTTACCAAATATAGCCTAATATTAATTATTAAATTTAAATATACTTTTTTGGTCATTTTACATACTCATAAGCTAGTTTTTGCCAAATATAATTTGTTCATACGCTAACTTATCAGCTACTAGCAAACTTATCAATCAACAGCTAGCTTATCAGCTACCAGCTAGCTTATAAGCTATGCATGCCAAACATAGCCTTAAACTTTTTATAGCTACACCTTAAGGGTTCTGTTATTTACACCCTTGTTTAGGGTGTAAATGATACTGAAAAGGAAAGTTTTAAAAAAGCCAACTTTATCTATGTCTATTTATGTCAAGATTTTTTCTTTCTTCTTTTTTGTTAAGTTAAATAAAGAAGAATATTTATTATTTTATAACTTTCATTTTACTAACTCATTTTTCTTTACAAATCTCGGTTTTATATATACTTCTCGTTTCTATACAAATCATGTTATTTTACAAATCTCGTATCCTTGCCTTCTTCTTTTGCTAAAGAACAACTTCGTTTAGTAAATCGCTTGCATTTTTATAACATATATATATATTAATTATTAACAACACTATTTCATCTATATAAATTAATCTCTCTAATCTACTATCACACCACACATCAAATAATTTTATATCACTCTCTTTTCTTTTCTAAAATTTTCAATACTTGAAATGACAAAAATATTTAATTTCATGACTTGGTTTTTGAAAAAAAAAATTACACTATATTACTAAAATAAATCTTTAAAAAAATCATTATTGCTAAAATTATTTTTATATGTGATATATTTAACAATAATATATTTATTGCATACATAAATATATTAGATTAATTTATAGTTGTAGTTGTAGAAATAATAAAAAAATATCAAATAATCATTGTTAAAAATAATAAAAGTGTAATAGTTAATGTTAAAAAGAATTAAAATGTTAATATTATAACTAATGTTAAAATTTTTTTTGTAAAAGTGTATTGGATAATTAATGTTGTAAATAAAAAAAATTAAGGATAAAAAGAAATAAAGTAATTAATGTTGGAGTAATTATAGGATAATGATTACATTGTAATTAGTAGGATATCTAGTGAGAGTGAGATAGGAGGGTGGATGAGGTGTAAATAAGAATTCAAGGGTGAGAATAAGAAAACCCCTTAATTTAATTGTCTACTTATCATTATTATCCTCTTAACATCATTTATCATCATTCTTTAAAACTCATACATTATTCAATTGATTGTGTATTTTACATATTAGATATTTTTCTATCGTTCATATACTTAAACATGTTCTCTAATTTATCAATCTTACTATAAGAAAACTTGATGTTACTATATTACTACCATTTTGGTTATGTAGACGATGAAGAAAAAGATATGTACTAAAAAGTTGTATTAAAAATAGAAATTCTTTCTTATAAGTTTAGTTTATATAAATTAATAATGAAACATTTAACCTTTCACATTTGTCACCAATGCGGAACAATGAAAATTTCACCCCTTGATGAATACTTAACCGAATTCTCATGTTGTCACCTCATTACTCCAGGATTTTTCTTTTTTATCTATATAAAGACTGATGCAATTTATATAAAAGTAAAATGAAATGTTTAGAATATTACATAAAACATATTGTCATATAAATAAAACTAACTATTGGATCATATTCAAGCCCATATCTTATCCTATTACATCAAAATTCACCATTCCATGGTTACTTGTTAAAAACTAACTATTTATTCCACAAATGGATCATGCACGTACCCATTTGGTCTTTAAACTTTTCATTTTTGTTACTAATGTGGGATAACGGAGAATTCACCAAAGTTTACCATTTGAGGAATACTTGTTAAAAACTAAACTATTTAACCAAAAAATGGATCAAAAGTTGGATGACAATCAAGCCATGTCTTATTCTTTATATACTTATTTGATTTTCAAACTTTTCACTTTTATAACCGGTGTGGGACCATAAAAAATTCATCAAAATTCACCATTTAATGATTAATTTTTAAAAACTAACTATTCAAACCCAAAAATGGATCAAAGATTGGATGACATTCAAGTTTTATCTTATTCTTTATATACTCATCTGGGCTTTAAAATTTTACTTTTATCACCAATGTATTGTGGGGATAAAGGAGAATTCATCAAAATTCACCGTATGATAGTTACTTATTAAAAACTAACTATTTTACCTAAAAATAATCTAAAATTAGATAATATTCAACTTTCATCTCATCATCAACAATTCTAACAATTCCCGTGAAAAAAACCATTATAAAGTAATTTTTAAAATCTTGATTTTATAAAAAAAAAGTACTTAAAAAGGAATTAAAATCTTTCCATTTACCTTTCAAATAAAGAAAAAAATACCTTAAATAAAATCATTTTTAATATAGAAAAAGAATCATTCATAAAACCTTTGAATTCCCCTATCATAAGTTATCTCTTTACAAATCGATTCATCATCTCATTATTCTTGTTGTCTCAATTAACAAAATAACATTCATGACAAAAATGGCATTTTTTCTGATTTTTCTTGTTTTGTTCTTGGATTTTGGAAGATTAGAAGGTGGCGGCGGTGGTGGTGGCGGCAGACCGTCGCCGGAGAAATGGGGCGCTACGGCCGCAAAGTATGATATGGTGGTTGTTGATAAAAGTGGTGGTGGAAATTATACCACTATTCAGGCAGCCATTGATGCAATTCCTTCTAACAACATGCAATGGATTTGTGTTTACGTGAAGATTGGAATCTACAAGTATTTTTTTTCCTTGACTTTTATATTTTGTTTTATTTTTTTGAAATATTTTTTTAATAATTTATGGGAATTGTTTTCTTTTTTTAATCCCTTCTTTGATGAAATAAAAGACTTAGCTTTTCAATCTAAGCGATTTCATAACCCATTAAGAAAGACTTTTTGTTTTGCGATCAGGCATGTCCCTAAACACGTAGTAGGCACGTATATCTTAGTTTTTGAAAACCCGATTTATATGGAATTTACTAGGTTTATTTTGTTGTATAAATATTTAACTGATATTTTTGGAGTTGTGTAAGCTCAAGACTTTTTGGTTTATCTCGAAATTTCGATTGAAGATCAAGAAAGATTGTCTTACGGGCATTTTTAATGGTTTTTCTAAAATTGAGAAAGTTATTATTTTTTATTGTTTTAATAAAAAAATATTTAGAGTAGAGAAAGTAAGAGTAATATGATAAATTTATGTGTTTAAGAAAGAAATTTAACTTTTTTTTTTCTAATTACCGAGACCATTTTAGTTGAATATATTATTATTTTATATAATATTAAAGTTTATTCATCTTTTAAATTTATAATATATTTTAATAATATAATCAGGTTGAAATTTGGAAATTAGAATCCGTTTAGAATTAAGTGATCTTCTTAAAAGATTTTTTTGTTTTTGTTTTATTACTAAGACAAGATTAATAGAGAATTTTTTTTGTTTTTGTCTTTGTTACATAAAATAGTAACTTGTAATTCTTTTTGTTCCACCCACCTTTTTCTTGGTTCTTTTTGGCATTTATTTAAGAATGATGTAAGAATACATGAATAAAGAATGAGATTTGTGAGTTTTTCGTGAGACTAGTTGGATCCAAATTATTAGATTAGTTACTTGTTTTACGGATTTTGGGTATTACAAATAATACAGTTTTTCATATTCTTTTTGTATTTATACAAGAATTATTTGTATTTATAACAATACTCGTTCTAATTAGCTTTATTAATCTTGATTCCATACGTTTATTTTAATTCTCTTTCTGTTTTAACAAAAACGAAAATTTCTTTACAATGATGATCATTTTCAATTAATTACATTCATCATCTTTAATCTTATATGTTTCTTTTTTCTTTTCTTATAGTGAACAAATTAAAATCCCCAATAATAAACCGATGATATACCTAAAAGGAGATGGTAAACGCAAGACCTACGTTGTTTGGAGCTCCCATCGCTCCATTGAAACCGATGCCACTTTTATTTCTGAAGCAGATGACGTGGTGGTCAAAAGCATCACTTTCATCGTATTTTTTAACAAAACCCTAAATTTCATTAATACTATCGCTTCTTAATTTTGATTAACTATTACTAATAAATCTCTTTTTACTAACAGAATTCTTATAATTACCCGTTGGCAAGCAACGGCAACCCGATCGCTCCGGCATTGGCGGCAAAAATTTCCGGTGATAAATCGGCTTTTTACCGTTGCGGTTTCATGGGTGTTCAAGACACACTGTGGGATGTTTCAGGTCGACATTATTTCAAATTGTGTTCGATCCGAGGCGCTGTTGATTTCATCATGGGGTCTGGTCAGTCCATATACGAGGTAAATTTGCGACTGATGTAAATGTATAATAACTGTCTTAAAAATGTTTCATAGAAAATTCATGTTATATGAAGTGGAAATTAATCCATCCTAATTGATCTTTTAGTCATTTCTCTCCCACTTTACCAATATATCACCAGGTTAGTAAAAAATAAAGATCGGTTTTTAAAAAAAAAATTAAAATTATATTTTAGTTTGCAAATTGTGGACCTAGGTCCGTTTTTTGTGGATCTAGGTACATAAAATACTTTTTTTTAAAATCTAAATTGACCGGATAAAATTTTCATGTTTTTTTAGCTAGGTTTGCAAAAAGAGGATCTAAATTTTACAAATGTAGTGATATTTGGATAAAAGTAAGAGATATTACAAAGAAATCAATTGAGTTGGATGGTTCAATTAGGCGAGGCAATTTCTCGAAAAACTCATGTTCTATGATAAAAAACTGTTGATGGGACATAAACTTATTACAAAATTTTATGTATGGTTAATTATGATTTTAGTACTTGGGATTTGTTAAAAATTAAGAATTTTGTTCCTATGGTTTAGAAATTGTGATTTTCAACCATATAGTTGTATTTCATTGCTTTTTACGTTCTTATGATTTACCATTTATTGTTGTTTTGGTCTCTATGGATTTCAATTATCTACTCTTTTAGTCCCTCCTACTTAAAAGATAGGAGTGAGTGTAGGGACGCAAATAACACAAAATTACAAATCATAGGGATAAAAATTATAATTTCTCATCTATAGGGACATATCATAATTTACTCTTGTACATATTTGTGTCCATTCTTGAAGATTTGATGATACTGAAATAAGCAATTGGTTATGAGATGTTTTTTTTTTGTAGAGGTGTACGTTGTCGGTGATCGCGGGGTTCTTAACTCCACAACCGGGTTTCATCACTGCACAATCAAGAGACGATCCTAGTGAAACCAATGGGTTTGTGTTCAAAGACTGCAACGTCATCGGAAATGGCACAACGTACTTGGGAAGACCGTGGCGGGGCCATGCTCGAGTTCTTTTCTATAACTCAACATTGTCAGACATTATCGTTCCTCAAGGATGGCTTCATGGGGATTTTGACGGCTCCACAGTGTACAATCTCAATCTCTCCTTTCTTTAAACAATTTATAAAAATGTTCATTTACACCCTTGGTCTTTGGCAAGGTTTGAACCTTTGACCAACCACACATTGTTCCTACGATCTCAATCTCTCTTGGTTCTTTGAACTATTTATAATATATCCATTTACACCCCTGGTCTTTGGCAAGGTTTGAACATTTGACCAGTGATCCCCTATCCCTCGTCTTGGGCTTGATTTTGACTGGTTTTTTCTAACCGTTTTTGGTTGATTGAAGCAGGGATGATTTGGTGTTTGCGGAAGACAGTTGTCGTGGTGGAGGGTCGGGTACGTCGGGACGAGCAGGGTGGGAAAGGCAGTTGAGCAAAGAGGAGGTATGGAGGTTGACAAGCATATCTTACATTGATGAAGAAGGTTGGATTAGGGATCAAGCTTTCAACATGTTACCTTCTTGAATTCTAAGTGTTAAGTGTAGTTTTTTTTTTTCCTTTTTTTTTTATTTAAGGTTATTTTGAGGGGAATTGTTGATTTGTAGGGTTTTTTTGGGTAAAAGTTTGATTTGTAGTTTTAGTGTATGTTTGAAGGGGTTTCTAAGATAACCTCTAAGATAACCTTAACCATTGTTGATTAGTAAAACACACAAACCCTAGTTTAATTAAATGTAAATATTGATGTTAAAATATTTTAGTTTGTTTTAGATTTTGAATAACGTATATGTCAATTATAATTTTGAATTTAGTAAGATGGAGTTAGTAATTTCTTACGATTTTAGATTCAATCATAAGCAAGAAAAGAACCATTGATTCTTTTTTCAATCGAAAAGAAGACGAGATTAATGACCACAACCACATCCTAACAATGATAGTATTGTAGATGTGGTTGATACAGAAGATAATATCAGAGCTGAAACAGATTAGCCGATAAGAAAATGGTTTGGCGATGTTCACGATCATTGAAAGGTTCATGTGCTAGTCCAAGATGTAAGATCTCTTTTATTAAAAAGTATATTTTATTTACATTTTGATCGTTACTATTTTATAAGTACGACTGCTAAAGTTTGGACCCCCATCATAAAATTCTGGTTTCACTTGTGTTACTAGCCTCATCATAACCTAACTTAAAACGTCAAAAAGTTTGGGAAGTAAAAAGAGACCTCCGTTAAACATGGATGGATAGATCCATTAAATTTTAAGTACCTCCGTTAAATATGGATAGATATATCCGTTAAATTTTAAGTACCTCCGCTAAATATCCCCTTCAGACACACTTGTCTCTTCTAAAACAAACATGTTGGGTTTAAGCAGCAGAGTCAAACTACTGCTGGATTAAAACTAGCAGCAGGTTGGTGAAACTGCTGCTAAGTCTTCAACTCTACTTCTTATAACTCAAAGTACTGCTGAAGAAGATAAGTTGTTTTTGGATTGGATAATGATCGAGATTGAGAAGATTACTTAAGGCTCAAGCTAAGGATTGAAGATAATGCTGAGATTGCAGATAATGATAGAGTTTGAATTGATTCTGTTTTGATATACACTTATCTGTAATTCTTAGTAGTATATAGCCTGAGTAGATCCGTATAGTGATATAACTTTTGATCATTATGTTTATAGAATTCTTAGCCTCAAGATTCTTAATCCCTGCATTAGAGAAGTAGTGCATGTCTGGTGATTGATCTGTGATCATCAAATTGAGGCTTTTGGTTTGTAATCAATATATATAAACACTTTTTATTCATTCCATTGTGTTTTATTCATTGTCAAGATTTACTTTTCTATAAGTGATTCTTAGCAATCTGAGTTGTGTTATTAGAGAGATTTAAGATCCTGACAAGTGGTATCAGAGCTAGAAACTCAGACCTGACAAACACTATGGAAGGAATGGAGAGTATGATGGTTTCAAAGGTTCCCATGCTCAAACCCACTGAGTTTGACATGTGGAAACTAAGGATCAAGCAGTATATGCTGCTCACTGATTATTCTATGTGGGACATTGTTGAGAATGGTCCTATCAGAAGAGAAGCTGGAGACGGAGGAGTTGTGCCTCCACCAAGAACTGATGCAGAGAGAAAAACAAGGCAGTCTGAGATGAAAGCCCTGAGTACTCTCTTATTGGCTATTCCTAATGAATACCAACATCAGTTTGCCACATGTGAGAATGCCAAAGTTTTGTGGGAAGCACTAGAAAAGAGATTTGCTGGATCAAAGAGTTCTAAGAGGAATCAGAAGGCTGTTCTTAAGCAACAATATGAGAACTTTATGTCTTCAAAGAATGAGTCCATGACTCAAACCTTTGACAGATTTAATAAACTCATAGGAGAGCTAGCCACTGTTGGAGTAAAGATGGATAATGATGATCTCAATAGAAAGTTTCTGAGATCTCTTGGAGAAAAATGGGTTATCTACACTGTTCCTTTCAGACAGAGTGATAATCTGGAAGACAAAGAACTTGATGATCTGTATAATGATCTGAGGGTTTTTGAAGCAGAAGTTGAAGCCAAGAAGAAACCTATTGGCTATTCTCATAATACAGCACTTTTCTCTAGTGGAGAACCTATCACCAATGGAGAATCTAATTCCAGTACACCCATCTCAAAGCAGGAGACTGAAGGAGATTCTGTAATGGAAGCTCTTTTCTCCAGTCATGCTGGTGTACCATTGGTGAATGAAGACCTTGATCAGATCCATGCTGATGATTTGGAGGAGATGGATCTCAAATGGCAGATGGCCATGATAACTGTAAGGGTAAACAGGTTCATGGCAGGAGAAATTTTGGTATGAGAAAAGATGACAGGCTTGGATTTGATAAGTCCAAGGTGGAATGTTATAAGTGTCATGGATTGGGACACTTTGCTCGTGAATGCAGAGGAAGCTACAACAACCAGCAGCAGAGCCAGCAGAATAATCAGCAGCAGAACCAGCAGAACCAGCAGCAGAATCCACTGCAGCACAATCAACAGCAGTTTAGTCAACAGCAGCAGAACCAGAATGTACACAATCAACAGCAGCATCACTTCAGCTCAAACAGGGCAAATAACAACAACAGAAATCCTAATTCAGGATCCTCACAAGCCCTGGTATCACAAGAAGGAGCTGGATTTGACTGGAGCGACCAGGCTGAAGATCAAGTGCAGAATCAAGCTTTCATGGCTGAGATCAAAGAAGAACCAATTTCTGAGATTCCTCAAGAGGTAAAGTCTAAACTTTGTTCTTCATCTTGTCTTGAAACTGTAAGGAAGTATAGAGATCATAACCAGGTTATGTGTGATAGTATTAAGAAGCTAGAACTAAGTAGGAGAGAGTCCTCTTTGGTTACAGCTAATCTAGAAGATCAAATTAAAGCTTATCAGGCTAATGAGGTCCAGTATGGTTATGACTTAAACTACTGGAATTGGGAAAAGAAAGAGCTTGAACTGAAAATTTCTAGAATTTCATCAGAACTAGAAAAGACTAGAGAGGATCTGAATAAGGCTAATGAAAATTTGGAAAAATATTCTAAGTCCTCAAAAGCCTTGGATGAACTCTTAAAGTCTCAGGTTCATGATGATCTCAAAAAAGGGAATAGGATATCATAACACACCACCTCCATACAACAACAACTACATTCCACCAACCACTGATATCCTAGATAGGTTAGATAAATCTGATCTTCCCAAAGCTGCTCTTGAAGTAGATCCTTTATTGAATGACTCTGAATTCAAAAAGGATGACCCTCATAAGCCTGATTCTAAGCATGAAAAGGATCTTCAAAAGGACTGCAACACAAAACCTGATGTTAAATCTCAAGAGGGTACTTCAAAGAAGAAAGAAAAAGAAGTTAAAAGAGGTAATCAAAGAAACTGGAATCAGCAATGGGCACAAAAACATGGGATTGATTTGAATAAAATCAACAAACCAAAACCTTGTTTTATATGCTGTAATCCAAATCATTTGGCCAAACATTGCTACTTTAATCCAGTGAATCAGAGAGCTTTTACTAAAAACAAGTTTGTTGGATCTTTCAGAACCAATAGACAAAATTCTTCAATAGAAAACTCTTCTGATAAAGCTGGTCATGACAAGTACTTAAACATGAAAAACCCCAAAGTAATTAGATTGGCAAAAACCAAATCATCTTTCTCAAGAATGCCAAAGTCTAATTCTACTGTCAAAAGGGTGTGGGTACCAAAAGCAGTAGAGTCACAGAAAAGTACTGCCAGTGGTAATTCTACTGCTAAAAGTACTTCAAAGTCTGAACCTACTGTTAAACAGGTGGATGCCAAAAGCAGCAGAATCAAAGAAAAGTACTGCTAGTAGTATTCCTACTGCGGACAGTACTAACTCAAAGAAAGGTACTGCCAGTAGTATTCCTACTGCTGACAGTACCAACTCAAATCATTCAGCTGCTTTGAAAACTATTTTGAAAAGATATGCACACACACCCATCTTGAAAACTAAGTACTCAAGTCATGAAATTCCTAGCACTGATTATCTCTTGAAACTCAACAGACTTACAGAAGTCAATTATATTAATGATAAGGGAGAACCCAAGACCATTTTGGCTTGGGTTCCATCCAGAAACTAATCTTTTTACCTCATGTGCAGGACAACCAACAGATTGGGAAAAGCATTTGGCATATTGACAGTGGTTGTTCTAGGCACATGACTGGCAACAAGTTCATACTTCAGAACTTCAAACACTTTGAAGGAGGACATGTTGCATTTGGAGATAATCCCAAAGGAGGTAAAATCAAGGGTAAAGGTAAGATCTCAAAGGATAAAATGTCCTTTGAAGATGTGTTTTATGTTGAGCAGCTGAGATACAACCTGTTAAGTGTCTCCCAGGTATGTGATAAGAAATTTGGTGTGTTCTTTACTGATTCAGAATGTCTTATTCTAGCTCCAGGGTTCAAAATTGATGAAAATCTTGTCTTGTTGAGATCTCCTAGAAAAGACAATGTCTACTGCTTAGACTTGGAGAGAATTCCTTCTAATCAATCTCTGAACTGTTTGTTCTCAAAAGCTTCTCATGATGAATCAAACTTATGGCACAGAAGGATGTGTCATATGAATTTTAAAAATATGAACAAACTGGTCAAAAATAATCTTGTTAGAGGTTTACCTAGAAAGGAATTTTTCTGTAATGACAACTGTGTTGCATGTCTCAAAGGAAAACAACACAAATCTTCTCATAAGTCTAAGGAAGTAAACAGCATATCTTCACCTCTTCAGTTGATTCATATGGATCTTTTTGGACCAACCAATGTGATGAGCATTGGAAAGAAATCCTATTGCCTTGTTATTGTTGATGACTTCTCCAGATTTACCTGGGTTTACTTTCTAAAAACAAAAGATGAGACAAGTGGACTGATCAAATCTTTTGTCACTAGAGTAGAAAACCAGTCTAATCTAAAAGTCAAAGTCATCAGATCTGATAATGGTACAGAATTCAAGAATTCTGATATCAACTCATTTTGTGATGAGAAAGGTATTGAGAAGCAATATAGTGCTCCTAGGAATCCTCAACACAATGGTGTTGCTGAGAGGAGGAACAAGACTCTAATTGAGGCTGCCAGATCTCTATTGGCTGATTCAAAATTACCAATCACCTTTTGGGCAGAGGCTGTAAACACAGCTTGTTATGTGCAAAATAGAACTCTGGTTGTCAAATCACAAGGGAAAACACCTTATGAGATTTTCAAAAAGAAGAAACCATTTATTGGATTTTTCAAACCTTTTGGATGCCCTTGTACTATCCTCAATACCAAATCTCAATTAGGTAAGTTTGACAGCAAATCAGAAGAAGGATTTCTAGTTGGTTATGCAACTCAGTGCAAAGGTTACAGAGTTTTTAATTCTGTTACCAGAATCATTGAGGAGAGTGAAAATGTGAAGTGTAATGAACACACTCCAAATGCTCAAGGTACTGGTCCTAATTGGTTATTTGATATTGATTCTTTCACTAATTCTTTTAAAACTAGTGAACAGTATTGCACAGGACCTAGTACACAACAGGTATCAGAGGTACAGCCTCAATTTGTGATGCTTCCCATTCCAACAATTGATCCTGCTGAGTTTTGCACAAATGATGATCAAGGAGAAGGTGATATCACACCCCAGGCAGGTGCTCAGACAGTTGAGACTTTGTCTCAACCTCAGTCTTCACAAGAAGATGAATCTACTCCTGAACAAGCAGACACAAACTTGAGTGATTCATTACAGGAAGAAGCACCTTATCAGACCAGAACTCAAAAGAACCATCCCACTACACTGGTGATTGGAGATGTGGAGTCTCCAATGCTTACTAGACACAAGAGTAAGCAAACAGTAACCTCAAGTTCTCATTTGAGTCTGATCTCTTGTTTTCTGTCACAGGAGGAACCAAAGAAAGCTCATGATGCAATGAAAGATCCAAGCTGGATAGAAGCAATGCAGGAAGAACTGCTACAATTTGTTCTTCAACATGTATGGGATTTGGTGGATTTGCCCATTGGTCACAGGGCAATTGGAACCAAATGGATCTTCAGAAATAAGAAGGATGAAAGAGGGATAGTCATCAAAAACAAAGCTAGATTGGTAGCACAAGGCTATACACAAGAGGAAGGCATTGATTATGATGAAGTTTTTGCTCCAGTTGCAAGAATTGAAGCAATAAGGCTATTTCTAGCCTATGCTTCATTCAAAAACTTCAAGGTGTATCAAATGGATGTAAAAAGTGCTTTTCTGTATGGAAAGATAGAAGAAGAAGTTTATGTATGCCAACCACCAGGATTTGAAGACCCAAGATATCCTGACAGAGTTTACAAACTCAACAAGGCACTCTATGGTTTACATCAGGCTCCAAGGGCATGGTATGACACTTTGTCAACATACCTGTTGGAGAATGATTTTACCAGAGGAGTCATTGACAAAACTCTGTTCATCAAGAGAGAGAAGCAGGAGATTTTATTGGTTCAGATTTATGTAGATGACATCATTTTTGGATCTACTAAATCAAGCATGTGCAAGGAATTTGAAGATCTTATGCATAAAAAGTTCAAGATGAGTGCCATGGGAGAATTAACTTTCTTTCTTGGACTACAGGTTGCACAAAAGGAGGATGGCATCTTCATACATCAATCCAAATATGTGAAGGACATTTTGCACAAATTTGGATTTTCAGATGTAAAACCAGCAAGCACGCCCATGGAGACACATAAACACCTTACTGTGGATCCAGAAGGACAGGAAGTTGATGTGCATCATTATAGGTCTATGATAGGTTCTTTAATGTATTTAACTGCTTCTAGACCTGATATAATGTTTGCTGTGTGTGTATGTGCAAGGTTTCAAGTGCAGCCTAAGGATTCTCACTTACAAGCAGTAAAAAGGATCTTTAGATACCTAAAGGGACATTCTAAATTTGGATTGTGGTATCCTCATGACTCACCTTTTGATTTGATTGCTTATACAGATAGTGACTATGGAGGTGCCAACATGGACATAAAATCCACAACTGGAGGATGTCAATTCCTAGGCTCAAGATTGGTATCTTGGCAGTGTAAGAAACAAACATCTGTTTCTACTTCTACTGCTGAAGCAGAGTATATTGCAGCTGCTAGCTGCTGCTCACAGGTTTTGTGGATACAGAATCAAATGCTGGACTATGGTTTGACCTTTCTTAACACTCCTATTTATATTGATAATAGTAGTGCAATAAGTATTGTGAATAACCCTGTTAAGCATTCAAAAACAAAACATATTGAGATTAGGTTTCATTTCATTAGAGATTGTAATGAGAAGAAATTAATTCAGGTATTAAAGGTTCACACAGATTATCAGCTTGCTGATTTGTTTACAAAATCCTTTGATATAGGAAGATTTATCTTTCTTATCACCAATGTGGGAATGATCAATCCTGAATATTGTCTCTTGTTACATCAGACTATCTCATATGTAATGTTTTATCTTTGTATTTCATTAACCTACTGCTTTGTTTAAGGAACAGTGACTCTGCCGCTCACAGCATAGAAAATACTGCTTTTTAGTAACTCTACTGCTGGACTTGTCTCTACTGCTGGACACGCGTTGAACCTACTGCTTCTAACCGTTGTATAAAAGGACCATATGAACCGCCATTTCATTCAACGGCCTTTCAATACTCTTCTTCTTCTCTGTTCTTTCAAACCCTAACTGCTTACATTGTTGCTCACGATTTCACTCAATCTAATCATTCATGGCAACTTTTTACTTTGTAGAAGAACACAATCGGGTGGCGTATCTAAAGAAAGATGACAATAATGAGGATTTTCATGAAATCATTGATTTTCTCACATCCTCTCATATTGCTACTGCTATTACAATCAACCCTACGATTTACAAGGGTCATATGCAACAGTTTTGGACAAATGCCACTTCTGACGAGCTAAATGGAGTTCCAACTATTTCAAGCAAAGTTGGAGGTCGTCGATTATTCATCACAGAAGCCAAGATTAGGGCTCATCTTCACTTGGATGATCTGAATGGTATCACTTCTTTTTCTATATCTGATCTTTTTGAAAACCTTCAGAGGATGGGGTATGAAGGCACCATTGGGAATTTGAAGTTGGACAAGTCCAAATTCTCTCCTCAGTGGAAGTTTTTGGTTCATACCCTGATTCATTCTATTTCAAAGAAGTCCACCAGTTGGAATGAGTTTAGCAGTACCATTGCTTATGCTTTGATCTGTTTAGCTAACAACCAACGGTTTAACTTTTCAAAGATGCTTTTTGATGATATTGTCTCTCATATCAAAGCCCCTCTTCCCAAAACTTCAAAGAAACTATTTTTGTACCCTCGGTTTATTCAGGCTTTCATCAATGCTGAACTACCAGGGTTGGCTATTCCTTTGGACATCTATAAGGGGCCTGATCCATCCTCTAAGATGTTTGCATTTTTGAGAAAATCCAACAAGGGTTTCTCTGGATCTGTTACCCCCTTATTCCCTACAATGAGGAGGGTAACCCACTCACAAGATGAGGACTCAGGCTTGCAGCCAACACAATCAAGCACACCCTCTGAGTTCCTACCCACATCTTCCACTCAAAGAATCCCTCAGATTCCAACTTCATCAACCCCCACCCCCTCACTCTCAAAAAGTCCAACACGGCATCCAGGAGTTCCTTCCTCCTCAATGGCCACTATACCTGATCCTTTAAGCCCTTCATTGGAGCACTCTCCAATGGATTTTCCACAAAGGGATTCCCCAGAGTTTCTCCCAACTCACAGAAGGTGCCTTCTAAGGAGCAGAAAGGGCATGTGGATGGTAAGGCTCAACCTACTGCTCTTGTACAAGGTGCAGGGCAGGCCAGGTTGAACATAACTAAGACCTTCTCCACGGCAACTCAAGATGAGCAATCATCTAGAGGACCCAGGTGCCAAGAAACCATGGGGGTAGCTGGTGCCTCTGCTAGGCAAAGGACCACTACTAATTCTTCCAGTGATCCATCTAAGGTGGGTGATACCCCTGAACATGGTGAGGATAGATATACTACTGATGAATTGATGATGACATTGAGCAAACTGGCAGCAGATTGTTCTGAGGCACTCAGTCTGGCCAAATCCCAAGCTTCCATGATTGCTGACTTGCAGAAGGTTGTCAAAGTGCAGCAGAGACTGATGCAGGCTGGAGATACTCTGCTGCAGGAGCATGACAATAGATTGGCCATTCAAGCTTCCAAGATTATGTCTCAAAACATGCAGCTTTCCATCCTCAGAAGAATGTTATATTCTTTTGTTGCTCAGAAGAAGAGAAATCCCTTTCAGGCTACTCAATCTACTTTCTCAAAGGGGGAGAGCTCACAGGCCAAGGGGGAGAGTTCTCAACCTACACAGGCCAAGGGGGAGAGTTCTCAACCTACACAGCAGCAGGATGCACAACAGAAGAGATCACAGCAGGAGGAATTGCAAATTGAGAAAGTAATTAAGCAGCAGATTGCTGTAGAAGATGCTGAGACTGTAAAAAGGTTGGAAAAGGAGAAGGAAGCTGTAGAAGTGCTGCTAGTTGGCCTACCAAACAGAGGATTTATGGCAGATGCAAGAAAAGTGGGAAGCTCAGCAGCAGTATCTTCACAACCTAAGCAGCAGAGTACAACTACAGCAGATCCAAAGGGAAAAGGAATAATGATTGAAGAACCAAAGCAGAAAGCAGCTTCAAGAATTCCTGAAGAGGTCAATGCACAATTGTCTGCAGCTAAGATCCAAGAGATTTTGGATCAAGATGAAAAGGAAGATGCTGAGCTGAATGAAAGACTGTCTTCTATGAAAAGGAAGAAGTCTATTGCCAAGAAGCCTCCATCAGCAAAGAAGAGAAAGATAGAGGAAGAATCTGATGATACAATAATTCACTGGACAACTGTCAAGGCAGGCCAGAAGGATGATTTGAAGGTGATTAGGAGAAATGGCAAAGAAGATGTGTACTTCAATCTTGATAAGTTCATCTCTGTTTGCACAAGAAAGGATTTGGATGACTTCAACAGAGTAGGACTGGAGTTGTATGGGGCAGATTTCTTTGGAAAGAGCATGCAGAAGCTGAACACTACAGTCAAGATGATAATGGAGAGCTTGGATCGTACTTTTTCTCCATCTTACATGAATCAAAGGGCATTGGGGATAATCCTATGGAAGGTATATCCAAAGTCTGAGGTGGTCATGCTCAGACTCACAGATGGAAGTGATGAATTCCATTTATTTGAAAGAGAGTACAACCTGAATCTCTTGAGAATAGAAGGAATTTTGAAGAAGAGCAACAAGTACTTAAAGCTGAATGAGCTGGAAAAGCAATATGTGGCTAGAGTGAAGGAAATGAAGAGAAAGATCACTGGTGAAGCTGTTCAAGAAGAGGAAGCATACAATCCTTTTGGGAAGGTAGAAAAATGGGAAGTAATCAGCCAAAGTAACAGGTTGTATTACAAGTTGGACAGGCATGGAGGATACAAGGATTTTTGGAAAACTTTTTCTGATCTTTTGGAACATTGCTCAAGAGATAATTTGAAGGAAATCTTTGAGCATGGAATGGCTGTGTATGGGGAAGTACTGAATGAAGAAGAAGTAGAGGATGCCATGGTAGACAAGATCAAGAAAGCCCTTGAGTGGCTATGCATGTTGTTTGATGTGAACAGGGTACAAGACTTGATTGTTCAAGAAGTTGACACAGTTAACCAATGGGTGCTGTATGAAAACTGTGGAGTATATGCTGTAGTTTGTGATGGATCAAACTGTGAATATTATTTGGTGGAAGGTGACTACAATCACAGTTTGGTAAAGCTTCAAAAGATGATAGAGAAAGGTTTGAGCTGCAGCATAAGTTCTGAAATGGGAGTTGATCTGGTGAGAAAAGTACTCAATCAAATCCAAAACTTAACTCCTTAAAAGAAGTTAAGTTAGGGGGAGATTGTTGGGTTTAAGCAGCAGAGTCAAACTACTGCTGGATTAAAACTAGCAGCAGGTTGGTGAAACTGCTGCTAAGTCTTCAACTCTACTGCTTATAACTCAAAGTACTGCTGAAGAAGATAAGTTGTTTTTGGATTGGATAATGATCGAGATTGAGAAGATTACTTAAGGCTCAAGCTAAGGATTGAAGATAATGCTGAGATTGCAGATAATGATAGAGTTTGAATTGATTCTGTTTTGATATACACTTATCTGTAATTCTTAGTAGTATATAGCCTGAGTAGATCCGTATAGTTGATATAACTTTTGATCATTATTGTTTATAGAATTCTTAGCCTCAAGATTCTTAATCCCTGCATTAGAGAAGTAGTGCATGTCTGGTGATTGATCTGTGATCATCAGATTGAGGCTTTTGGTTTGTAATCAATATATATAAACAGTTTTTGTTCATTCCATTGTGTTTTATTCTTTGTCAAGATTTACTTTTCTATAAGTGATTCTTAGCAATCTGAGTTGTGTTATTAGAGAGATTTAAGATCCTGACAAAACAGTTGGTCATCTTTTTGGAGGAGGCTTTACACCAACGTCCCATCGGCCTCATTTTTTTTTTCTGAATTCTTGACTTCCTAAGCAAAAGTCCCTATCGTATGAGGTACCTCCATTAAATATGGCTAAAATATCAGTACCTCTATTAAACGGGTCTGTTCACGTTTATTTCAGGACCCTTATTTATTTATTTGAACGGTAGCGGTGCCAAAAACAGGTGTGCAAAAGAAATAAAACAAGCAACCTTTGGTCCAAGTATAAACCTCTAGTTACTGTCGTTTTTCTAAACAAGTAATAAAAATGGTACAAGTACCAGATATCGATCCCACAGGGAAGCGGTGAAAACAATCTTTCGAGATTCAGTTTAGTGAGAGTTAACTTCAAATGGGGTTTGGATAAAAAAAGTTTTTGATTGGTTGGTTGATTATGAGCTACTGTAAGAGAACAATTATAAAAATGAGCAAGGGGTGCAAAGTCTTTTAGTTGGAATAAAAATAGGTAAATTTGATAGGAAGTAGTTTAATAATCTCAATTATGCAGAAATGATATCCAAGTAACTTCTGAAAAGTTATCACATTTTCATATAGCTCAATTATTTATCGATGAGTTTAGATGCAATCTTTAATGAAATGTTAAAATATATTAAAAATCAACACTTACGTAACCTCTGAAAGATTAACACATTTTCATGTATCTGACTCATCGTTGAATAATTAGTTATAATCTTTAATGGGATACTAGATCTGATACCAACTTTAGGAATAATGCCAATTGTAGCCCCTTAAGAGACTAACACATTTTCATGTCTTTGGATTATTACTAGTTAATTTTTAGATGAACTCTTTAATGAAATGCTAAAGACGTGAGATAATAGCAACGAGTGTTGTCACCCACTCATATACCCCCAAAATAACATTTTAGTAACTTCTGAAAAGATTCCGCATTTTCGTACATCTGGTTAACCGGTAAAAATCCAAGGACAATCTTTAATGAGGTATTTAAACTTGAAGTGGTAAAAAATTGAGTTTATATAAAAGACTTTTTTCTTTACCAAATTAATATTCCATCTTAAACCTTACACCCCAAGCTATGAAATTAGCCTATCATGCTTGGGTGTGTTTTACGACTATTTTTAAACTAATAATTAATTGAACAAGAAAACGTTAGTACCACACGAATAATTATAAAATGCAATAATTAAAACAGTTCATAAGGTGCAGTTACTGGAATTGACCAGTTAAAATTAAAACAGTTGATATGAGTATGTACTGGAAGAGTGACCAGTTAAAATTACGGAAACAAAAAATAAAAAGACAACTATATAAAAGGAACAAATATAACTAAACAGTGGATATGAACTTATGTAAGCGATATATATAATTTCAACCGTCAAGCATATATATATATATAAATATATGAACACAAAGATGTAGGAGCTCAATATGAACTAAAAGATATATGGATTAAACTAGTCAATAGGAAGCCAAACACTTGGTAATGCTTTCGGGTATACAATAACATGTAACCACACCCGAAAGCCAAAAGAAAAGACCAAGTGTCCCAAGAGATCGTTCGGCCTCGTCGCGAGGAAACCCGAACTTACCAAAGCTAAAGTAACAACGATGTCTAGATGGATGAGGACTAAACCACACTTGGATTCGGTTCCAAGATGGAAACCGTGACCAAGCCAAAGAAAGGGTTGATGGGAGTGTTCTAAGAGTTAGAAATTGTATGGTGTACACACTTGGTTATATAAACTACACATATATATAATGGTGTTCATGGGCTTCATGGGCCAAAAACAAATCCAAGCCATCTTCAAGTCTTCATGGGCTTCGGCCCAACAGCAGGTCGGTCGGCCCATCACAACGGCCCGGCTTCGTGCTCCAATCAATCTCGAGACTTGGTTCTCCGGCCCACCAAAAAGAGAAATCCGCAAAAGTTGGCCCATGACACCGATCCCTGAAAATGTATAAATTAACGTAAGTTTAAGTAATAAAACGCTGGAAATTTGCATAAATAAATTTGCGTGTTAAAAGGATGTATGTAACAATAATTAAAGTGGTTTTGACGAGATAAATGTAAAAAAGTGCGAAAAAGTGTACGAAATTTATTAGTTAAGAGGGTAAAATATTTACCCTATCACATCCCTAAACTTGAATGGTTGCTTGTCCTCAAGCGACGAGAGAAAAAAAATGGTAATTTTGAAAAAATTTTCTCACTAGGGTAGTTACCACATCAATGATAAATTGTCAGTTGACTGCTGTTTTCCCGAAAATGACAAATAATAAAATTAAACTTTATATGACACAATTACCAACTTGACAGTTCAGTGTTAATAGATGAAAAAGTGGTGCATAGTTAGCTTTGTTATTTCTTCCAACCTAATGTTAGCTCAAGGGTTTGTTCTAGAGGGAGGTATTTTAGGTGCGTATTGTACCTTTACACGTCCTACGAAATGGCACAATTTTACTGCCATCTTCTCATAAAGAGGTATGGTATAGGCTAAGTTTGGCCTATGTGTATCTTTGACATTTTGTCAATCTCCTCATCTATGTGAGTTTATGTGAAGTGGGTTGGTTAATAGTGTAGGAGAAAGAAAGAGAAAAAAAAAATTATTATTTGCATGTTAACTTTGGGGGGGGGGGGGGTATATCCATCCCTAAACTTTAAAATTTGCTTGTCCTCAAGCAAAGAGAAGTGATGCTCTCAGAGGATTGCGTATTATTATGAGAGGTGAGAGTTAAAACAGCCGAACCTAGAAGTACGTTCAAAAAGCTGTTAGGATGAAAGGTTAGTGTATAGCTGATAGTGAGAGAAGTTAGTTGTGAGCTTAGTAGGTGGAAGAAGTTCTAAAAGTTAGAGCGTATGCAACTTAATCAAAAATGAACCTTAAGGTGTCATGTAAGCAAATGTAGGTGCATATAAGGAAAGAAAAAGTTAATAAAATGGGGGTTTTAATACCGTAGTGGTATTTAGGAAAACAACAGTGGTATGGGACAACTCATGCTAGAGCAAGTATTGACCTAGTGGATTACAAAGTGGGTAAGGAAAAAATGATAAAACTTGTAAAGGTTTTGAAATTCATTTGAAAAGGTGAGATGTACCACTTATTTCCAAAAGCTAGTAGACGACAAGTTAAACCGAAAGGGTCTCCTAAAAATTTATACATGTCGTGGCTACTATTGGGGAACAACCAATTTCAAGTGGGATATGTGGGATAGTAACATCGGGGTGCGGACTGAGGCATCCTTTGGACCAAACAGCAGCCCAAGGGCAGTGTTGGCATGCCTCTACTGATTACCCAACAGTCCCATACGGATTTACTGATGAATTTAAATATATGCGTGCGTATTACCAAACCCAGTAGCCGTGATGTGAGTACCATATCATGTGCATGGAGAGCTAAGGGGGGGGGGTTCATAGTAAATGTATGTGAGTGGTGTATGCAAACAACCATCCGTGTAGGGGCTGTTTACACATGCTTATCTAAACAGCCATACATGGCTTAATGAATAAGCTGGAAAGGTCGTTCCAAGGTGTGAAACTCATCCACACGGCTGAATGCATAAGTACATTAGGAAAATGGAGATCGTGAGGTGTGTGCTCGAGGTGTGGGCCAAACAGCAGCCTTGTGGCTGGGCTTATGCATAGCAGTCAACAGCCTTTGGGCTGTTTTAGTAAGGTTGGCCCAAAACCAAGTGTGAAAAAATTAGTCTAAAATGCGTGGCATAATTAAATGAGCACAACAACTCCATGCATAAGAAAAATGGAAATCTATAAGACTCGTTATGAGGGATGGTTGATGGTATGAGAGACGTAGTGCCATGTGGGTCACTTCTCCACCCGGGGCTTAATGAATAAGCCGGCCATGTATCCAAACAATTTATTAACAACCCCGGGGTATGTGTATGACGCCATGCATCCCTAAACTTTGCAAGTAAGCATATAAAAAGACTTAAACTAAGTTAACGAGAGTATAAGAGGCTAATTTAGTAAATGAGACTATGAGCACGTAGGATATCGAACTAAATAAGTAAATTATATAAGAGAGAGAGAGGGAGAGAGAGATCGCAAACCATGGCCTACTATTGGTAAGTAGGTGGTTGGAGCATTGGCTCCAATGGTGGTAGGGATGGGTAGGGTGGTAGACCGTACAAGAGGTCTCTGTTGACTGCGCGAACTGAATCTCTCCATACACGGTCACGGTGGCCATCGTACTCGCGGAACTGGAACAGTGCTCGTGTCAACCAAGCAATCTGGACCTGGTTGTTGTGCTGTAATCGGAGATTTTCGCGTGTGTCCTGCATCTGAAAGTTAAAGTTAGGTATAACTGGCTCGCTTGGAGCATGGGCCTTGGTGGCAGTTGGCAAAGATGGTGCCAGTGAGTGTGTATCTGGGGAAGAATTTCCATTGGGTACAAGTGGACATAAACGCAACAGTTTGTTTAAAACTTTTCGCCCGAGTACCATCTTTTCTTTGGAAAAGATATCAGTTGGGAATTCCAAGACAATTGCGTCTTTCATCAACATATGAATAATGGTTGGGTAGAACAACCGACCGTTTATCCTAGTACAACTGGTTTTGATGTTAGTGGAGATAAGCGTACCAATATCAAAAGGATATCCCTTAAGGATACAAAACAGTATTAAGATTCTATCAATCCCTAATTTTGAATTATGACTTGTGGGAAACAAATTACGTTTGATAAACTGTGCCCAAACATATGCTTCAGCTGTGAGGTCTCTAAAGCGGATATGCCTGACATTGCCCTCTAAGTACCAATCCGATCCCGGAATGGTCAGAGTAGCCAAAATGTCATCTAGGTCCTCTTGGTGCAAGTGTGTGCTAAGTGTGAGTAATTTTGAGTTAGTGTGAGGGGTAGTGCCTAAAAGTTTGTTGATGGACATCGGGGAATAATCAACGATTGTTCCCCGAACAGGGATTTGTTGAGAATCCCTAATAGAGATTTCCGTATAAAACTCACGTACCCAACTTAAGTTGTATGGCGGGGGTACGACACATAAAACATCCCATTTGTTTGTGTTAATCACCTCACGTAGTTTAGCTACTTGCGAAATGGTTTCGTCAAGAAAACCTTTTGGTGAAAGTGCCATTTTATTGCGATAAACATTAAAGCGCAAGCTTGCGATGTCATTACTAAATAGGGTTAGAAGTTTTACCTCCCTGCGAGCGTTTCGAGACGAGTGGCTATCCGGACGGTATCGAGGTTCCACGGGTGGTGCCCAAGAGATTGGGTTAGGAGTCTGTGGACTAGGGTTTCGGGTGGCAGTTGGGCGGCGGTTGTACACATTCCGGATTGGAGGTAATGGGTTCAGTCGTGGGGCGGAGGTGATGGGGACAGCGGTGGCTCTCGCAACCGAGACTGTGGAGGGTGGGGTCAGTGGTGTGTAATGCGGGTTTGGGATATCACGTCTCGTTGTGGGTGGGACATATGGGACCGGCTATCCGTATGCATTCAACATCATTACCGATGGTTGGACCGATGGGCTTATGAGTTGGCTAGGGACCGAATACGGGTATATCGGGGTGTGGTGTATTTGACCTAGGGCCAGGGGAGGGGGTAGTACATGACTTTAAGATAAGCTAAAAACCAAGCTTTGAGTGGCTTCCGTGAGCAATTGAGTCAAATGGTTCGAATCATCCGTTGATGAACCCACGGGTTCACCCGGAGAGTAGTTCAAATCAAAGGTGGGTTTTAGCGGCTGTTGCGCCTTGGGTCCGGAGTCAACATCTGTACATACTTGTTTACCTTTATCATTGTGGTTTCCGTCTAGATTTGCGATCATTGCGGCGGCGTCGGTCAAAGCACGCATCGAGTCCGAGGCAGCGTTCGGAATGAGTTCGACCTCCGATGTTGTTCGCGAAGCTTGATCGGAGAGTGTGACATTGGTGGCGGGGGCTATGATGGTCGTGCGGGTGACCGATCGAGTCCGGCGGTGATGACTCCGCTTCTTTTTTCCAGAAATTCTTGGATTAGGCATTGTGTTATCCGAAATCGAAGGTCGCTTCCCGTCTTTTATACCCAGCCGGTGGTGGATTGGTTGTCGCATCTCGTCAAATCTGAAGAAAAGAGAAAGGGGGCTAGGGTTTCTGTTATCAGAGATGGAAGGAGGGAGAAGGGGGTGGCGGTGATGGTGATCTTGGTGGCAGATGATGGCAGGTGGTGGCAGGTTGTACTTTCGGCCGTCAAAGGTACGAGGATGGCCGGTGGTGGTCGCCGGCGGCGACTCAGACGGCTGTCGTAGGTAGCAGGGAGAGCGAAAGACGATGGATAGATTGAGAGAGGAGAGAAAGTGAGTTGATTTTGAAAAGAAAGAAGTGTGACCTCTACTCTTCTGCATGGATATTGAGAAGCCGGCGCCTCCAAAAAAAATCCTGTTATGCTGATGTCAGTGCATTAAATGCACTGATAGTATAAAAATTCAGAAAAAAAAAATTTCAGATTAATAATAAAAAAATTCAGATTAATAAAACAGAAAAAGTTGGGCCAGAATCTATTATTGGGCCCCAAAAAAAAAATTTTTAGTTGGGCCAAATTCTTGATGAAAGAACTAGTGGGCCGAAAATTGGGGGCTTAAAGCCTTGTAGAGAAACTGGCCATCTGGGCCGAATTTAGAGTGAAATGAGTGATGGAGCGAGAATTCCTGTATATATAAAAAAAAATTTACGTACAACAATTGGAAGTTATGAAAAAGAAAAACAAAGATAAAAAAAATTCTTAGTAAAAATTTGAGAATGATTCTGGTGATGCATAAAAAGGTTTTACCCGCTGACCGTTTACCTTGAAGGTTGTGCCTTTCTCAGGGTCAATTAACTCAATAGCTCCGTAGGTGTGAACCTTTGCTATTGTGAACGGCCCAGTCCATCGGGAGCTTAACTTTCCCGGAAATAATTTCAATCTGGAATTAAAAAGGAGTACCTGCTGGCCTTCTGTAAGCTCCTTAGGAACAATTCTTTTGTCGTGCCATTTTTTCGTTTTTTCTTTATAAAGCTTGGCATTTTCATAAGAGTTATTTCTAAGTTCTTCCAGCTCACAAATTTGTAAAAATCTTTTCTTTCCAGCTTCGTCAGGACTCATATTTAATTCCTTGATGGCCCAGTAAGCCTTGTGTTCTAATTCTAAAGGTAAGTGACATGCTTTTCCGTAAACCAATTTGTACGGAGACATCCCTATAGGAGTCTTATAGGCAGTCCGATAAGCCCATAGGGCATCATCCAGTTTGGATGCCCAATCCTTTCTGTGTGGTTTAACCACTTTAGCCAGGATCCCTTTTATCTCTCTATTAGAGAGTTCGGCTAAACCATTGGTTTGCGGATGATAAGCTGTGGCTACCCTGTGCCTAATGTCATATTTTTCCAAAACGTCTTCCAACATTTTATTTATAAAATGGGTACCCTCATCACTGATCAGGGCACGCGGGGTACCAAATCTTGAAAAAATTTGTTTTTGCAAAAATTTAATCACTGTTTTTGCGTCATTGGAATGACAAGCCATGGCTTCCACCCATTTTGACACGTAGTCCACAGCTACTAAAATGTAAGAACAGTTATTTGAGATGGGAAAAGGTCCCATGAAATCAATGCCCCAAACGTCAAATAATTCAATTTCTAAAATTCCATTTAGAGGCATTTCATTTCTGTGGGAAATATTCCCACTTCTCTGACATTCATTACAGCTTTTTGCAAAAACTGTAAGAGTCCTGGTGTAAAGTAGGCCAGAAAAATCCTGACTGCAAAATTTTAGCAGCCGTCCTGCTTCCACTAAAATGACCTCCACAGGGCCCAGAGTGACAATGATGGATAATCTGAGAGGTCTCCTCTTTGGGGACACATCTCCTGATCATCTGATCTGCACAAATTTTAAACAAAAATGGGTCATCCCATAGATATTTTTTTGCATCAAAAATTAATTTTCTTCTTGCATGCTTATTTAGCTCCTTAGGAATAATCCCACAAGCTAAATAATTGACAATATCAGCAAACCATGGTACTGACAATTGTTTTATAACAAAAACTTTTCATCTGGAAATGTTTCACAGATGTCAGTGCCAGGTTCAGGATTGTCCTGTTTTTCTAATCTAGACAGATGATCAGCAACTTGATTATTGATGCCTTTTCTGTCAATAATTTCCAAATCAAATTCTTGTAACAACAAGATCCACCTTATTAGCCTAGGTTTTGCATCCTTTTTAGAAATAAGGTACTTGATGGCAGCATGGTCAGTATGAATTATAACCTTGGTTCCCATTAAATAAGATCTGAATTTTTCAAAAGCAAAAACCACAGCTAATAATTCTTTCTCAGTGGTGGTGTAATTAATTTGAGCATTATTGAGAGTTTTACTGGCATAATAAATAGAATGAAAAATCTTTTCTTTCCTTTGTCCTAATACTGCACCAACTGCCCAATCACTAGCATCACACATAACCTCAAAAGGTTTTGACCAGTCAGGTGTGACTACTACAGGGGCTGTGACTAATGCCTTTTTCAAAATATTAAAAGCAATTCTGCATTTCTCATTAAAATCAAATGCATGGTCTTGTTGTAGTAATAAACAAAGAGGTTTTGAAATTTTGGAAAAATCTTTTATAAATCTTCTATAAAAACCTGCATGTCCAAGGAAACTTCTGATTCCCTTGACTGTGGTTGGCTCTGGTAATTTTTCAATTACTTCCAACTTTGCTCTATCTACTTCTATACCTCTTTTGGATATGAGATGCCCTAACACAATGCCCTCTTTAACCATAAAGTGACACTTTTCCCAGTTTAAAACCAAATCAGTTTCTTCACATCTTTTAAGAATCTTTTCCAGGTTTTGTAAACAATCATCATATGATGTCCCATATACAGAAAAATCATCCATAAAAACTTCCATGGAGTTTTCTAACATGTCAGAAAAAATAGACATCATACATCTTTGGAAAGTGGCAGGTGCATTGCATAATCCAAAAGGCATTCTCCTAAAAGCAAAAGTACCATAAGGACAGGTAAAGGTGGTCTTTTCCTGGTCATCAGGTGCTATGGCAATTTGATTGTAACCAGAATATCCATCTAAAAAGCAGTAAAATTCCTTACCAGCTAACCTATCTAGCATTTGGTCAATAAAAGGTAAAGGAAAGTGGTCCTTCTGAGTGGCCTTGTTGAGTCTTCTGTAATCCATACAGATTCTCCAACCTGTGACTGTCCTGGTGGGTATGAGTTCATTTTTGTCATTTGTAATCACAGTTACCCCACCCTTCTTAGGTACACATTGTACAGGACTGACACATGTGCTACTGGCAATAGGATAAATGATACCAGCATCTAACCATTTTAGAATTTCCTTTTTGACAACGTCTTTCATCACTGGATTGAGTCTCCTTTGAGGCTCAACAGAGTTGAAATTTTTATCTTCTAAAATGATCTTATGCTGACAGATTGTAGGGCTTATGCCCTTCAAATCAGCAATGGTCCATCCTATGGCCTTGGTATGAAGTTTAAGCATCTGGACTAATTTTTCTTCCTGGTCTGCCTCTAATGAAGATGAAATAATGACAGGCAACTTTCCTGAGTCTCCTAAAAAGGCATATTTTAAATTGGATGGAAGTTGTTTTAGCTCTAGGTCTGGTGCAACCTCTAAGGAGGGGACAAGAGTTTTCCTATCCTCATTCTCTAAAACTTCAAATGCAGCAGTTACTAAGGGTACTTCCTCATTATCAGTGTCTGCATCCCATAAGATTTCTCCTAAGGTCTTTTCCTCACACCAGGTTTCTATTTCACTCAAGGTGGAACACTCTTCTCTCTCATTAGGGTACTTAAGGGAATCTAACACATTAAAAGTCACCCTTTGATCATGGACTCTCATGGTCAATTCACCCTTCTGGACATCTATCAGTGTTCTTCCTGTTGCTAGAAAAGGCCTTCCTAAAATGATGGGGACTTCTTGATCTACTTCACAATCTAGGATGATGAAGTCTGCAGGAAAGATAAATTTATCTACTTGTACCAAAACATCCTCAATCTTGCCTTTAGGCCAAACTATGGACTTGTCAGCTAACTGAATAGATATAGTGGTGGGTCTTGCTTCACCTATTCCTAGGGTAGTAAAGACAGATAAAGGCATAAGGTTAATGCCTGCACCTAAATCACATAGGGCTCTCCTAATAGTCTTACCTCCTATGGAACAAGGAATTGTAAAACTCCCTGGGTCTTTCATCTTAGGGGGGATTTTCTTGGTTAATAGAGCACTACAGCCCTCAGTCAAAGCTACAGTCTCATACTCAGTCAGCCTTTTCTTTTTGTTCAAAATATCTTTTAAAAACTTAGTATAATTTGGCATCCTTTCAATTGCTTCCAACAATGGTATGTTGATATGCAATTGTTTGAAAACATCAAGAAACTGTTTAAACTGAGCTTCCTCTCTCTGATTCCTTAACCTTTGAGGGTATGGAATATAGAGAGGGACCTGAGTAGGAGTGGTAGTCTTTTGAGGTGTAGGTGATGGTGATGGTGAAGGTGTGACAGAGACAGGTTTCATCACAGTGGTGGATAAAGTGGTGTCTGTCTCCTTGGGAAGTGTGTTACTAATGGTCTTGGGACTGTTACCAGATTGTGACACATCCTTACTGGTGTATTCCTGAGGTTTCCACACTGTTCTTTGAGGTCCTGTAGATGTTACAGGAGACAAAAGTGGAAAGTCAGGAACAGGTGGGGTAGAATCTGACTCTGCTGGAGTAGGTGAGTCAGTGTGTGTTGTAGTGGAAGAAGATGATGCAAAATTCTTTTCAGGATTTTGACTCTTCTTTTCAGACTTACTCAAGTCTTTTCCATTTCTTAAAGTCACAGCCTTAACCTGCTCTTTTCCCGGTCTCTGAGGAATCTCAGTGTCACTAGGTAAAGAGCCAGCCGACCTATTCCTAATTTCTAGAGCCATCTGACCTACTTGGGTCTCAAGGTTTTTGATTGATGCTTGGGTTTGAGAAATAAACCCTTTCATCATGGCTTCTAGTGAAGGCTCAACCTGTTGATTTTGCCTTGGTGGATATCTAGGAGAGGTGGTTTGTTGGTGATTTTGTGAGTGGTTGTGTGAAGTGTGTTGAAATCTAGGTGGTTCCTCATCTTGAAAATGGACACGCTTTTGATTTTGAAAATGTGCCTGCCCTTGGTTTTGAAAATGTGACTGCCCTTGATTTTGAAAGTTGGATTGTCTTTGTTGTTGAGGATACTGGTTAGTTTGACCTTGTATCCTAGGTAACTGTGGGTTAAGAGTAGGACTGTTCCATTTCAAATGTGGATGATCTCTCCATCCAGGATTGTAGGTTGGTGAAAAAGGTCCGGTTTTGTCATTATTACCAATGTAATTGACTTTTTCTGGATTTCCTGGACAATTATCAAAAAGATGGTTTTCACCACAATAAGCACATTGGACAGGTAACTCGGATGCCTCAGAAGCATCAATACCAGACACCACCTGCTTCTTGGTAGTGAGATTCTTAAGCATTACTGCCATATCACGTACCTGGGTAGCAAGTGTTGAATAAGTATCATTGTTCTTGACACCAGTTAATTGTAAAGGTTTTGCACGAGAGTCTGCCCAGTGACCATTGTTATTTGAAATCTTTTCAAGGATATTGTATCCTTCATTGTAAGAACTTGCAGTAAAAGCTCCTCCTGCAGTAGCATCGAGCATTTGCCTGGCTGGATAATTCAAGCCATTATAAAATGTCTCTAGCTGAATGCAGTAAGGAATGCCATGGTGAGGGCATTTTCTCAACAATTCTTTAAATCTTTCCCAGGCTGTGGGAACTGTTTCATCATCATCTTGTTGGAAGGTGCAGATCTCATTTCTAGACTGAGCATTTCTTAGTGGTGGAAAATATTTTTTTAAAAATACTTCAGCCATCTGGTCCCATGTAAAAATAGAGTTTGGTTTTAAAGAATAGTACCAGGCTCTGGCATGATGACTTAATGAAAAGGGAAAAAGTTTTAATTTTAAAGCGTCATCAGAAATTCCTCGAAGTCTAAACAATCCTGCAATTTCCAAGAAAGATCTGAGATGGGCATGTGGGTCTTCTTTTGACAATCCTGCAAATTGACCATTATTCTGTAACATCTGAAACATTAAAGTTTTTAGCTCAAAATGCGGGACATTGCATGTTGGATCACGTATTCCTGTTTGCAACTGATGTACAATAGGAATAGCATAATCCATCATACTGTTATCTTTGGAATTTGCCAGACGAAAGATGTGTTGTTCTGCATCTTCAATGTGCTGATTATTATTATTAAGAGGTGGTGGAGGATTTCGTAAAATTCCATTATCTGGATTTTCTTGCTGAACTCGTGGTCCAGGTTCCTGAATGATAGGTATAGGACCATCACGTGGTTCTGCCACATGTGGTTGGATGTCTTGCTGCCGATTTCTACCATTACCTCCAGGAGGCGGTGGTAGAGGTGGAGGTAGACCATCGTTATTATACCTCCCATCAGGTGGGTTTCCAGGAAATGGCAGTTCCTCTAAAAATACGTTTTCTTCTTCCATTGTAGACGAAGTAGAAACTTGCAAATTTCTCTGCTCCTTTTTACGACGTCTAAAAGTTCTTTCGATATCGGGGTCTAGATTGAAAAATTCCCCACGTGATTTTCTTTGCATAAACTAAAAAAAATAAAATCTTTTTTTTTTTCGAAAATATATAATTATATATAAATTCTTTTTTTTTTCTCAACAAGGTGGTAGAAAAATTAACTCTCTAAAACTAAAATTGAAAAATTGCTTTGTTGCTTCCCCGGCAACGGCGCCAAAAGCAATATGTGGCTAGAGTGAAGGAAATGAAGAGAAAGATCACTGGTGAAGCTGTTCAAGAAGAGGAAGCATACAATCCTTTTGGGAAGGTAGAAAAATGGGAAGTAATCAGCCAAAGTAACAGGTTGTATTACAAGTTGGACAGGCATGGAGGATACAAGGATTTTTGGAAAACTTTTTCTGATCTTTTGGAACATTGCTCAAGAGATAATTTGAAGGAAATCTTTGAGCATGGAATGGCTGTGTATGGGGAAGTACTGAATGAAGAAGAAGTAGAGGATGCCATGGTAGACAAGATCAAGAAAGCCCTTGAGTGGCTATGCATGTTGTTTGATGTGAACAGGGTACAAGACTTGATTGTTCAAGAAGTTGACACAGTTAACCAATGGGTGCTGTATGAAAACTGTGGAGTATATGCTGTAGTTTGTGATGGATCAAACTGTGAATATTATTTGGTGGAAGGTGACTACAATCACAGTTTGGTAAAGCTTCAAAAGATGATAGAGAAAGGTTTGAGCTGCAGCATAAGTTCTGAAATGGGAGCTGATCTGGTGAGAAAAGTACTCAATCAAATCCAAAACTTAACTCCTTAAAAGAAGTTAAGTTAGGGGGAGATTGTTGGGTTTAAGCAGCAGAGTCAAACTACTGCTGGATTAAAACTAGCAGCAGGTTGGTGAAACTGCTGCTAAGTCTTCAACTCTACTGCTTATAACTCAAAGTACTGCTGAAGAAGATAAGTTGTTTTTGGATTGGATAATGATCGAGATTGAGAAGATTACTTAAGGCTCAAGCTAAGGATTGAAGATAATGCTGAGATTGCAGATAATGATAGAGTTTGAATTGATTCTGTTTTGATATACACTTATCTGTAATTCTTAGTAGTATATAGCCTGAGTAGATCCGTATAGTTGATATAACTTTTGATCATTATTGTTTATAGAATTCTTAGCCTCAAGATTCTTAATCCCTGCATTAGAGAAGTAGTGCATGTCTGGTGATTGATCTGTGATCATCAGATTGAGGCTTTTGGTTTGTAATCAATATATATAAACAGTTTTTGTTCATTCCATTGTGTTTTATTCTTTGTCAAGATTTACTTTTCTATAAGTGATTCTTAGCAATCTGAGTTGTGTTATTAGAGAGATTTAAGATCCTGACAAAACAGTTGGTCATCTTTTTGGAGGAGGCTTTACACCAACGTCCCATCGGCCTCATTTTTTTTTTCTGAATTCTTGACTTCCTAAGCAAAAGTCCCTATCGTATGAGGTACCTCCATTAAATATGGCTAAAATATCAGTACCTCTATTAAACGGGTCTGTTCACGTTTATTTCAGGACCCTTATTTATTTATTTGAACGGTAGCGGTGCCAAAAACAGGTGTGCAAAAGAAATAAAACAAGCAACCTTTGGTCCAAGTATAAACCTCTAGTTACTGTCGTTTTTCTAAACAAGTAATAAAAATGGTACAAGTACCAGATATCGATCCCACAGGGAAGCGGTGAAAACAATCTTTCGAGATTCAGTTTAGTGAGAGTTAACTTCAAATGGGGTTTGGATAAAAAAAGTTTTTGATTGGTTGGTTGATTATGAGCTACTGTAAGAGAACAATTATAAAAATGAGCAAGGGGTGCAAAGTCTTTTAGTTGGAATAAAAATAGGTAAATTTGATAGGAAGTAGTTTAATAATCTCAATTATGCAGAAATGATATCCAAGTAACTTCTGAAAAGTTATCACATTTTCATATAGCTCAATTATTTATCGATGAGTTTAGATGCAATCTTTAATGAAATGTTAAAATATATTAAAAATCAACACTTACGTAACCTCTGAAAGATTAACACATTTTCATGTATCTGACTCATCGTTGAATAATTAGTTATAATCTTTAATGGGATACTAGATCTGATACCAACTTTAGGAATAATGCCAATTGTAGCCCCTTAAGAGACTAACACATTTTCATGTCTTTGGATTATTACTAGTTAATTTTTAGATGAACTCTTTAATGAAATGCTAAAGACGTGAGATAATAGCAACGAGTGTTGTCACCCACTCATATACCCCCAAAATAACATTTTAGTAACTTCTGAAAAGATTCCGCATTTTCGTACATCTGGTTAACCGGTAAAAATCCAAGGACAATCTTTAATGAGGTATTTAAACTTGAAGTGGTAAAAAATTGAGTTTATATAAAAGACTTTTTTCTTTACCAAATTAATATTCCATCTTAAACCTTACACCCCAAGCTATGAAATTAGCCTATCATGCTTGGGTGTGTTTTACGACTATTTTTAAACTAATAACTAATTGAACAAGAAAACGTTAGTACCACACGAATAATTATAAAATGCAATAATTAAAACAGTTCATAAGGTGCAGTTACTGGAATTGACCAGTTAAAATTAAAACAGTTGATATGAGTATGTACTGGAAGAGTGACCAGTTAAAATTACGGAAACAAAAAATAAAAAGACAACTATATAAAAGGAACAAATATAACTAAACAGTGGATATGAACTTATGTAAGCGATATATATAATTTCAACCGTCAAGCATATATATATATATATATATATAAATATATGAACACAAAGATGTAGGAGCTCAATATGAACTAAAAGATATATGGATTAAACTAGTCAATAGGAAGCCAAACACTTGGTAATGCTTTCGGGTATACAATAACATGTAACCACACCCGAAAGCCAAAAGAAAAGACCAAGTGTCCCAAGAGATCGTTCGGCCTCGTCGCGAGGAAACCCGAACTTACCAAAGCTAAAGTAACAACGATGTCTAGATGGATGAGGACTAAACCACACTTGGATTCGGTTCCAAGATTGAAACCGTGACCAAGCCAAAGAAAGGGTTGATGGGAGTGTTCTAAGAGTTAGAATTGTATGGTGTACACACTTGGTTATATAAACTACACATATATATAATGGTGTTCATGGGCTTCATGGGCCAAAAACAAATCCAAGCCATCTTCAAGTCTTCATGGGCTTCGGCCCAACAGCAGGTCGGTCGGCCCATCACAACGGCCCGGCTTCGTGCTCCAATCAATCTCGAGACTTGGTTCTCCGGCCCACCAAAAAGAGAAATCCGCAAAAGTTGGCCCATGACACCGATCCCTGAAAATGTATAAATTAACGTAAGTTTAAGTAATAAAACGCTGGAAATTTGCATAAATAAGTTTGCGTGTTAAAAGGATGTATGTAACAATAATTAAAGTGGTTTTGACGAGATAAATGTAAAAAAGTGCGAAAAAGTGTACGAAATTTATTAGTTAAGAGGGTAAAATATTTACCCTATCAGGGTCCCTTAAAATGGACCATTTGATGAAGCTGGTCAACGTAAGTTTGGTCAAAGTTGAAATTGTATTGGATCCGTTGAAACGGAGCTAGGGGTAGGTTGTTTTTACCATCGCCACCGATTTCCTTTTTTTAGGTACTTTTTTTTAACGAACCCATTCTTGATAAAAGCAGTGATATTTTTAAAATGTGAAAGAAAATGGCCAAGAGTTAAATGTGAATGTTGTATAACATGGCAATGCCTATAATCTGAATTTATATTAATTTGAGAATTAATTACAGGAGTGACGTTGTATAGCATAGATCTAGAAAGCAAGAGGGTAACCGTCATGGGACACGTGTCACCAGTTGTTGTGCTTGGAAAGTATATCGAAGGTGAAGAAAGCTAAATTCTGGCCATGATGATATTTTGTAACAAAAGGAATTACCCTTGAACGGTAAATAACTCTTGCATACGTTTCAATACGTAGTAGACAAGGTATTCGGGATCCAAACGGACATCCGACTAATCCTCGACGATCGTGGACCGATCTGAAAGCCAATCCATGGTCACATGCTCATCCCATGAATTGAATCTGGATAGACAAGGATGTTATACACTGTCCCTCCCAAATATGTTACTGACCACTAAGCTAATAACGTTTTGTTTATCAACTATATCTTTATATTATTAAATAACATTGTTTAACATGATTCAAATAGTTCACACAAAGTATATATGTCTCATTAAGTTATATAACTTTTTAAATTAGTGTGATTTGCATCAAACAAGCCAATGGTGAAATCATGATTTTTGCCAAAAGGTACTCCGGTTTTTATTCAGTTCAGGTATGAAGTTTTACGAATTTGTATCTCTTATATTTTTCAAATTTTAATCATGATTTTGACTTTAAATATTTTTGTTTGTGTTATATAATACTTGATGAAAATTATACCAATGGAAATACATTATAAACACAACCGATTCATATATTTTGCATCAAGTATTATATAACACAAACAAATATATTTAAAGTCAAAGTCGACAAAGAAAGACTTTCAAAAGTCAAAACTGGACAATATTTTTGGGACAGAGGGAGTAATTCTTAACATCACTACTCAGTCTATGTTTGGTAAACTAGCTGATAAGCTAGCTGATGACTAATAGAGTAGCTAATAAATAAGTTTGTTTGGCAAAAACTAACTAATAAGGTAGTTTACGACTGTAAAATAACAAAAAAGGAAATGTTTAAAAAAATGTTAGTTTAAAACTTAGTAGATGTATATTTGGAATAAAAACATAATAAGTTTCAGAAGTCATCAAAACGATATTGAGAGTAACTTTTCAAAAAGCTAGCTTAGGCCATCCGCTATGGCAAAGTCGATGGGATCAGCTTGGGCTTCAAGTCCATCGGGTCACACGGGAACACCACCGTGCGTCCATCGGTTTCGAGCTTCGGCGTGGAGAAGCCGAATGTTGATGCACCCCCCACCCCACCCTACCCCCAACGGCTATTTATTCGCTATTTTCTTTTTTTCTTTTTTTTCCTAATTAATTTATTATAGGGAAAATTTCATCTATATCCTTAAAAACTTGTTATATTACATATATCTCCCTACAAACTTTAAAACTACATATATATCCTTCTAAACCTTTAAAACTCTCATATATATCCTTCTAAACCTTTAAAACTCTCATATATATATCCTTCTTCCTAATTTTAAAAATTAAAATATATAAATAATTATCTATTAATTAAATTTATTTTCTAAATTACCTAAATACCCTTTCTAATTTCCAATCCTAAAACCAATAGTATTGATCCAAAATTGTAGACTCAATGAAAGAAGCAGTCGGCGATGTCCATTGTGCTCGGCGACAACCTACAGAAATTGAAGACCTCCATCTGATCCACCTCTGAAATCAACATCCATCTGATTGGAAACCTCTGAAATCGACCTCCATCTGATCGACGACCTCTAAAATCGACCTCTGCAACAACCATTTCTGAAATTGGCGACCTACAAAAATCGACCTATCTATCGACCTCTGAAATCGACCTGCATCTAATCGGCGACCTCTGAAATTGACCTCTGCAACAGCCATTTTTGAAATCAACGACCTACAAAAATCGATGACGTCCATCTGATCGACCTCTGATTTCGACCTCTGAAATCGACCTGATGGTGTTCACGGACTTATCCACCAGCGCTGTGTCCGTCTTCTCGAGCATCTCCACGGCGGCGTTAACGATTACATGGCGGCGCGTGGTGGAGATGTGGGCAATGGAGAAGGAAGTGGAGGAAGATTGCTGCTATGGCTGATTTTGGGGGAGGGCTGAGCGAGAAACTTGGGATGGGGTTAGAGAAGTGGAAGGTGCCATGGCTGAATTTTGATTTTGATTTTGATTTTTGGAAAGAGAGTGAGAGATTGGGGTTTAATGGATGGATGGATGAAATCATAATTAGAGAGGGGTGGTTGAGATGAACAAGGGAGAAGGAAATCAGATTTTTCCAGTTGAGTCTGCAATTTTAGGATTAATAAGATTGATTTTAGGGCTAGAAGTTAGAAAGGGTAATTGGGTAATTTAAAAAATAAATTCAATTAATAGATAATGATTTATATATTTTAATTTTTAAAATTAGGAAGAAGGATATATATGAGAGTTTTAAAGGTTTAGAAGGATATACATGTAGTTTTAAAGTTTGTAAGGAGATATATGTAATATAACAAGTTTTTAAGGATATAGATGAAATTATCCCTTTATTATATATATAGAGAGAGACTTAGGTTCACGTGAGATCGCATGAAACTTCACAAAAAACACCGTGAAGGTAAATAAATCAGATTTTTCCAGTTGAGTCTGCAATTTTAGGATTAATAAGATTGATTTTAGGGCTAGAAGTTAGAAAGGGTAATTAGGTAATTTAAAAAATAAATTCAATTAATAGATAATGATTTATATATTTTAATTTTTAAAATTAGGAAGAAGGATATATATGAGAGTTTTAAAGGTTTAGAAGGATATACATGTAGTTTTAAAGTTTGTAAGGAGATATATGTAATATAACAAGTTTTTAAGGATATAGATGAAATTATCCCTTTATTATATATATAGAGAGAGACTTAGGTTCACGTGAGATCGCATGAAACTTCACAAAAAACACCGTGAAGGTAAATAAATCAGATTTTTCCAGTTGAGTCTGCAATTTTAGGATTAATAAGATTGATTTTAGGGCTGGAAGTTAGAAAGGGTAATTAGGTAATTTAAAAAATAAATTCAATTAATAGATAATGATTTATATATTTTAATTTTTAAAATTAGGAAGAAGGATATATATGAGAGTTTTAAAGGTTTAGAAGGATATACATGTAGTTTTAAAGTTTGTAAGGAGATATATGTAATATAACAAGTTTTTAAGGATATAGATGAAATTATCCCTTTATTATATATATAGAGAGAGACTTAGGTTCACGTGAGATCGCATGAAACTTCACAAAAAACACCGTGAAGGTAAATAAAACTCGAATACTCAGACTTAGGTAAGCATACCGATCTCCTACCGGTTGGCCGCTTCAGTGTTACCGTCGGTACCGGTATGGTACCGGTCTCCTTCCGTACTCGGGTAAGGATGACCTTATAAATTGACCTTATAAATTAATTTATAAAGTAGCTTATTTTTATCAAATAAATCCTTTATAGAATGGAATTATCAATTGAATATAACGATAAAATTTTCTCACTCGTTTTTTCTGTTTTTTTTCACTTTTGGTTTTTTTAAAAATTTATAGTTTTACATTTTGACCACTAAAAATTTTAATTTTCAATTGTTTGGTGTAAATAAGATCAAATTTAAAGTTAGACCGCTTGATTTTGTCTTTAAAGTTAGGTGATTGCTTTAACTCCAATAGCACCCTTTTCTAACATATCTAATATTTTCTCCATATGCAATTTTTTTTTGTTAGGTTTATAATGCGTTATTTTTGTAACAACCCAAATATCCAAATAACATATATAAGCCAAAAAAATGCATAAAACATCCCAATTGTTCACCAAAAACAAGTGAAGTGTTAAAAAGAACATCTCATATGTTGTAGGAGATAACTTACACAACTAAAACTTATTATTAACATGATACTAAAAACTTGAAGTTCTAAAGAAAACCAAAATTGATGGATCTATATCTTCCCGTTGCCCTTAGTAGAGCCCTTAGAACATGATAGCAACCTGTAATGGTGTTAATATATATATATTATAGAAAGGCTATTATAGTTGTCTTTAACATTCAAGATTTAAGATTACACTTATAATTAGTTAATTAAATTACTTTTAGTCTCTTACATTCCATTTTTCACTTTACACTCATATCATATTAACATAAATAATGTAAATGAACTAAATGTTAGGAATTATGTGCATAAGTTGACAAACCGTTTGATCGCACATCCAACGTTATAAGTCACTTGAGGGTCACACCTGTGAGGACCTATAATTCGGATAGTTTAATAACCCCAGTTTGGAGAGTTTAGTTTTATAATAGCGAATTATAAAACTGTTGGGTGTTTTCTGTATGAACCCCAAAGTGAAAGGTTTCTGATAATTAATTACAGTTATATATTTATTAGTTAAATAAATATATAAAAGGTTTAATTAATTGGTAAATATTCTTTCTTGGAGAAAAAGAAAGAATAAGATAATTATGGAAATTATTCTTTCTTAGAGAGAAAGAAAGAATAAAGGCTATCTGATAGATGGAAGGTTTTCCATATAAATAGATATGCCAGGTTATCAGAATAACACACAATTCATTCAATTAATTCTGAAAGAAACCTTTCTCTCTCCTCTCTCTCTCTCTTCGTCGATCTCACCAAGAAAGAATCCAGATCCGGTTTCGTTTCTGATTGATCGTGTTCTTCGCGTACCGTTTGTTCGTGAAGCGTTCCGGGGTTAGATCCAGCTAGAGGGAATTCCGTTTGGTCGTTTACGGGTGGATCTATCTCAAGCAATCCAGGTAATAACCCTAAACCTACATATTAACTGTAATAAGATAAACAAATAAGATCTGTGATGTTTTCGGGATTTTAATCGTTATTGCTTCCGCTTAATCAAACCAGTTAGGTTTGATTGTTAAACCTTTGGAACAGTTTGTTTCATGTGGTTTTGTCGTGTGTCTCGACCAGTCAGGTTTGAGATCACGGTTTTTCTCGTGTCAGTTTGATACGAGGATCCCACAAAATCCCAACAGTGGTATCAGAGCCACAGTTTTACTTGTTTATTTTAGTTATTATTAGATCCGTTAAAATTGTTTCTTGTGAATAAAGTTTGGATTTAATCTTTATCAGTTTGGTAAAGATTTAATCAGTTTGATAATTATCAGTTTTAAATAAAACATGATCTTTATCAGTTTGGTAAAGATTTGATTTTATTTAGTTTTATCTTTATCAGTTTGGTAAAGATTTTGGGTAATTATCAGTTTTTTTTTTCAATAAAAACTAAAACTTTATCAGTTAAGTAAAGGTTTAATCTTTATCAGTTAGATAAAGGTTTAATCCTTATCAGTTGTGTAAAAAAAAAAAAAATTTATTTTTATCATTTTCGTTTATCGTATATCTCATTAAAACTGAAAAACACAAAATCACACACGGTAGCGTAATCGGTGGCGGAACGGTGGAAAACCGCAACCATCCCACCGATCGCCAGTTAGACCACCACGGCGGCGGGTCGGCGGCAGCGACCGACCGGACCGCCAGGCGGCGGCCGAACCGCACTCTAGCGGTGGCCGGACCCGCACCACACCGAGCCGTGGCCGAACCACCAGCGTGGTGGTGGCCAAGAACGGCGGCGGTAAGAAACCGCGCACCGTGGTGGGCCGTGGCCTAATCGGCTGTGGCCGGATCACCGAAGCCGACCCATCGGCGTAACGGTGGCTGACGGTTTACGTTGGTGGCGATTCGCGGTGGTTGCAAATGAGCCGAACCGCAAATTAGCGGTGGTATTGCGATGGTAGTGGCGGCTGAAGCGTGGTGGTGGCGGTGGCTGTGGCCATCGTTGCCAGACGAACCACGAACCACCAAGCCGTCCGCCGGCTGCCTTGCGGCCTCGCCAGGCGGCGGTGGTGGCTGGTTTTGTTTCACAATCGCAAGCCGCATCACCATTCGGTGATGGCCGGCGTTTCCCGATCGCATAGGCGGCGATTGGCGTGGGTTGTTTTTGACCACCGATCGCACCGGCGGTGGTGGCGCACACCCGTTTAACGTCGCCGCGCGGCTGTGACCGTACCGCGGCCAAGCCGAGGCCAAACCACCCGATTGGTGGTGGCCGAGCGAGTGTCGATCGACGACGGCGCTATGGCGTCGATTGCAAAGGCGGTGGTGGCCGGACCGTGGTTGTTTGTTTCAATAACCACCGGTCGCCCTAGCGGCAATAATGGTGGTGCGGTGATCACGGTGGTGTTAGCAACCGTTTGTTGTTATCATCACCAAAGGCAATGATTACGTGATCGACGACGAGATGTCAATCGATCACGAGATCGTGTTTTTTTTTTCCGTTTTTCGTTTTATTGGGCCTAAGTCATACAAGGCCCAAGACCCAGAAATTTCGGACCCAGTCTGAGGCCCAAAAGGGGTTTATTGGTTTTATGTTTTTTATCCAAATTAATTTTATTAAGATAATTTTATTTATTGTCTTATAAAATATTTTAAGGGATTTTATTAATAATTATCCCTGTGATTATCAAACCGAGTATTTGACCCGTTTTGGTCAAATGGGCCAGGTGTCATATTTGACCAGTTGGTCGAACCATGACACAGTTTTTAGGCCAGCACTTATTATTTCGATTAGTTGGTTCGGAATGTCCGGTTTGATATGTTTTGGATAAACGTAAATATTTTAGAAAATTGGTTTTATTTTACATATTAGATTTATAGTTTATAAATCTTAGGTAATTTTATAAAACCGATTTCAGATTAAAATATTAGTTTCGATTTGTAAAACAGTTTGTTTTATAAATCAGTTAAAACCATGTTTTACGATAAACCGAACAAGATAATATTTAACGGATCTAGGATTATTTTTATGCTTTATATATGTTGCTTGTTTATTTGCTTTATATATGTGCATATTTGTGCCTGTTATAAAATTTGCCAACTTAGCTCATTATTTTATTCTTGAAAGGACCTGCATAGTTTTTCAACTCCTTTAATATATTAATGACCTTAAGTATAATTTTTCTTTTTCGAAAATTCCACCGAGAGGTGATAAGGCCAGTGGGAGCTACTAGAAATCTTTGAAAATTAGTTAGGTCATTTTGGACCTTTAAGAATTAGTTGGCAAAACTATGATTAGACGTATCAACTGCGTAGTTGTTAATATTTAACTGCGTGAATTTGTTTGCTCATGATTAGTTGATAATTATTGCATGCTTAGCTTTTATCAAACGTTTTAAAATTTAGAGAGAGTTCTAAAACCTTTCAATCATGAGATATGATAGGTTTTTAAAATTAAAATTACCAAGTTTTCAAACCTTGTTCAAACGGTAGATTTTATTTTAAATAACCTTATATTTATAAGATCGCTTTTCTTATAAAGGAATGTTGACAAAAACAGTTAGTTTTGGTCAACTGGTTGACTTTTAAAACAGTTGGTTTTAGTCGACAGTCATGCTATTAAAACAGTTAGTTTTAAATTAGCAAGTGTTTTAAAACAAGTTAGTTTTAAACAGAATGTATGTTTATTAACAGTTGGTTTTAAACATCAGTTGCCTTTTAAACAGTCGGTTTAAATAGCAAAGTTTTTTTAAAATACTGGAAATTTAAAGTTTTTCAAAAAAAAACTTAGCTAAAACCCATAAAATCATAGATCAGTAGTGCAACCCATTTGTGGACACCTTTGGCGTAAGGTACGTTGGAGCTCGAAGGAGTCGAACCTTTAGCACCCACGTTCAAACCCCAAGCTGAAGGGGGTGAAAAGACTCTGCGATATCGGGGGGTACCGACCAGAGTACATCCTGTCCAAGGTGGTGAGATCTATTTTGGTAGTTGTTACAACTCACCGGGTGGTACCGGGCCAAAGAGCACTAAGAGGGACTAAAACATGTACGGTTTTATCCGATGTTCCGAAAAGATCTAGGAGTCATGTCAGTTAGATATGATTGGTAAAAGTCCTTACCTACCGAAATAGTACGGGCCTGGTGGGGCGTGAGCAAACCGCGCATCAGGACGTATGAAATAAGGATCCTAGTCCGATAATTATCACTTTAGGGTTTATTGATATTTATTCGGAACCGTTTATTCAAAGGTACTAAAACCAAGTTTTTAAATGTGTAGATGGCAAACACGGTTACCAACACCAATAACCTTTCTCTTCGCTCGATCCTAGAAAAGGACAAACTCACTGGTCCAAATTTTCTCGACTGGGAGCGCAATCTCCAGATTGTGCTCAGACACGAAAGAAAGTGGTATGTCCTAGAAGAACCTCTAGGTGATGCCCCACCAGCAAATGCCAGTACGGCAATCAGAAATGCTTATCAAAAGCGTTCGGATGATTTGCTGGATGTTGGCTGCTTGATGCTTGCGACTATGAGCCCAGAACTACAAACAGGGCTCATGAACACTAATGCTTACGACATGATCCGCCAGCTGAGGGACATGTTTCAAACGCAAGCTCGCACAGAGCGTTATGATGCCACGAGGGCTCTAAATGCGTGCAAAATGGCCAAGGGGACCTCTATCAGTGCCCACTTTATGAAAATGAAGAGGCTACTTGACCACCTAGAGAGGTTAGGTCACCCAGTTCCGTTGCAGTTGGCAACGGATACCATACTCAATTCATTGACCGATGATTACAAGCAGTTTGTGATGAATTTTAATATGAACAACATGGAAAGGAGCATAGCTGAATTGCACTCCATGTTAAAAACTGCTGAACAAAGTATGGGAACGGGGACCAAGACCAAAGATGTTCTGATGGTCAGGGATGGTGGAGTGAAGAAGAAAAGAGGGCAAAGGAACACCAGCAAGGGCAAGGACCAGGTTCAGGTCAGCCAGAGTGTACCAAAGGCCGTTGACAATAGAAAGGGCAAGGGCAAGGGCAAAAAGGTCAAAGTCAACAAAGCGAAAGCCGAGAATCGATGCTTTACGTGTCATGAGGTCGGACATTGGAGACACAATTGCCCGAAGCGTCATGAAACAGGTATAAACACCTAGGACGTTTTATGACCGCTTCAGTTTATCATTACTACTTGTTAGTTTACAAGTTAACTGACACCTAGAGCAAATGTATGATTGCAGGTGATCAGGAGAAATGAAGTGCCCGGGTCCTGAGGATCAGACAAGATCTCTTTTAGATATCATCAAGACATTTTAAACTTATTTTAAGACATTTTATTTTGGATATTTTGAAATGTTGGTTGATTTAAATTTATGGATTTTGGTATTTTAAATTTAAAATTATTGTCTTGATTTATATATATCTAATTTTTGAATCTAAGTCAAGGTAGACTTGATTCAGTTTGTTGATCCTAGATATTGTCTACCACACTAACAAATATACTTCAAAATTTAGTAATTCGAAGTAATATATGAAAACTGTCAAAAACACACGAAGTACTATTTTATAGGAATGTGTTTTGGAATAAAACATTTACGGGTAATATGATTATACTGTAGTCAAGTTCAAATTACTCAGATGTTTTAAAGAAAAGGGAATTTAGGATATTATCACAGATAACGTTGATAATATCAGTATTTATAAAACTAGTAAATTCCAAGTTTTGGAATTAGGGATCTAAAAAGATCCAGTTAAGTTTTATGAATAGTAAAATTCAAGTTTATAGTTTTAAACTTATTACTTAAAAATAAAATTGACTAAATAGTCAAATATTGACTGAGTCAATGAAGCATTAAATATAAGTAATAGTCAGTTTTCATATAGGTTAGTGGGAGCCCAATTTATTCTCTATCTATGCTTCCGATAAAGAATAAAAGCTATATTATTGATCTGTATTTCTAAGAATTCATAATCCAGAAAGGATAAGAATTCATGAGAAATATGATCTATTCTTTTAAGTCAAAAAGGTTTAGATCAAGAGTTTCAAAGTTTTGAAACAATAAAGTCAAAGTTTTGACTTTAAGAAAATCAATAATTATATGTGTTGTAATAATAAAGATATTCAAGTATCTTTTTAGACCATCAAGTGTTGTAGAACACTAGAATAAATTTCCTGAAATTTACCAGCTTGGTAGATGGAAATTTTATCAGATTTCAGGAAGAAATCTTTATCTACACAGCAACTAAGGAAAGTTGCGGAGTTGACTTTACATATTTCAAGAAACTTGGAGTTATTCCAGTATCTCCAAGATTTAGGCAATATGGTAAAGAAAAGTCTAGATTTTGTTTAAATGTGTTTGCAAAACAAAACTAGCAGAGCCAAGTTAAAAATTATTATTTAATAACTTGCGTTGTTTTGGTTATTTCTTTGATTAGGATGGTAAACACTAATCGAAGGGTTTAAGTTGAAGGAAGGTGATACTTCATTTAAACCAAGTATAAAGTACACATTGAATAGACACCATAAAAGTAACTTAGAAATGCTATTAATTTTGTTATTATTACAGAGTGAAATATGGACTATACAAAATTAGTTTCTTTGTTCCTTTTATACTTAGCATGTTTTTGATCCGGGAATAAAACTAGTATAAGTTTTATTTGAAATTATCCGTGACAACTTATCAAGGTGGGAACCTGATAGGGTTTTAAAGTCATCGTGAGTTTTTGGGTAGTTATAAGACAGAGTAACAGCTACAAGCGATGTAGACCAAAAACTGCACGGATATTCGATAGAGCAGCGAATATCGGATGTGATCCGCTGGTTGAGATTACTTCATGGATTTTGTCATAAGTAAATCTCACAGTAGGTTGTCCTCAATACCTGAGGTATCTGGTTTGGAATCACGGGGACTACTGGATACTTAGTACGTTCTAACATCACACCGTAACAGGGTGGTCATACGGGGCGTAACTAGATTCAGCGGAAGTCGTGGTGACAAATGCAGATATGCAAGATGGGATTTGCACCTCTTCTATGAAGAGAGATATTTCCGGGCCCCTTGACTGACTACAAGAACTGATGAAGTGCATGGCCATGCCCAAACGAACTGATTTGTTCTTTGTCGTTTACCAATCAGTTGGAAGTCGGATAGTCATGAACATAATCTTGAGTATTCTGAGTTGACTGTATCCATGCTCATACTCAAAATTGAAATATCGTGTTGCAAAAGGAAAAGCCTAGTTATACCCGATTTGTGAACAGTGTGTTCATAAATGTTGTTTCCTTTTAGGAACGTTTTATCACCTACCTGGGTATAAGGGTGCTTATAACCTGGTTAGCCTAAGTGCCTGTCTAGGGGCCTCCTTAGGTCCGTGTCATCAATCTGGTATTGCCAACTTGCACAAGTGGGAGTCTGTTAGGAATTATGTGCATAATTTGACAAACCGTTTGATCGCACATCCAACGTTATAAGTCACTTGAGGGTCACACCTGTGAGGACCTATAATTCGGATAGTTTAATAACCCCAGTTTGGAGAGTTTAGTTTTATAATAGCGAATTATAAAACTGTTGGGTGTTTTCTGTATGAACCCCAAAGTGAAAGGTTTCTGATAATTAATTACAGTTATATATTTATTAGTTAAATAAATATATAAAAGGTTTAATTAATTGGTAAATATTCTTTCTTGGAGAAAAAGAAAGAATAAGATAATTATGGAAATTATTCTTTCTTAGAGAGAAAGAAAGAATAAAGGCTATCTGATAGATGGAAGGTTTTCCATATAAATAGATATGCCAGGTTATCAGAATAACACACAATTCATTCAATTAATTCTGAAAGAAACCTTTCTCTCTCTCCTCTCTCTCTCTTCGTCGATCTCACCAAGAAAGAATCCAGATCCGGTTTCGTTTCTGATTGATCGTGTTCTTCGCGTACCGTTTGTTCGTGAAGCGTTCCGGGGTTAGATCCAGCTAGAGGGAATTCCGTTTGGTCGTTTACGGGTGGATCTATCTCAAGCAATCCAGGTAATAACCCTAAACCTACATATTAACTGTAATAAGATAAACAAATAAGATCTGTGATGTTTTCGGGATTTTAATCGTTATTGCTTCCGCTTAATCAAACCAGTTAGGTTTGATTGTTAAACCTTTGGAACAGTTTGTTTCATGTGGTTTTGTCGTGTGTCTCGACCAGTCAGGTTTGAGATCACGGTTTTTCTCGTGTCAGTTTGATACGAGGATCCCACAAAATCCCAACACTAAATTGTATTAAAACTTTTGTTTTTTTTTTTTCAACAAATTATACCATTATAATCGTTTCGACAATACTTTCAAAATAAGTCGACTATTGAATATTTTAGAATTTAATTGTATTATTAAATATCAAGAATGGATACAAGTTAATTTATTTTATATTTTTTATATCCTTATCTATATTTTATATTTTTCATTTTTCATTTGGGTTCTGTTATTTACACCCTTGTTTAGGGTGTAAATGATATTGAAAAGAAAAGTTTTAAAAAAGCCAACTTTATCTATGTTTATTTATGTCAAGATTTTTTCTTTCTTCTTTTTTTGTTAAGTTAAATAAAGAAGAATATTTATTATTTTATAACTTTCATTTTATTAACTCATTTTTCTTTACAAATCTCGGTTTTATATATGCTTCTCGTTTCTATACAAATCATGTTATTTTACAAATCTCGTATCCTTGCCTTCTTCTTTTGCTAAAGAACAACTTCGTTTATTAAATCGCTTGCATTTTTATAACATATATATATATATATATATTAGTTATTAACAACACTATTTCATCTATATAAATTAATCTCTCTAATCTACTATCACACCACACATCAAATAATTTTATATCACACTCTTTTCTTTTCTAAATTTTTCAATACTTGAAATGACAAAAATATTTAGTTTCATGACGTGGTTTTTGAAAAAAAAAAATTATACTATATTACTAAAATAAATCTTTAAAAAAATCATTGTTGCTAAAATTATTTTTATATGTGATATATTTAACAATAATATATTTATTGCATACATAAATATATTAGATTAATTTATAGTTGTAGTTGTAGAAATAATAAAAAAAAATATCAAATATTCATTGTTAAAAATAATAAAAGTGTAATAGTTAATGTTAAAAAGAATTAAAATGTTAATATTATAACTAATGTTAAAAATAATTTTGTAAAAGTGTATTGGATAATGAATGTTGTAAATAAAAAAAATTAAGGTTAAAAAGAAATAAAGTAATTAATGTTGGAGTAATTATAGGATAATGATTACATTGTAATTAGTAGGATATCTAGTGGGAGTGAGATAGGAGTGTGTGGATAGGGTGTAAATAAGAATTCAAGGGTGGGAATAAGAAAACCGTTTTCATTTTACATTCTTATAAGATATTTTATAAGATTATTTATATCAAAATAAGTTCATTATTGAATATTTACTAATTTAATAATATTGTAAAATATCATAAATACGCATCTAGATGTTTCAAAAATGATGTATCTAGATTTATTTAAACGTACAAATTTTACACGTTTATCTATATTTATCTATTTTTACTCGTCCAGAAAAAATCTATTTATGATTATTTGATGTTTAAGAGGTACAAATTTCAATACATCGCATATAAGTTTAAAAGTTTTCAACACCTCTCATGTTCAACATAATAATTAAAAATAAAATTACACTTTATTCTCTTATACATAGTTATTTAATTACTTCGTATTTCTTTTTCTTTTTCATTTTACGTTTCTATCATATGTTTTATAGAATCTCATATTAACTAAAATATAATAAAATTATATTTACAAATTATATCGAGTGAATCTTATTCAATTTTTTTTGACCAACTGATTTTGAATTCTACATATTTGATATGCTTTCTAAAAACACATATAACCATAAAATTAACATCTTGTGATGAAGAATAAAGCTAAACATGAAAAAAAATCGTTCTTTTAAGTTTTTGGCTTTAGATTTTAGATACTTCATCTTGCAACGTGCACAAATACGCATCTAATTTTATTAAAAGAGTAAAAGAAAAATTAATATCTTATATAATGAAATAAATAAAAAATGAAAAATCAATCATATGTCTTTGTTTAGAAGCTCTAATCCAGCCCACCCTCATTTTCACATGAAGCCCCCAAAACATGGAAATCTTGAAACTCTCCTCCCGTTAATGGTGAAATCTCTCACAATGGATTTACACTACCACGAATGACTATCACACTATATTAATCTGGCCTTAAAGATAGGTAATAGACGGACCCGCATGACTATTTTTTGGCGAATCGAGGAAATCCAAATCGAATAAATCAAATTCCATCAAGAAAACTGACAAGAATGATGCTCCTATTAAATAGATTTCCACCAAGAACCCATGACCCTTCTAAATCAAGGAAAACCAAGTACCACAAAACCGGTGTTTTGATGAGGTTTTTTTATTTGATTTCAGTTTTAAGGGTTTCATTTTAGTTTTCAATGTCTAATTTTTAAACATCTTACCACCTTATACTCGAAAGCCTCTTTTATGATCTTACCACCTTATCTAATTTTATCATTTTCATAACTCGTTTTGATGACCAAAAACACGGAATAAAGTTAGGAAAGATACACTAGAGAAATTTTTAATTCAAATCTTGCTGGAAAATTACATATTTGGTCCCTGTGGTTTACATTTTATTGCACTGTTAATCCCTATTTTGAAATAATTATGGAAAAGGCTTTAGTGCTTTACATTATATTCCACTGTTCATCCATGTGGTTTACAATATATTATATTTTTGGTCCTTGTATAGATTGCCACTATTGGTCCCTAGCCCGATTGGCAAAATAGGGACCAACAGTGCAATATAGTGTAAACCAAAATGACCTTTTCTATAATTATTTTAAGAGTTAATTACATATTTGTTCCCTGTGGTTTGGTTATTTTAACACTCTGAGTCCATTTTAAAATAATTATGGATTTGGTACCCGTGGTTTACACTTTATAACGCTCTGGATCCATAGAGTTAACTCCGTTTGATTTCTCTCCATTAAAGGGCCCATGTGCAGTGCATATGATGGGCATTTTTGTCTTTTGCCTACTTTTTTTATTTTTAATTAGAAACACAGGGACCAAACTGTAACTTACTCAATTATGTATTAAAAAATAACCAAAAAATCTAATTTATTCTTCTACAATTCAGAATCTTCACACGCCACCTCCCAACTTTCACTTTCACCTTACAAAACCCTAGCCTCCATCACAGCCCACCTCCACCACTAGCCACCGACGTCACCACCGCCCACCTCCATCACTAGCCGTCAACGTCACCACCGCCTACCTCCACCACCAGCCGACCTCCACCGTTGTCTACACCACACGACAGAACCACCGTCACCCACCAAAGGAGAGACCACCACCGCCAAACTATCCTCTCCCCCTGGTTGCTCCGATGAAACGACCATCGCCTACCTTTCCTCCTGCTTGCTCCAATGAAAACCCCTCCCCTTACACCATATCACCGGAGATCTGGGTTCTGGTTGTAGTGCAGGTCTTGAGATCTGAGTATATTTGGAATTGATAATTTGATATGTGACTTCATTTCCGAGGACTTCATCTTGGATTTATTTCTTCGTTTTCGTCTTCATTTTTTTAGATCTAGGTTTCTGTGGGGGAATGGTGGTTTTCATCTTGATCTTTTTAGATCTGGGTTTTGGTTTGGTTTTCATCTTATTTTTTTACCAAATCTCGTTCTAGAAGATATGTTTTCTGTTTGGTTTTGGGGAGGGTGAACGGTCAGGAATTTTACGGTGATCGGAGGGGAGGTGGCTGAGTAACGGTGGTTGGCGGGGAAGTGGTTGAGTAACGGTGGTTGGGCGGGAAGTGGTTGAGTTACGGTGGTCGGGTGAAGGTGGGTGGTGGTTAAGTTACGATGGTCGGTGAAGGTGGGTGGTGGTTGAGTTGCAGATGATGATGAAGAGTAAATTAAATGATTTTGGACGCCAGGGGTGGTGGTGGGTGGCGATGGCCGGCGGGAGTGAGGTGGTGGTGGCCGGCGGGAGTGGGGTGGTGGTGGGTGGACCGGTGGAGTGTATATATATATACAATACGTCAAATATATAATATAATATATTAAAAAATCAAATCAAAAGAAAACAAAAAAAATAATAGAAATTTAAAGAAATAATAAAAAGACTAAAATATCCTTATGGTCTAAGCAATTTAACAAAAATTTCAAACGGAGTTAATTCTATGGACTTAGAGTGTTATAAAGTGTAAACCACAGATATCAAGGCATTGTTTGGTAAAAATAAGTTAACTTATAAGTTAGCTTATAAGTCACCTTATAAGTCAAGTACATGTTTGGATGACCATAAGTTAGCTTATAAGTTAACTTATAAGTTAGCTTTTTGAAAAGCTACTCCCACCAACCTTTTGGTGACTTATGTGACTTTTTGTTTTTTTATTCCAAATATACCCTTGTTAAGTTTTATAGTATTAATTTTTAAACATGTCTTTTTTGTCATTTTACAGTCATAAGCTACCTTATCAGCTAGTTTTTGCCAAACACAACTTATTCATCAGCTAGCTTATCAGTCACTAGCTAGCTTATCAGTCATCAGCTAACTTATCAGTCATAAGTTAACTTATCAGTCAAAAGCTACCTTATCAGCTAGTTTACCAAACATAGCCCAAATCCGTAATTATTTTAAAAATGGATCCAGAGTGTTAAAACCACCAAGCCACAGGGACCAAATATGTAATTTACCCATTTGATTATTTTAAAATAGGAACCAAAAGTACAATAAAATGTAATTTATAGAGACCAAATATGTAATTTACCCATTTGATTATTTGTAGTTTAAAAGTACTCAATATGACCCGAATGAAAGTTAATGTTTTCTGTTTTCTATATAGTTTGTAAATGTAATTTTAAAAATATATTTTCCAAACAAAAATTGAATAAAAAATGTTAATATCCATTATATAATTTAAAAATATTATTCTTTATTCTCTTCCACACCACAGTTTGGAGTTTGGATAAGGCCAACGACCATTTGCAATTTTTCTTCCTACCTTCTTATTTAACCATTTCATTCTTCACTTACCCAATAATTTATGTTTATTATATGTATAGTACTTACTCAATTTATAAACATATGTATGAAATCAACTCCAATAACAATTTTATACGAAATTATTTATATGGGAATCTTCATAGGACAATGTTTGACATATTGTACTTTCTACTAATTAAGTCTTCCTTAAGTTATTGGTAGAAAACAAAATTATATAAGCTTATCATACCGATCTAGATCAATGAAAGATACACATTATTCTTATATTGTATCTTTATAGTATTCATGTTGATATATTTGGATTGTAAATCAATAAAATCGAGATTCATATCGGATAAATGAATTTGTATGCATATGCTACAAAAAAATGTAAATTTATTCGCATAATGAGATTATTAGGTATTTTTATTGGTTAGAGTGGTAATATTCTTTGTTAATTTGATATATTATGTTAGGATAGGATAAAAGGGGTAGGTTCATTAAAATGCTAACTTAGATAATGAAACATAAAAATGGTCGAATCACATATGATTCTTATACTGAAATTACATATAAAATTATATAATTCACACGACTTTAACACGCGATTAAGTCGCGACCAAAGTCACTCGTGTCCATCTTTTTGGCCAATAATTTAAAATTATATGTAATTTTGCACACGATGTTATTTTGTTAAATAGTTTTTTTTTGAAGGGTATTCGGGCCAAAGCCCGACCAATCCCCGGCAATTTTGAGGGTTAAACATGAACCCACTTAAATGTCCACATGCATGCGCACGAGAAGGCTCGAACTCTGTTAGGGCATAACCTCCCGAGCGATAACCAATCCGCCATAACACTGTTGACTGTTTTGTTAAATAGTTATCGTTCTTGTTTAAACATTTCTCTAAAATAAAAACCCACAATTATCAAATTTGAAATTAAGTTAATAAAAATATAGAATTAGGTTAAATGTCACTTACATTCCAATTTATTAAACATTAGTTATTCTATTTTAACTTTAAATAAAAGAGAATATTCTTTTTAGAATCCAATTCAGATATGGAATATACTATACAAAGAGTAGTGTTTGTTACCTATATGTTTTATTAGGCTACACGCACCGCGCACTCGGATTGGCAGCGGGCTTACCCGCCGAGCCCGCCGGGTAAGAGCGAGTTGGGTGTGTGGCTTTGGCTAGCCGCCGGGTTTGGGGTTTGGCGAGTATGGAGAGCCGTTGTTAAACGGCTCTTCCAACGGTAATATTCTTTATTTTTATTTTTTTCAAATCATTTATATATATATATATATACACCAATATAACAACTATACCACACTTTCATCTCAACTACATACATTTTCATCTCAATATACACCACTACTCTCTTCTACATACATCCACAATGGCACAACCCGATTATTGGAACGATTCATCATCCACGGATACCGACGAAGAGTGGGAACAAGATGTGCAAATGTTTGCGCATCTTGTCCAACAAGCAAACGCATCATCATCGATTCCTCGTTCGAAGGCCCCTAACATAGACAGGGGTCAAGTAAATGGGGCGACCTACAAGCACGGATATTATCTCGGGGATGGGATATATCCGGAATGGGCTACTTTTGTCAAAGCGTTTTCCTATCCAGAAGACGATAAATGCATTAAGTTTAAGGGAGCGCAAGAAGCGGCACGTAAAGATATCGAACGAACTTTCGGCATTCTCCCAAAACGTTGGAGTATAATCAAACAACCGGCTCGCATAACACTACTAGAAAAAAGGGCATCAGTGACGATTTTTTGTGACGGACTATTTCCGTCGCTAATTAGCGACGGATTAGCGACGGATTAGTGACGGAATAGGCCACGTCCATGTTCCGTCGCAAATCCGTCGCTAATTAGCGACTGAAATAGTCCGTCGCTAATTAGTGACGGATTTGCGATGGAATCAATTAAAAAATAAATAAATAATGAAATAATAAATTCCGTCGCAAATCCGTCACTAATTAGCGACGGATTAGTGACGAAATTAATTAAAAGATAAATAAATAATTAATTCCGTCGCAAATCCGTCACTAATTAGCGACGGATTAGTGACGGAATTAATTATTAAAATAAATAAAACTTGAAATAATTAATTCCGTCACTAATCCGTCGTTAATTACTGACGGATTAGTGACGGAATTAATTTTTAAATAAATAAAAATTGAAATAATTAATTCCGTCACTAATCCGTCGCTAATTAGCGACGGATCAGCGACGGAATTAGTTTTTGAAATAAATAAAAATTGAAATAATTAATTCCGTCACTAATCCGTCGCTAATTAGCGACGGATTAGCGACGGAATTAATTTTTGAAATAAATAAAAAAGGAAATAATTAATTCCGTCGCTAATTCGTCACTAATTAGCGACGGATTAGCGACGGAAACCACGTGTCCGTCACTAATCCGTCGCTAATTAGCGACGGATTAGTGACGGAATTTTTTTGTGTGTGTTTTATTCATTTTCTAAGGTTATATTTTGCTCACGTGTATAAATATTCATGTTATATATATATGTATGCATGTGTGTTGCTTGTTAGCGATGATTGATGTATATTAGTTAGTTGTTTGAACGATGTATATGTTGTGTGTATGTCATATCGATTATGAACCATGGATCAAGTTTGTAAGTGTCAAATTCATTAAGAGTCAACCAATACCTGTTATGTTGTAATATAGCTGAGTATCGATCATTCACAATATCCCATGCATGTATATACATACACGACCAAAAGACATAGCTAACATAGTTTATTTAGGGTTGCTACATCCTGTTTAATTGATCAAATTGAGCTTTAATGGATCTAATTTGACTTTGATCGATCTAGTTGCATTTTAATGGATCTAACGAACTTTGATCGATCTAGCTGCATTTTAATGGATCTAACGGACTTTGATCGATCTAGTTGCATTTTAATGGATCTAACGGACTTTGATTTATCTAGTTGCATCTTAATGGATCTAGTTGGGTTCAACGGATCTAATTGGACTTTAATAGATTTAATTGGACTTTGATCGATGTAGTTGGACTTTAATCAATTGAGTTGGGTTTTAATAAATCTAATTGGCCTTTAATTGATTAAGTTGGGCTTTAATGGATCTAATTGGACTTTAATCGACCAAGTTGGGATTTAATGAATTTAGTTGGGCTTTTAACGAATGTAGTTGGACTTTAATCGTTATACATGGGATTTAATGAACCTAAGTGGACTTTAATGGATCAAGTTGGCCTTCAACGGATATAGTTGGCCTTTAACGGATCTTGTTAGATTTCAATTGATATATCCGGGATTGGATCGATCTAGTTAGGCTTCAATTGATATATTTGGGATTGGGTCGATCTAGTTGGGCTTGAATTGATATATCTAGGCTTTGATCGATCTAGTTGGGCTTGAATTGATATATCTAGGCTTTGATCGATCTAGTTGGGCTTGAATTGATATATCTAGGGTTTGATTGATCTAGGTGGGCTTGAATTGATATATCTGGCCTTCGATCGATCTATTACTCGGTTTTCCATTTCTTTGAAGTTTTCTTTTAAACTTAACCGACCAACCCTATATTTACGGCTGGCAATCTCAAACATGAACCCGAAAAATCGACCTGAACCGAACACGAAACGAGTCGATACAAACCTGATTCAAAATTAAAATGGATATAAAATGGGTCGATACGAACATGACACGATTAACCCGAATTATTAAATAAACAATTAATTAATCTGATTAATTTTGTTGATTTGTGGTAGTGTGGTTGTGGGTTGCTTGAAAAACCAAATAATCTGATTAATTTTTTTGGGGTTTTTTGTCTTTGGGTTTATGATTGGAGATAGATTGAAACATTAACCTATAATTTTTAGTATATATGTGATGGGGAAAGTCAACACATGCTGTTGTTTATGCTCGACTTATAGTGAATGTTGAATTCCATGGGGTACATGGTTGGTACAATTATTATTCTTTTTCTTTCTTTCTATAGTTAACAACAACAATTAGTTTGTGATTATCTGGTAAATCCTAAATTGTAAGGGTTTATTGTCCAATTACGGAGCTTGGAGGATCACTCACCTCTTCCTGGCATTACTGTTGGTGATGTTGGGCTCAAGTTTGGAAATGGGGCATACAACACCATGGACAATGGGCTGTTACGATTTCATCATGTTCGTATCCCTAGGAACCAAATGTTGATGAGGTACGTAATTAATTAAGCTGCTTGCCTCAGATCAGATGAGATGAGATGTATTGTATTGGTTTTTATCATGCATAAATGTGATGTATATGTTTTTTTATGCTTATATATAGGGTATCACAGGTGAGCAGGGAAGGAAAATACATGCAATGTGATGATGTTCCTCGGCAACTGATTTATGGGACTATGGTGTCTGTTCGACAAACAATTGTTGCTATGGTTTCCAGAACTTTATCACGTGCAGTTTGTATTGCTACAAGATACAGTGCTCTTCGTAGACAACACTCCTCCTCCTCACTAGTACCTTGTTTCCTTCCTTCCTTCCTTCCTAAAGAAATTAACTCTCATCTCAAGTGTGTTGGGCCTTGACTAATTAATTGTTTGTTTGTATAAACTTAATTAGATGATTGATTACCAAAGTCAGCAAAGTAGACTCTTCCCTTTACTGGCTTCTGCTTATGCTTTCAAATTTGTGGGTGAGTGGTTAAAATGGTTGTACATGGAGACTAAACCTGAAATTAAGAGCCTCTAGGCACATCATCTTACATCAGGAGACTAAACACTCTGCTTCACAATAATTGTCTTGTTCAAACAGGTATATACCTACTACAAGTGCTTAATTGAATTCAACCATATTATTTAATTTGTTGGACTTGGATTTAATAATTTACATGCACACTTAATATATAGAAATTAAGCTATGGTCTTTGAATGGACTTTTCTTAAACCTGAAATTAATTTAAGGGCATGGATGGATGGATGGATGCAGGTGAGGATTGGGTAAAGGGTGATAGGATAGTAGAAGCATTTGAAGCAAGGGCTGTCAGGATGGCTGTTACATGCACTCAACACTTGGCCAAGTTTCAAGATCCTGAACAAGATAGGTATATATATATATATATTATATATATATATTTGCCCAATAACAATAATGGTTAAAAAGAGTATTAATTTGTTTAATTAGTTAAGGTCCATGCTTGTTTCATTAGGTTTTTCAGAACTGTCAGCTGATTTAGTGGAGGTAATTTTTATGGTTTATGTTTCATATCCATTCCTAGGTATATATTTAGAGGTATGTTTTATGGTTCTTTTTATATCTGCTCATGCATTTCTTAATACTTGGTCATGATTTGGTGGTTCCTGCATTATACAAATCGAATATATATATATATATGTATGGGCTGTTATATGTATTTGTTAATGGTTTCCTCCTTTCTTTAGCTTATTTTTATGATTCTGATTTTATTTGTGTATTGTGTTTACAGCTAGCCATATCACAAGTCGTTCATGATCAAGAATAGGCCTATTTCTCATTGGATTCTCATGAAGACCGACAACACCATCAGGTATTAAAGACTGGTATAGTGCATAATAAGCAGGGTTCAGTTCTGGAGTCTTTAGTTGAATTTCAGTCAAACATGCAGAATGACAACATAGTTCATTCCATGAAGCTGCTCATGGTTTATAAATGCAAATGGTTTATTTTTTGTCGTTTGCACATTTGTCGTTTGCACTTTAATTAGGTTTATTTTTTGTCGTTTGCACATTTGTTGCCTTATTGCTTCAAAAAATGCACGATCGTTTTAATTATGTGATATGTTTTATGTCATATTAGTTTCGTTTTGGTTTTCTGTATTGATTTTGGATTGTTATCGAATTCTGGAAATGAGATTTTGTATATAGGATGTTTTTTTGTTTTTCATTTATTTTTTTATTATTTTTTTTAAATTTAGCGACGGATTAGCGACGGAAATTCCGTCGCTAAAGGTATTTTAAATTAAATAAAATTAAAATAATATCCGTCGCTAATCCGTCGCTGAAAAGCATCCGTCGCTGATAAGCCGTCGCTAATCCGTCGCTGATAAGCCGTCGCTAATCCGTCGCTATTTTGGTCCGTTGCTAAATCCGTCGCTGAAAGTGTTCGTTGCTAATCCGTCGCTAATCCGTCGCTGAAAGTGTCCGTGGCTGATCCGTCGATGATATCCGTCGCTGAGCCGTCGCTGAAACTTTCTTCCACGCGACCAACAGCAACGGAGCATCAACGACGGATCAGCGACGGATCCGTCCTTTAGCGACGGATCCGTCCTTTAGCGACGGATCAGCGACGGATAATTCCGTCGCTGAAGGCCGTTTGTTTTGTAGTGAATGGAGATACCTACGATGAGCAACATTATGTACGCGTGTATCATATTACACAATATGATACTCGAAAACAAAAACAAGGCCATTTGTGTTGTCCCGAACGATCTTTCGGATCCACCTAACCCGCAACTCACTGAGGAGCAACGTATGGTGAATATTTTCTAAGTGAGAAACTCAACTATTTACCATAATATTCGAGCGGATTTAGTGGAACATATTTGGAACCTCGATATTGATTTTTAATTTTTTATTAATGTTATGTAATTTTTATTAATATTAGAATTTTTAAATTATTTTTAACAATATTATTTATTTAATTATATTATTTAATTAAATAAAATAAATAAAATAAATTGAAAAGTGAGAGGGTTGGAAGGGTTGGGTGTGTGTTGTAGAGGGTAAAGAGAGGGTTGGGATAAAGCTGATGTGGCAGTTGATGTGGCAATCAAAAAGTGAGTGGATTCAGTGATTTCAGTGGATTGGGTGCAGGTAGCCTTACATATTTGTTAATTATGATTAATATGTCCTCCTACTTAACTTATTTAATAGAAAAATCTAATAAAATTAGTAATAGAAATCTAGTGTGCTGCAAACAGCAATAATGTAACTTATAGATATTTAAAAATAAAAACCCATAATGTTAGAATACATAAGCTACAAGGACCAATCTTGTTTTATTTACTGTAACTTCAATAAACATATTTAATTGTGTAATAAGAAATTACTTAAGAATCTATAGTTTATAAGTTGTTTAATTTAAATAAGAGTAAACTACAATTTTGGTCCCTGTGGTTTATCGATTTTTTTGAAAGTGGTCCTTAAGGTTTCATAATTCAAGAAATGGTATCTGTGGTTTGAGTTTTGCTTTGAAAATGGTCCCCGGCCACTAACGACGTTAAAAACCTTCGTTAGTGCCAGGGGTATTTCCGTCCAACCATGGTTTATCTCTTATTTTGCAATTGTTTTTTATTTTTCTTATTTTTGTATAAAATCCATCAAAGTACAGGGACCATTGTGTAATTAACAATAAAAAAGGATTGCCCTTCTCCGATCACCTTCTCCGGCGTTCCTCCGGTCACCTTCTCCGGCAATCCTTTGGTCACCTTCTCCAATTTCACACAAACAACAAACACACACACATACCATACACATACAAAAAAAAAGAGGCACACCCACTTTGAGTTAACCACAACCATCTATCATCACCATACCCATCTGTAAAAAAAAACCCACCACAGAAATGAAAAAGGACCAGATGGGTTTTCAATTGAGTTTGCCGTAAAAAAACCACCACAAAGAAGTGTAAAGAACCCATTGATTTCAATTGGGTATGCTTTTGATTTTGGTTAAATGGATTCATCTGAATGATTAAAAAAAACCCCACAGATACATACATATAACATACATACACACACATACATATATGGGTTGCAAATTAAACAACCCCTAAACATACACACATATGTCTATATAATACATATGTATATATATATAACCCAAAGTTTCTTAATGTGTTTGTTCAAGGGCAATTGATATTATTGCCAATGGAGATCATAAACCAAATCAAGCACTCAATGGCTTACATAACCAAAATGAAATAAAAACACATTTTATCAAACACTTGGTGTGCATGATTTAACAAAATGGGAGATGTAACAAGAATTTCAATTTCAATATCATAAACCACAATTTCAGCACAATTCCCCCAAATTACACAAATTACAACCTCAAACACAAACAAAACTAGTGAATCTGTCCGATCTTAAACCCAAAACCCATCAAAATTCACTAACTAGATAAGTAAAAAGCTAGATCCAAGTCAAGAACACCATCAAACCTAGTCAAAACCCAAAAGGGAGCAGATGAGTTCTGAAAAGTTATAAAAGCTTGAGTTCGACGACAGCAGGTGGTGGTGGTCTCGTACGTCGCCGGCGACAACAAGTGGTGGTGGTCTCGTACGTCGCCGGCGAGAGCAGGTGGTGGTGGTGGTCTCCTACGTTGTCGACGAGAGTAGGTGGTGGTAGTGGCTCGTACGTCCTTGGCGAGAGCAGGTGGTGGTCGTGGTCGCGTTCACCACCGGCGACAGCAGGCGGTGGTCGTGGTCGCGTTCCCCCAGGCGACACCAGGCGGTGGTCGTGGTCGCGTTCCCCCCGGCGACACCAGGCGGTGGTCGTGGTCGCGTTCGCCGCCGACGACACCAGGCGGTGGTCGTTGTCTCTTAGGTTTGTTTTTCTTTTGTGATTTAGTATCTAGCAATCAATAAAAGTTTGGTTGGAAGGTTTTCTGGGTTTTTGGTTGAGTATCCAGCAAGAGAGAGGAAGAAGATTGAGAAGAATGAAGAAAGAGAAAAAAGATAATTACATATAGGTCCCTATGTTTTTATTGGTTTATAAATATAAGAAAAACAAAAGAAAACTATAAAAAAAGATAAAATATGGTTGGACGAAAATACCCTTGACACTAACGATGAAAATAGACGGGGTTAGTGGTCAGGGACCACTTTCAAAGCAAAATTCAAACCACAGGTACCATTTCTTGAATTATGAAACCTTAGGGACCATTTTCAAAAAAATCGATAAACCACAGGGACCAAAATTGTAGTTTACTCTTTAAATAATAATATTTGGAAAACATATCAAAAATTACCTTATATCAATAAATTCAAATCATAAACTTTAAATGAAACTTTAACATATGGTTTTAAAAAAATCAAATCAAAATATATTCAATTTCCTGTCCAAACTATTTCTGAATTATGTATGGACATATTTTATACTTGGTTTCAATCCAAATCAACATAATTGTCATATCAGCACCATATTAGCTTCTTAATATTTTACCTAAACCAACCCAAAACATAATTTATATTCAACCCAACTTTACCCACACTTTTATTTTATTAAATAACTAATAAAGAAAACAAGAAAAAATAATAAGAGAGAGAAAGCAAAGAGAGAGAGAGAGAGAGAGAGAGGGAGAGGGGTGAGGGGGTGGGGGTTGCCTCTCGGGCTTCGGCTACTGGAAACCGAAAGGGATAGGGGCTGCTAGAAACGAAGCAACTACGATGGTATTGCCGATGAATCCGATGAACTCAACACCAAAGTCGAAGCCTTTAGCAAGGATGGCCTAATACATTTGACTTTTAAATATAAAAAGTGAATTACATATTAGGTTCCTGTGGTTTGGGCATTTTAACAGTTTGGGTCCCTAAAATAAAATATCTATGGATTTCGTCCTTGTGGTTTGCATTTCATAACGATTTGGGTCCCTAAGTTTAACACTGTCCAAAAGTGAGCCGTTAGCCCCATCATGTGCACGACACATGATGGGCATTTTAGTCATTTCACCTATTTTTTTTATTTTCATTTAAATAATAGCGACCAAATATGTAACCTTTCTTCATCAACCAACTTCTCCACCATTATCTTCGTGAAACTTTTCCACCCATTTGCACCATTAATTACCACCACCCATTTCCACCATTAACCACCACCACCCATTTCCACCATTAGTTACCACTCACCACCAAGACCACCAACACCAACCACTATCCACCACCCATCATCAACACCGGTCCACCACCACCACCACTACCCACTTTACTAACCACTACCACCACCATCACAATTTACTAAAGAAAAATCATCAGATGCCACTGCCTGCTTCAAAAATGTAACGTTGCCGCTGCCTGGTTCCATCAGCGCCACCACCTGCTTTCGTCTCCGCCGCTCTTGCTTCCATTGCCGACGCCACCGCTGCCTGGTTCCATCAACGCTACCACCTACTTCTGTCGCTGCCGCCACTGTGGTTTGCTTCCGTCACCGCCGTCTGCTTCCCATCGAGCATCTCCATGCCACTACCGCTTTCGTTTTTGGCTTGATTTAGGGTTTCTAAATTTGATTTAGGATTCTTGATTTATTCTTTATTTCGGGATTTTGATTTTGGGTTCCTAAATTTGATTTAGGGTTTTTGGTGGTGGTGATGATGGGTGGTGTTGGTGGTGAGGGGTGGTGGTCTTGGTGGTGAGTGGTGGTGGTAATTAATGGTGGAAATGGAGATGAAGGGTTGGTTTGCTGGAAAAGGGGATAAAGATGAAATTTTTATTTTGTTTTTTTCTTTATGTTTTATTAATACATAATAGGGTTAATTACATATTTGGTCTCTGTTATTTTAACTGAATAAAAAAAATAAGTGAAATGAGCAAAATGCCCATCATGTGCCATGCACATGATGGGTCTAACAGACCAAAATAGACGGCATCCATTTCAGGGACCCAAATCGTTATGAAATGCAAACTACAAGGACGAAATCCATAGATATTTTGTTTTATGGACCCAAACTGTTAAAATGCCCAAACCACAGGGACCTAGTATGTAATTCACTCAAATATAAATTAATTTTGTAATTCAAGGTTTTATTTCTTTTAAACTTTTTATAGCTACACTTAACTAATTGTCTACTTATCATTATTATCTCTTAACATCACTTATCATCATCTATCATCGAGTTAATTACATTTTTGGTCCCTGTGGTTTGGTGATTTTAACACTCTGGGTCCATTTTTAAAATAATTACGGATTTGGTATCTGTGGTTTACATTTTTTAACGCTTTGGATCCATAGCTCCTAACTCTGTTTAGTTTTTTGTTAAATGGCTTAGACCATAAGGGTATTTTCGTCTTTTATAAATTCTCCAATTTTCTATTTTGTATTTTCGTTTCTGTTGATTTTTCTAATATACTAGATATATTATACACACACGTAATTTGCTATAATATATATCAAAATAAATATAAATCAATAAAAAGTACTTTATCCTCATCTTCTTCTTAGGGGGTGATAACACCAAAATTATACATGTTTTGGTCGTACTTAATCGCTTGAATTTACCCCGTTTCTCACCCATTTCTGATCTGATTACTCATGTTTTGGGCTGATTCTTACTTTTGTAGGTTTTGGAGGCCGTGGAACGGAAAAGTACGAAAAAAGGCGAAAAAGCGTGGAAATTGGACAAACTCAACTCAGAGGGCACTTAGCGTTCGCGAAGATTCAAGTCTGGCGCCGCAAAGTGTGTAATTTCTAGAATGTTCATGCTTTTCACTGACTTCGCGTTGGTTTTAAAGATTCTTGCGCCGCGAAGTAGGCAAAGACCCTTGACGGAAGATTCCAGAACTTGCCAAAAAAGGAAAAATAGGGTTGAATAAGTGTCTCGCGCCGCGAGACTGCCGCCTCGCGATCGCGAAACGAGCTCCGAATTGCCTTTTAAATATTGATCTCCTGCTTCAGTCCAAAAATCATCACCAATATCTTTTGTCTGGAAAAATCATATCTTTAATCTTCCATCTCAGTCTTAGTTTAGTGAGAGAGAGAGAGAGAGAGAGAGAGAGAGAGAGAATTGTGCCGATACGCTACTAGTTTGGTTCTCAATCATCTGTTGTTGTACGGTCGGTATAATGTATGTTTCTATTACTTTGTTTGCTGTTTTAGTTATGATTAGTGAGTAGTACTTTTAGTGGTACTTATTGTGGTAGATGAACCTTGTGGATGATGTTTTTATGATTTAATTGATTAATGGTTTGTTATTGGTTTGTTGAGTGTGATTTTATGGTTCCGGTTTGATTCGTATTGTATGGATATTTGAATTCGTTGGTTGGGTGTATCTGTTTGACCTAGATAGATAGACTCCAATAGGTTAATCAACCTTTCTTGACCTTCACTTCGGTAACCCGGAGAGTTGTGTTAGGTGGTTAGCTCGGACCAAGAGCAGCCAGATAGTAGAATTCCGTGCAATAGTGATAGAATTGGGTAATTGGTACTAGACTGCCTGACAATCAGTTTATGTATTAGCACCAGGAAGACCAACCTAGTTGACAACCGTAATGATCGCATGTTAGGGTGTCCATGACTTAAATTCCTACAATAACCAATACAACCATACTAGTTAGGATTATTAGTCTATATAACTTGACCGTTCCCAGTGCTAGATACGATACTTGGACTTTCCTACACTATATTACTCGCGATCAGGTACGCTTGCCTGTGAATGTGGTAATTGTGGTTAGGCTTTAGAGGTTAAAACTTGTGTCGCTTTCTATATATTATATTTACCGCATCAAGTTTTTGGCGCCGCTGCCGGGGAACGGTAGTTGTTAGATTTTTAGTCTTTATTGGTTTTGTTAATCGATCCTTGTGAGGGATTTCATCCCTTGCAAGTTTTTCGCTTTTTAGTTTTTAGTTAATTGTTTTTATCTCTTTGTTTCCCGCAAGTTGCCCGTAATCGTTTGTTGTGGTTTCAGTCACCACGGAACTGTTAGAGGCATTTGAGGAACCGGAGAGGGAGTTCAGAAAAAGAAACAAAAAGAAATCAAAAGCTAACAAAGTTCGACCGCGAGCTTTGAATTTCGAAATGGGAGACGATGCGCCAATGTGGACCGCCCGGAGGACCGCTCCGACAGTACCTACCAATCCGATCACGAAGTCGGACTTAAACAAGAAGATCACGGGGAAGCTCCTTCACATGATCAAGGATCTTACCTTCGACGGGAAAAACGATAGCAATCCTATCGTACATATGGAAAACTTCATGGATATTTGTGATTTGTTCAAAACCGAGGAAGGCCGAGATGATGCGATTCGTCTTCGAGTTTTTCCTCTTACACTCACCGGAGAAGCAAAAGCTTGTTTACGATCCTTGGAACCGAGTTCGATCACCACTTGGGAAGGACTCCGCTCAAAGTTCCTTTCCCGATTTTTCCCACCATCCAAAATCGATAAGCTACGAGCCGAAATCCGATCCTTTCGACAAAATGACGAGGAGACGATGTCCGAATCATGGGAGCGATTCAAACACCTTCTAAATCCGTGCCCGAGTCACGGATTAAGTAAGAGTGAGCAAGTCCAAACTTTCTATAGTGGACTTGGTTATTCTTCTCGAGCTACATTGGATTCATCCACCGGAGGTGTATTCATGTACAAAACTCCCACGGAAGGGTATAAGCTTCTCGAGGACATGCTGATTCACAACATAGATTGGAGGATGGATAAGCGCTTGCAAATTCCGAGAATGGCTGGGAAAATCTCAACCGACTTCGACACATCTGATGAATTAGCCGCAATGAAAGACCAACAAGTAAAGTTTGAACGTAAAATTGAGGAACTAATTAAATCTGTTCATGCTTTGCAGGTTGGATGTGAGGAGTGCAAAGGGCCACACCTAACGAAAGATTGCCCGAACCGTCCAATGATGTCACCCGAAGAGGTACACTACCTCAATGGAGGTGACTACCAAGGGAGGTGGAACAACAACCGTAACTTTATCCCGAGACCTCCTGGATTCTTTGCACCAAACCAACAAAATCAACGAACGGAGGGAGAGCCGCGTGTTTCCATCGAGGACCGACGCATCCAATTCATGGATGCACAAAAGAAGATCAACGATGAGGTAGGTTCGTTTTTACGTAACCATCAAAGTACAATCCAGAATTTGGAAATGCAGGTTGGTCGTATCTCGCAATTGCTAAGTGAAATGACTCAAGGGGAGCTACCAACGCAAACCCAAGTCAACCCCAAGGTGGATAACGCAAAGCCAATGCTTATGATAGCCGGGGAACCATCCAAGAAGAAGTGGACCGATATCTACACAAAAAAGTATGTAGAGATCGATAGTGGAAGTGAACCCGACTATGTCACGGACTATGATTCGGAGGGGTTCACGATATCATTCGAGCATCTAGGACTCAAAGGACCCATTTCCTTGAGCGATGACGAGGAGGAAGATGGTAAGCAAGGTGGATACGCGGAGTTCATGATTCCAAAGAAGGACAAAGGTAAAGAGAATGAGAAGGTGGAGGAAGACGTGCTCACCTACAGTGCCCCTATCAAGCATGACCCGGGAAGTTACAGTTTACCTATTTCATCTTCTAATTTTAGTGGTTTTGCTTTGATAGATACAGGTGCTTCACTTAACATGATGCCTGTTTCTTATTGTAGGAAATTCAGGATTAAGAAGCTCACACCAACGGATTACCAATACCGAGGGATAAACGGATACATGACTACACCGTTGGGGATAGCGGAAGGAGTTCCGATACGCATCGGAAATTTCGTCTACTACACAGACTTCGTCATAGCCAAACTCCTGAAGGATACGGAGATTCCAGTTATTCTTGGGAGATCTTTTCTACATACCGCCCAAGTGAACGTCGATATGCGCAACCAAGTATCAAGCTTGGGGTATGGAGATAAGAGAATCTACTTCAATCCCGATGGAGAGCCGGTCACCCATCTCGATTAACCTTATAAGGACCCTTCTCAAGCTTATAAGAAGGACATTGGCCGCCCATTACTTCCTCACGAGCACATGAAGAAAACGGAGGACTATCCAAACCCGATACACCAAAAGAATGAATCACCTAACGGGTCGGGACCCTCCAAGAAGGAGTATAGAAAGAAGAAGGGCTCGTCAGCCCGACTAGCCAAGAAATGAGCTGAAAGTGGGGTCGAGCTCTAGACCCATTAAAAAATGAAGCGCTTCTCGGGAGGCAACCCGAGCATTTTCTTTTCCTTTTCATTTTTCGTATTTTCGTGTGTGTTTTTACTGATATTTTTGTTTGTTATTGCTTAGGTAACCATACGAAGGGGATAAAAACCAAAAACGAGCAAATCCGACGCGTAACGAAAAATTTTGAAAATTGGATTCAGAGAGCTTTTCACGATCGCGAGCTTTTAAGCTTGGCGACGCGAAATCAGCCTTCCTTTGATATCAGGTAAAATTTTCGATCTTCGCGGCATGAAGGTGCAATTTCGCGGCGTGAAATTTAAAAATTAGGGTAAACTTTTCGAAAACCGTTCACTTCGCGACGCGAAGTCTTTTGCTTAGCGGCGCGAAGTTGATGCAGGCGGGTTTAAAACCCTTCTTATTCACTTCTTCAAAGTACAAAACCCTAAATTCTCTCTAGGTGCCGCGACATTCCTTCACGAACCTGCGAAAATCGAATATCTTGAGCATCAATTTCGTCATGCATGGCTTCAAAGGTATGAATCCTAACTTGATTTCGTTGGATTAAATAGCTTTGGTGAGATTTGACCTTATATTTGGGCATCAATGGTGTTTTCATGCTTTCATAGATTTAAGCTTTCTCTTGAAGCTCCTTTGTTTGATTATTGCTATTGTTTGATGCATGCTATGAGCTTTGATTGCAATTTCGTTTTAGCATGTAAATTGATTGTTGAATCTAGTTGAATATGCTTTGATGTTAAGTGTGGGGATTTTGCACCAAAATCCCCCACTCTTGTTTAACTATCTAGATTTGTTCTTGTTGGAAACTTGACTAAAAGTTCAAGTGTGGGGATGTTACACACCCCCTTTGATTTGGATTTTCACGCATGCATTCGTTAGATTGAACTTGTTAGTTATGGAGGTTTTGTCTTGTTGGAATAAGCTAGTTTGGAATTTTGTCTTGCATTCGTCGATCACATCTAGCTAAGACAATTTTATTTTGATTTTTGTAGAGACAAAAGACCCGTTCGTCGACCTCCACCACTCCCACTTTCCGTGCACCGGATGGGAGCCATGCATTCACCCACTTTATGAACGATCCCACGTTGAATGCTCCGAAGCGTAAGGAGTACCGGGACATAGTTAATCGGCTTGTACCCCGACAAATTTTCGTGCCGAGGAGAGTTGATTGGAATCTTCTTCGATCCATGGGTGTTGAGAACGATATTAAGGCGATACTCGAGAAGCACGCCTACGATGAAGATGGCATCGAGTACTACATTTGCCATGCTTGGGAGCGTGTCTTTGACATCGCCGAGACCCTCTATCGCGAGCTTATCATTGAGTTCGTGGCCACTTTCCGTTTCGATGCCGAAAAGGCCCTTGAGGAGTTCTACCAACCATGCATGTCATTCAAGCTCGGTGGAGTTTCGAGATCACTCTCATTGACCGAGTTTGCCGTTGCTTTGGGGATCTATACCCAAAATGAGGTCGATGCCCCCGGTTTTGTGGAGTACATGTGGGCTAGCGATAAGAGGCAAGACGGTTTTGATCCTCGTCTAGCTTGGGCGATTCTTGGAGATGGTGATTATGGCAACAATCTCAAGGTTAAGGGTTTTCTCTCGTCTTCGGACCGACTTCTACACCGTATGCTTGTTCACGCGGTGAACGCCCGTTCCTCAAGTGAGGAAAAGGTCTCGTCTTATGACCTTTGGCTTCTCGAGCGACTCTCTACGCAAGACAAATATCCGAACGCCCCGTACATCATTGTCGTGCAAATCGCTAAGGCGAGTGGTTATCGAGAGGGAAGTCGAATGGTTGGCGGACAATACGTCACCCTCCTCGCCAAGCACTTTGGTATCTTAACCGATGGTGCTATTTCTTCGATGACGAGCCTTGGTGAAATGGGTTTGATCGACATGGACCAACTCCGTGGAATGGGGATAGCGATGGTGGATCATTTGATTAGTGGAGATCGGAACTTGTGGACTTCAAATCCGCAATCTTATGGGACGAGGAGATCGACTCGAAGCACGCAAGAGCCCGGTAGCACAAGTGGGGTGAATGAGGGAGAACAACCGGCGGATTGGACGGCGTATTCGGGGTATCAAGATTTGAGTACCCGCCTCATCATCAACACATGGAGTACAACACCACGGAGGCTCTCCACCAAGCAAATTGGCAAAGTGGAGTGATGAACCAAATGGCCTCCCATTTTGGTATTGAGCCGAACACCGCTTATGTTCCATCACCGTTTTGGCCGTTCTCCGAGGACACACCGCCCGGTTTCCCTACTTTCGAGGATTGGCGCAACCAACCTCGTGGCCCTTATTGATCTCTATCTCTTTTATCTCTCTTATTCGATATGGTCGTCTAAACAACTTTATTTCTGCTTTTGTTTGGTTTGTTTGGTTTGAATTTTTTTTTATTTTTGTTTGGATTGTTTAGGATGCTTTTAATTGTTTGTTTTAGTTTGGTTTATTTTTATTTTGTTCTTTTTACTTTTTCTTTTTTTTTTTCCTTTTGGTAATAGATACAGCAGTTTATGATTTTGCACCGAGCATGATTCCGGAATATTCTCTCTCAGATCAGATCACGTCACATAACCCAGGAAGTTTCTCTTTTTCCAATTACCCCTTAATTGTTTTGATTGTTGCATTGAGTACACTGCAAATTTTAAGTGTGCGGAGGGGGTTATGTAGACTTATCTGTTTAAATGGGTTCACTTGTTGCTTTTTGAATTGTCGTTTTTCAAATTTTTGAAAGCTTTGAGACTTGACCCCAAATTTTTTTCGAAATCTGAGATTGTTTTTGGGACTTAGTTGCTTGTGTAGGAGAACACTAATGAGATTACTTGAGTAAAAAGATGCCTTGGAATACCAATTACCATGAGTGCCTCACCCAATTCCTTTGAGAGATTGAGCCTAATTGTTTATTCATTTCGTGAGGAATACCGACTTTGACCCAAGGTAGAACTTGTCACTTTGAATGCTTGTCGAGACCACATAAGAGAAGTATTTATCACCATTGCACTGATAGAGGCCTTCGTTTTTAACCCTTTTAGCCTTCGTTAGATAACCTCATCTTAAGGTTATTTAATTTGCCTAGCCGAATTTTTGAAAGTGTTCAACTTTAACACTTTAACCCTTGGAACCATTTTGAGCCTTAACCTTTCATTTCTTTACCCACGTTACCATATATCCCTTTAGCCTATTTTTTTTATCTATCTTTTGGCTGTAACTTAAATTCGAGAACTTGAGATGTTGTGATCCATATTTTTCATATCTGACAAATAAAGAGGGATTGATTTTGAGCGAAAAAGAAAAGAAGAAGAAAGCAGTGACTCAAAGAAAAGAAAGAAAGAGATATCAAAAGAAAAGAGTCAAAGTTAAAGAAAAGAAAATGAGCAAAAGAAAAGAAAAAAAATTCGAGCCACAAATAAGCAATATGCTTAGGCCGATACTAAAAGAAAAAGAAAGAAAGAAAAGCTCATCCCTGAAAAGAGTGCATACTTCCAAAAGTCAGATTTTGCTTAAAAGTGTTGGATCATTACTGATTGAGTTTCTCGATTTTTGTTGCAATCTTAGTCACTTATATATCCTTTATCCTACCCTTTACCCTTAGCCTAACATTACAACTCTAAAGTCCTCTTGACGGTTGACAACTTCTCAGTGGTGGAGATTAGATTTGGTGAGAAGCTTATGCATGCAGGGATTAGTCGAGTATTGGTGTGATCACTTCTTATACATACACTTTTACCTCCGAGAGATACACTTTAAATTGTCATTCATACTTTGTGAGGGTAAAAGGTTGATCTTGGTATTCGATTGCTTGGTATATCTTGTTCTTGTGTTCGACTGTGTGAGTAGTCTTTGTTCTCTTAGATGATCTTGGGAGGAGATAATTTTGGCGTTATTTTTCTTATCTTTCAGTCTTTTGATTGAGGACAATCAAATCTTAAGTGTGGGGATTTTGATAACACCAAAATTATACATGTTTTGGTCGTACTTAATCGCTTGAATTTACCCCGTTTCTCATCCATTTCTGATCTGATTACTCATGTTTTGGGCTGATTCTTACTTTTGTAGGTTTTGGAGGCCGTGGAACGGAAAAGTACGAAAAAGGGCGAAAAAGTGTGGAAATTGGACAAACTCAACTCAGAGGGCACTTAGCGTTCGCGAAGATTCAAGTCTGGCGCCGCGAAGTGTGTAATTTCTAGAATGTTCATGCTTTTCACTGACTTCGCGTTGGTTTTGAAGATTCTCGCGCCGCGAAGTAGGCAAAGACCCTTGACGGGAGATTCCAGAACTTGCCAAAAAATAGAAATATAGGTTTGAATAAGTGTCTCGCACCGCGAGACTGCCGCCTCGCGATCGCGAAACGAGCTCCGAATTGCCTTTTAAATACTGATCTCCTCCTTCAGTCCAAAAATCATCACCAATAATCTTTTGTCTGGAAAAATCATATCTTTAATCTTCCATCTCAGTCTTAGTTTAGTGAGAGAGAGAGAATTGTGCCGATACGCTACTAGTTTGGTTCTCGATCATCTGTTGTTGTACGGTCGGTATAATGTCTGTCTCTATTACTTTGTTTACTGTTTTAGTTATGATTAGTGAGTAGTTCTTTTAGTGGTACTTATTGTGGTAGATGAACCTTGTGGATGATGTTTTTATGATTTAATTGATTAATGGTTTGTTATTGGTTTGTTGAGTGTGATTTTATGGTTCCGGTTTGATTCGTATTGTATGGATATTTGAATTTGTTGGTTGGGTGTATCTGTTTGACCTAGATAGATAGACTCCGATAGGTTAATCAACCTTTCTTGACCTTCACTTCGGTAACCCGGAGAGTTGTGTTAGGTGGTTAGCTCGGACCGAGAGCAGCCAGATAGTAGAATTCCGTGCAATAGTGATAGAATTGGGTGACTGGTACTATACTGCCTGACAATCAGTTTATGTATTAGGACTAGGAAGACCAACCTAGTTGACAACCGTAATGATCGCATGTTAAGGTGTCATTGACTTAAATTCCTACAATAACCAATACAACCATACCTTTGGCAAAGTTTAAATCATCTACTTGGGGAGTCGTTATACCATGATAAGTACTACTGTTTTCTTTTATAAAAGTTTAAATCAATTTCTTTTTGCTTCTTAGTTAATTAGTAGTTTATTAGTTGTCTTTTAGTTAATTAAACTATTTTTCTAAAAACCCCCATAGCTCTAGATTAATTAAACTAGTTAGGATTATTAGTCTATATAACTTGACCGTTCCTAGTGCTAGATACGATACCTGGACTTTCCTACACTATATTACTCGCGATCAGGTACGCTTGCCTGTGAATGTGGTAATTGTGGTTAGGCTTTAGAGGTTAAAACTTGTGTCGCTTTTTATATATGATATTTACCGCATCAGGGGGTAATTCTAACAAAACCCTAGACCATCTTCTTAGATTTCTAGCCGCCTCCATCATTAACCAATAACCACCCATCTTCGCAATCGTTTCACCACAGTCGCCTCCACCATCAGCCACCCGCCTCCAGAATTGTCTTCACCACGAGCCGCCATCTCCACCATCGTCTTCACCACCCGCCGGCGACTTCACCTACAGTTACATCATATAGTAACCGGAAAAAACACATGGAAACACCCCAACAACCTATCGCCACCGCCTCCCCACCACCGGCGACTTTTTCTTGGTTCAACACCCGACCACCGGCGACTTTTCTTGGTTCCACCATCTTGAACTCCGATGAACAAACTCTCGAACGGTATCAGATCTGGGTTTCCATTTAAAGGTTTTTATTTTGAAAGTTTTGATTTGTGAAAATAGATGGTGGCAACGGTAGGTGGTGGATGTTGGTAGTGGTGACGGTGACGGTGGTGTAGCTGGTGGGTGGTGGTAATGGTGTTGGTGGGTGGTGGTGGTAATGGTGTTGGTGGTAATGATGGTGGCCTAAAGAAAAATAAAGTTCATTTAAGGTTTTTTTCAGCTTGATTTTGGGGTTTTTTGATATAAAATTTTGAGATTGATTTTACTTCCAAATTGGTGGGTGGTGGTGATGTTGATGATGGTGTTGGTAGTGGTGGGTGGTGGGTGGTGGTGTTGGTGGTGGTGGGTGTTGGTGGTGGTGGGTGTTGGTAGTGGTGGGTGGTAGGTTGTTGTTGATGATGGTGTTGGTGGTGGTGGGTGTTGGTAGTGATGGGTGGTGGGTGGTGGGTGGTAGGTTGTTGTTGTTGTTGGTGGTGGTGGTGGTGGTGGTGGTAGGTTGTTGATGGTGGTAAGTTGTTGGTGGTATTTGTTGTTGATGGTATTTAGTGTTGGTGGTATTGGGTGTTGAAAAATATGCAAAATCAAATTAAGGAGAAAACTTTAATTAAAAATTAAGAAAATATGAAAAGACTAAAATACCCATGTACTAAATCCATTTAATAGAAAAAGTTAACGGAGCTAACATTTATGGACCTAAAGTGTTATAAAGTGTAAACCTCTTGAACCCAGCGTGTTATAAAATGTAAACCACAGGTGTCAAATCCATAATTATTTTCAAAATGGATCCAGAGTGTTAAAAACACCAAACCACAGGGACCAAAAATGTAATTAACTCTCTATCATCATTCTTAAAAAATCATTCATTATCCAATTGATTATGTATTATAAAAAAAATGAATTTATAAGATATTTAAAGTGTTTAAAACTGAGTTTTTGTTATATTGCTTTCCAAAAAAAATGTTTAAGCATCTTAATAGAGTATTTCATAGAACTCTATTTTATCCAACCAAAAAAGAAAGCGTCTATTTAAAAGTGTCACAACAAGTTTAGATGATGCTTTTGGACGCATATCAAGAGTTTTATGAGTCTTTAGAAATAAAATGTTAGGGGAAGGTTCAAACGAGAAGCATGTCAATTTAAGAAAACGTGAGGAGCAATCTCAGCCACTCATCTTTCGGTTATGGTGGACGTGATCACGGAGGATTGACGCGATTCATGGGAGGGTAAAGATTATTAAAGGGGGGACTGATCAAAGCTGCATTTGTTGACTGAGATGATTGGTTGAGATTGCTTCTCGCGTTTTCTTAAAAAGTTATATTTTTCGTATGAACCTCCATCTAAAATGTTATATTAGCTATTTTATAATATGATATTCAAATAAATGTCCTAAAAGTACACATGTCCTATGTAAAAATGGGTTTGAGATACTTCTTAAAAGTGTTTTATAAAATAGTTAATATAACGATTTATTTTTAAAGTGTTTAGAAGAGTTTGTTACAGTACCAAAAGTGTCATATAAACTTATTGTATCATTTAAAATAAATGTTTTATTTTTTTAATTCTACAACATCTAGTCATGCCATAAAGCACTTTTTTGAACATCTAAACACTTTAGGTGTCCTATAACAATCAAAACCAATCTGAATCTATGCGCAAATTCCAACATAAAATCAAGACAACTTCATAAAGTAGGGGTATCATGTAAATTAAGAAATCATTTTATAAATTCAATTTAAAAAGATGATAATCAATAACCCAACAAATAAATAACATAGATAAGTTTTAGATTAGAGAAATTATATTTCCTCCTACCATTTTAGCCTACCCATCCTCCTACCCACTTTATCATTTGACAAGTGTTAAAATTTGTGAATTATATAAAGAAAGAGAAGAAGTGCATTACACTTGTCAAATGATGAAGTGAGTAGGAGAATAGGTAGGCTAAAATAGTAGGAGGAAATATAATTTCTCTTTAGATTAACATGTTTTTCGAATCAAATGTGATGTCTTAAAATGTGCGCATCTAATATAATTTGTCAACGAGATCACCAAAAAGATATTTTTTTTAATAAGTCAATTTAGAGTATTAATGTGTAAGATGATATTGATATTTGTCACTAATCAAAATTTACAAATTTATCAAGTGTGTCTATCCATATCTACATCTAATCAAAATAATCCCCATACACCACAGTGAAACTCTTGATATATACATAAAGAGTAAAATATGATATAATCTGTAAATTTTATGTTAAAAAATGGTTTACCTTTAAACTTTTTCAATAAATGTTTTAATTGCTGAGCTTGTTATAATTAATGTTTTAATCTCTGAACTTGTTATAATTAATTGTTTTAACCATTTGACTATAGCAGGTTACTACAAATTTTAAAAATAGTCCCTAAACTTATAGATAAAATATGATTTAACCCTTAAACTTTTATTTAAAAATGGTATAACTCCTAAACTTTTTTAATGACTGTTATAATTATTAAACTTTTTATAGTATTTGATTAAATAACTAAACCTAATTAAGGGATATCAAGATCAAGAAATGCAAGTTAGAGATACTTAATCAAATACTATAAAAAGTTAGAGATATTTAAGATCATTTATCATCTCTAACATAATCCAATACAACATTCTACTAGTTAAACCTGTTACCATCCATTCACGATATAAAAGACCCTGCATCTGTTCGTCTCCAGTCCAGTCCAACTTGCAACCCAGTCAAATCGATCTTCTTATTTGCTAATAATCTTTTTCTAAAGTTGTTGGTACATATCTCGATTTGTCTTCTTTTATGTCGTTTTTCTATTGTATTGAAGAACATTTCATTTGATCAAGGGATATCAAGATCAAGAAATGCAAGTTAGAGATATTTAAGATCATTTGTTTCAGAAGTACTTCAAACTAGGGTTAAATATTCATTAGAGATAAAAAATAATTAAGTTAAACAAGTTTAGATATTTAATCAAATAATATAAAAAGCTTAAGGATTATAACATTTATTAAAAAAAACATAGGGGTTAAACCATTATTCAGTAAAAAGTTTAAGGGTTAAATCACATTTTATTCATAAGTTTATGGACTAAAGTGATTTTCAAATTTGTAGTAACATGCTACAGCAGGTCAAATGGCTAAAACAATTAATTATAACAAGTTCAGGATTAAAACATTTATTATAACAAATTTAGGGATTAAAACATTTATTAAAAAAATTTAAGGGTTATATCATATTTACCCTATACAGAGAACGAAAAATTGGTTTTATTAACAAAAACCAATTTTTTATAAAATTATACTTTAATAATATAATTAATATTGATACTTTAATGTTTTATTGCTAAGACTTCATATAATTTTTATTACCTTAAAAAAATTAAAGATAATTTGTTACACATTTCATTACCATCCAACCAAATTTTCCTCCTTTTTAAGAATTGTCAATGTCCCAATGCCTACTATTACCATATGCATACATAATTTAATTCATAACTTAAAAAAGCATAATAATCATTGAATAAAAACATAATATGACACGTTAAAAATGTAAAATATGAAAATGAGTCGTCAACTTCAACCATACCAATCATCTTTACTTTAATCATGCCTAAGATATCAAATACATTTCAGTCTAATTGTTTTGCGATCATAATTCAGTAATTGGTTCTAAGACAATTCCAACAAAAGTATTACATTCAGAATCGATCCGAACCGTCCTTTTTCTCTACGCAGCATGATCAAGATGGTAGGGACGTTCAGACATTTATTTCATGTATTTTATTAAATTCGAAAATCAAACTTATTGATTACAAAAAAGAAACCATTTTTACGTAAATTACCTGCATAAGGCTAAGCATAGCGGAGGCTGCGGGTTGGCGGCATGAAGCCCGCCAGCTTCAATGGAGTGGGCGGGTAGGGGTACACAACATAGGGTGCTCGGCGGGTTGGGACCTTGGCAGGTTGGCCACACTGCCAAGGCTTGTGTGAGGTGTGTGTTTGTGTTGTGTGTGTATTGTCTAAGAGGGTTGGGGTACAGGTTGTAAAGGGTTGCAGAGGGTTATGAGAGGGTTGGAGAAAAGCTGATGTGTATGGCATGTTAGGTTGAGAGGGTTGAGAGGGTTGTGCTACTGATAGCCTAATTAAGTATCTAAAAGATAAATAAGAGATGTGATTTTTGACACTTGCCTAATAACAAACGACTTGATGAAGAAGAAAGGCTATATTTGGACATGACCATTTCATTCTATTTATTCTCTCTATCTCTCTTGATCCATCCATCCTTCCTTCCCGCCATTATAGATGGAGGTATAAAGTTCATTGAACCTGGACGCATTTCTATCCAATTTTCTGGTTCAACTTTCACCAATTATTATTAATTCAAATCACATATAGTCGTCTCTACCACCCGACCAACCATAGCCGTTTTGCCCTTCCACAACTATGAAAGGTGATCTTCATTATTTTAATCTAATCCTTATTATTTAAGTGTGTATGTGTGCTATGATTGATGGTGAATGAATTGAATTTTAGGTATTTTTTTAAGTGAGATTCTATAAACACATGACATACTCAAATAGGAAATTGAAGTAGGGTTGCATGACTTCATAGACATTGACCCCAAGAGAAGTTCCTAAAAGTTTATTATTATTATTATTATTATGGTTTTCCATCCATCACACCAATCCCCTTTTATGGGATAAGTCACATACATTACAAAATTTATGGAATATTTTAACCTAAAGTTGAAACATTCTCAATGTCTAATCACTATTGAAGATGTGTTTCAACTAATCATCAAATAATCTCAAACCACAAGCCCGATTAACTGGCGTTTTCATGATACTTCTTTAGTTGGAGCTTCTGATACAACAGTGTCGTAAGTTTTTTGGACAAAGGTCTAAGCCTGAACATAAGATGCTAGTGCCTGGATTCGAACCTGAGATAGATGGGATATTCCACCATATGCGCCTTATGGTTAAGAGTGATGTAAGTTGATTAGCAAGCATGCCTCACAAGTTTGCCAACTTTTTTTAGAGTTGTGTATTGTTGAATCACACTTGTTTGGTTACAAATTTTGCTTGCTACTCCTAGTGGTAATTTTTTTTTTCTTTCATATAGTTGAAGGTCATCCAAGAATTACAAAGGTCCATTAGAAAAGCTTTTGTTAGGAGGCCATTTAGCTAAATAACCTAATTAAAAAGATAAGTCACTTTCCATGTAAGTGCCTAACTTTACTAGAGAAAATGCCATACACATCCTAACTAAACAAGCTTTGTTACCTACTAGATAAAACTTGCCACACATATATATGGTTCCTTTTCATCTATGACCAAAATATAAATGGGTCCCATAGAAAAGGATCTAGATTCCACACTGACCCTGCAGAAAGAATGTAAGCTATGGCCCCTCCTCAAACTATTCTTGGCAATATTTTGTTTGCTAGTTAATTGGGTTTCTATAAAGAGAGATGCATACTTCATAAAGCTTTAACAAATCTTGATTAATTAAGTCAAGCTTACCCTTCTTTCTCTATTTCTTCTTAAACATTTTCTTTCAACATCAAATATGTTATTGATCTTATCCCTGCCTGGTTTTGGATCCTTCATGCAGATCCCAGTTCTGATTGACTATTTGTTAAATATCTAAAATACCATTAATAGAAGACAAATATAGAAAAGCTTGTGGACCCTGGAACTTTCATAAAATGGAAATGTTAAAATCACCAGAAAGAGAGAGTGTATGATAATGGGAACTAAGCAAACTAAACATAGAATCAAACAACTGCTTTAGTTGATGAAAATGGTAGCAAGATGCATATGCTCAACATGGGTATGCCCAGCTTCTGTTTATTATAAACACAAAAGTCAACAAACCCCCCCCCCCCCCCCCCTGCAAATCATTGTTTATGTCCAACAAGGGTTTAGATTAATATTTTTGTGGCAATAATTGCTTATTTAACTTCACTGGTTGCATTCTCGAAACGCAACGGTATACGTGGTTGGCCTATCTGTATGTGGCATCTCGTACTTGGCTCGTATGTTATCCAGATTCATTTATGTATCAACTCTTAATACTTTGCTTATATTGTCCTAAGTTGACTTTCCTATCTTATAAGTAGGATCACCTTATTCACCACTTTAAACCATCCCAGTTTCCATATCTGAACTTGCATTCTTAAATACCTTTTGAATATTTGGTAAGAGTATATATATATATGTGCCTCAAAATACATTATCTCTATAAGTTGATATGCTAATAATTCATCATTTTGTTTGTTGATTATAAAGGTGATAACAACCTTCCAACCACAATGAGTGGGAGGATTGCTGCAGATGTGGAGATGACGGATACGGATACCACGAATGCAACGTCTACACGGTTCCAAGCGGATAGCTTGCCATATGTCCACAAGGTTGGGAAGCCTCCGAAGCAAGATCTGTTGAAAGAGATCAAAACCGCCCTAAAAGAAACTTTTCTTTCGGACGATCCCTTGAAACCGTTCAAGGACCAGCCGAGGAAGAGAAAGCTTGTCCTTGGCTTCCAGACCCTTTTCCCGATACTCGAATGGGGTAGAGATTATAGCCTTGCTAAGTTCAAAGGCGATCTCATTGCCGGATGTACCATTGCATGTCTCTGTATTCCTCAGGTAAGCATAAAAGATGTTAAATCCGTGGTCATAATAGGGGTATTTTTGCACGCACCTTTCAAAATGACATAAATTTATCGGTTGTGTAATACGTTTCTTTTTCTTCAGGATATCGGGTATGCTAAACTAGCCAACATGGCGCCGCAATATGGATTGTGTAAGTTATATATATATATATATATATATATATATATTGTTTGTTATTGAATTCACAAGCGTTTTTTTATCAAAAGTTTTGTGAATCTTGTTTGGCATTGATCAACTGCAGACTCTAGCTTTGTTCCACCTCTAATTTACGCGTTCATGGGTAGCTCGAGAGATATCGCCATTGGGCCTGTGGCCGTGGTCTCTCTCCTGCTTGGATCTATGCTACAAAATGAGATAGATCCCGTAACACACAGAAACGAGTATGAACGCCTCGCTTTTACTGCAACCTTCTTTGCTGGAATCACTCAAGCCACACTCGGGTTTTTCAGGTATATATATATATGTGTGTGTGTTCACAATACAACCTTATATTTTACTTCCAAAACATCGTTTATATGGTTTGGTGTCTCTTTCTCTTTCAGATTGGGTTTTTTGATCGACTTTTTGTCACATGCCGCTATTGTCGGGTTCATGGGGGGAGCTGCGGTTACCATCACGCTTCAGCAACTCAAAGGATTGTTTGGCATCAAGAAATTCACCAAAAAGACGGATATCATTTCCGTCATGCGTTCTGTGATTTCCGCAGCACATCATGGGGTGAGTACCTCGACCACAAACAATAACATCAAATTTTCATTTTAACATTTTCAATGCTATGATTTGACTCTTCTTTTTCTTTGTGTATATCAGTGGAACTGGCAAACCTTACTAATAGGAGTTGCATTCTTGACTTTCCTTATGGTGGCAAAGTTCATTGTAAGACTATCTTTCCTTTCTTGAGTTCTGCAATTCAGATTTTGGAGCTCAAATTCACCTTCAGTACTTTTCAACATGATCAGGGTAAAAAGAACAAGAAATTATTCTGGGTGCCTGCAATAGCTCCATTGATTTCTGTCATCGTCGCCACATTCTTCGTTTTCATCACTCGTGCAGACCGTGATGGTGTGCAAATTGTAAGTTTCATGTGTTTGTTGGTACAACACGTACCATTATTATGTTGCTAAAACACTTAGATGAGTATCTGTCTTGATCTTCAAAAAGCACTTTATTCTTTGAGATAAACACTTTTACATCTATTTAGGGGCTATTTGTTTAAAACTTTTCAAGTCTAAAAATTAAGAGGTTTGCAAACTTAAGAGCATTTGTTTTATTTCAAAGAAAAGGCCTAAAAACCTCCTACCGTCCTCTGAAATTTTAAGAGGTGCACAATCCACCTCTTATTTTTTAGATGTGAATTTAGACTTCAGACCTCTTAAAAAACAAACGACACCTTAGCTTGTTTGATTTGATTTACACTTAGATGGGTATTTCCAGGTGAACCATATTCACGAAGGAATCAATCCATCGTCGGTGGACCGGATTTTTTTCAACGGAACTTACCTTGCCAAAGGTTTCAAGATTGGAGTTGTTGCAGGATTGATCGCACTAACGGTATGTGTGTGTGTATGTTCACTCTTGAATCAATCTGAATTTAAGATCAAAACTAATGAGTCGTACCGAGTTGTACCCAATTCCCTTCTAAAGCACAATTTCATGGGAGGGCATGAAATTAAAAGTGATCAAGGGTCCAAATCCCTTCTTACACTTCTCAGTTGTCACCATTTAACTATTTTTCTCATAAGAGCCTACGACTTAACATATATTCCCCTCTCCTTCCACTTGGATGTAACTTCAAGATTTGAGATATGCATGAGTTATATATTCATATAAAATCACAGGAAGCTGTAGCAATTGGAAGAACTTTTGCTTCACTGAAGGACTATCAGCTGGATGGAAACAAAGAAATGGTGGCACTAGGCACCATGAACATAATCGGTTCGATGACCAGTTGTTATGTTGCCACAGGTATCGTAATTAACTGGCAAATAAAAATTTACGATTGCCCAAATGGCCGTTACAAACATATGGTCTTTTATATGTAGGGTCGTTTTCTAGATCAGCAGTGAATTACATGGCTGGTTGTAATACCGCTGTCTCCAACATCGTGATGTCTACTATTGTGATGCTGACTCTATTAGTAATCACTCCGTTATTCAAGTATACGCCAAATGCTATCCTAGCCTCAATCATTATATCCGCTGTGTTAGGTCTGATTGACTTTGACGCAGTCGTCCTACTGTGGAAGATCGATAAATTCGACTTCTTGGCTTGTATGGGTGCCTTTTTCGGTGTGGTTTTTGCATCTGTGGAGATAGGCCTCCTAATCGCGGTAAGTATAAATACCATCACATATTAAAGGCTTTTTGAGTCATAGAAGTTTTTGCTGAAACCAAGTTCGCTAATCTCCATAGGTCGGCATATCTTTTGCCAAAATCCTTCTACAAGTGACGAGACCTCGGACTGCACTGCTGGGCAAAATCCCAAGGACAAGTGTTTACAGGAACGTAGATCAGTATCCAGCTGCGACTAGGGTCCCTGGTGTTCTGATAATCAGAGTCGATTCAGCTATCTACTTCTCAAATTCTAACTACATCAAGGAGAGGTATGAAATGTTTCTTCTTGGCTTTTCCATGATTCTCATATAGGCTGGCTAACCCTCCTTTATGTAGGATTTTGAGGTGGCTTGTGGACGAGGAAGAACAGTTTAAAAATCAACCGAAAGTCGAGTATTTGATTGTCGACATGTCACGTAAGACCTTTCCGTATCATAATAGGAAAGATATGTTGTATATTCAGTTTGAGCTTATATATTATTCTCTTCTCATATTGCAGCTGTTACTGACATAGACACCAGTGGCATTCATGCCTTGGAAGAACTGCATAATAGTCTTCAAAAGAGACAGATTCAGGTAACTTGCATAAACTTGTTGTACCTCTTGCCTACATAGTTGTACCTTCAATCAAGTATTAAGGGGTAACTGACTTGGCTCCATTTGCAAACACAGCTTATTTTAACAAATCCAGGACAAACTGTGCTAGACAAGCTGCATGCTTCTCATTGTGCAGAGCTTATCGGGGAAGACAAGATCTTCCTGACCGTTGCAGATGCTGTTTTAACGTTTGCCCCTAAAATGGAACAAGCATAAAACATGGTTTTTGTTTGTCTTTTGGCTATACACGGTTCAACTATCGTTTGTTTGTATGTAATAGAAGGTTTATACGACAATTGACCGCCTAATAACTACCATACGTCGTCTTCCCAACCCCAAAAGAGAACGAGAGCTTGTGTGTGTGTGTGTTATATTTATCAACCAAAACAAACAGCCTAGAAAGATCTACACTATTCTTTTAATGTAGGATGTCGCCAACACTTGTACTGTAATCTTATAAAAGACTGAGTGGTATGTTCTTTGGGTGTTCATCTTTTGCTTTAATGTGTTAATTACACACCAGAAACTAACAATCACACATGGAGCTCGTAAAATACCAAGAAATCAGTGGAAAATACTACAAGTACATCAAGAAACGAAATAAGTCGATAACAATCCAGTAGTGGAAATCTAAGTACATACAAACATCATCCGATAGTCTCACCTCTCAAAAAACTATCACTTCCAGATGCTAGATCGTAATGAAGCCTGAAGCACGGTGTGCTCAGTATGAATAGAGATAAACAGATAGTAGCATACCGAGAAAAACCGAGACAATTGACGTGGCTAGCCCAGATGAACCCGAGCTTTGCGAAGCCGCTGGTGAAGGAGCAAGAGCCATGGATGGTCCTGCCGCAGCCATGTCTGGTGCCTGCCCAACTGCCATTGGGGATTGAACTGCAATGCATAGGTATAAACATGATACTTGCATCAATAACCCAAGGTAAAACCATGAAACATAATGGTACAAGTCATTGTAGCATGGTAACATAGAATCCAATCCAACTTTTTATTTGTTCAGGCTTTTATCAGGTTTTAACTTTTAGGGTGTGTTTCCTATGGGGACAGAGCATGAACCAAGTGGGATTTTTCTATCTTGCCAAAATAGGTAAATCAAAATATTGCTAAATTACTAAACTACCCATATCAAAATAAAATCCTAAACTTAAAACCTTCTCGATTTCCTTCGCCCGCTAAGGCCGTGCGTACCATGCACTCGGGCTCGGCAGCGGGCTCGCTGGGAATAAATCGGGCTCAGCCCGCTCTTGGTACACACCGATCGGGCTCAAAACTTGGGCTTCAACTCGAGCTCACGAACCCGAATCGGATTCTCTCCTTCTCTCTTTCTATATATATATATATATATATATAATGGCATTGGATTGAGCCCAAAATCTATATAGTGTTACGAGATTAAGTTGGTGATGGTTTGAGAACGGGGTTAGTGGTAAGCTGACGTGACGCTAATTTGGCAGTATTGGGTTGAGTCCAAAAACTATAGCGGTACTCATGGACTAAGGGTTCTATCACATCAAGTCCTCTTCAAATTCATTTTAGATATTTTCTAAGACAACAACGGTCAGGTACACAAAAAGTGCAACTACTAATGCACACCATACAACTCATTGAAGCAAGAAGGATGCAACTATGAATTCATATCCAAGGACATGACATAAGATGGTATTCATGTGATTGAAATTACTACTAAACAAGAAAACCAACCCCTTTTTCCAGACCTGACTTCCCCAAATCCAGAGCAATGTACAAAACTTTAAAAAAAAAAGGTACAAGCCACCATAACCACATAGCTCAGTATCCAAGAATTTCAAATTTTCACTCTGGAATAAACGAGTATTCCAATGAAGGAAGACCCAGATCCAGTTTCCCTCAACCCATGCATCAGAAGTTGTACCCTATGTAGCAAAATAAGTACCTGGCTATACAAACCAGTACAGACACTACCAGAAAGAAGGCCTGGAGACTGTCAGGAAACAACTACAACACAACTTCATTCTTTGAAAAATGGGAAAGGAAATCGTCATTCGGATTTCGGAATTCATCTAGATCATTATAAATAGAAAAAAAAAATCTATAAAAAACCTAGAACATCATTTAAGTAGAAATTATCCAAAATAAGCAGCAAATTTGGGAATAATCGAACAAATTTCAACAAAATGTGGTTTTAGATGTTTAATTCTAAGAAATTATCAGATCTGTACATACCAGGAGCTGCACCAGTTCCAATACTCACTGTGATCACAACAAACAAATTTCAAAAATTAGGGTTTATTTTATATGAAAAGTATATATAGAAATAGGAGAGAAGAAATCAGAAAAGCGATATATAGGGCTTACTTCCACATTTAGTAGCAGAAGGTGCGTTGATATGGCAAGCCGCTGGCAAATCTAGGGCTTTCGTAACGTTCAACGATACGCCTAATTGAGCACTGTTCTTAAAAGCTTCACACAGACACTCGGCGTCCGTCTTCAGCACTGTTTTCAGCCCCGAGCAGCATGTTCCTTCCGGCTTCTTCACCGTGCTTCCGGCGGTCACGTACGACAGGCAGTCTGCCATGTTCAGAATCACCGTCGAGCAGTCGGCCGCCGGCGCCGGAGCACCGCCGTGGTGTGCCGACTCCACCAAACACACGTTCATCATCATCATTACCACCGCTGAGATGCAGAGAATGAAGACGGCGGTAGTGGTGGCCATTTTTTCGCCGGAAAACTGTCAAGGAGGAAGATGGTTTTCAGAGCGAGGGTTTTGTTTTCGGTGGAGATGGTGGTGGTAGAGTGAGGGTTTTAATTCAGGAAAAGTTATTTCTTATAGGCCTGCAATTTACTAAAGTGGCAAAATTGACCCCTATATTATTGGTTGTTTGTCGTTATAATCCTTCACTACATATTAGAAAAATAGGAAACGCATCCTACCCTTAGTTTTGACTTAAGTTAACCATTTCTGTTTGTATATATCGGCTATGTTTGACAAAACTAGCTGATAAGATAGCTAATGAATATGATGTGTTTAGCAAAAACCAGCTAATAATGTAGCTTATGAATTTAAATGATTTTAAAAAAGACATTTACAAATTGATAATGTAAAAAGTAGAAAGTATATTTGAAATAAAAATAATAATAAGTCTCATAAGTTTCATAAGTCACCAAAACGCTAATGGGAGTAGTTTCAAAAAACTAGCTTACGGTCCAACCAAGTACATACATGACTTATAAACTGACTTATAAGCTTATTTTTACCAAACAATGTCATCGTACATTTCTAAATATTTTGAAGTCATGTTCTCAACATCTTTGATTTAACTTATACTTGTGTTTTGCTACATTTGGACGTGGAAATTTTTCAGTTTTCCCATAAATAAATCAGGAAAAACAAAATTAGAAAACACATGTGGGTTATTAATTTTTTTAAAAATTCCCAAGAAAATGAAATTTTTTTGTTTCTTAATATCTATGTAAATTAGAAAATTGATTCTAATAGTTTTTTAAAATGATCTAAATATATTTTCTAAGTTTCTAGAATCGAAAATGAATACTCAACTATTTCAACCAAACATGTTATCTAAAATTCTTATGAAAGCTAAAAATAACAAGTCAACTTCATTTTCTGAAAATGTTTGTTAGGAAAACAAAAACTTTTTTACACGATCAAACACATCCTTAATATTCGTTCTCACCAACAATATTAGCATTTTTCTGTATTAACGGTTCATTATCTAAGTGGTAGCAAGATGAACTGAAGTTTGTTAGATAAAGCATAGTTAAAGGAGTAAAAATGTGATGTTGGCAACTTTAAAAATAGGGGGGTAGTAGTAGTAGTTTAATAGGTGTAAAGAGGAGAGAGAAAGTGTAGTGTGGAAACCTGTGTTTTCTAGTAAAGTAAGAGAGAGAGAATGGAAGGGGTAGGGTACACCACCATGTGCGCATAATAGTGACTTGTCCAAATGTAAACGAAGGGAGGCGGATTACGTGTCCCCCGATTACCCCCTCCACCTTTGAACCACCGACCTGGGGTTATTTTCGTACACGAATTGCCAAATATATCACTCCTCCTTTTTATATTTAAAAGGTGGAGAAATTGGCCTCTCTATCCATAATTTAACGTCGACTTTAACTTCATACTCATTTACTCTCCTATCTAACAACTCATACCCATAAAAGTCCGCTATAGGTATGTTATAACTCCCTTAAGAAAATAAGGGAGTTATAACTTTCTTAAGGTCCGTTATAACTCTTTTAAGGGTGCGTTTGGTGCACTGGACAGGGTGGGACATGACAGGACAGGACAGTGTTGTCCTGCGTTTGGCGTGCCCCAACCTTGGACTAATAGAACACACTAGCACAAGACATGGGACAAGTGTGTCCACCCCCTACCCCATGGAACTAAGTGGAACAAGAAACTTATTGACCAAAATACCCCTAAAATAAGAAACATAATCTAATATCCCTTCTTTTTTCTTCAACCGCTCTCCCAAACTCCATCTCCTTTTCGATTTCACGACCTCAGATCTACCTCCCTCTCCGGCGATGTCCGGCGACCTGCGGCTGTTACCTCCGGCGACCTCCGCCTCCCTCTACGGTGATGTCCGACGACATGCGGCTGCTACCTCCGGCGACGTCCGACGTCTTGCAACCTCCGCCTCCCTCTCCGGCGACCTGCGATTGCTACCTCCGGCGATGTATGACGTTCGGCGACCTCCGCCTCCCTTTCCGGCGACCTATGGCTGCTACCTCCGGCGACGTTCGACGTCCAGCGTCCTCTGCCTCCCTCTCCGGCGATGTCCGGCGACCTACAGCTGCTACTTCCGGCGAAAACTTATAGACTTTATCAATAAAACAATATTATAAGGTTTTAAATTCTTTTTTATTATGCATTTAAATTGATTATTTATTAATAAAACAATAAACAGTTCATCAGGGGTAAACTGGTCATTTTAACATGTTCTGGCTTGTCCTGTCCTATGTTGTTCTAGCTTACCAAATGCTGGACACCTGTCCTGTTCTGTCCAGTTCTGTCCTGTCATGTCCTGTCCTGTCCCGTCTGCGTACCAAAGGCACCCTAAGGGACTTATAATGGATCTATAACGAACTTCCACGGGTATGGATTGCTAAATGTGAGATTAAAGTGAGGATGGGGTTATGGGTATAGAGGCCAATTTCCCTTAAAAGGAGTGAAAGTTGCATTTAATGGAATAAACTTTGTGTTTATTTTTATTTTAGAGAACTAATTTGTTAGAAAAAAAATTGTGTTTATTTAAAAGAATAAACAAGGTTATTGGTCATTTACTTATTTTAGTTTGTGTTTATTTAAAAAAATTATTACGTGGATTATGTTTATGTAAAAAATTACACAAGTCGATGTCGTAAGAAATTTGTATGAGGCTTAACCGTTGAGAGAAAGAAATTACAATCGATAATAAGTGCGGGAAAATAAAATAAGACAAAGGATTTGATGACGCAGGAAAAACCTCACGACGGAGGAAAAAACCTGCGGTCGACCTAAAAAGTAAGTCGACAGTGCACTATGATCACTAAGCAGGGGTGATGTTCTTCAAGATTACAGCTTCGGTCGTACGATTACAATGGAAATAATAATGAGATCGAATGTAAAATACAACTGATTGCTAAGAATAGTGAATAATATAGCTTGTGAACTTCGGGGAGACTTCGTATCTTCAAATGTTGACTTGATTCTTCTTATATATTAGCTTGAGAGTAACCGTCCAACGGTACTGTTGCTCATCAATGTTCAAATCGTAACTGTCCAACGGTCTTGCTGAGTATTAATGTTCAGATCGTAACGGTCGCTGGAATCTTGCTCGTAACCGTCGACTTCTTGATGACGTCGGTTTCCAACGAACGAGTTATTATTTTGGATATGACCGTTGTAATGATGTACTCCAACGAGCATAACATAGTACTCAATCTCAGACTTTCTCAAAGGTGGACAATTGTTAGAAATGATAATCAGCTTTCCTGCATCAAAGATACAAACTTCGTATGTTTTTTCGTTAGTACTGTCGTACGACATAATAGGCATCGTTCGACTTATCCGTTGTATCTGTTCGATGTTTAATAATCTTTGTTCGAGAGTCTTATTAGTTTTATCTTAGGACCTTATCTTAATACAGGATCATTGTCTTATCATTTGTCTTACGATTATAGTCGGTCGTCGTGCGATTGTAGATTTTTACCCTAACAATTTGCCCCCAAGATTTAGGAAATAATTCTAATTTTTTCTAAATCTTTAGTTCGCTGGTCAAAGAGTAAAAATCCGTTAGATAACGATCGGATGAACGTTAGCGAGGATGACGTCATATAGCCGTTGTCTTCTAACGGCTAGTTATGGACGCGTGTCCCTTTTGTGCGACGATTTGGCTTTGATTCGGTTGCTATAAATAAGACGTTTGTTAATAAGAGAAGATTTTACAAAATCTTTCGCTAATTTTTCTCCAATTTCCTTGATCGTAATCCGACTTTTAAATCCGACCAAGATTACGAGCAATCTTAGGTTTATAAAAGGTACTTTCTCTTCTCCTTTTTCATGCGCTTGAAATCTATTGCTAGAAAAAGTACTAAAGGTTTAGACGCCCTTAGGTTCACACGTCTGAGGAATAGTTTAGATAGGTTAGATTTCATTATGTCGTCGGAAGTTAGGAGCTCGATTACTGAAAGTTTAGAAGTAGGAGAATTAAAGGAGTTAGCAGGACTTCCCGAAGGTGCTGTGATGAGGGTAGCCGGAGAAGTTCGACCAGCGGATGCTCCGACGGGCTTCTTTGCTCTGTTCGAGTATCCGTTCAGAGTCGGATTTCGATGGCCATATTCCCCCCTTGCTAGGGCGTTCATGACTCGATTCAACCTGTCTCCGGGACAACTGATGCCCCAGTTTTGGCGCGTTGTCTACGTGATCGAACGGGTGACTAAGAACTGGGATCGTCCTGCGTTCTCAGTCGACGACCTTCTTTCTTCATACAACGTGACTCGTTCTCCCTACAACCGTTATGGGTTGTTTCCAAGGGGGATGAGTGATGCTATGCTTGTCCACGGTACCCAAGTGAACGATCGGGGATGGAAGGCGAGATACGTCTTCGTACAAACATCTTCGGTCGTGGGTGATGAATCATGGGTCGTTCCTTAGTGGAACAGAGATGGTAATTAAGTTCTTCTCACCTTCTTTGATTTAATTGAATTATCTTCTTTTACTGATCTTTTGATTTCTTTTCTGCAACCATCAATTCTTCATTCGAGGAGACTACCGAGGCAGTCGACCGTTTCCTTAGCTATAGTGTGACAGATCGCACGTTTAGAACATCGAAAGGAGGAGGTGACAGCGACGTTGAACCCATAGTGCAGGTTATCGAAGAGGAAGAGATGGAAGGTAATGAATTCTCTCTTACGTTTTATTCTTTTTATCGTGCGTTCTAACCCAAATCTCTTTTTCACAGGATCTGCTACAAAGAAGACCTCGATGATGGAGGCGGCTGCCCGTGCGGCTAAGAGGAAGGCTGCAGCCGCCGAAGGTGTAGCAGGCAAATGTACGAGGTCATCGTACGTTTTAGTTGATACCCCACCTAAGGATGCCAAGCAAAAGGCTGAAGGTGGGATTGAGGCGATCGCTATTCACTTTGCTCCACCTGCGAAGGAAGTAGGTGCGTCAAGCCAGCCTTCGTCGAAGGCTGGTAAGGGTAAGGAGAAGGAGGGGTCTGGTCTTACGACCATGACCATCAATATGCCCTCCGACTTCATGGTGGACGACGTCATTAGGACGAAGTCCATCTTCCCTGTTCTGGAGCAGTTCCACTCCCCTGCTCAGAAGGCGCGCATGGAGGAGGCGGATATCGAGGACTTGGATGCTTCCGTCGCAGGCATCTCTTTCTTGGTAAGCATTCTTTGTCTTGATCGTACGATTCCTGCATTTTATTTGTTTAACCATTTCTTCTTTTTTCTGCAGGCTCTCCAGACCAGTCTTAGCCTCCATTCGCGGATGGCTAAGATTAAGGAGGAGATGGCGTCGAACCAAAACGACGCTAAACTGGCCAAGAAGGAGGCTGAGAAGGCCAAGAAGAAGCTGGCCCAACTGACCGATGAGGTTAACGCCAAGTCGGTCCAAATTGGGGACCTTGAATCGAAGCTGGAGATCAATGATCGGTTCCAGGTCGAACAACGGGAGCGGCTGAAGATGGCCCTGGATCGTACGAAGGAGCTGGAGAAAGAGCTGCTCGTCGTTCGACAGGAGAAGGCCGAGAGGGAGGAGGCGCTGTCGTCAAGGATCCAAGAACTTGAGGAGGATGCTGCCCTGGCTCGGGTGGTCGCACGAGCGGCGCTTATGCGTCGTGTGGCCTCCGAGACTATTTCTACAAAGATGGCAAAAGATGAAGTGGCAGCCTTTGTTCGGATGATAGGATCCGAAGATCTCCTTGACGAAGAAGACCTCAAGGGTTTGGACGAGGATGCGGCGGTCGAGGGGGAGAAGATCGTCGAGACCGAGGGTGCGAGTGTCGAGGAGGAGGTTGTCGAAGCCTCTAGATCTGTCTCCGTACCTCCACCAGTGACTGAAGAAACCCCTGTCGTAGATCCTCCTTCCGTTGATGCTCCCGTAGAGTAGGATTTCAATTGTAATTGTAGGATCTTTACTGATTTCTGTACTTTGCCATTTTGGCAAAAAATATTAATGGAAAAACTATTTGTTTGAATATCGTATGTTTTGGTTTTTGTCGTGCGTTTCAGCTTTTTATCTTGTGTTTTTAGCTTTGTATTCATGCGTTATAGCCTGTATCGTGCGTTAGAGCCTTTGTTTTCGCATGCATTTGTTTAAAGCCCTAAGACTTAGATTTAGAAACGTTTCTTTTTGTACTCATAAGAGTATACGTGCGACTGGCGAATTGTCTTGCGCGCTTGCGTAATAATCGTGCATTTAGAGCAATTAACTTGCGAATCATGCAATTTAATCATGCGATCCTTGCGATAATCATGCGATACTTGCGATATATGCGTGCGTCATAGCATTCGTTAGTCGTGCGATATCTGCGAAAAAACATAGTTGCTATGGGGTGGCCGTTGGTTTGACCAACGGCGCTCCGACGCTCAAGTCAATAATCGATTCAAAAAATAAATCGTATGTAAATAGGTTAGAAATAGTACCTTTTGAGGTGGTGAGCATTCCAACTACGTGGGATCTCTATACCTTCCATTGTCGTGAGTTGATAGGCTCCATTTCCAATTACTTTGGAAATTACGTAAGGTCCTTCCCATTTGATGGAAAGTTTTCCAGCGTTTGACTCTTGTGTGTTTTGAAACACATGTCGTAAGACATAGTCTCCAACTTGGAAAATTTTAGCCTTTACCTTTTTGTTGAAATATCTCTCGACGATTCCCTTCTGTGCAGCCATCGTTCGTAATGCTTTTTCTCGAAGTTCTTCTAGAGCATCCAGATCGTAAGATAAATTTATGGCATTTTGGTCAAACGTACGATTTCTGGCGATTGGTACTTGGGCCTCGATTGGCAAGACCGCTTCACATCCATATACTAAAGAATATGGAGTTTGTCCTGTTGATGCTCTTGGTGTCGTGCGATTTGCCCATAAAACTGATGGTAGTTCTTCTACCCACTTGCCTTTTGCCCCTTTCAATCTTTTTCGAATCGAATTGATGATGACTTTGTTGCTTGATTCAGCCAATCCGTTGGACTGAGGGTACCTTGGAGTGGAAGTGATTAACTTGATCCCCCGTTTTTCACAGAACGTGCGAGTTCTATCACTTATAAATTGTGAGCCGTTGTCGCACATAATCTCGGCCGGTACTCCAAATCTGTAAATAATGTTCTTTTGGATGAAGGATATAACTTCTTTATCTCTGACTTGCGAAAAAGCACCAGCTTCTATCCACTTCGAGAAATAATCGGTAAGCACAAGTAGATATACTTTTTGTCCAGGAGTTGGGGTAATTTTCCCACGATATCCATTCCCCATCGCATGAATGGCCATGAAACTAGAATAGAATGCAAGGGTTCGGATGGTCGATGGACCATACCCGAGTGCTTTTGACATGCGTCACATCGTTGGACGTACCTTATTGCATCCTCTCGTAAGGTAGGCCAATAATAGCCTTGTCGTGAGATTCGATTAGCAAGACTTCTGCCCCCTGCATGATTCCCACATTCTCCATCGTGCATTTCTTGGAGAATTTGATTGATTTGTGTCTTATTTGTGACACATCGTAGAAGAAGTCCAGTCGTGGATCTTCGATAGAGTTGGTCTTCAAAAATCGTATATCTTGAAGCTTTGGACCTTGTTTTTCGGGCTTCCATTCTGTCTTCAGGGAGTCGGTCGTGCTTGAGATAATTCCATACGTCGAGCGACCAATTGTAAATTTCTTCGTTTATCTGTACTTCATCTTTTGCTTCAATTGTTGGTGTCGTAAGATGAAGTATTGGGATATTCTCCATAGATGGATCGTGGAATGCAGATCCCAAGTTAGCTAGTGCGTCAGCTTGCATGTTTAGATCTCTTGGTATTTGTTTGATCAAAAAGTGTTCGAATCGTGCGATTCGATCTTTAACAGCTTTGAGATAACTCATCATCTTTGAATCTTTTACTTGAAAATCTCCATTTACTTGGTTAACCACCAACAGAGAATCGCTTCGAACGTGCAGCTGTTTTGCCCCCAGTCTAAGAGCAATATCCAATCCTGCGATCAAAGCTTCGTATTCTGCTTCGTTGTTCGTGGCTTTGAATTCGCATTGTATGGAGTATACTATGTTTCCCCCCTGTGATGATTTTAAGACAATACCTAGTCCACACCCTCGTACGTTCGAAGAGCCATCAACGTAGAGTATCCAGGGTTTGTTGTCTGAAATCATCACAATATTGACCTCGTCGCACGTCGTTGGATCTAGCCCTGGAGAAAATTCTGCTACAAAGTCCGCCAATGCTTGTGATTTAATTGCCATCTTGGGTTTGAATTCGATGTCGAACCCACTGAGATATATGCTCCACTTAGCTAGACGCCCTGTTAGTTCTGGCTTTCGTAGTACCGTCTTGAGTGGATAATTGGTCACGACAATAATATGGTGCGACTCGAAGTAATGCCTGTTAGTAATTATGTGCAGAGTTGACAAACCAAGTAATTACACATCCAATGTTACAAGACACTTGAGGGTCACACCTGTGAGGACCTATAAATCGAATAAGTTATATGAAACCCAGAAATGGAGAGTTAGGATTTATAATAGTCAATTATAAATCAGTTGGGTAATTTCAGTCAGAAATCCCAAAATTAGAGGGTTATTAATTAATTAAGTATATTTATTTGATAAAATAAATATATAATAGTTAATTAATAGTATTATATATACTAGATAAATATATATATACATGTAATTATCATAAGCAAATTCTTTTCCAGAAAAAAGGAAAAGAATGAGATAATTACAATAAGGAAACTGAATCTTGTTCAAACTGTATTTTTCCTCCATATAAATAAGGCTTATGGGTTTAAGGAAAAATTAAGATTTTCAATCTAACCAGTTCAATAATCAGTTTGCAGTTCCCTCTCTCTCTCTCTCTCTCTTCTCTCTCTCTCTCTCTCTCTCTCTCCTCTCTCTCTCTCTCTCTCTCTCTCTCTCTCTCCCCCACCGGCGCCGCCTATCTCTCTCGGATACCAGTTCGGTTTTTCCAGTTTTCGGGTTTTTCAGTTTTGCTAGAGGAACAATTCGTAGGTCGATCATTGGTGGATCAATTCTCAAGCAATCCAGGTAAATCCACTATAACTGTTAGAATTAATTAAAATAAAAGATTAAGATCTATAAGCTAATTTTAGGGTTTTTAGCTTAAACGCTTCCGCATAAGATCAAATCAGTGTGTTTTGATCATATAGGTCTTTTACCAGTTTGGTTATCAGATCTATGGGATTTATCGAACCAGTAAGGTTTCGTGATCCATGATAGTCCTCGTGTCAGTTTGACCCGAGGGAACCCACAAAAGCCCCAACAGTGGTATCAGAGCACCTGGTCCAATCGTTTTAGTTTTATTTATTCTCGTTAGATCCGTATAAAATTTATTCTTGCGTATTGTCATAATAACAAGTATAGTGTGACTAAGTAATGGGCCTGAGTGTTGAATGAATATGAGAGTAGATGGGAATCTGTGCTCGAAAGTCGAGGTTAGATCATCTGAAATGACAAGTATGATTTTGTAGGCGCTAGAATGTTGGAAAATTTTGGTTGTGTTTACCAAGTGACTTCCCAAATCTAGAACATAGAGAGCATAGTCGAATGGTGGTTGCAAGGATGAAAAATAATTGTTATGTATGGCTAAGAATCGAGAAAACGTTACCTTTAATACAAGAGTGGTGATGTTGTGATTGGCTAAGGGCATTACCTGCCGTGAGAGAGGTGCAAGATACCAATATGTTAAATTGCCATAGAGAGATAAGCCTTTTAAGAGTGTAAAATGATCTTGAAAACGTTGCTTATAATTGATTTGCGAGGAGTTCGTACTTAGAAATTCAAGATTTAGTCACCTAAGGCAAGGTTAGAATTGCGCAGGTGATTGGACAACTAGGAGAGCTATAATAGTGCAAATGTGGAAATTTACGGATTAGTGGAAATTAGCAATTTGCTAAGTGAAGAAACTTACCTTATGGTATCCATAGACGAGTAGGCGGGAATTTCGAGTTTCTTTGAGAATTATGACAACGGCTAGACACCGTTAGTAAAAGTGCTGAAACACTCCTTGGTAGTAAAGGGGTTCTTAGCCGAGTGATCGGTTTTAATAGAAGACGAAAGATGTAAGGCACCTTGAACCATAGGCTTTAGTCGACTCGATTTGGTTAAATTGTACAAAGAGCTAAGGTTTGCGTATTCAAGTGAAATTATCTTTATAAAAGTGTTATGTTCGAAGGATAGGCGTGAAGTAATGACTCGTGATGTTTTGATGAACTACAGTTAGAAGGTTTTATCAATTCTTTCTGTTGGATTTTTTGGTTAAAAATAGGTTTTTACCAAATTTTGGACACATATATTTGTGGGTTTGTGTTCTACTATATGAGAGCTTCGAATCGGTATGTCAAGTGTCCAAAACGGATAATAAGTGAATGAGATATCGACTCTTAAAGATGAGCACTTGGGTTGTTGTTTTGTATCTTGGGATGAGCTGCAGACCCATAGTCATAACCGACGCTATAATTCAATAATGAATTTCGGTTACAAAATCTGTAACTGACAGCCATTCAATTCAAGAATAAACCCTGTCTGTAACTGACAGTTAATATGCTTTTTATATCCTGAAGCATATTAACTTAATGTGCTTTTAAGGTCTGAAGTATATTAACTTATTGTTCTTTTACATTTCAATTACAGAAACTGAATTTTCCGTTAGAGAATTAATATGCTTTTTAACATCGGAGGCATATTAACTTAACATGCTTTTACAGTTCAGTTATGAATTAATATGCTTTTAACGTATGAAGCATATTAACTTTAGATTCTTGAATTAAAGCCATCTGTCGGTTTCATACGTTTCTGATTCTCGAGTTAATGAGATTATCAGTTACGTACGTTTTGATTCCAGAATTGAATACCGAGTTAATGAGTCGGTTTCATATGTTACAAATTTAGACTATATAAACAGACCCAATCTTCTCATTCCAAGACACTGAAATCAATACACCCTCTCTTCTCTGCATTCGATTTTCCGGCAATCTTTTCAGGCAAGTTTACGTCTGGCAGTTTACAACTGCTTGTGCCGTTGTACCCTGGGAGCAAACGGCGAATCTGCTTAAGGGAATCATGTTTAGCACGAGCCTCGGTTTTCGTTTCCCTTCTGTTTTATTGCTTCCTCTTCTTCTGCAGCTTTCAGTTTTTATTCTAAAATACTAACACTTTCTTTGAGTACATATTTACGACTAGAATAGTCTAACCGACTGGTGTGGAGAGAACACGAACGCCTAATCTTGGCAAATGATTGAACGAAGTTATCAATTGTGGTTCAGACAAGGAGTAATTTCGAGGACGAAATTTTATCTAGGTGGGGAGGATTGTAACACCCGTAAATTTCGGTTGTAATAACGACTCTCTAATAAAATTTGGAAAATAGAATTTTGGATCAAATCTTGTATTTTATGGTTTAGTATGTTAGAGAATCCAATTACGAGTCCAACGGTTCTTTCGGAATCGAAATCGGAGCTATAACGAAGAAGTTAAGACCAAAACAAATTCGCACCGGGATCGCACAGTAGCTAGCGACCGCTAGCTATATACATAGCGATCGCTAGGTAGATAAAACTTGAGAAAACGGGTTATAGACCCTCCTCTCTTCATTTTCTCATAAGTTCTTCATTTCTCAACCTTTTGAGCTGATTCTTTTTCTTACATTCTCCTCTTTCCAAGATCTTCAAGACTCCATTGATGGATTGATGCAAGGCTAGCTAGATTTGGAAGCTTGATCTTCATCATCTTCATCTTCTTCACCTCATCTTCCACCTCCATTGTTGCTAGATTTTTGTTCTTCAAGTTCTAGGGTTTCTACTCAAGATTTGGCTAGGTAAGCTTATCTTAACCATTTGAGGTTGGTTAATCTATGTGATAGGAGTTATGAAATTAACCTAAGGTTCGATTTGCTTGATTTTAGGTTTGTTCACATATTTGACCTAAATCGGAAGATTTGGGGGTTTTGGGTGTAAACCCAAAGGTGAGTTGCTAAAATCGTTTTGTTAAAACTGAGAGCACATCATCTTGTTTGATTTTACATGTCTTGCTTGATATTTGTGGATAAATATGATTTTGGATGAAATGCCTAAATTTCTAGGTTTAGGATTGGCCATGAAATGAATAAATGACGATTCTCGTATGAATGGCTTGGTTGGATTATTATACATGGAGTAGTTTATCGTATGCCACTAGTGTATGAGTTAAACCCATGTGATTACATGATGAATGTGTTCATGAGAAATGTGTGTTATTATGTATGCCATGGATTGATGCAAAGGAATTGAATCCCGAGCATGTCGTCTTATATGAAATGAATGAAAGTATTGAGACCTTCATTAATGCTTAAATTATATAACTAAAATGTTATGGAGCACCGCTAGTCAAAAAGCGGGATGCTATTGGTCACTAGTCAAAAGTGGACCGGGATGTCACTAGTCAAAAGGTGAGTACCCATATTTTTACGTATACACGAATTGGACAATGAGACACTAGTCAAAAGGTGTACATTGTGTCGATTTTGAAATGAGATTGATTTAAAGTGACACTAGTCAAAAGGTGTGCACTTTCAAGTTTACACGAGTTCGACTCAGTCTTGGGTGGCACTAGTCAAAAGGTGCGCACCTATGTCCCTCGCCATTCGTGTGGCCGCGAATGTGCCTGGCCTCTGAGGTTGTCTATTTGAGTCTTCGTAGGAGGACGGCAACGGGGTGTCTCGACTCTGATGTGTAACTTGCTTGGTGAAAGTGGGTCGCTCCCACGGTTTTCAAAGATAAAAGATAAACCGGTTTAACATGCTGCATTTTGTTGTTAATACCCTCTTGCATATCCCACATGTCTTAACATGCTATTATATGTATGATATAATGTTGATACAACTCACTAGGCTCTTTTGGCCTAACACTTGTTTGGTGTCGATGTGTCTCTCAGGTGTTAGGGACGCTGTTCCCAAGTAGGTTCCGGGCTTAGAGTGAGCATGGGGGAACGTTGGAGAGACCGGTCTTCTAGGCCGAGAGATTGACTGTAGAACGATAACCCTTTTGTAGTCTTCTTCCTAGAAGGAACTAGACTAGTTGGTTATTTTATTTCTTTACTCAATTGTAATCATTATAATTGTACATTACTTATACCCCTGTTTTTGGGAAGAGCTCACGCCTTGGCGGACATTATATTACCATCTTTCTACTTAAATGAAAGTTTTTGTTTACTCCAAATTTTGGGGTGTTACTGTTAGGGATTATGTGCAGAGTTGACAAACCAAGTAATTATACATCCAATGTTACAAGACACTTGAGGGTCACACCTGTGAGGACCTATAAGTCGAACAAGTTAGATGAAACCCAGAAATGGAGAGTTAGGATTTATAATAGTGTATTATAAATCAATTGGGTAATTTCAGTAAGAATTACCAAAGTTGGAGGGTTATTAATTAATTAGGAGATTGTATATTTATTTAATAAAATAAATATATAATAGTTAATTAATAAAGTGATTTATATATATATTAGATAAATATATATTTATAATTATCATATGCAAATTCTTTTCCAGTTAATAAAAGGAAAGGATTTGAGATAATTATAATATGGAAACTGAATTCCTTTCAAACTGTATTTTTCCTCCATATAAATAAGGCTTATGGGTTAAGGAAAAAACTAAGCTTTCAGAAAAAACACAAATCAGTTTCTCTCCTCCTTTCTCTCTCCCGGCGCCACCTTCTATCCCACTCAGAACGCCAGTTTGGTTTTTCAAGTGTTCGGGTTTCGTTCGGTTCAACTAGAAGAACGTTCGTTGGTCAATCACCGGTGGATTAAATCTCAAGCAGTCCAGGTAAATTGATCTAAACTTGAACCATTAGGAAAGAAACGATTAAAGATCAATAGGCTTTTAAGGGTTTTTGCTTTTAAACGCTTCCGCATAATAAGATCGAAACAGTGTGTTTCTGATCGCGTAGGTTTTATCAGTTTGATTTTAAACCTATGAGATTTATCAAACCAGTAAGGTTCGTTAAATCCGTGTTAATCCTCGAGTCAGTTTGATCCGAGGATACCCACAAAAACCCAACAGTTACACTATCTGAACTTGTTGGTTGGGTGTATCTATTGCTAGATAGGTAGACTCCTTCGGGTTAATCAACCTCCTTTATCTCTTGTTTCGGTAAAACGGAGTGAACTGATAAATAGTGTGTTGAACCATAGGTGGACTATTTAGTAGGATCCCACGACTTGGCATTGATTAGGGTGACTTTTACTAGACTGCCTGACAACCAGTCCTTGTAATTGGGCCGGGAGACCAACCTGGTTTATAATCGGAGATAATACATGTTAGAGTGCTTTTAGCTTAAATTCCTACAATAATCAAATAAACTACACTTTTGTGATTTAAATAAGTCATCCACAAGGGGATTCAACCTAAACCATAATAAGTACTATCTTTGTTAATTAGTGTTTAAAGTAAAGTTTTAATCTTTTTCTGTTTTAAAATAGCTTTCAAAAAGAAAACCCCCCTTTTAGGTTAATTAAGCTTACAAGATTTGTTTTGAGTAACTTGACTGTTCCCAGTGGTAAGAACGATACCCAGACTTTCTTAGACTATATTGCTATCGATCAGGTACGCTTGCCTGTGAATGGTGATTAGTTAAGGTTATTTTGTGGTTAAACTTGGTTCTGTTTTAATATATAGTTTTTACACCATCAGTTGCCAAACAATTTCATGTTGTAATGAAAACTATCCACGATACCTTAATAATTTCCTAGAATTATTAGAAAGTAGGGTGATTGAAAGAAGAAAACATGCAGCGAATCAATGATTAGGACGTGAATATCATTGTCCTTAGGATATTATTAGCCCCCTAATCAATGTCGTTCGGGTTTATAGGCTAAGATACTCCACAGGATTATCTAATCATAAAAATATCTTCAACAACATAATACGTCTTAACATATCTACAGATTTCATAAAGAGGGGAAGAGAGGATTTAGAGTATTATGAAACAAAGAAATAATTATACCCAAACATACACACATATTGACATACATACATACATACATACACACACACATATATATATAGACTTAGGTTTACGTGAGACCAAGTTGTTTCTGTGAGACCGATGAGATCAATACTTTACACATTGAAACTTCACAACAAAACACCGCGAAGGTAAAGAAAAGTTCGAACATTCATAATGAAAAACACTGACAAGATGAAAAAAATCCATACCTTCACAGAAAAACACTATAAAGATAAAAATACATATATTTCCAAACCTTTATAGTAAAAATGTTTGAAAGTAAAAACAAAAAATCGATTCTTCAAACAATGAAAAACATTGTTAACACTAGGGGTGAGCATCGGAAGCGGGTACCCGTCTTTGGAACCGGAACCGCTCCGGAACCGCCGGTTCCGGAACCGGAACCGATGTGAGTGGTTCCGGTTCCTAAAATACGGAACCGATCAAGACCGGTTCCGGTTCCGGTTCTCATTTTTTTGAAACCGTTACCGCCGGGTACCCGCTATATTATAAAATATATATATATATATATATATATTATATATAATTACTAGTTAATAGCCCGTGTAATACACGGACAATTTATAACATATTGTTTTAATTTCTAATAAAAACAGGCATCTACATTATAAAGTTCAAAAATATTTCACCTCTAATTAACAATATAAATATGTCTTAGTTAATAAAAGAAACATTAATGATTTAGTTTAATCATAGCCATCTATGAAAACTGTTGTTCTAATTCTTTATTCAAAACTTTCTTTGAAATTGAATAAGTAGAGAATAGTTATTTAGTAAAAATAATCCTTATTAATCAACGATTTAAATGGAAAAAAAAAAGAAATTACTTTTGCTTTATTACTAAATATTTTAGTCATCTTATAGTTGTTAAAATATATGAAATTGAAAATTAATAATTTTTTTGTCGAAAGATTCGGATTTCCTGAATTATATTAAAACTGGAGGGATTCAGTAATAAAATACGTTTTGATGGATTTATTTGTAGGGTTTTAAAAAAATCATTATTTATAAATAATCTATAAAAATAGTTAGATTATAAAGATGAAATCTTTAAATTAAAGAATATCAAAAGAAGGGTTTTAAATAAAATTAATTTTCATTTATAAATAATGTATAAAAATAGTTAGATTAAAAAAGATGGAATCTTTAAATTTCAATAATATCAACAATAGAATTGCAATAAAATCTAAACACGTTAACTTATATCTATTTTTAATATTTAATATTATAAATAATTAAAGAAAAAACTATTTAATATTAGATTCATTTTGAAGTTATCGCCGAGATGATTATAATGGTGTAATTTGTAGCAAAGAAAAACAAAAACTTAATATTTTTTAATTCATATGTATTATTTACGTTAAAATGATAAAGATGAAAAATGAAAAATGAAAAAGTAAAGTATAAAAAGTAATTTAATCAAATAATAAGGATACAAAATGTAAATTTAGGTAGGTGAATTTTGAAAAATATTTTTTTCATATTTGTTACTTATGTATTTATAGTATTAATAGGGCATTAAAAAACAAAAAAAAATAGAAATAAATTATGACATCATCATTTGATAGATTTTATTTAATTGACCAATAAAATCACTCAATTTCATTTTGATGACATCAGCACAAACCTTCTTTTAATATATATATATATATATATATATATAGATTCATTAAGGGTTTATTTCATAGAATAGTAACCAAGTTTCAATTTTGTTCTTCTAAAGTCACTCAAACTTTTTTTGCTCAACAAAAACCATCCAACTTTCATTTTTGTTTCAATCCTATGTAATTTACCTGTTCTAGCAGGTTACCAGGTAAATTTAATTTTTTATTTAGTTAATCTTTATTTAATTCAATCCCTAACTAAAATAATCTTTATTAATCTTTTTTATTTAATTAATCTTTATGTTTAATATTTATTTAATCTTTTTATTTATAAATCTTTTTCATTAACTAATCTGTATGTAATTTACCAGCTTATTTATGAACTCTTGATCTAGATTTATCAGCTTATTTTGCACATGGAAATCACCTTTGCTATTTCCTCTTGCTGGCTTGTTACACGCTGGGTTGGATGTAGAGTTAAACAACAACCCTTTAAAAGAGTTAAACGGAAAATCCATAATTAAAAAGAGAACTTGTTGTTTTCCTCTTCGTTGAGTTTATTTTCTATCTTTCTTTTTTGTGTTTTTATAGGGTTACACAAAAACACATAAAAAGAAAACTTGTTGCTTTCCTCTCGTTGAGCATTGTCTTTCTTTTTTGTGTTTTTTTAGGGTTAAACAAAAACCCATAAAAAGAGACTCATTTCTTAAAACCCAAAATCAAAAGGGAAAGAAATGATGATTTAGTTGATGAATAAAATTATACGATAGGAAAAAAAGGTTTTGAGCAATTCAATCACAAGATTGTGATGGGTTTATACGAGTGAAACATTAATTATTTTAATTAGGATTGAATTAAATAAAAAAAATTAAGTTTACCTGTTAACTTCCTAGGAATTGAATTAAATAAAGATTAACTAAATAAAGATTAATAAAGATTATTTTAATTAGGGATTATTTTAAATAAAGATTAGTTAAATAAAAAATTAATAAAGATTATTTCAATTAGGGATTAATTTAAATAATGATTAATTAAATTAAAAAGTCAAATTTACCTGGTAACTTGTTAGAACAGGTAAATTACATAGGATTGGAACAGAAATGAAAGTTGGGTGGTTTTTGTTAAGCAAAAAAAGTTTGAGTGACTTTAGGAGAACAAAATTGAAACTTGGTTACTATTCTATGAAATAAACCCCATTAATTTAATATATTACCCATACAAGGTTGGATTTAGTATAACCCAAATCTCAATTCATGCTAATCCAAAATGTGTCTTTGTGGATTTGCTTATGAGTTTTGAATGGATACTTGCTAGGCGTCTGCATTGTATGGGTTTTTATAAGAAAATTCCATGAATCATCATATAGGTTTCTATATGGATTTGCAATCGATTGCTAGGTTTTTGTATGGATTTGCAACCAAGTTTTGCAAGTTATATTAACATGAGTTTATAATAAAGTGACACAGTATATGAGATTTCTATATGGGTTTTCATATTGGATTTTCATAATAAACTGATGCATATGTTTATTACTAATTAGAAAAGAACCACTTAACATAATCATTATATTATCATTATTTATCATTTAAACTTGGTATGTATTACATTTAAAATGTATGAAATGTTTAAAATAAAAATTAAAAAAATCGAAACCGGGTACCCGGTACCGGAACCGGTTCTCGGCGGTTCCGGGACCGGTTCCAAGAAATGAAGAACCGGTGTAGGCGGTTCCGGTTCCGGTTCCTTCTTTCCAGGAACTGCCGGTTCCGGTTCCGGTTCCGGTTCCGGTTCCATGAAAAATAGGCGGGTACCCGGTTATGCTCACCCCTAGTTAACACAATGTTTTATTTATAAATATTTTATTTTACTTCATTTTTATTCCCTTTCGCAACAGGACATTGAAGCAATTGCTTTGTCCCAATGCCAACTACTTTTGGTCAAAAAAAGGTTATGATCTCGGTTCTTATAATCACTTATTAAACATCTCATAAAAATGTGTGTATATATAAGAGAATATATTTCTAGAAAAGTATTAGTAATATATTATACACATCAAGAAACTAATGGTGTATAAATTAACAACTGTCTAGAAGGAGTATATTTTATCGAAATAATCACTAGAAGGAACATTTGAACTTTAAAATGTACAAAATGCATATGCATATACGTAGAGGGGATGGTTTAAATTAGAAATGTTAAAAAGATAGATATGAAGTAAAAAAGTGATATCATTTGTTGATACGGTTTAGATCAAAGTTGACTAGTCAAAGATTATGGTTTTAACCGGTCAAAACCGTAATCTTTGACTCGTCGAAATTCGCATGGACGCACATATGCGAGCGTATTTTCATGAATGTTACAATCAATCCGAAAACAAGTTCCTATACGAATCTTTATATACGATCTGTGTAATTGATATATGAATCTTCATATATAAGAACTAATATAGACCACTCATTTTAATAAATTTAATCATTTTATTTATTTTATATGACGATAACCGCCGGTAGTTATTTTAGGGATTTTTTTTATTTTCTTTTGTGTCAATAATTACTGAAATGAGTGATAAACATTGCTTCTCACAGTTTTCACATACTATTGAGTTCTCTCATGAATAACCCCCTATCTATATATTATATATGGTTAGGTTCAAATGAGAACTCATTTTTCATTGTGAACGTGAGGATACTGAGAGAGCGCCAGTTGCATATTTAGAATAAATAATACAACATTTAGTAATATACATGATTACTCAGACTGAATATGTCACGTGGCACGATCTCAACTGTCTTTACGTTCACAATGAAATTTGAGTTCGTAGTCGAACCTTCGTATGTAAATATATATATATATATATATATAGAGAGAGAGAGAGAGAGAGAGAGAGGAAAGTTCAAATGTGAACTCAATTTTGGTTATGAACATAAGGACGAATCTCAGCCACTCAATAAAGGCACTTTTGACCGGGTCCCCTCCTTTAATAATCTCCTCCCTCCCATGAATCGCATCAATCCTCCGTGATCGAGTCCACCGTAACCGAAGATGTGTGACTGAGATTCGTATCCACGTTCACAACCAAAATTGAGTTCACATTTGAACCTGACCCTATATATATATATATATATATATAGAGAGAGAGGAAAGTTCAAATGTGAACCACTTTTTGGTTGTGAACGTGAGGACAACCGAGAGCGCGACACGTGGCGGATGACTAGGCGCCACGTCGGCTTTGAGTGTGGTCCCCCCCTTTAATTCAATGCCCTCCCCATGAATCGCGCCTAGTCATCCGCCGTGGATCTGACGTGGCGCCTAGTCATCCGCCACGTGTCGCGCTCTCGGTTGTCCTCATGTTCACAACCAAAAAGTGGTTCACATTTTTTTTATATATAGGGTCACGTTCAAATGTGAACTCATTTTTCATTGTGAACGTGATGACAGCCGAGAGTGCGTCATGTGGCATATTTAGTTTCAATATTCATGTGTTATTCAAACTGAATAACATTGCTTTCAGTGTTATTCAAATTGAATACACTGAAACATTGAATGCAGGATTATTCAGTTTGAATAATACATAATATTCAAACCAAATATGACACGTGACGCGATTTTAGTGATAGTCATGTTCACAATCAAAATTGAGTTCACATTTAAACTTTCCTTTATATATTTATATATATATATATATATAGAGAGAGAGAGAGAGAGAGAGAGATAGAGAAATAATCAAATAAAAATCATTTTTTTTTGTGAAAACCAACTAAAAAATGTTCTTTTTTAGGATTTTTTTTTATCAAATACTATGATATTAACTATTGTTACACATATATATTTTTTCATAATGTAAGTATCATCCATGAAAAAATAAATTTTTTATTCATATTATGAATCGAAAATATACAACATTTTTATTAATATTATGAAACAAATTCATGGATGATATTCATCTTATGAAAAAAAATATATGTGAAACAACATATCAATTCTAACATTTGATGGAAAAAATTCGTAAAAAAATTACTTTTTAGTCGGTTTTTACATTAAGACTCCTATATATATATAAATATGTTTATTACCACTTCATTTAAATATACTATGGATGGAAGAAAGAGAAAAACAATAAAAAAATTGGATATAATTAGTTTACCATAACACATTAAAACAAAAAGGTTAAAATTGAATATAAATGAAAGTTTAGGGGTGTAAATGCAATATGTAAAGGAATCCGCTTCCTTTCTCGGGTGCTCTCATCTTCATTCCATTCCGTCCCCTACGCGGCGCATGCTAGATTGGGTCCCTTGCTTTGATTCCAATCACTTCGTGGCCACACCACAAAACCAATCATCATCATATTCCCACATAAAAAATTTGAATATTTGTCTACGTTTAAAAAATCAAACACGACATTAAATTCGAATATTGTCGAAATCCGACACAATCTAATGATTTCGACGGGTGACGCCATATTTGGCATCGTGATGGGTTTGTATCAGATGCCCGCCAATAATTTGTTCATTCATATTTGAATTTTGTTATATACACGACTATCTGTCTAATCATGGTGGGTCACGTGATTTTTCCATGTTAATAGATGGTTTGAGTTTGTTTTTGAAACGGTTAATTGATGGATGCCCCTATATTCACTTTATAATTCTTTGTATGGATTGACTTGGTATAATAATGATAACGTCTGATTTCAAATGTTTAAATGTTATAGTAACGTTTTTCAAGATAGTTAACACGGCTTTGGTTTGAATATTATTTTCATAGGTTGGAAACATTTTTCTCGTGTGGTAGGGGTCCATTGAGGGACTATAGCATAATAGAAAAGTTGACTAATGGGTTGTTTGAGAAAAAAATGAGCATTTTCATCAAGAGTTTATTTGTAGTTTTAATTCTTTTCACATCCTAACATTGACCAAAAAATATCTCCCACCCTCCCCCTCTTTCATGTTAGCGTGTCTTAAAATAGAGGTTTTTATAGGAATCTTCTTTTATATTATTTGTTGTTAGTTGTTACCTTATTTCCAACTTATCAAATTAAGAACTATCTTAAATGTATATAATGGTAGTTCTTATAAGAAACATTTTTTTTTGGGTAATCTCATTGATTTTTTTCAATATCAATAATAAATAGAGTCAAGAAAATATAATATAAACAAACTAGCAAATTTGTCAATTCAAACCAACATCAAGGTAATTTCTTATTGTAATTTAGCATCTCTTTGTAATACAAGGACGACATCCCTGTTTGACGTCATTTTTCACTAGTGTACCAACGATCTAAACCATCGTCCGTGGTTTTTACCCTAAATTGGGGTTATTCGCGTCACCAAATCTGTGTATTCTTATTGCTTTTACTTTTGTAGTGTGTTTATCGAAAGTAGGGGTGCTAATGAAGCAGGCTCCCATGCACTTCATTATTGCAAGAGAAAAAAAACTCACCTATTTCAAAAGATGTGTCCGCTTGATTTTCTGAGGTGCACTTAAAATACTCTAAAACCAAATTTTTAATAGAAATTAGATATGGGTTGGATGGTTGGATTATCACTCTTACAAGTGTACAAAACCCATCAACCCATGAAACCTAACCAACCAACCCAATTATACCCAATCCGCCAAATCGCTAACTAGAAGGGTTGAAATTGTGTTAGGAAAACTAACCCCGACGTTAATATATATTACTTTGATAAAATTATATTTGTATACACATATAATATTTACAACCCTAAAAATATGTACATATATTAGTCTAATTTTTAATGATGAAATGGTCCAACTACTTGTATAAAATATACGAGACAACTCGAGAACAACTTGAGATCGACTTAGTCAGCTTTGTAAACACTCGACTCAAATAGGCTTGACATACTAACGAGTTAAGTCGAGCTATCCAATACTCGACTTGAAAATCTCGTGACATACTCAACTATATATATATATAATTAGTTTTATAATATAATTTATAGTGACTTACATTTTTTGGTCCCTCGTGAATCCCTCCTTTTTGGTTTTCGTCTCTCGAATTCATAAAGTACAGTCATGCTCCAAAAAACGTGTTTCGGAGCCCAAACTAGTCCTTCCTACTAACACGTATACGAGAAATAACCCGTATACGAATATAGATCTAATCTAAATTACAAGCAAATATCAAAACCAAAACCAATGTAATCTAAATATGTAGATCGAAATTCTAAACAATATTAAATCCATAAACAAACAGTTGAAACCTTAAACAAATCTAACCTGAATATGTGGATTGAGGCCCTAGACAAAATTTCAAAACTTGGATATTGAGATTAGCCAAAAACTTCAAAGTATTGAATGGGTGTTATATAAAGAGTGTGAAGTTCTCCCATATTGAAAAAACGATGATAAACTAAGGTGAAGATAAGTTATAAAAAGAGATGCAGGTGAATAGAGTTTGTAATTTTGTCATCTCAATGATGTAGTTTAAGGTGTGTCTCTTGAGTTTTATAAAGCTTAAGTGTGCACCGTTTAAGTTTATAATTTATAAGAGAAGGCCTTAAAATTTATTGAACTTCAACCTTTAGCATGGTTTGAACTTGATTCAAGTTTGAGTTCAAACTTGAGTTAAGTTTGGGTGTGAGATTGGTTTGAGCTTCAAACGAGTTTTAGTTCCGAGTTTAGCGTTTACAACTCATGAATTTTCGAGTTGAGTTCGAACTAGAGTAATGGCTAGCGAATACACTGATACCCGAGCTTGACTCGCATCATTTACATCCTTTGGTCTAACGAGTAACACCATTGTACTTGATTGATGATTTGAATCAGATGCATTCATTCAAACATTTGAAGTTTAATTCTAAGACTTAAGGATTATAATATATATATATATATATATGTGTGTGTGTGTGTGTTTGAACGATTGTAATAACTAATGACTTCGTTGGATATATTTTTAGCATTATTATCGTATTTTGTTTGTCAACTTTATTTATATTACTAACCGTCAACGCAAACCAACCCACCCTAACATGCAATGTATGGGTTGGAATCGGGTTATACTTTTGAATTGATTGGGTTGGGTTGAGTTTTTTTAAACCGCCATAATTGGGTTGAATTGTAAATGTCAAAAACCGTCCAACCCAACCTGCATACACCCTTAACCGCATAAGTATAGCTCAATCGCCCACTTACTCAAGTCAAAGCCAGACACTGCTATTTCTAGAAATATTAACAACAAAGATATAATCATACAAGTGCAATTATAAGCATTACTACGCCATGTCGATAACTTTTTTGTAACTTTTCTTCCATTTTAGATAAAAATTCATAATTTATTTTCCTTTACAAGATGATAATATGTATTTATTTTCAAATCAACATATATTTGTTTCAAGGATCAAAAGATCAATTTCAATGAAAAAATGTATTTTATTTCTCAAATAACTGCAATTGACTTTCTCCCTTGGTCAGATCTTATTGGTTTTCTTCCCAGGCCAAACCATGATGTTGCAGACAATTTGATACAAGTTAAAAGCGCACTGGTTCAAAGAAATTCATGAGCCCACTTGATCACTGACCACCAACCTTATTGTCGTTACTACTAATAGTGACCACCTTTAACTCTACTGGTTACCTACCATCGTCCATCACCAACTACATCTCCACCACATCCAGCCAATGTCACCTTTACCTCCTCCACAACCACCACTTCAACCTTTGTATCCACCACTATTAGCTGCCACTACCACCATTAGCATATCATCCATAACCATCTGTTTACCTCCACCACCACCACAAACCACATCCTCTTTCACTACGATAGATAACTTCCATATACAACATTTAAGGGAAACTTGCCCACTCCAATGATATCTAGTCCTAGTCATACTAAACACCAAAATAAAAACAAGTTGACCCATCTAGTCCGTTCCTATTTTCATACCATGCCATATCTAGTCTTATTCAATAATGCCATATCTAATCTAGTTATGTTTATGTACCAAACATTATATCCTTGTCTAAAATACAAAATAAATACAATAAAGTTCAATTTAAAACTTATAAGATAAAGTTAATAGGCAAGTTGTTTTATGAAAGACCCTTTCAAAATTATAGGATATTTAGATCTATATTAAATATTCTTTAAAAAGATACAACATAAGTTAATCATTCCTTTCCTAACATGGGCATACATATATGTAGGTTTTAAAAATATGAACTTTTGACATGAAATGAAATTGTAGGTGGGGAACAACCATTTTAATGATGATGAGTCACATTCCGTTTCCTTTTTTTCCTTATTTGAAACAAATCAAATTTTATTGAAAGCAATATCAGAATATTAGGTGAGTAAGTTGATTATTTTCCTGTTTCACTTCAATGGGAAATTTAATTTTTAATTTTTAATTTTTTAAGGTATCAGAAAACTGGTAAAAGTATTTCAATAAATACATATGAGATTTGTATAAGATGACTTTTGAGGTCACAGTTAGTTTTTATTATAATACATATTCACAAAAACTTCAAAATCTTGAAATGAATGGATGATATTAAGTTATATAAAAAGGTTAAATATGTGGAAATTTCATATATAAACTATTTACACAAAGTTATTGAAAATACATGTTATGTTAGATGCATCTGTAAAGTGCATGATGATAGATGCATCTGTAAATTGTTTCTTCCTCATTTTTTCTCAATAAGTTAACAATTTTTTTTTTTATAGTTTCATGATATTAAGTCCAGTTTTTTTTTTATGTATTTTTAGAATACAAACGGTATAGCTTGTCAAATTTTATTTGTTGGATTATTGAATTTTTCTTATGAAATTATTTATTTTGATAAAGATGTTTTATATAATTTTTTTATTAATAAAATTGTTAATATATTTATATTTTTTATGTAAAAATGAAAATGTTTTATCAAAATAAGAAAAATACGTTATACAATTTTATAAGAACAAAAAAAAATACATGAACTAGTTTAAATTCGAAACAATTTCATTCCAAAAAGAATCATATTAAACATTTTCATGTACCAATTTTATTAACTTAATCAATGAAATCGATAAGTTACACAGTTTGTATTTTAAGAGTGGTATATATAAGGGAGAACTCGATGGTTTATGGAATTGTGGGAACCAATATGGACCACTCATTTCAATAATTAATAACTTAAAAGAAAAAGATAATATAAAAGCTTCTAAAAAAAACTATCCCACAATTATGGTCATATTAAATAATAAGAATGATTAACTTAATAAAATTAATGGTCCATATTGGTTCTTAGAGTTCTCACAGACTATTGGGTTCTCATTTGATTGGCCTCCTATATACACGTACGCACACACACATAGGCAAAAGTTCGAAATTGAGTTAATCTTATGCTCTCTCAATAATTAAGCTTTAAAAGAAAATGAATTTAATACATCATACATCTTATCCTAACATACATCTAGTGGTTAATAATCACATCTTATAGCTTTTATCATTAACTTTAATTTCTCATCAACATCCAAAACATTGTGCATAATTTGAGACAAAATTACATATGGAAGCCAATTATCTTGGCTTGAGAACTAAATGATATTCCATGTGAGCATGTGTCAAGTGATTTGAGTAAAAATATTTTAAAAATATATTCCACTTACCCTCTTGTGGCAGATATCATTAGCTTTAGGGAATTTCTTCAAATGGTAGTTTTGTCATTAATAAAAAGTATAAGGCTATGCGCAGCGGTAGGCGGGTGAAGCCCGCTGGCTTCCATTAATCCCGCCGGGTTGTAGAGGGATGGGTGTGTGAAAATGGGTGTTGGCGGGTTGCACCCTTTGCAGGTTGGAGAACCCGATTTGCAAAGCGTGAGTTGTGTGTGTGGTGTGTGTGTTGTGTGAGAGGGTTGGGAGGGTTGGGTAAGAGTTGTAGAGGGTTGCAGAGGGCTTTCGGAGGGTTAAGAGAGGGTTGGAAAAAAGCTGATGTGTCAGCTAATATGGCATTAAAAAGTGAGAAGGTTGGAAGGGTTGAGAGGGTTGGCATCTGATAGCCTAATAAACATGACCACTTATCTATGTAATCACACTAACTATTTTCACTACTTTATTAAATAGAATTAGATTTTAGTGAGAAGTTAAATTAACATAAAAAATAGTATCATTATAAAGCATTAAATATACATTAAGGTAAAATGCACTACATTAACTCATGTATCAAAGCACGATCGTTCACCTAATTAACTAATGTTTAATTTGAACCTAAAATATTTTAAATTTTAAAATCGAATAGAACCAGTGGATCACAATCATCCTCACTAATGTTTTTTATGTTATTATGAACAAATTGATAAGTTTAGATAAAAATAGTTGGCTATAATTTTTGTTGGAACATAAAACAAAGAACACATTTTCATTCAACTTATATAAAAACTTCTAAATAATTGTCGAATTGTTTAGGATTCGTTTGATTATGAAAATCTTTTTAGTTTTCAAAGAAAATTTTTAAAGAAACTTGAAATATTGAAAACGTGTTTAGTTCATTTAGTTTTTAAAGCTTTTTGAAAAAGTGAAAATTTTTTGTTCTCTAACTTCTATGTTAATTAAAAAACTGATTTTAACAGTTTTCTAAAATTTCCTAAATGAGTTTTTTAATTTTCAAAAATAGAAAATAAAAACTTCACCATTTCAATCTAGGGGTGAGCATTAGGCTCAGAAAAACCGGCCCACATCAGAACCGTTCCGGGACCGGCACTAGAACTGGTATTACCTAATCGGTCCGGTTCTTGGTCCTAAAAATCGGTCATTTTCAGTTCTGGTTCCAAACCAAGTTCGGTGCCAAATATGCGGGTAAAAACCGGGACCGGCCCAGATGTTTAAGAGACAATCTAATATACTTATTGTATTTTAAAAAAAAAAATCTAATTTTGACTATATTATTCAATAAGTCCGGCAAGAAACACTTAAAAAAACATTGGCCATTAAAAAATCCATCAAAAACCCATCGATCATCACGATATTAACTATATAAATAGTTATCGTTCCCGTATAAATCTCTCTCATATATATATACATATATATATATATATATTATAGATGTTTATAATTCATTATTGTCGACTAGTTGTACATTTAAATAAGTAAACTAATAATATAAGATTATAAAATATGTTTTTGACCTATCAAGAATTTATCACACTATAAAATTTATATACACGGTTCCAACTAGTTTTTGACCGGGACCGAAACCGGCACCGGTATTACCTATATGGTCCGGTTCTCGGTCCTAAGAATCGACCGTTTCCGGTTTCGGTTCCAAATCGGGTTCGATTCGGTCTGGTTCGGGCCCAAATGCTCACCCTATTTCAATCAAACACATTTTGTAAAATTTTCATAGAAAATGGAAAATGAAAATTTAACTCAATTTTCTGAAAACGTTTTTTAAGAAAATGAAAACAATTTTTCACAACCAAACGCACCCATAACCTTTGCTCGAAATTCTTGAACAAAAATTTATTTTATCATATTCGATATAATTTATTCACATATTTAAAAGAGACATGTTACTACCAAATATCAAATACCCCCTTCCTTCCTATTTTAACGTCCATCCTTTTTTTTTAAAGGCATAAAAGTCACGCAAGGACGGGAGTTTCGACACGGCCATCATCCTGCCAAACGGCCAACATGAGAAAGACAACTAGCAAGAGGCTAGGAGCAAACAAACGAACAAACAGAAAAAGAACAAAAACCAAGCCAGGCATCCAAACAGACTCACAACAACCCACCCAAAGGAGCCTCGAGAAAATTATTTAATATTTTCTCCATCCTTATTACTCTATTTCTTAACGCTAATTCCAAAGGGCGCCAATCCGATGGGGTTAAGTGACTTCCGTCCGATTAGTTTAATAGGTGTTTTCTATAAGGTGGTGGCGAAAGTGCTTGCACAAAGGTTAAAAAAGGTGATTGGTAAAGTCGTTAGCGAGCCCCAAAGTGCCTTCATAAAGGACCGCAATATCCTTGATGGGGTTCTCATCGCTAATGAAGTAGTTGACTTCATTCGCTTTAAGAAAAGGAAGGGTCTCATCTTCAAAGTCGACTTTGAAAAAGCTTACGACTCCATGGATTGGAACTTTTTGTTGGATACGATGAATCGAATGGGCTTCGGTAAGAAGTGGGTTGGTTGGATAGCCACGTGCCTTAATTCATCTTCTATGTCGGTGCTAGTAAATGGTTCTCCTACGAAGGAGTTTTCGATGGGGAAAGGGCTAAGACAAGGAGACCCGTTGGCGCCGTTTCTCTTTTTGATAGTGGCAGAAAATCTACACTTATTGGTGGAAGAAGCAAAAGAAAAAGGGTTGTTTGAAGGTTTATTGATAGACAACGAACCAATCGAAATATCGCATCTCCAATATGCCGACGACGCGATCTTTTTCGCAAAGTGGAGCTTAAGGAACATTCGGAATCTCATCAAAATTCTGGATTGTTTCCGTGCCATATCGGGTTTAAAAATAAATATGAGAAAGAGCAAGATTTTCGGTTTGGGGGTCCAAGAGGAGGAAATTCAAAGTTGGGCGACGGGTGTGGGTTGTATAGGAGGTTCTCTACCTTTTTCGTACCTCGGGGTACCGGTGGGAGCCTCGATGAACAGAAAAATAAATTGGAGACCGGTTGTGGAGAAGGTGAGGTCGAGATTAGCATCGTGGAAAGCGAGGCTCATCTCCTTCGGAGGTAGATTAACTCTTGTCAAATCGGTACTAGGTAGTTTGCCGCTATATTTTTTATCCTTGTTTCGTGCCCCAAGTGGAGTGATTGGTGAGATCGAGAGTATTCGTAAAAATTTCTTTTGGGGTGGGGGGAGGGGAAGTGGTGAGACGCTCAATAAAGCTCATGCTTGGGTTAATTGGGAATCTTGTGTGAAATCGTTTGACAAAGGAGGCATCAATATCGGTTGCCTTAGAGATATGAATTGGGCATTACTAGCAAAGTGGTGGTGGCGTTTCCGGATGGACGTTAATTCTTTGTGGGGTAGAGTGATTAAGTCGATTTATGGAGTAGAGGGGGCTTTAGGAGATAATGAAAGTGAGATCCCGGGGGGTGGGGGCTCGATATGGAAAAATATTGTCAAGGTGGGGGGTTGTTTAGATGGGTTGGGTATTCAATTTTCAGATTCTTTTCGTAAAGTAGTGGGGGACGGGAGCGAAACACGTTTTTGGAAGGATCGGTGGTTGGGAGATAGGCCTCTTGAGCTCGAGTTCCCAAGGATTAGTCGGTTAGATTCAAATCCGGGGGTTTCTATATTAAATCGGGGTGTTTGGGTGGAGGATTCTTGGGTGTGGAAGTGGTCGTGGAGTCGAGAACCAAGGGGTAGAGCTTTGGGGGAGTTAGAAATTCTAGAAAGTAGGTTGAGTGGGTGGATTCCGGTTAGATGTAAGAAGGATTCGTGGAGTTGGACTCTCGACCCGGATAGAGGTTTTTCCGTTCAAAAGATTAGAGACTTTTTGGCAAATAGAGGTGCAGCGGGTGTGGGAGGAGAGGGGACGGTGTGGGCTTCTTTCGTTCCGAAGAAGGTAAATGTGTTCATTTGGAGACTTAGACGAGGTAGAATTCCAACTAGAGTAGCTCTCGATAAGATGGGTATCGATCTTAACTCGGTATTATGCCCGAGATGCGGAGAGGCGATCGAGGATCTAGATCATGCGTTTATCAAATGTACGGAGGTAAATAGACTTTGGACTCGAGTCGGGAAATGGTGGAACAAATCAATAAGTGGAGTTGACTCGGTAGCGCAATTTCTCCAAGAGGATGCCAATCTCATTCGGTCTCTCAAAAATAAAGCTTGGTGGGTTGGGGTAAAGTGGATGTTCCTCTATCTATTGTGGTACCATAGAAATCGGTTGGTGTTTGATAACAGCAAAAAGTGTCTGGACGATTGTTTCTTTGAATGGCAAAGATTAGCTTTCGAGTGGTTAAGCAGCAAGTCTAAAGAAGGTCTCTTAGATTGGTACTCGTGGAACCTTCACAGTTTTCTACCCAGATGGTCTGGTTCGTGAAGTCTGGTGCTGGTTTGAAGATAGCGTAGACTGCGGTTGGTCTGGACAAGTCTGCCGCTACTGCTGTGCTACGGTGGTTCTGATGCTGTTTGTTTCTCGCTTCGTATGTAGCTGGTAGTTTGGTGTTTTGTCTCGATTTGCGTCGGATCAGCTGGTTTAGTTTTGTAGTGTCCTTTTGTGTGAAGTGTCTATAGGGTCTGTTTCTGTTTTCTTTTCTTCTGGACTATCGGTTTTGCGCCTTGCAATCCGTCTCGTTTCCTTTTTTCTGCTGCTGTTCGGGCCCTGTTTGGCCGGTGGTCGGACCTGGTTTGGTTATGTTTGTATCTTGATTTGGTTGTTTTAATGATATAGCTGCCTTTCAAAAAAAAAAGTTGTACAATATGCATTAAATAAGTACCATATGTAGTACCAATGATCAATGACCTTTTGTGTAACCAAAAAGTGAACTCAAAATGAAGACACCTTCATAATTGTGTCAAATGGACGTTGTAGGTTCCATAATTTCATATCTTCATCCAGCGTGGTTAATAAAAGTTAATAAAGCCTTAATTTTTTTCGGTGGATTTTTCTTTTTAAAAGTACTAAAATTAGTAACTTTAATCAATGTGTATCCACTTTTCTATAGTAGCACATAAATTTGAGTACCGGCTGTGGAGGAAAGTTGCATTGGCCCATATCATAACATCTTTAAACCCAAAAGAAGAAATGAGTCTAACAACCTTAAATTTAATTTAAAATTATGATGATAATTATTGATAGTCCAAGACTTGAAGCTTTTATGAAATCAGGGCCGGTCATAGAATTTCCGATATTTATGGCGGAATATTTGAAGGGGTTTAAAAACCTACTAAAATTAGATGGCTTTTTCTCATGCGATTTTTATTAAATGTAACAAAAGTAATAGGATTGGGAGGACATAAACCAAAACCTCAAAATAACATAAGATATATATCACCTAAAACAACGTCGTAGTGCATCTGTTGAAGCACAAATATCAATAACATTTGCAATTTTGTTTCACAAAAATACTAATTGATTGAGTGATCTTGATTTGACTTTAATCATGTAATATTTTGAATCTAGAAATACAAAAATTGAAATTTATAATAGGCAACACAAACAGAAGAGCGTCATTAAAAGATTTTGGTACCTTCTAAAGTTTAAAAACATAGATTCAAAACGTAATCGCTTTTATACGTATATTTTAAGATTGCTAAACCAAATAAAATGGACCTTGCATATTTCACTTGAGATAAGATTTGTAAAGTGAGAGCATATATACATAAATATTTCATCTACCATAAATATAAATATTAAAGTGATTATTTTCTTGTTAAAAATATCGGCCTAAGGCCTTTTGGTAACACATATAAGTCACAATTATCAACTAAAGCAAAACAAAGCTTGTCTAGCTCAATGTTAAAGATAACATCCTGTTGGACCGGGGGCATCGGGAGAGGAGGGGGGGGGGGGGGGGGGTTCGGCGGATGGTATCTATAGCTATCCGGGTTTGAAACCCCCCCCGCAGCAACAACAATAACTGAGTTACCCAGGTTTTGGGTCGGCCTTCGGGCCGGTTTGAAACCGATGAGGATTAGTCGGGTGCTTGATTGGATCCTTAATATCGTAGAAACGAGTGTGTGAATTTATCTGTTGTTCAAAACATTATTAATTAAAACAATTAACATTATTAAAAATAGAAAATATTAAAATATAGAATATAGACTCTGTGGACAAAGAAAACCTTTTCGCCTCCCAAATATTTTTGTAATGCCCTCTTGCCCTATAATGATTATTTTTTTAATTCATATGGAACGGATTGTTACATTTACGATTAAAAAAAATATCTATTTAGAAGACTGTAATGCTTATTATTTTTTCTTGATTTCAATTTATATATGTTTGTTAGCAAGTATTATAGAATACAGATGAGATTGATTTATTATTGTAGGTATTTTATTTTGTTAAATTGTTTTTAAATTCAAACTTGGGCTGCCTAGTTATGTGAATGGGGCCTGGTCTGGAACTTGGGCTTAGTAGAGGAACTTTGGATCGGGTCATCCGGCCCGGTGAACTTCAAATCAAAATATAGTGTTTTGATGGATGCTATAGTTATTTATTAATACCTATCTTATTTATTTAAAGACTTATGATAAATGATGAAGGATGATTAATTTTCTTTGTTCGTTATTGTTTTGTCTCATTTTTTTGTAACACGTTAGTAACAAGTACAGTCTACCAAAAATAATTAAAATATATAACTATGCATTGACCATAAAGCTAGCTTCGAATAAAAAAATTCAAAGGTACGATTTTATGTTTTGCATCATATTATTTGCAATATAGAATTATATTCCGTTTATTCTAATAAGTTTTACTAATGCTATGTTTGACAAACTAGATGATAAGGTAGCTTATGACTGATAAGGTAGCTGATAAATAAGTTATGTTTGGCAAAAACTAGCTGATAAGGTAGCTTATGATTGTAAAAGAACAAAAAAAAAGACATGTTTCAAAAAGCTATGGTCCATCCAAACATATACCTGATTTATAAGCTGACTTATAAGCTAACTTATAGGTTAACTTATTTTTACCAAACAATGCGTAAAGCTATCACATATGGATTAAATATTAATATTTGTATTCAAGATCCATGGTAGAAAGAGCAATCATCATTGAGAAGTTACTAGGTTTCCCGCTCGGTATCTTGAAAGGCGAAAAAAGATAAGGAAGAACAAGTCATGCGCGTCAACCCATGAATATGAAATTTAAGGGTTTTTTTTTAACTTCGATCGTCTACATTACACCAGAGTTTTATAGTGTTGTGTTATCCTATTTCCAGAGAACATGTATGCATTGAAGCAACCTTCAGAGAAGCCTTTGATATTTATATACAATCTTTTTTACATTTTAAAGTAAAAGAGCATGAAAATAAATTAGAAGAGAATTGAATGCATTATGCATCCAACCAATATGTGATTGAATTTGTTTGTAAACTAGGTGGGAATGCCCGCTCGTTGCTGCGGGTTATGATGTATGTGCGTTGATTGAAAGTTTGTACCATGATGTATGTTTGAGAAACACTAAGAACATATATTTAAGTATGGCCAATTAGAACAAAAGATTTGTGTCCGCTGCAGAATGACTATGATCAGGTTGTTCTAGTTACAAAATAGTTACAAAATATGGTTCGGTATTAGCCGATGAGATTCATGCTTCACCATTGCCTTGCGGTATATTTCCATTTGGTAGTCATGCTATATATTCGACCTGTATGCGAATTGTTTATGTTAAAAATAAGTTCTAAGTTGATATTGTGTGTTTGAGAATGGTTATTATGTAAGAGTAAGGGGTTTTGTTACCTGCTAATCCTTCCCATGGTGGGTGATTCTTTTGACATTGCGATCATCAACATTATCTTGGGAACCTCTTTTGGAGGATATGGAACCTTCAGCGGTTGGTGTAACATCATCAAAGACCCGATCCATGATAAAGTCTATGGCCCCGGGTTTGCTTGATTTGTTGTATCGCATTTGGAATATTTTTGTGGTACCTACCAGGGAAGCCAAATGGTGCTGGGAGTATTTCTGGGTCAGTGTAGCCGTGTTGCTCAACCATGGTTTTGCATTGTGTGTGAATCATTGAGTTCACGGCATTGTCAAAGAAGAGCGATTTGACTTCTGCAGTGTCGTCCCGTATGTATGATGTGAGAAGATACATGTTTGTCTTTTCGTTAGGGGCATTCATTTAAAGTTCAATAAGGTTACTTTATAGATGAAAGACTTAGTGGTGCGTACAAGTACTTGGGTACTGTTGGCAGGTGGTCACTGCATGCAAGTGTGGCTCCCCTTGATTGAAGTTTCTTTCGGAATTCACTACACGCCATGTAGAACCAGCCCTTTTGCTCCTCTATTCTTGCGATGTGGGCTTTGCATGTGAATTGTAGACCCTGTGATGTATATACGGGAGTAGTTAATTAATGAACATTATCTATGTATATATGTGTGTGCGATGTATATGTGTGTGCGATGTATATGCATACCAAATATCTGGTGGGATTTTGATTCATCAATTGTGCTATTGTGAATCTGTTTCTTCGTTTTTCTTTTTCCGCACAATCAAATTTTATGTAATGCACTTGAAGTGTCGGTGTTGTCCTGATTTGGCTTGTGAATTTGCTTCTGAACCTACAATGTTTTGTTGATAAGTTAGTTATTGTACGGATGTGTATGTATCATGGGGGACGATAAATAAATTGGAAAAAGGATTATTCTTTCAGCATTACGTCAGCCTCATCTATTTCCGGATTAAGGTAGAAGTGTGATGCAGCAGTTCCAGTCAACTGCAGTTGTTCTTTGAAGGCACAATATTTAAATATGAAATTAGTTCAACCATATATATGTCGATAACGCACATAACGAAAATTTAAGTACAAAAAACAGTTAAAAGAAAAAATTTAAGTACCAAAGCACCCACATATATTTATATTAAAGTATAAACACACCAAGATAACATATAATACATTTATTTTTTATTCTGCGTAATTAACATATATTTGAATCCAAATTGCAGTTAATTAGTGTCAATTTGACATGATCAAAATTCAGAAGCTGCCTTTTATAGATTCATTTCAACAACCCTACCTGTAAAGAAAATCTTCCTATTTAAATTGCACCATTTTCATACACCCCAAAATCCTCAAAACCTTCAAGAACCCATTTCACAATTTTTATAAAAGATACATACATCTTTGTATTTTTTTTACAAATGATGTAAGCTTGTAGTTCTTTTGGCTACATGTTGATGTCATGACCCAAATTTTATATGTAAGCAAGACCTAAACAGGAAAAAACTATTATTTTGGTTTAATATTTTACAGATGATGTAAGCTTGTAGTTTTTTTTTTGTTACATGCTTATGTCATAGCCAAATTTTATATGTAAGGAAGACTTAAAAGGGAAAAAACTATTATTTTGGTTTTCTAATACTGCCACCAAAATGATCAAGATTTTTTTAGAAATATTAAAAGAAAACCATAATAGTTAAAAATGACATGTACATAAGAAGAACAATCTATATATTGTTCTTAAATCCCATATTCTCTTCACATACTATTGATCAACTGAAATTTAGTATAAAATTACCAAATTTCATATTTTATTTTAGTTTTGAGTCGCAAGAGTGTTATGTACCGTGATATTTGGTTACTTTCATTGAAGTAACTGCAGCGATTGTTGGAGACTCTAGACCCATGGCAGCCATTGTATGCAGTCTGCGTGCAGTGTCATCCCAAAAAGTTGCTTCAATGATGTTCCCACTGTAGGAAAAAAGAGATACATGTTTAATGTGGTAGAAGATAAATTACTGAGTTTTTGTGTGTAGGGATAACAGGAACCTCAGATCTTCAAGCCTCATTTTTATTATTGTTGCTCCTTTGGGGATGAGTAAATCTGATACGTGATCTATCTGCCCAATGTAGTCTGAAAACAAATATAACTAAGAGTCAATATAGAGAAGTAAATAAGATGGTAATTTGTTGTGTGAAAATTAAATACAACTAAATACCTGTTAATATATCGTGTTTATCCGTTTTATAAGGCAACTGATCGTATGGACTGAAGTTAAAGTAATGTAAAGGGAAGCCAGTGTCGGGAATTTCTTCGAATCTTGCAGCTTTTCCGACTTTAATGCTTGTTTTGTGGGGAACAATAACCATGTATGTTCGAGATTTTTCTCAAATGAAGTTCGTTACACGGTAGCAACTTCCTACTTTGATTAGAGTCTGAAAGTGGTTTTTGTCATTCAAGTTTGCATAAGCCTGAATTGGACTTCCCTACAAAAGAAAAAAAGTTGCATTAAAGCCTCGAGTATAAAAGTTATTAACTTTTAGAGATTTTTTAACGAAAAGCTTTGGAAAAAAATATCATATACTTACCAATAGTTTAATGAAATTATTTGTACCATAGTTTATTGAACTTATCTGATTATATTTTTTATTAAGGTTATAATAGTGTATAATTAACCGGTAAAAGAAAATGTCTTCATAAAGTATATAAAGAAAGTAGAAAGTAACCAAATATGAATTATGTATTTTGAGAATAACGAATGTAAAGATGGTCTATTATAAAAAGCAAATATGTAACTTAATCAAACCTTTTTTGGATTAGTTAACCACTTAATTTAACAAAATTGGGTAGATGGACGAAAATGAAATGAAAATAAAAACCAAAAAGATGAAAAAACACTTTTTCGAAATGGAGACAAAGAAGGTTATAAATATCAAACTGAAAGGACTAAACTTGTACATTAAAAGTTAAGATGACATTCATAGTTGTATTATTATAGTTTATGATATTACCTCTCTATCTATGAGTAGGAAGCAACAGTCACTTCTTTTTTCGTACGATATCCAGCTTCTAAGTACTTTGATTTCGATTGGTCGATCTCCGTCTCCAGGTTTAAGGTCTGCTGTTTGTGCTATCTGTACTGACATGTTCCTACAAAAGAGGCATAAGAAATGATGGTGATAAAAGCAAGCAACTATGGTATATGATATAATGTTTTAGTTAATAAAATGTACTAAATATCTACAACTATTGTGTTTGCATTGTGATCAACCTTTGATATTTGTATTTTTTTCAGGATATCTGAATATACAATGTTTTTTGTTGATGTAATATGTCGTCCCTTTTCATCTGTGATGACAATGCTACATATAGTTGGCCATGACCAAATACTGGCTCGGGAAGGTAAATTCCTATCTTTTTGAGTGATTGACCTTGACTTTTGTTAATTGTCATTGCATAACAGACTTTAATTGGGAAAATTTTTCTTTTGAATACAAATGGTAATTCTTTGTCGTTGTGGTTTAGTGTAATTCTGGGTATGTAGACTTTATGACCAATGCGTGTTCCAGTGATGACTTTCGCCTCTATGATTCGTGGTAGTAACTGGGTAACAATCATTCTGGTTCCATTGCACAACTCGGCTATCTGATTTATGTTACGAAGCAACATTATTGGTGTGCCAACTTTCAGCTCAAGGTGATGCTTTGGAAAGCCGTTAAAGTTGAGGAGATTCAGATACTCGGGCGGGTAAAGAACTTTTGAGTCACCTTTCTCAATTGCATGTGGGATTACCGAATCAACACTTAAATAAACGCTCTTTTGTCCAGGCAGCATGTCGATTATTAAGTCATTAATTTCATTTGCCGTATTATTTTTAGGACAAACAATTGCTCTGTCGCACAAATGGAAACAGTTGGGTTTTGAAGTACGTCATCATTGTAAGTGAACCGAATTAATTGCATGAGTGATTCACTATGTTCTTGTATCATGTACTCAATCGGAATCTGTACCCATTTGGTGTCTGTGGGATCACTTTCATCACTTATACCAATCTGACCATCCCCTATTTCTAATAACCACGATGAGAATTCCGAAACCTTTTCTTTTTCCTCGGAGGTGAGATTTGGTCGATGAAGCCTCATATTTTGAGAGAGCTTGTGTATGTTGAAGTGCTTCCACAATGATGATTCAACTATAGATGATGCTATGATATCCTTTTTTGTACCCTTAGGATTTATTGGCAAAGTCTGTCTAAAGTCGCCGCCCAACAATATTGACTTGCCACCAAAAGGATGAGTTGGCTCATTGAGTATATCTCTGAGTGTTTCGTCCAACACTTCAAAACATTTTCGATCATTCATAGGTGCTTCGTCCCAAATGATAAGTGACGTTTCAATGAGCAGTTGCGCTAGTTGTGTATTTTTCTTAACATGACACACTGATTCGTTTGTGATATCCAAGGGAATTTTGAATCGAGAATGTGTTGTTCGCCCAGATGGTAGTAAAAGTGATGATATTCCAGAAGACGCTACAGCTAGAACAATTTTCCCTCCAACACGCAAAGCAAATGTTATGATGGTCCAAAGGAATGTCTTGCCGGTACCACCATGCCCGTACACGAATATAAGCTCTTGTTTATTTTCTGAAGAAGCTTCCATTATTGAGTCATATACTTTCTGCTGTTCGGTGTTTAAATTCAATTGCAAAGCCTTATGTTTTTCTGCAAGCTTGCTTCTATCATAGTTTTTCTCTTCCATCAACAGTCTATTTTGTAAATCTGTGATCATATGTGTCGGAGGCTTGGGTAATCCGAAGTCAGAGAGTGATGAAGAATTGGAATTTGAGTTTAGCAAAATTTCTAATTCATACAAAAGATGATGTTGCAAATCTTCATCATTAAGGTATAACGCTGTAACACTTGACGTCTGTGCTGCTTTTTGCGTTATATCGTCGCTCATTTGACGCCAATGCCTTGCCCATAAATCAATAGGATTTGAAACCTCACAAAATTGAAGCATATGAACAAATAGCGATCTAAGCTCCCCCGTGGATGCTGAAATAGAAGCTTCTTCAAATGAGTATGTCCATTCCTTGTCATCGCCAAGGGGGCCCAATCTCTCGCATGCTAGACGATATGTTGAAAACTCGGTGTCGCCTACCTTTCTTATTTCAGAAAATGTCCGACAGCCTACTTGATGACTTAAAAGCATCCTTAAGCAAAAAAAGCTCGACACTCGCTGGATGAATATAGATCAATATTCCTATGGCAGGTGTTCTGTTTGTCATCCTTCGACTCCATTCTTTTGCCTGTGCCACCCATTTGTATTCTGACAGGTAGACGAGGTATGTGAGATGGCAACCACTGCTGTCGATTTCATTATTATGCAACCAATGTGTTAACGTTGTTTTTTTTTTTTTGCCATGGGATTATTAGCAATGCCTTGTAATTGTAGTTTCTTCTTGAATTTTATTTTTTGGTTATTCTCAAGATGTACGACAAGGACTTGCACTGCTGGTTCCTTACTGTGAATGTCAAAATTGAATATTCTCCAGGCAGCTTCATGGGGCCAAACGAATCTAGCGTTTACAAAGTTTTGAATTTCATTGATTTCCGTCACTTTGCTAGTCGTTGCATTCGTACTTTCATCGCCGCATCTTGTAATTTTTTCTCTAATACGATCGGCTCCTTTAGATATGTATTTGAACAAATACTTTATCATCATATTCCAACCGCAATACTCTACATTAATGTGAGCATGAAAAACAGAACAAAGATTGTGATTGTATGGAACAACGTATGAGTTATCTAATTGTATGTTGTTTTTTTTGCAGAGGTCCCATCATCTCTTCTTCTATAGTGAACATAGCCGTCTTTATCGAATCGTGTCACAGGTTCGTACTATTTTGGGAAATGCTTTGAGCAGGTCCCATTAGCCATGCATGGTGAACTTATTCTTGCATGACCACAAGGTCCGTACATCATAAGTTCAGTGACAACCGTATGACGATCAGGATAGGCTTTAGGATCAGGAATTTCTGCAGATATGACGTTGTCAACTTGTTCAGGAGATGTGATTTTATACGACTTTGTCACCCATAAAAGTGTGTGACAATGAGGAAGGCCTCTTTTTTGAAACTCTATTTTGTAGAGGTCTGCAAAGATAAACATTTAAAAAGTAAAGATGTGCAAGAAGTTGAGTTCAATAATTTTTTATTAGAATAGATAAGAGAGAATTGCTAGTACGTGCTGCTACTTCTCCAAATGGTTTTTCGTTTTTCAAGTAGCTGATAAAATCTTGTACTTTCATTTCGAATACTCTTGCGATAATGTCTGCTCTATCTTCACACTTCATGTTTGAGGATTTTTCGAAGAATCTCTTAAGCTCAGGCCATTTCACATTGCAAGTGAATGTTATGAAATATTGTGGATTGCCATGCACTCTGCATATAGCGAGAGCATCCTAGTAGTGCTTATACATGTATCTAGGACCGCCAGTAAAAGACAGTGGCAATATTGTCCTTTTTCCAACATCATGCCCGTCAATAAATCCTTTCAGCAATGCATCATGAATGCCCTGTAGTTATTCACTTCGTAGCAGATCTTGAATCAACTCGATATAATCCAATCTATTTTGCTCAATAGATATGTACGCGCTTACTAAGTATTGTTGGAATAACCTTCCCCCTTGCAATAACAAAGCTTTTATGCCAAGAGGATCATGAAGCTGATAGCTATAAAACGTGTTCATGGTAAGCTGCTTGTCTCCTCGGTTATCATTAGTCAATTTCAACTCAGGCGACCATCCATGCTCACCAAAGATAAACAATAACGGGAATTGTAATGCCATATACAATGGATATAATTTATTAATCCGCTGGGGAACACTATCTTTAAAGCGGATAATAATATCGAAATTGTTCTTACTTTTAGGTCCGCTATCATAGAAGACTCCAAGTGTTCCTGAAGTTGGCGTATGATAGCATTCGGCCTCCTTTCCTGCTACAGCTAGGGCAATGAACTCGGCTTCCATAGTCGAGTGAGCAATACAGGTTTGTTTCTTGCTTGCCCAAGAAATCGCACCACCGGCTAGAGTATAAATCCATCCACTTGTGGATTTAGAATCTCTAGGGTTATCTACCCAGCTAGCATCAGAATATCCTTCCAAGATTCCTGAATGTGTTTTGTATGTCAACCCTAGATCACTAGTTCTTTTTAAGCACCCCAGTACTCTCCCAATCGCCTTCCAGTGATCTGGTCTTGGATTGCTTGTAAATTGACTCAGTCTACTCACAGCGAAAGTAATATCGGATCTAGTGCAGTGCATCGCATACATCATGCACCCTATAACACTAGCATATTCTAGTTGAGCCACTGCTCTACCAGAATAATTTTCAAGTTTCACACATGAACCAAAAGGAGTGTTATCTCTTTTATGTTCAAGTGTTGAGACTTAGTCAAAATCTTCTCTATGTAGTGAGATTGACTTAGAGATATTTCAGATTCTGACCTTTCGACTTTTATTCCAAGAATGGTATCTACTTCACCAAGATCTTTCATCTTAAAGTTCGAGGATAAGTAGTTCTTGGTCTCAAGAATTCCAGATAGATCGGTTCCGATGATAAACATATCATCCACGTACAAACAGATTACTACAGTGTATTCCTTTGTGCATTTTGAATAAATACACCGATCAGCTCCATTATGTCTGTACCCAAAAAGTGTGACTGTCACGTCAAATCTTTCGTGCCACTACTTGGGGCCCTGTTTTAACCCGTATAGAGATTTAACAAGTCTACACACTTTGTTTTCTTGTCCGGGCACAACAAACCCTTCGGGTTGCTCCATATAAACCTCTTCGTTTAGATAGCCATTCAGAAAGGCTGTTTTTACATCCATTTGATGAATATACAGACCTTTCAGGGCAGAAATTGCTATAAGAGTTCTAATCGAAATAATTCTAGCAACTGGAGCGTAGGTTTCGAAATAATCAACTCCCTCTTTCTGTCTATATCCTTTCGTTACAAATCTAGCTTTGAAAGCTGAGATGGAACCATCTGGATTGCGCTTTCTTTTAAAGATCCATTTAGAGCCTATGAGTCTTATTCCCTTGGGTAATTCAGCCAAAACCCAAGTTCCATTTCCCATGATGGAGTCCATCTCATCATTGATTGCTTCTTTCCAGAGTGAAGCATCCCTTGAAGACATAGCTTCTTTAAAAGTCTTAGGCTCATCATCTATATTGATAGAAAGTATGACCTCTCTCGTCACTTTCTTATGAGATCCTTCAACTAAGAATGAATAGAAATCATCTCCTAGATTTTTCTCTTTTCTTACTCTAGTACTTCTACATGGTTCATCAAACCTTTGTGGGTTTTTTGAATTTTCTCGGGAAGTTCCAGGAAGACTAGTATCCAATGTTCTATCTAAGTTTTTAGCATCTTTCGAAAACTTGTCTTTAAAAAATCTGCATCTCTGGATTCCACTATCACTCCTGAATCCTTATCCAATAATCTATAAGCCGGGCTATTATGAGCATATCCAACAAATATGCTTTTAATAGCACCAGCTCCTAGTTTGAATCTCTTAGGATCAGGCGTCCAATAGTAAGCAATACAACCCCAGACTTTCGTTTTCTTCCTTTCCATAGTTCATATGGGCTGGATGGAATCACGCGACTAGTGGTTCGATTGTGAATGTGACAAGCAGTCAGAAGAGCTTCTCCCCACAAATTTGTTGGCAGTCCTGATTGGTTCAACATACAAGTGACCATCTCGACGAGAGTCCGGTTCTTAAGTTCAGCCAAACCGTTTTGCTATGGGGTGAAAGGTGAGGTGCGCTCATGTTTGATACCATTCTCTTCGCAGAAAGTATCAAACTCTATACTAAAGTATTCACCACCCCTGTCTGATCTTAGTATTTTGATTCTTTTTTCTTTTTGGTTTTTGACTTAAGCTTTGTAAATTTTAAAAGCTTCAAAAGCTTCATCTTTAGAGTGTAAAAGATAAACATGTAGAAATCTACTAAAGTCATCACAAAAGGTTATGAAATAGAGTTTGCCCCCGCGTGTAAGAACACCATTTAATTCGCATATATCAGAATGAATCCATTCTAAGATCGATGTGTCTCTTTTAACCAAAGGAAATGGTTTCTTAATAAACTTTGATTTAACACATGTTTCGCATTTCTCAAAATCTTTATTGTCTATTTCAATCAAACCTTTATTATGCATTTTTCAATATTCTTTATATTAGTATTTGCTAAACGTCCGTGCCATAAAGAAATTGAACACGCAGTATAATTGAAATAAACTTCATTAATGTTTCCAACGATTACACCATTCTCAAATTCAAAACCATCAATAGGAAAAACAAAAGAATCACTAATACTATCAGAAACCACTAGCTACTTCTTCCACTGCCATCGCATTGCTACCAATGCTCTCATCGTCGCTCTCATCATCAGAGACTTCATTCACGTTGTCATCGGAGTCGGAGTCAGTGTCATCTGCATGACCTTTAAGGCTCATCCTGTACATACCTCTATCACAGTATGCCCTTCCTACAAATCTTTCATCCTTGACGAACACAATGACACCATCACCACCTCGGATGCCAAAACCATTAATGTCAAGCTTGTTGTAAGAAACCAGACATTTGGCAATGGTAGGAACATGTAAAACGTTCAACAAAGTGAGAATATTTCCAGAGGTGAAGTGAAGCCGAACCGTTCCAATCCCGGTAACGTCAACTCTATTTCTGTTCGCTACTGTCACTTGTTTACCATCATTCACCTCATGGTATTCGTAAAATTTGTCTCTAGAGTCACACACATGCACAATGGCTCCAGTGTCGAAATACCAACCGCCTCTTGCTGCCAGCGCCATAGATCCATTCATAGCAAGCATGTCTATTTCATCCAGACTCAGATTGGCAACTAGATTTTCAATGTCAGCAACTGCATTTGCTGCTTCCGAAGTTCCAGATTTCGGCAACTTACACTCCCTTGCATAGTGCCCTGTTTCTCCGAAACATGGCACTTTCCATTCCTTTTAATATTCCCTTGGCTAGATGATTGACCTTGCTTTTTGAAAGGTTTTTTCTGTGGGCCCGGGTTCCACTTTTTAGTGGGTCCAGCAGTTTTAAACCTCCCTTTACCCTTACCACCAGCCTACACGCTGTGGACATTGGCATGGGCTTTGCCTCTCTTGTCCCGATTTCGTATCTCCTCCTCTATCCTGAGATGCTTTAAAAGATCATCCAAAGAGTAGTCTTCGGATTTATGCATCATTCGTTTTGAAAAATCCTTCCATGATGGGGGCAATTTGTCCACAATTGCTCCCACTTGGAAGTTCTCAGGAAGAAGAATGGTTAAATTATTCATTTTATTTACTAACACCTGAAGCTCGTGAACTTGTTCAAGAATTGGTTTGTCATCAACCATTTGGAAACGCAAATACCGAGACACTAGGTACTTGTTGGTACCTTCTTTGTGTGCCTTGTATTTGTTTTCCAAGGCTTTCCAAAGTTCACGGGGACACGTAATTGGGGCGTAGAGATCATAAAGGCGGTCAGATAGAACATTCTTTATGTGACCGCAAGCAAGGTGTTCTTGCTCTTTCCGGAGAAGCCTTTGCTTCTCCAGATCAGCAATCACTTATGGGTCAACAGGTTTCCCAGCCTCAAGGACGGGATTTTCAGGAATGGGTTCCAATTTTTCATCCATCACATGAAAAACATTCATTACCAAAAGCAAGAATTTGACCTTTTCGGCCCATCAAGTGTAGTTAGTGCCATCGAAACTATCTAGTTTGACAATATCTTGGAGCATCAAACGAAAGTTTCCGGTATCCATCTTGAACCAATAAAACCTTTAAGATTGTTGAAAATATATTTTAATATTAGTAAGATGGAAAACGAATTTGTTTTCTGATTTCAAAATTAATAAATTAATTTTATAAAACAAATTGTTTATAAATCTTAAACTTTGAAAAAACCAAACCAAATAGTCAACGTAGTCAACTTGTGTTTGTTGGAAGAATTGGTTAACAAAACAGTTATTTAATTAAATAAAAAATCAATATGAGTAATCTGACGAATAGTGATAAAATCAAACAAATCAACTTTGACTTAATAATCAACAGTTCATACACATTGATTCTTTAACAATTAACTAAACAAGATTACCAAGCAACAAATAAATCCTATGAGCGTTATATGTCCTTCTCGACATAAACGTAAGAAGAAAAGGGTAGAAGCAGACTGTCCACTCTACTGGACGAAAATTAAATGCAGTAAATAAAGAACCAACCTTGACAACAAACAAAAATCTGAAATCAACGAGAAACGATCTGCACGGAATACGATCTCCTGTCCTTAAAGGTTTTAGCGACACCCTTTAGTTGCTGTGAGTCTCCAACCGCTATAACCCAGGATTTGATGCAGACTTTCGAACACTAACAACAATGGTGCTCAAAATAATGCAGAGTATGAGACAGAAAATCGTAGGAAGAACTTTAGAGAGAATTAAGAGAAGATCTCGAATTTTGGGATGATTGAAAGCTGATGATGAGCCCTTTATTTATAGCCAAAAAACTGATCAGATAACTCATGTTTCCTTCATCTCCAAGAAACTAAATTATAGTAGGATTAGATAATCTGATAAGTTATCTGATAGAATTATAGCTTTATTAGATAATCTGGTGAATTATCAAATTAATATGTGAAATATCTGATAACCCTGTTAATTATCTAATAACCCAACGATTTATCTGATAATTAATTTTGGTTATCTGATAATTCCCTAAAAACGTGGGTAAATAATCAGCTACATCTTCTCTTACTGGTTGCACAAAAAAGTTGCAAACTCCGCGGCGGCGTCGACGTCGACAACGACCACGCGCGCGTGTGTGTTCATTGCACTTTATTTGAACCCGCACCGTTAGCTCACACACAAGTTCAAAGCTCACTCAAATCACTAAGCTTATAAACTCATTTATTTTATATGTTTCTTCCTATGTGGGATGGGAAGAAAACTTCCCAACCTACACTTTCCAACAGTTTGTGTAAACCTGTAAGGTGTGGCTCACGCCATGGCGGCTTGAGGCGCGATATATCGTAATATGTTGTCTATTTTTGTCTAAGACGTCGCTATTCTTTTTAAAAATTGTATTTTTTTAATATTTGCAATTGCTATAGGGTGGAACACTAAAAGTCGCCGAAAATATGTAAGTTTTTGTTTGTATGTTTTATATTTGCTTGTAGCCTTATACATCATTTTCTGTTGGCTTTAAAAAAACATGCATTTATACATGTATAATAATATTTGCCATCTTGATTCACGCCTTAAGAAACGCAACGTCATCACCGTACATCGTAAAGTTTAAGGCTTCACCTTGCCGTCACGCCACACCTTACGCTATTTTGAACATTGCCTGAGACCTACCTAAATTTTTAAATTTTTTATAAGTTATATAGATTTTTTGACACTTAACTTCAGATGTTTAGAGAACCTACCTAAAAAAAGATTTTAGAAGTCTAAAGAAAACTAACAGAGATTTTATATTAGAATCTTAAATGTTGTTATTTGTGTCATCTTAACTTAATTAGAAAACCACATGGTTTTCTATTTTAAATTCGCCACTGCTCATCACCAATGTTTTGTTGCAAAAACATCGGAGCACCCAGGTTGGCCCCGAAGGCAACGAATATGAAATGTGTCATGGCGTATTCTTCATGCATAACCATTTTCCATTCACACTTTGTTTTAGAATGACAATCAAACCCACATCTCTTGTCTTATTTGTGTTCCAACCACCGAATATGAAGCTTTCTGAAGTACTTACAGTGCTCAACAACCTCGATCAACCCTGCCATTGGTGTATAGTGAAGTCTTATTTATGTGCAAAATTGCCAAGTAAGAACAATTGGATAGAGCTGGGAGACCTAACATGAAGCCTTTTGATAAGGGTAAAATAGTTACCCTTATTTGGGCACTTTTTGCGTCGAAAGAGCATAGGTTTTACTTAATTATAGTGGTTTTTATATAGTTATTGCTATAATCAGAAGTTTTTATTATTTGACGTAACTTTCGTGCAATCCTCGCTTTTAACGCTAAAAATGCCGTGTTTTTTTATCCTTTTTATCTCGACTATTTTCAGGTTGCTATTTTTAGGCTCGAGATCTTGATGGGCCGATTTTGTACATAGATATATCGAGAAGATTGTTATAGCATGGGACCAAAGGCTTGGAATGGATCGGGCTTGGAGAAAAGAGATGGAAGCAATGGTGATGATGGGCCATAGAGAAGCTGGGCCGCTGCTGTTGGACTGCCGACGGTGATGATGTTGCTGTTGGGCCGCAGATGGGCTACCGATGATGATGATGATGTTTCGGTTGGGCCATGGCCATGGATGGCATTCTAGCCCGATTCATTTGATCGATTTGATGGACTCGTATTTGCAAACACTTGTTCCTTGGACTTCGTTTGTTTTTGATGGGCCACTTGTTTACATTTTGGGCCGACCGATTGGATACATTTTGGATCGCATTTGGGCTCGTTTTATCACCAAACTATCAGACTTAACCCATTTAGTAGAATATTCTAGAAACGGGCCGTGATCCCGAGAGGTTTTAGTCATTCCTTAACTAATCAATATAATGGATAGTTCAAAATCTGTTAAACTCTAGCTAGTTGCTCACCCTTTAGGTGTCGAGGTCGAGTTGGTTACTTGGTTACTTTGTTTCGTTTTCGTTCTCTTGTAAAATATTACTCCAGGTAATAAACTCTTCTAGTCTATCATAAATATTTGAGCTAGAAGGTGCCTAGAATAATATATTTACTTGGTTCGACGTTACCATCATCTTTATATTTCTGTTCTCGTATTACGCTTTCGTTACTATACTTATAAGGATTTCGTTACTCTGTTTCGTTGGTTTTATAACTAACAAATGTATTGTACAAATCCTTTCGTCTTTACTTTTCTTGCAAGATACTAACAATTTAACTGCTTTTATATTTCTTGTTATTCAAATTCCAACGCATTTACTTTTCTGCAATCTTTACATTTCTGCAATATTTACATTTTCTGCACCATTTACCGCTTTCATTTATTGCTTTCCGTTACCGCTTTCATTTACTTTTATAAATCTTTTATTTTAAGAAACCTAGCATGACAGACGGACAACCTGGCTAGGGGTGTAAAATGAAGTTGGGAATCATACGGTAAAAAGTAATATGACATAATTATTAGGGGTGAGCAAAAACCGAACCGAAAACCGAAAAACCGAACCGAAACCGAAAACCGAAAAAACCAAATGGTTCGGTTTCGGTTTTGGCTCCAAAACCAAACCGAAAAAATTGAACCGAACCGAAAATATTATATTATTTTAAAATTTTATAATATATATATATATATAGGGGAAGGTTCAAACATCTTATATATATGTGTGTGTATATTATTGATTTCCCCTTGATCTTTACGAAACTAGCAATCCTAACGCCTCAAACATCTTGTTTGTATTTAGACGATTTGTAAACTTATTTAATTTTATTATTTTATACTTTTATAGTTGAAAATATAGAAGATAACCGAAAACCGAAAATCAAACCATTTCACCGAGCGGTTTAAAAATGGAAGAAATATAGAGTTATAGATCGAAAACCAAGGGAAAAACCGAAAACCGGGGGAAAAAACCTAAAAACGAAAAAAACCGAAAACCGAAAAAAACCGAAAACCCGAAAACCGAACCGAGAACCGAAAAAAAACCGAACCAAAAAAAAAAAAACCGAAACCGAACGGCTCGGTTTTCGGTTCGGTTCCGGCCAAAAACCGGACCGAACCGAACCATGCTCACCCCTAATAATTATAGTTTTCGTCGTTAAAATCTTATTTTTAAGGTTTCATTGAATATTATATATAAATATTATATTTTTACTTCGGCGTTTGAAAATGGGCCCGTCTTTAAGAGATTGCTTTTAACAGGAGTTTTCACCCGGTTGAGATTTGAGTCTAGATCTATCCACTATAGACTATTCAAAAGGTCTACAAGTGGCGGCTTACGGAACGACCGTTACATTGAAAATTACGTCGATTTAATTATGTAATTTTATATATATGAAAATGAGTTGGCTTTTCAGAAGTCACTATTAACCTTAATTATAAGATATTAACGGCGACATCATTATTTTGGATTTAGATATTTCATTAAAGATTATATATGAAATATTATATTTTTACGTCAACACATGAAAATGAGTCAATCTTTCAGAGGTTGCTACTAACGGGAGTTTTGACCCGGATAAGATTTGAGTCCAAATCTTTCCACTATAGGCAATTCAAATGTCTACAAGTGGCTGTTTACAAGATAACTGTTACATTAAAAATTGTATCGACTTAATTATATAATATTCATATATATGAAAATGTGTTAATCTTTCAGAGGTTACGCTTAATATTAAATCCAAAATACATGGTGCTATTTTTATCATCATTTTACCTACTAACTTATTTTTCCCAACCAAGTTTACCCTTTGCTTCTTAAGATAAATGATTTTTGTCAATTTAATTTTCACACCCAAACAAATCAACTTATTGCTTCCAAAACCTCACGGAAATCCTTTTATAACTAGGCATCATCGAAAGACTGTTTTTACACACGTCTCCCTATGGGATTGATATCTGGTACTTGTACCACTTTTATTACTTGTTGAGTTTTCTCTAAAAAACGACAGCAGACCGAGGTTTATACTTAGGTCGAGGTCTGTTTGTTTGCATTTTCCTAAAAATCCTATCAGTGTTTTTGGCACCATTGCATCTGATCGGACGGTTGTGAACGGTTGACTTTTTCCCGTTCCTTTGATAGTCGAGAAAAATAACAGCGTGTCGTAAAAAACATCGATCGACAAAGATAAAAAAAAAGAGACACTAAAAAAAAGGTTGATTAAATTCCCCTGAGTACAACAATCAATTTTTCTTGGCACCTTTCCAAATGAACTTCAACTAAAGAGTTTAAGAGAACAACAATCATCTTAAACGATGTGTTCGGCTATCCTTAACAACTAGAAGGTTCAAGGTTTTCAATTTCTTCGAACCACTAATCAAAGGTGCGAAGACCTTCTTGTGAAAGCACATTCCTTTATCAGTTTTTAAATGGCATTGCTCAAAGAAGCAAGTCATCTTTGTGATTCCTAATAGTAAAACCAAACCAATGAAAAAGTTTTGAATTTCTTTTTTATGGTCATTGGACCCATATTTATATTTTTGCCTAATTTTTTTATAGGAGATGCTATCATCACTCTTTTACACTCATAATATACCTACTCACACCCCTATAATCCCTTTTATCTCATTCACATAGACCTATTCACACACCCTATAAGGAGGTGTGGATAGAAATCATTGTATATTGTGGTTTTATACTATAAATGATACCATTTTGGGTGTTGGGATTGTTTTTGTGGTCTTGTGTATCTGATGTGATCATGGACGTTTAACATATTCAATTATTTGCGAAAGTAGCTGAACTTTGAATTTTGGATTCGCATTTTCATGAAATATGTTTTTTTTGTGGTAGTTCATAAAGAAGAACCAGAAATGAAATAATTTGTGTCAAGGATGCAAAATTGAAACTACTCACTCTTGAATTTGAGAAGTGGTTCTAAATAAGACGTGATTTTGTTAGTTGCTTGTGATTTACATTTTTTTTTATGTTGCAACATTATACAAGGAACATCACATTCATAATGGTTGTGTGTTTCTTTTGTGATAATCTATAAGTGTCAAATACTTCTAGAGTCATATCCTATTTGACTTCGGATGCCGAATGAGTTTACATGTTCATATTTTTGTAAATTTGATATAATTTTGGAAGGGTTTATGCTACATATTATAAGTGGAAGGGGGTGACATTAGATTTTATGTTTTATATCGTTATATTTTGGATAGAGGTCATATTTGCTTTCGAGTGGGATATACTAAATTAGTTTGGTTTGGTTATTATTATAAGATCAAGAGTTTAACATTGTCATACAAAAAAGTTGATATTGGAGTTGTATTATGTGTGTGCGTTGTCATTATAGCAATAAAGAAATCCTGACGTACTATAATATTCATGTGCAACTTATCTCAAAAACTAGGAAATTAAGTTACAATGCAAAATTGAGAAGATTAATTTGCGTAGACCTACAATAACTTTTAATATTACATATACACTTAAAAATTAATTTACATAAACCTACAATAACTTTTAAAATTGCATATACACTTGAAATTAACCACATCGTACAAATCAAATTACATTTAATTAGTTGTTATTTATCAAGTTATGCTTCATCTCAACTTAGTTTTAAAATTTCTTAACAATAAAATTTCATCACCCTGCAACGCGCAATAACATACACTATTATATACATAAGAAAGAAGTTTTAGGTGGTTATATGGGTTAGTCCTACAAAAAAAGTTCAATATGTTAATAAAGAAGTATCGAATATGAGATTAAACTCAGTAACCTACAATGGTTTTATCTAATTATGTTGTATGACAAAGCATATTGCTTAAATATATGTAAGCTTTCAATAACCCCCATGGTATACGCTTTAATTGTTAAGAAAAACTATTTGTTAAGTTACATGTCGAATCACAAGTTCATGAAAATTAAATTGAAACCATATAGGCATCTATCATCACACTTTTCTTTGCCCTCATTACGAGAGGATGAGACATTGTTTCATCAATACCCTTCCACCTGATAATTGTGGAATGACTTGTGCAATTGGTGGGGATTGAGTCATCTATCAACGCTATCACCGGAAGATCTATTGGTATGTATAGATACTCAAGCCTTACCAGGTTCGAAAGAAAAGTTTTGGACTACTCTATACCTAATACGAAAATATTGAAACAACCGGTGTACTTTAGCGGGCTCACCATCAACTTGACCAACTTTTCGAGTTTCAACTTTTATCATTCCAATTAGTTCCCAAACACTCAAAAACATTATCCATTATAACTTTTACCATTCCAAGAAGAAGAAGAAGTTATGAACAAATGAAAATTAATATAGAGTAAACTACGATTTTCGTCCTTGTGGTTTGATAATCATAACTATTTTCGTAACTGTGGTTTCAAAATTGCTTTTTTCGTCCTTGTGGTTTGAATTTGTTTCTATTTTCGTCCCTAGCTCTAACTTTGTTAACACAAGGGATTAAAATGTTAAAAAACTTTTTTTCTTGAAAAGTTACATACTCAGTCCTTATAATTTGTAGATATATAAAATTTATCCCTAAATTCAAAAAATTTAAAACTTATATATTGATTTTTTCCTTTCTTGTTTTTATTATTTCTTTATTATATGTTATGCACATATTTTAAAAACTATATATATGCATATATATATATATATGTTTTTTTTTAATTTCAATTATTTTTTTTCTTTTTTAGTTTTTTATTATTCTTTATTATGTTTCTATACTATATATATACACAAGATTATATATATATATATATATATCATTTTTTAATTTAAATATTAAATAATAGAATTAATTAATAAAAAATAAAGTATAAAGTATAAATGAGTACATGGATTAGTGTGAGCAAATGTATTTAACAAAAACAACCGGTTAGTATAAAATAAATGTATTTTTTTCAGGAGTAATATTAAAATTTTCAAATGATAATTAAAAATAAGTAAAAAATAATAGTTTACTTATTTTAAATAGGCTTTACTCACACTAATAAATAAAAATCCTACTTTGTTTAAATATGTTTTACTCATACTTATATTTAAAAATTAATAGTTTTACTTATTTTTATATAGTAATAAGGATTTCAAGTAAATCATCAATAAATAAAACTATTAATTTTCACTTATTTTAAAAATAATCATTTGAAAAGTTTAATATTACCCGTGAAAATAATTAGTTTTAGTTTACACTAACCAGTTGTTTTTATTATATATATGCTTACTCATATTAATCCGTATACTCATTTATATTAATTTATTTTAGTATTTAATATTTAAATTAAAAAGCATACATACATACATATATATATGTGTGTGTATATAATGTTTTATATATAGTATAGAAATATAAAAAAAAACTAAAAAACTAAAAAAGAAAAAAACAATTTCAATTAAAAAAGAGCACACACTTGTATATGTTGTATATGTGTGTGTATATATAGTCTTTAAAAAATGTGTATAACATATAATATAGAAATATAATAATGAAATAATAAAAACCCAACATATAAGTTTTAAACTTCTTATAATCTAAGGGATAATATTTATAACTCTATAAACCACAAGGATTGATATGTAACTTTTCAAAAAAAAAAACTGTTTTTTACAATTTAACCCTTTTTGTTAACAGAGTTAGAGGGAGGGACGAAAATAGAAATAAATTGAAACCACAAGGACGAAAAAAGCAATTTTGAAACCATATGGACGAAAATAGTTACAATCATCAAACCGCAGGGACAAAAATCGTAGTTTACTCATTAATATATTTATGAAAACTGAAACCCCGTGGTTAAAACTAAAATCCGGTGGCTAAAATCCAGTGGATATGTCCAGTGGTTAAAATCCGGTGGTTAAACCCAGCGGTCTATACCCGATGGTAAAAGCTAAAATCCGGTGGCTATGTCTGGTGGATAAAATCTGGTGGTCAAAGGTTTAAACCTGGTGGTTAAAACCGGTGGTCTAAAACCGGATGGTTAAACCCGATGGCAATGTCTGGTGGATAAAATCTGGTGGTTACAAGATGAAATCCGATAGTTAAAAACCGGTGGTCTAAAACCCGGTGGTTATTCCTGGTGTTCTATGTCTTCACAGCGGCTGCAACAATAGATTAAGAAAACAACAACGACTATTAAAGGGAGCTTGGTTGTTGTGATTGCAGATGGTTTTGGCTGAGATCACTACTAAAATGATAGCGGCAATGGTACGATAAGATCACGGCGACTGAGACGGTTGTTATACGGCTGAAACGGCCGCAAGTGGTGGCTGTAATACGGCGGCAGATGGTGACAGTGGCGTAGATGGCAAAATAGCAGGTGGTGATTGGCGGTGATATGAGACAAGCGAGAGAGCCTAAAGCTCTGATACCATGTTAGAATTAGAGAGAAAGATGGTTGAAGGTTGTATAGCCGTATTGTATTGAAAGAGAATGAAAAGATTACAATGCAGGGAAAAGTAAACCTAACTATTTATACATAGGTTACAAGAGAAAGGCCTAAAGCCCATGGGCTTATATACAATATTACATTTAACATGCATCTCACAATATAAATACATCTATTGTTTAAGAAGTTCCATCAAAATTGGGCTTTTGTTCTTTCTCCACAAATATTTGAGGTAACAACTTTTATGTTCTATTACATGTTTCGTATAAGTTATATTTATTGTTTAAGAAAAGTATTTTTTTTGTTGTTGATTTTGGTAACAATCGTGGATCTATTTGCAGTGATCCATTCAATTGTAAGCTACAAACATGTTAAAAGACAACCACATCCAATGATGTGGTACGGTGGTGTAGTAAGAAATGTGGCTATGAATTTTCTTAAAATTTTAATTTCCTAATCCTACTAATGGTTTTTAGTTATTATTATCTATGATTACATTTTCCTCATACAATAACGCATAGTTATCTCTTGGAGTTTTGAGTGCATGTGAAAAATCAAATGGATCCAAATCACAAAGTCGAACCTTTGCTAGAGAAGAAATGGTATTTGATGTTGTTTTTTTAATTACTTTTGCATATATAATCACCAATTTCATGACTTTGTTTTTGTCTATTCTTCGAAGGAAGAGAGTTGATGTTCATCAAATGAGAGAAAATGAGAAGGTTAGTTGTTGGAAAAGTGAGACATCGTAGCAAATTTGTATGTATATTAAAGAATAAACCTTCAAGAATGAGACGGTTTCTTATAAGAATCTAAATCCCGCTTAATTTTTCTCATTTTTCTTTTTTTATCGATATAATATTTATCAAACATTTATGTAATTAAATCGTTCATCTTGCTTAGGCCGGCTTGGGACAGTTATTTCATAATGGACGACGATATACTCAAGTTATTGATGAACGACGATGATGTAAACCCAGTTCATAACGAATCTCTAAACGATAATGAGTTACTCAATCTTTGGTTGGGCGACGAAGTTGTAAACCCCAATCTTAACGAAGTTCTACCCAATGACGGACCACCTTTGGAAATCGAAGGACAACACGGCTTGCCTATAAACAACGCGGGTGTTTTGGAAAATGAAGGACAACACGGCTTGCCATTAAACAACACATGTGTTTTGGCAAATGAAGGAGAACACGGCTTGCCATTAAATAACGCAGGTGGTTTGGCAAATCAAGGACAACATGATTTTCCAATGAACAACGAAGTTATTTTGGCAAATGAAAGACAGAACAACGACGTAGGACAAAACCTTCCAGGGTTTTGTTGTCCTTGTGACTACTGTGATTGCCGTTGCCATGTGTTCCATCATGCAGCTACTTTTCAAAGTCTCCCGTAGGGCTGCGTGCCATCAGACCTCCAACTTGTAAGAGAGGTATTGACTCCCTTGTTAGCCGGTGAACCCCTGCCCTATTATTGTAGGGTCTGGCATGCTAGTTTATATATAAAGCAGAAACATGGTTATCCTCGTGACACTCTATCTTTTTTCTATATTTTTCAATTCTTTATTTTATTTTAAATTGAACATAAAAAAACTCTTCGTTTTTTCTCTTTATGTATAACTATAAAGATAATTAAATGTTGGTTTTATTGTTATTTATGTTACTTTATTATTTATTTTACTTCTTTATGTTATTAACCATTCACTTTCCTTCATTTATTTTAACTAGTGTTTGCTACCACTCATTGGGCGGTGATTAATATTGATGTTAAAAAACTTAAATAGTTTTTTTGTAGATTATTTTTATAAATCTTGTGTTTGTTGAAATTGTTAGAAATATTGTTAGTTGTGTCAATTTTGTAATTCTTTAAAGTTGTTTTCCTTAATTGTAATTTGTGGATTAGGCCCATTGTTTAGGGCCCATCTATTTAAAGCCTTTTAGGCCTTTTAGGAGTAGTATAAATATGAGTGTTAGACTTCATTTGTAGTTTCCTCACTCCTTCCTCTCTTTTCCACTTCCCATTATATACATTTGAGAGCTATTCAATCATTTGGTGACTTTTACACTTGTTATTTTATTTCATCATGATCATTGCTACATCACTCTTAGATCTTGTACTTAATGTTTACACTATAAAAATCTAAGTGTTCATTGTGGTTGATTTGGAACCTACAATTGGTATCAGAGCCTACCACTTGCTCTTGATCCTTTGAGTGTTGGTTCCGGTGAAAAAAGTTAGTTTCGTCATTGGGGTTTTGGGTGAAAAGCTTCGGCACTCCTGAAATTTTCTAAGTCGTTTAGCTCCAGCATTGAGTATTGAGCTATTAGCTTCAGCAATCCTAAAATTTTTCTAAGTCTTTTCAGTTCCGGCACTCCTGAAATTTTTCTAAGTTTTTTCAGCACAATCCCTAATCTTCATCAATACCAAAGCCAATACCAAAACTCACCCCGAAACTCAACATCCTATACCGAAGCCACCTTCGACATTGCCTAATACCGGACTCCGGAATTCATACTTAGAGAATTTTTCACCAATCCAACCACCGGATCAATCTAAGTGGTTTAATATCTGTAATCAAGCATGAACACACGTGATGCCTTAGTAATCGGGTCCGATACCCGACGACAGGTTCTCCATGTACATGAAGAGGAATCCGATGAAGAGATGAATGACATAAAGAAGGCTCTGGCATTGATCACCAAGTCTATGTTCAAGAGCAATGCAAGAAAACCCATGTCTTCTTCTAACAACCATTTGAGGAGAGTTGAACAGGGTGGTAGAGCTGACTACCAGAAACCCAAGGAGAAATCCAAGTCTAAAGACAAGGGAAAGGAAGTAAAGAAAGATAATGTTTTGATTAGAATGTCAAGTGATGATGAGGAATGAGGTCCTATATGTATGCTTGACCAAGATGAGGCATGGGACCTAACAAGTGATGAAGGAAGAGAAGATCAGCTATGTCTGATGGCTAACAATGTTGAGGAGGAGTTGTACTCAGAAGATGGAGGACGTGATTACAACGACCTTGATTCAGATCATTCAGAGTCACCTTCTGAGGTACTTCCAGACGCTTACATTGAACTTGAAAATCAAGTTAAGGATCTTGCTCTTAAAGTCTCTGAGTATGACAAGAAAATTAAAAAGGCAAATAGCTTGACAGCTACAGCAGAATCCAAATTAGTTAGTGAGCATGCCTTAGTCGTTAAATTCTCCATTGAGCTTGCCCATTCCAAAGAAAAAGTAAACACAATTACTCTTGCAAATAAAGGCTTAGAAGACAAAGTTGCTAGTCTGAATGGCAACATCTCAGACTTGCAAAAGAAACTTCATGAGGCTGAAGTCTTGAGTAGAGTAAGTGTTCAAAAGTATGAAGCCATTTTTGCCCAACGAACAAATCTCTTTGCAAAAATAAAGGATATGGATGACAAGTTCCTAAAGAGAGGCCAAACCGATCAAACCATTCATATGAACCAGCCTAAAGAGTTCAATTATTATAACCCTAAAGAAGGCATTGGATACAAAAGTCCTTGCTATCTTAAGCGTGCCATATCCAAGAGTCCTACCATGTATGACCTTCGGTACATGAGTCTTGGATACAAAATTGTTTTCATGAAAGAGTCTGATGATCCTGAACAATTGAAGGAAATTGAGAAGAAAGAAAAAACAAACACTCTATTCCCTTCAATTATACATCTCTCAATGCCAGTTATGCAACGCGTGAGATTCCTTTGTCTAAGGACTACACGCCTAGCTATACTGAGGGTGAGATGAATCAGGAAGTTCCAATCCTTTCCAAAATTTTCAATGATAACAGAACTTTCTTTGAAAAAAGGATTGCTACACTTGAGGCTGAGCTTAAGGATGAGAGGCGCATGAGCCTTAGGGAAAAAGGACCTATTCTTGAGTAAAATCAATGAACTGGAGAAAGCCATCAAATCCAAAAGCACGCCAAAAGCAAGTCAATCCACCTTTGGAACTCGTGATAACTCACGTCATCATCACCATACATGGAATGTTAATGCTTTAGATTTTAGACCTTCAAATACTTTTTCTCAAAAATCAAATTCTATGGTACTAAGGTCTCCAATCTTCAAATTCTATGGTACTAAGGTCTCCAATCTGCACAACTATTTCATACATGGATGACTTACATATACGGCACCTAAATCAACGGTACGAATTTCTGAGATTGTATCGGATGATTGTACCAATAGGGCTGGGGAGAATGGTAGATCACCAGGCACATCTAAACCAGGAAACGTTGTTCCTCCAAAACCAACTCGGAAAGACAAAGTAATTACCCCTGAGTCTGAAGTTGCTAGTTCGTCCAGAACTAATGAGAGTGTTCCCAAGAAAAACAATCGTTTTCAAAAACCCAAGAATTCTTCCAAACCAAAGGGACACTCACACAACTTCACTCCAAAGAAAAACACTTCTCATACCCATTCTCAAAATGTCAAGAGTAATAGTCATACTTCTCGAAATGTAAGAGATGATCATTTGAGAAATGATAGGCATAGAGCAAAGGAGAATGGAACGAAAGAAGGCAACCATCCGAAACCATTTGCACATAACCCTAGATTTACAAATAACATATTTCATAGTCATGTACCACATACTCCATTTAATTTTCATGTTTGTGAACATGTTGCTTATGGGTATCGTAGTGACTTTTGTTGCCAAAATTGTTTTCACTTTGGTTCTTGTGCAAATGCCTTTGTGAATGAGTACTATGCTCCTAATTACTTTGAATTCTATAATCACTATAACCACTTTCCTCATGCCGAGAAAAGAAAATCCAAGCCCAAGAAAAAGACTCCTAAAAAGAGCAAATATGAACCCAAACCTACCGGTACTAATCCGAAAGGACCCATTCCCAAATGGGTACCTAAAAATGTTTGCACTTGATTTTGCAGGCCGGTCATGTGTGATTCATGGACTCAGATCATTCCAAACACATGACCGAGCAAAGGGAACTTCTCACTAATATTGTGGGATCGTTCTTGTTCACTTTTGTTACTAACTTTTTGATTTGAGGGGAAACGATGTCTGTCCCGGCTCGTTTGGAGGGGGAACGGAGCCAAAATCTTTATTGTTCGAGGAAACAGGTAAGTATGTTATCCTCTTCATGCATGTGATGTTGTTCATATGTCGGTGATACTAACCATTTGGTATGGGTGTGCATCTGTCAATGGGGAACATTCCCTATGTATTCTTGTTCCAAGGGGGAATATTGTTTGCATCTGCATGTTTCGAGGGGGAACGCTGACAGGCATGATACTCGACACTCAGTTACCAAGGTAATTCTTCTATTTTCTATGTTATATATATATATATATATATATATATATATATATATATATATCTCAAGGAAAGATTTCACCCCTCCGGACCTCCGGCCCTCCGACTCTCCGGACCTCTGGCCTTCGATCTTTAGGTAAGCATCCCAGGTAAGCCTTATACTCGATCCATATGTATAGTATTTTTATTTTGTTTTGATAAAAAAAAAAACAAAAAAAAAATCAATTAAAAGAAAAACAAAAAAAAAGTTTTACAAAAAGAAAATTCAGTTAAAAAAAACAAAGAACTTCTCCTTCGGAGTTTCATACTTAGTTTTTTTAACCCAAACCAAGTTCCAAAGAACTTATCCTTCGGAGTTTCTTTTACTTAGTTTTTTTTTTTTGTGTGTTTTTTTTTTAAAAATTCCGGAACTTCATTAAGTGTCGGAGTCTCTCCCTTAGTTTTTTTTGTGTGCTTTTTAAGAATTCCGGAACTTAATTAAGTGTCGGAGTCTCTCCCTTAGTTTTTTTATGTGTGTTTTTTAAGAATTCCGGAACTTCATTAAGTGCCGGAGTCTCTCCCTTAGTTTTTTTTGTGTGTTTTTTAAGAACTCCGGAACCTCATTAAGTGCCGGAGTCTCTCCCTTAGTTTTTTTTTATACTTAGTTCTTTTTCCCAAACCTTTTTTTATACTTAGTTTTTTTTTTCAAAACCTTAGTTTTCTATACTTAGTTTTTTTCCCAAACCTTTTTTTTATACTTAGTTTTTTTTCCAAACCTTAGTTTTCTATACTTAGTTTTTTTCCCAAACTTTTTTTATATTTATTTTTTTTTCTTCAAACCTTAGTTTTCTATACTTATTTTTTTCTCCAAACCTTAGTTTTCTATAATTAGTTTTTTGTATCCCAAACCTTAGTTTTTTTATATACTTAGTTTTTTTTATCCCAAAGCTTAGTTTTTTAAATCCGAACCATTGCACCATAATGGTTTCAGGATTGCTTTTTGTTGTTTAAGCTGCAAATCCCGGATCGCAGATCTTAAACTTGAATGTGTCATGGTTGTTTGACTATCTGTTTAATTTTTTTAAGTGTGATTCAGCGTTGTGTTTTATCTGAATTGCATGAGTGGTGGGTGAACTTAGACTTGTGTGCGTGTGTATGCATTGGAATTGATTTGTGTGCATGCATTGGAATTGATTTGTGTGCATGCATTGGAATTGATCTAGCATCATCATATGCTTGCTTGGTAAGATCTATTGGGTTTCATATTCTCCAGACTTGAAAATAATTTACACTCAATGTGTTGTGCTATTCTTTACCAAATCTAATGATTTAGTACACAATAACACATCTCAATGTTGTGTGTCTTATTTCTCATGTTATCTCCCTTATGCCGGTACCTCAATACTAACATCCTATTTTTCAGGTACAATGGCAAACCTGAATTTCTCAAATCCTCATTGTTCTAATGATGATCACACTACCACTTCTCCCAATCACAACCGGAGGACATAGCAGACGGAAAAATTAAATCAAATCCAAAAATATATATACATATATATATTAAAAAAATGAAAAAAAATATTAAAAAAATGGAAATTTAGTATTTGGGTTCAGAATAAGATTCAGAATGGTATCCAAGCCTTTCTTAATGGCATCCATGCTCTGTCTGAAGGCATCCAACACCTTTCTTTGGCATCCAACACTTTTCTTTGATACCGACACTTATCATGGATACCATCACAACACCACTTTTGGATACCAGCACTTTATATGCCATACCCAAATCATCCCTATGCCTTACCCATCATTCCATATGCCATACCCCAAACTCCTTATGCCTTACCCCAAACTTCTTATAGTAATCCCCAAAGATTCATGATATACCGATGGCGATGCCACTTGCATTACTTGATGATGTCGATCATCATTTACCACTGTGAGAGCATACTTAGGTTTATCACCTCTACCAGCATCTCCAGAGCCAGAGATTGGCACCCTGGAGGTATCCTCTAGGAGAGCGAGTGAGGGTCTCGAGCGTGGTCATTCATCTGGGGGTGATGACCAAGGGTGTGAGGATGAGGAGTCGGGGGGATGTGACGGGGGTAGGTTAGGCGGTGATGATGATCGCTCCGGATCTAATACCTTACATGCTTATGACACGCCAAAGCCCTTCACTTTACCTTTTGGTGGACTATGATTTTGATGACTCCGGTGATGACCACCCATTTGAGGGTGAGGACGACATAAGGTTTGAGGGAGACCTAACAGTCGAAGAAAGTGAGCAGAGCGAGAGAAGTAAAAGAAATGATGAGTGGGAGACAGGACCAAAGGTTCTAACTGGTCCTATCCTATCCATAGGTAGACGCCAGGCAGCCACATCTGCTACCCGTACACATGTGTTGAGTACGGGTATTGAAGAAGACACCTCCCACCTAGAGGTGCAATTGCACGCCCCACCTAGCTACTCCTCCATCTCTAAACAAATGGATGTTTCATTTCACGGGGACTTAGCTCATCGGCTATCAAGCCCTCACTTAGAGGGTGATGATATTGAAACAGGAGGATCCCTGCCCCGATCCCCACACTTACTTCCTGTGTACCAGAGTCTAGTGCCCAATACACTCTTAGGTACACATACCGGCAGTCTATGTGACGCAGTCTCTGCTCCACCCATCACGAGTCTATGTGACGTGATCGGAACCCCGAGAGTGGTGTCCACGATGGGCATTTCACGAGGACCGATGGCAAGTCCTACCATGGTCACTATCACGCCAGCCATGAACGTAGGCCACACCGTTGATTCAGGGGTTGTGCAAACGGAACGTTTATGTGACACCGGAGTTACTTACCCGACATCCGTTGTCAGGGAAATTGTGGACAACGCCCTAAAGGCTGTCCGTGCGGACTTTATACATCGCCACCTCCGAGACCGACTGCACCCGACTACTCGATTGATGAGTTGAGGGATTTCCTTATGGCGAAACTGATCTCCCATGGGAATCTCTACGAGGATGAAACCAACCTTCTGGGTTATATGCGGCGGTCCACTTACACATCACTTCCCGCGAACCATCCCGAGGTGGCTACCTCCTCTTCTCAAAGTAGTCTCATCTATCCAACGGCTCGACGGGAAGCTTGACTTTTTGATGACGGAGGTACGAGGTGATTTGAAAGTGGTCAAGGGTTCCATATCGGATATGCCGTCACAGATCCGAGCCCTTGAGACTACCTGTCGTGCATCGACCGAGCCACCAAAGCAAAGACACGACGACCGAGATGAACCCGATCGTCGTGAGGAGGAAATCTGAAAAAAAAAGGCTCGGCTTGACTTCTCAGTTCCGACATGCACATCTTCCAGCGCCGCTTCTTCTGGTACTCATATGGATACCGGTGCTGATGTTCAGCACTCTCAGCCTGGTCGGACTAAGACGGCTGATTTAGCGAAGGGTCGAGAGATTGTTATTTTTGTCAACCCAAGTATTGACAAAGTCTCTTCGATTCCTATCACTCGCATAGCCGCTACTGATGATGAGCTTAAGGAGATCATCAAACTTGATGATATCTCCTCAGACGACGATGATGAGTACATGCAGTTCCCAGTCTCCGAGCCGGCCCATGTGAGATCGGAGGATGTTTCTTCAGATGACTATGAGTCTGGCATGGAGAGCAACAGTTCCGACTCTCCACTTCTTATGTCTTCATATCAGTCTCCTCCACCATCATTCGACATACCCTCACCTCACATATTACCTCTCTCGCGCACGCCGTCTTCTACACCTTGGGAATCTCCAAGTGTGTTGACTCATACACCGTCTCTAGTCACGAACTTCTCCCCGTCATTGACCGCTGTCAACTTTACAAGGTGTTTAGACAAACTTGTCTTGGGTGTTAGACAAATGTGTTCTATGATGCCTTGAGTCTTACTATTGGTTGAGGAAGATCGAAGGACGATCGGCTGAGAAGAGACAAGAGAGACCGCCACCGCCACCGCCTCGGAGAAATAAAGGACCATCTAAGAAGAACAAGGAGACCAAAGCTTCAAAGAGAAAGTCGTCGAGCAATCATCGTCGGAAGCGAAGAAATTGACACAAAGGGGGAAATTGTTAGAAATATTGTTAGTTGTGTCAATTTTGTAATTCTTTACAGTTGTTTTCCTAAATTGTAATTTGTGGATTAGGCCCATTGTTTAGGGCCCATCCATTTACAGCCTTTTAGGCCTTTTAGGAGTAGTATAAATAGGAGTGTTAGACTTCATTTGTAGTTTCCTCACTCCTTCCTCTCTTTTCCACTTCCCATTATATACATTTGAGAGCTAATCAATCATTTGGTGACTTTTAGACTTGTTATTTTATTTCATCATGATCATTGCTACATCGCTCTTAGATCTTGTACTTAATGTTTACACTATAAAAATCTAAGTGTTCATTGTGGTTGATTTGGAACCTACAGAAATCGACTATCTTATAACTCCATATGCAACATTCCTAATGCTGAAATTTCGGTGTATAACAAAAGTATTGTTTCCAAATTAACTTATAAAGTTTTGGTTTAGAACCTTTTAGTTAATATGTTTATAAAATCTATTGCATTTGATGAAAATTATTAATAATGACCATAAAATTATGTGTTGACTTTATGATTAAATGGTAAACACGAAAAAAACTCACTACAAAAATAATAATACTATATAATTGGAAATTTTATTTTGTTATACTTGTTGCATATGGTTTTTGAGTTTAGTATACAATAACCATACATTATATAATTATGTAATTAGTCATGGAGTATAATAATAACTATATTAGAAAAAGTAAAGTTAAAGTATGTAGGAATAAAATTTCTCATTGCATAACAATTTGAGGAAAAAAAATATTAAACGTATATTATCTAATATATACAAAAGGCAGGCGCCCCGGCCCGCAAACACCATCCAACCCGACCCGACCCGCGACCCGACCCGCGACCCGACCCGCGACCCGCCCATCTCTCTCACAGTTATTGACCCAGACCCGGACACGACCCGCGGTGACCCGGCCATAAACCCGCGCGCCCCCCATCTCATACCCACCTCCAATTTTACAATTTTGACCCCCTCAACTTTTAAGCTTTATTCAGTTTATACCTTTAACTTTTCAATATTTCATTTTACGTTTTAGTCATATATCGTGTATCGGCCAAAATACGTTAAAAAAAGTACGTTTTAATTTTAACAAATTACGCCATTAAATTCGTATCGTCGATACGATCGAAATGAGTCTAATATTGAATATTTTTTGACGTACTTATTTTATTATATGCTATATATACGTTCCAACTTCAAACCTATTCAAATCATTTATTCATTTTCAAATGTACGTATTAGCCCTCTAAACTTACAACTTACAAGGTTTATTCACTTTACATCTTTTACTTTTCAATATTTCATTTTACGTTTTGGTCATATATCGTGTATTGGCAAAAATACGTTAAAAAATACGTTTTAATTTTAACAAATTACGCCATTATGTTCGTATCGTCGATACGATCGAAATGAACCTAATATTGAATATTTTTTGATGTAGCTATTTTATTATATACTATATATCGTGGATACTATACACATTTTCAAATTCACATATTAGTGTCTAAACTTATAATATTTATTCACTTTATACATTTACTTTTCTATATTTCATTTTATGTTTTACTCATATATCGTATATTGGTTGGAACATGTTGAAAAAAATACGTTTTAATTTTAACAAATTATGTTATTATAATCGTATCGTCGATACGATATAAAATATGTTAAAAAATACGTTTTAATGTTAACAAACTGCACCATTATAATCGTATTGTCGATAAGATCGAAATGAGCTTAATATTGAATATTTTTTTCATGTATTTATTTTATTATATACGATATATATGCACTCCAACCGACCCGAATCCTATACCTACCTTTAAACTTACATATTAGCCCCCTAAACTTATAATATTTATTCACTTTGTATCTTTTAGTTTTCTATATTTCATTTTACGTTTTAGTCATATATAGTATATTGACTGAAATATGTTAAAGTGTCGATAGCTATTGTTCATGAACCCGGTGCGAAGCCCGGGCTTACCAACTAGTTAGGTAAACTGACGATTTTTTGAATTTCATAATTTGGATATGATACTTCCCATATATATATATATATATATATATATGTGTGTGTGTGTGGGGGGGGGGTAGGCAGTGAGAAGTGGTTATGAACCGTTGGATAAGAAATGAACGAACATTAGAATGAGATGCACCGAGATAAGATACATTGTGATGCATCTTATGAATTCCCTTTTAAGCCGAAATTCATGAGAGGAACAATCAAAATTTTAAAATTATTTCTTATACTTCTCACCAAAAGTACACTTCTATATGATGTCGTACCTATATATACACACACGTGCCTGCATAACTATTTGCGTAATTGAGGGCATTATGTAATTCAGTGTATAACTTTTTGAAACCTTTTGATTTAAAACATTTATTATTATAAACAAATGATATTTGATGCATTTATTAAGACCTTTTATGTGTATAACATATTATGTAATAAGTGTGCTAGTTTATCATTCTATAATATTTTGATTTTTTGAATTGTAATAAATACTAGTGGCCCGCACCGCGCGTTGCGCGGTGTTCAGAAAATAACATAAAATATTGTTTATTAGTTATATTTAATAAGTTTCATTCGTTTATTCTATGTAAATACGTCTTTGTTTATATGATATATATTTTGGATTAGATATACTCTACCATCAATCATCCTATCAATTATGTACTCTGTGTAATTTTTTGCATAACTGAATGATATTGTCTAAATAAATCAATGACAAATGACAATAAACATGTTTGTCGTTTGAGTGATTATATACTTGATATAGATTGGATTAGCTTATAGATTACTACTAAATGGAATACTATTCGATCACGAAAATAAGAATAACATTGAAACTGTAAGTAGTGATTTGAAAGACTTAAAAAACGAAATGGAACTATATGGCATAAAGTCCGCTTTCAATAATCCAACTGAATACCACAATTGAAATGTGCAACTTGCATTATAATTTAACTTCAATGTTCTGCATCTGAAAGCCAAAATATTGATTGTATGTTATTTCGGCACCGCGGTTTGCGCGGTGGTATTATTTTTTATTTTAAAAAGTATTGTTAAGCTTAAATAAAATATTGAAGTTAATTTGGCCGATAATCATGTATTAGGTATTAAAAATAATGAGTATCAATATTCAATTTTATATGAATCCACCTTATCATCCTTAATTTGTTTTTCATTATATATAATTAATAAGTTATAACTAAAACTTAGAAAACAAATATATGATTCCGTCGATTATAATCATGACGTTTATTATGCAAATTGTTTTGTGAGAAAGATTTCATACAAATGTGACGTTCTCTTACCTACTTTTGTATAATTGCGAGATATTTTTTTATTTTGTTTAAAATTATTGTAATGTACTCGTTTTGCAACTTTAGGGAAAAAAAAACTTCTTGAAACCCCTTTTTGACCTGTGTTACATGAAAAAAAAAACATTAGTTGTCAATATTGTAATCACTCGACAGCGATTGTTAATTTTTCATCTGACATGTTTGAGTTTTTTCGATCTTTTTATGATTGTTTCATTATATTTTGGTTAGTCCATAAAATTCATGAAAAGAAGACGGTTTTATTAAATTTATGTAAATAAAATTATTATATTTATTCAAATTTAACTTACATATTTAGTTTGATTTAATCTAAATTAATAACAGAGTATGAAATCCTTTAATCTTTGTAATAAGGTGTTTTTTTATTTAATATATTGATTCTTCTTATTCAAGTTTTATATATTGTTTTCATAGTTTTTATGCATATTATTATATTGACTCTATTTTTATTATATATTATTATAGTAGTTTTATATTTTATGTAATAATTTTAATTATATAGATATTGATTTACTTTAATTATGTTTTTGAGCTATATCATATATTTAGAAGACTATCTTTTTATTAATTAGCGTAACATTTAAATTGATTGGTCATTTTTATTAGTTTTATATATTGATTTCAGTTTTTTATATTAATTTTAATAATTAAGTGATATATATATATAGACTCTTTCTCTCTCTCTCTCTCTCTCCATATATATATATATATATATATATATATCTTTTAACAATTGTTGCAATCAATTTTCATATTCATTTGCTTATTTATATTAATTATAGCAAATTTATTATTATAATATTACTAAGTAAATATAAATTACATGTAATAATACTTAAGTGTCGTGTAAATAACAAAAATACTTATTCTAATAGTATTTTAAATAATTAGTAAAACAAAAACTTTGAAAGATATAAAAGACTGAGATTAAAAAAAGAACTTTAAATCTCAATCAAAGTCTAAAAGAATGTATATCCGGATTAATTTCTTCGAAATAAAAATAACCATCAAAGATTACTTGTTAAAGTTATATTATATATGTTATCATCTTATTTCGTTGCTAAGAACACACCTTCAGTTCTGTTGGTAAAAACTTATGAAACACATAGAAGAAGGAAATAGAAAATATAAATATAAAATACCAACAAAACTAAGAAATGAATGATATTCAAATTATTATCCTCACAACAAACTAAAAACAATTTTGTTGAAAATAAATTTTTGTGGAATGAATAACAAATCAAGTGATGAAGAAGGAGAAAAATAGGTTATTTGAAAAACATTTTTTTTATAAATAAGAATTTGTGAAATATTGTAAGCAGATCAAACAATGGAGAGTGACAACATGAAAAACGATCATGTTGAAGAAAAACATGTTGTGATAAGGAGAGATAAAAGTAAATTTAGTAATAGTCAAATTATGAGAAAGAAAAATGAGTAGATGAAATCTATGAAGGTTTTATTCAAGAATAAAGATAAAAATGTTAGAAAGTTAAAAGTCTTAGAATTACCAAAATAGTTATGTCATAATAAACTTTATGTTTTTGATATAGAGATGGAAAACTAATTAACTTATCAAGTAAATAAAAAATAGAAAACGAAAGGTAATGAAGGTTAGGATATATTATTAACAAATTAAATTAAGAAACACAAACAAATCATTTACTAAAAAGCCACAAAAATCATACTTTAGAACACCATTTTAGGGATAAAAACAAAAATAATAAATTGAATAAAAAACAAAAATAACCCATCTCCTAAAAAGCCAATAAAAATCATACTTTAGTATTTGATTGTTACTATTAGGAGTGAAACATTGTCTTAAGATATATTATTAACAAATTGAATTAAGAAACACAAATAAATCATTTACTAAAAAGCCACAAAAATCATACTTTAGAACCATTTTAGGGATAAAAACAAAAATAATAAATTGAATTAAAAAACACAAATAACCCATCTCCTAAAAAGCCCATAAAAATCATACTTTAGTATTTGATTGTTACTATTAGAAGTGAAACATTGTCAAGCAAAAAACAAATTTTGAGTAAAACACATGCATAAACATCAACAACAATATATAATTTGTAGAAAACAGGAAACAAAATATAAAACTTATTACCTAAAAAATGTGTAGAAGAAAGACTTGAACAATTTGATGGATATGTTTGATGTAAGTAGTTGGTATATATATATAGTGTAACATGTATTTAATGATTTATGGATGGTAAATGAAAAGTTTGAAGGAAAAATGAAAAGATGGATAACTTATGTATGAAATAATGACTCTAATAATGAATGACATTATTATATTAATTAAAAGTATTAAAAATACAAAAAAAAATACAAAATTTGAGAAAAAGGATAAATATGATTCATGGCTTTTGAAGATGCCACCTAGGATCTCCAACATCCTACTTTTATATATATATATATAGATTTAGAAACAGTAATGGTCAAACCATTTGATATGACATTATAAGTTAAATATGAACCTTTAAAATGATTGAAACAATAAAACAAAAATTTTAACGAAATAAACTCCAAATTATTTCTTGTTAGTTTCATAATTACACAATAAATATTAGCAAGTATATACACGGTAAGGATAAATCATAACAAACAATGACCTCAGTCCAACAACAATGAACATAGTTGGTTAGGATAAACGCGATGACATATATGTCTAGTGTTCAACCTCATATCTTTGGGTAACAAACACAAACCACAAAAATAACATCGTTTTTTTCTTATTCACAAATTTGAAAATCTATAAAAACATAAAAGATAGATAAGAAAATCAACTAAGAAAACAAAATGTTAAAACCTCACAATAAATCATACTTTGGAATTTATTTATGCTAATTAGAAAACATTTTTTAAAGAAACTACCATAATATAAAGACAAAATAATCGGGTAAAAGACAATGGTTATGATTGTGAAAATTTTTGGATATAAATTAAAACCCAAAAACTCATTTATAAAACAATATTATATCTCACACACAATCTTAATTGACAAAAGAAGAACAATGGTACCAATGTACTTTGAAGAAAACATATACACACATCAACAAAAAATATAAATCATATAAAGTAGGATTGTTACCTGGCAAATTTGTGGAGGAAGACTGGTGTGACAACCGGCAATTTTTAGCTCTCAGGTTAGCACTCGATAATCACTCATTAGTATAATTTAAGTGAACTTCCTTTTTAAGATAACTATTTACGAAGATTTAGGTTTGATTATGCGAAATTTTTTGGAGAATAGCTTAGAAGTCCCGAAAAGTCCCGTTTTCATCCGTATTCGTCTAAAAACCTTATATAATGCCGATATGACTCGATTAAAGTGATTTATATATAAATTATTATATTTTAGTTAACTAGAATAAAACATTCCATTTAACATATTTTATTTCTTGAAAAAATCGCTTTTAACGGAAAAATCATCGTGAACCGAAAACCGTTGCATCTTAAACTAGTTGGGCTTGCAATTTTTATAAAAAAATGTGTTTGAAGAGTGTGGGGGCCCACTAGGGGCTGGCCACTCCTCTTCCCTCTCTCATTCCATATAAAAACATTTTCCTTCTTTTGAATCATTTCAAACATTTCACAAAGACCATCCAATTTTTTTTCTCTCTCACTTCTCTCACTCTTCAAACCTTCAAACCTTCAAATCTTCAAGATAATTCCAGAAATATCAGCCTCTTTTATTCATATTTTTGAAGATAAAATTAAAGAATACAAACCTTCTTTGTGTTCTTCTAATAGGTAAGCTTCTCCTAAAGCATTTCTAGTTCATCTCCAAACACTTTTTGTGCATTTTCTTGTGTTTTTCCAAGCTTTTATGAAACTTAAGAGTATTTATCATTCTTGTTGTTCTAGAGGTGAGGTTAAATACCAAGGATGAGTGAAATATCCATAAAAAGGTATAGACCTATGAACCTTCATCATGAACTCTTGAATAAGGGTGAAAAACCCCCAAATTTTGTAGATATATTCACATGTGAATCTGAGTTTTGGAAGTTTTGCATGCATAATCTAACTCAAGTGTTTGTTGTATTTCTATATTATTCATGATATTTGATGTGGGATTGTAGTTTAGTATCAAAGAAATCCCCATTTTTAAAGATTTTGATGTTTTGGAAGTAGAAATCTTGAGTTTTTAGTTAAAGCAGAAGCTCATAGAATGTTTACACCAACTTGGTACGACTCAAAAGGGGTTCAAATGAACTTATTTTCGTCTATAATTTTGATAGTTTAATATTTGGTGAGTTGGGGTTCAAACCCAACTGGAATCACTCAAAAATACGAAGTTTAGACCCCTTAACTCTTTCAAAACTTTTTATTGTGCAACAGCTACGGGTCAGATTATTAGGGTCGACTTGTTGCATGCATATCTCCTTGAAAATTTGTCAAAAATGTATGTTTTTTGATTCTAAACTCAAGTTCATAGTGTTAGCTTTCCATAGAATCTGGAAACACTTAATTTGGTGGATCATTGAGCATGCAACCGTTGAAAACAAAATCATGATGCAATCTGTCCAAAAAGGACAGATTCATACATGTGAGTTTGAATAAGCATATCTCCCTCCAAACTCATCCATTTTTGGTGATTCTTAGTTACTTAGTTATATTTTTGGGTTATCTTCAAAACCCCTTTGGAAATTCCACATTTGGGGATATAATGAACCCTCTATGAATCAAACAATGCAAGCGTGTATTTCTGAAATGGTGTTGTGCGTTTCCTTTTTATAAAATTCATTCATGCATGTTAAACATCTCAAAAATTGTTGAATTTTGGTGTGGACATTGTTAAATCATAGACCTTCTGTATATAAAAGTTGGGGAATTTTTGTCCTTTGGAATAAAGTTAAAAATGACATTTTTAAAGAGGAATTAAATCTGTCAGTATTTGCATTTTCTAAAAACTTAATTTTTGAGTTCTCTAGTCTTATCTTTCAATTATAGTGTTAGAAATGACACTAAAACTTATTGTTATACTAAGTTGGACTATAATGAGTAAAGGCATTATATATATAGATGACGATAAGGACTTAATTGGGATATTGAGCCGACGATATAGAACTTACATCGCTTATGAATTGTTTAGGGCACTTTTAGGCTTCGGTTTGAAGTTCGAACTATCCCTCGTATCGCTAAGCTAATCGAGGTGAGTATTCACGGCCCCTATTTTACCGTTTTTACGCGTTTTGGGATGAAAAGCATGTTGCTTGATAAATGATTTATGAATTTTTGCTTGCGAGCGGTTGTTTATGCAAATAATGATATATTGAGTAAAAGTCCCATGTTGAATACACTACTATTAACTCGTTTCGAGCCAATGGTTATTGTGGATAGCGCTATTTGGTAGAGTGGACCCACCCTTTGTTTACTGACAAGCATAGGGTGCACGTAATCATATGTAGTACTACACATGTGGGATTTAGTCCTACCGCTGAGGTAGTGCAGCGTCTACACATGTGAGGTTTTATTCCCACCGCTGAGGTAGTTCGCGAAAGCGCTCTACACATGTGGTTCGCTACCACCTCTGAGGTAGATCGTTGGGGCAAATTGTTTTAGGTTTAGTAGTGGCTCAAGAATATATCTTGCGTAAATGTTATATTTAACAGTTGAGGTTGAACATTGGTTTTACGATAATGATTTCTGCATATGAAAATGTTTTGTGCATATAAAACCCGTGAACCCACCAACTCTTGTAGTTGACACTTGTTTTAACATGCTTTTCAGGAAAGTAGAAGGTAGTCGGATTAGCCTAACGTTGCAAAAAGACATCAACTTTCAAGCTTTTATATTTTGTTTCGTTGAATTGGTTATGTAAAAACTTAACTTTTGTTGGTATTGTAATATATGGTGCTGTAAACGTTGATCTTTTAAATTTTAATGGTTGATGTTATTTATCTCCTATTGCAATGAAATCTTAACTGTCACACCTTGCATTTCCGCTTTAGCGGGGTGTTACAGATTTGGTATCAGAGCCATAGGTTATAGAGAACATCGGTTTTTTCATAAAACCAAGCACTATAACCAACATTTTACAAAAATTATTTAAATTTTCTAGTCGAAGATTTCAATATATAGGAGGATTCTACTACTAATATGATTAGGATAGGTGCTGTTTTGATATATCATAGATAGACAGAGCCTGATCACCTATGTCTAGCCATGATATAAGTAGGGTAGGACTTATGAACTAATCATACTGTTAGTAGATAGAATTGGAACTTTCCAAAATTTCCTGAAAAGCATAAAGTGTGTGAGTTCACATAAGCATATCATGATGTTGATATTTACTATAGCACTTACGCATTTAAGAAAAGTAACGCCATTGTTGAACACTCCTGCGTTAGCGCTTAGGATGTCACTTGTATTTTGAATGCGCGTTAATAAGTTATGCGGACACTACAATCACTATGTCGAATCCTATTACTTAGACTTCGGAGAAGGACCCGTCTAAGCATTACGATTCCGACATTGGAGTGACAAGTGAGGACATTTCAAACGATCCACCTCCGATTACCCCAACAACTGTCTTATCTCAAAGTACACCAGTTATTCCTACGCCTAACCCGAACCTCCCAACACCTCATATGAGACAATTCAGAAGAGAGTTGCAGTAACCATTCGGAGTGGACTGTCGATAACTCATCAAGATAATGCAAGATCATTTCATATCCTTTTGGGGATATTTATCGGTTATATTACTAGTATGACACAAAGAGAGGCTCGAATAATGCGAACACTCGCCGACGGACTGCAAAATAGTCGAAGCAGGGCATCAAGATAGAATCGGGCCATAATTAAGTTGACAAAATTGGTGCATCTCTTGGAGGAATGTACCACCAATGTTGTAGAAAATGCTATGACGGCAAGAAGGTCGACTAGGAGAGTTGACTTGTGCTGGCAAGTTGTGGTAATACTGTTGGCAAAGTTGATCCTTTTCGATTGTAACTCTCGTGAATTTGAAAGAATTTCAAAGTGTACTTTTTGGTTGTCCCATTTAAACCTTAGCTTGGGTGAGTAAAATATTTTAAGGATGCATTAGCATCAAATTTTGACCCTTTCAAAATATATACATTAAGTTTTTATGAAACAAATTTTTATTTAATCAAAAAGATGTTTTTATCGATATTATTTTAAAGAAATTGTCATATATAAAATACAAATATTTTTCGAACATTTATCGAAGACAACTTTTGATCAAACAAAACATTTTACAAATGCTTTAGGACCGTGTTTTCCAGAAAAAAAAACACATACCTCGAGAGGAAAACGTAAGAATTAATCAACTGACATTGCTCAACTGATAGCCCAACAAGTCCAGGAAGTCGTACCTATCATAGTCACTCAAGTTACTACCGACCTTGTCGCAAATAGAAGAAATAAGGGAGTCTTAGTGTCCATCGAATGGAAAGATGGTAATAAAATAAAGTAGAGCACCAGTCAGAAGAGACAACTCAAGGTCATTCAGATAAAAGTCGAAAAGTAGTCAGAAATTTTGGAGTAAAGACCCATGAGTCAAGACAGTATATGGACTCTCATCCAAAATGTACTAGCTACAACTGCAATCACCTAGGAGCTTGTATTTTGGGTACCAAGGACAACCTAGTGGATTACACTACTCGATACTATAGAAAGGAAAGGAAGGACAAGAAGGGCGGGAAAGTATGTTACGAGTGCGGAAGCTCGGACCACTTTAAAGATAGGTGTCCCATGTTAAATAGAGGCTCGATCAACACCAAGAGTTGGAACACAAAAATGTAAGCCAATCAAGGAAATTAAGGATGCGAAGCTCAAGGAAGGGCATTCGCGATTGGAGCTAAAAGGGCAATCCAAGATCTAATATAGTGACATGCATGAAAATGCGAAGCCATTTGCGGAAGGAATGTGTGGCAATTATGGCTCATGTTGTGGATAAGAAAATAAAAGAAAAACGAATTCGGGACTTTCCAGTTGTACGAGATTATCCTGAAGTGTTCCCGGAGGAGTTACCCGGATTACCCCCGCATAGGCAGGTGGAGTTCCATATCGATCTAGTCCCAGAAGCGGCCCCTGTAGCAAAGTCACCGTATCGTCTGGCGCCATCAGAAATGCAGGAACTGTCAAATCAGCTTCAAGAGTTACTTGATAAAGGATTCATCCGGCCCAGCTCTTCACCATGGGGAGCCCTAGTCTTGTTCGTCAAAAAGAAGGACGGATCCTTTAGGATGTGTATAGACTATAGGGAGCTGAACAAGATCACAATCAAGAATCGTTACCCTCTTCCACGTATCGATGACCTGTTTGACCAATTGCAAGGAACTACTTATTTTTCCAAGATGGACCTTCGATTCGGATACCATCAGATGAGAGTGCGAGAAGAAGATATCACCAAGACAGCGTTTAGAACTCATTATGGTCAATACGAGTTCTTAGTCATGCCTTTTGATTTAACGAACGCTCCAGCAGTATTCATGGATCTGATGAACAGGGTATGTCGACCATACCTAGATAAATTCGTGATTGTATTCATAGAAGACATCCTGATTTACTCACAAAGCAAGGAAGAGCATGAGCAACATTTGAGATTGATACTAGAGTTGCTCAAAACCGAGAAACTCTAGGCAAAATTTTCCAAATGTGAGTTTTGGATTCGAGAAATGAATTTTCTTGGCCATGTGGTGAACAAGGAAGGAATCCATGTTGACCCAGCATAGATTGAGGCCATAAAGAAATGGGAAGCTCCGAAGACACCAACAGAAATTCGACAATTTCTTGGTATGGCAGGCTATTATCGGTGATTCATCGCTAATTTCTCCAAGATCGCACAACCTTTGACAACGTTAACGCAGAAAGATAAGAAGTTTATTTGGGGAGAAAAACAAGAAGAAGCGTTTCAGCTACTTAAGCGTAAGTTGTGCAACGCACCAATATTGGCACTACCCGAAGGAACGGATAACTTCGTGGTGTACTGCGATGCTTCGCATCAGGGCCTAGGATATGTTTTTATGCAAAATGAGAAGGTTATTGCTTATGCATCAAGACAGTTAAAGATTCATGAGAAAAATTACACCACTCATGATCTAGAACTTGGAGCCGTGGTGTTTGCACTCAAGATCTGGAGACATTACCTCTACGGTACGAAATGCACAATCTTTACTGATCACAAAATTCTTCACCACATTCTTGATCAAAAGATGTTGAACATGAGGCAAATAAGATGGGTCGAATTGCTCAATGACTATGATTGTGAGATAAAGTATCACCTAGGAAAGGCAAATGTAGTAGCAGATGCGTTGAGTCGGAAAGAAAGGGTGAAGCCGTCAAAGGCACGAGCTATCGGAATGTTAGTACAAACAAGTTTGAGAAGTCAAATACTCAAAGCTCAAGGAGAAGCTTTAAAGGCAGAAAATCTAAAGAATGAGACTCTGGATCAGCTGGAAAAAGATTTCGAGGTAAGATTAGATGGAATACGTTACTTCAAGGACAGAGTATGGATACCAAAGGTCGATCAGTCAAGATCAACGATCATGGATGAAGCTCATCAAACGAAGTATTCGGTACACCCAGGAGCTGACAAGATGTACAAAGGATTAAAGAAACATTACTGGTGGCCTGGGATGAAAAAGGATACAGCTCTATATGTGAGTAAGTGCTTGACTTGTGCCAGGATCAAGGCAGAACACCAGAAGCCATCCGGACTCCTGCAACAGCTGGAAATTCCAGAATGAAAGTGGGATCAAAGCTCAATGGATTTTGTGACCAAATTACCCAAAACCAAGAAAGGTCATGACTCAATATGGGTAATTGTGGATCGACTTACGAAATCGGCGCACTTTCTACCAATTCGCGAAGACTTCAGCATAGACAGACTTGCGCAACTATACGTCAACGAAATAGTGATGCGTAATGGAGTACCGATTTCGATCATTTCAGACAAAGATAGCCGCTTTACCCCACGATTCTGGCAGTCACTACACAAGGCGATGGGCACAAAGTTAGACCTAAGCACCTCATATCATCCTCGAATTGATGGGTAGACAGAGAGAACCATACAAACGTTAGAGGATATGTTGCGTGCCTTTGTGATGGAATTTGGAGGTATTTGGGATGATCACTTACCATTGGTTGAATTCTCTTACAACAACAGTTACCACACCAGCATTAAGTGCGCTCCATACGAAGCTGTCTATGGACGCAAATGCAGATCACCGCTTAGTTAGTTAGCAGTCGGAGTGCGACAACTAACCAGACTCGATATTGTTCAGGAAACGACGGACAAAATTAAGATGATTCAAGAAAAGCTAAAAGCAACCAGAGACCGCCAGAAGAGTTATGCAGGTAACCGCAGGAAACCGTTGGAGTTTCAAGTTGGCGACAAAGTGCTATTAAAAGTATCACCATGGAAGGGGTTACTACCATTTGGGAAGAAAGGAAAAACGGAGTCCCCTATTCATTGGACTGTTTGAGATACAAGAGAGAATCGGACCAGTTGCCTACAAATTGGACTTACCTCCGGAGCTTAGTGTCATTCATGACACCTTCCATGTTTCTAATTTGAAGAAATGCCTGTCTGAAGAAGCAGTGGTCCTACCCCTAGAGGAAGTCCAAATCAACGAGCAGCTACGCATCACAGAGGAGCCGACTGAAATGCTTGATCGAGAAATCAAGCAATTACGGCGTAGTAAGATACCAATTGTGAAGGTTCGTTGGAACTCAAAACATGGACCATAGTTTACTTGGGAGCGAGAAGCTTTTATGAAGAGCAAGTACCCCCACCTGTTTATAAAAGAATCTCCTGGAAGTGGCAAATAATAAATTTCGGGACGAAATTTCTTTCAACATGGGGTAAATGTGACAACCGGCAATTTTTAGCTCTCAGGTTAGCACTCGATAATCACTCATTAGTATAATTTAAGTGAACTTCCTTTTTAAGATAACTATTTAGGAAGATTTAGGTTTGATTATGCGAAAATTTTTGGAGAATAGCTTAGAAGTCCCGAAAATTGTCCCGAAAAGTCCCGTTTTCATCCGTATTCGTCTAAAAACCTTATATAATGCCGATATGACTCGATTAAAGTGATTTATATATAAATTATTATATTTTAGTTAACTAGAATAAAACATTCCATTTAACATATTTTATTTCTTGAAAAAGTCGCTTTTAACGGAAAAATCATCGTGAACCGAAAACCGTTGCATCTTAAACTAGTTGGGCTTGCATTTTTTATAAAAAAACTAGTGTATGGACCGCGTGTTGCGTGGTAGCGAAATATTCTTTAAAGAAATATTTGTTCTTTCAATACAATGTAATTTTATTAATTAAAATGAAGAATGTATTTTTATAAATGATACATTTTCATATTTTTATGTTCGTTTTTTTATTATATATAGTTTGAAATGCATCGTTAGTAATTTTGTTGTTATACTTTTCAAAACACAAACAACATGTCATATAGCCATATCATTATTGTTGTTACGAAATATTCGACAAAAGGTAATCAACGTTGTGACTTGCAACAATTTTGTATCAACTCTGTTGTCAATAAAAAATCATTCTTTCATTATAAAAGTTCATTTTCTCGAAATAAACAAAAAATACGGTATAAACATGGTAATTATCATGAAAAAATATGGTGAATGGATGATTCATCATAAGTTGTAGACTTGTAGCATAAATAGTTTGAAGATGAATAATAGGTAGGGAAAATGAAAAGATAGTGTTAATTGCAAATATAAATAACCATCAATGTTGATGAAAAATTATTAATTGATTATATTAAAAATTCTAAGACACTGAAATTATATACGTGGATTATATTATATAAAATGATAAAAAAATGAAAGGTTAAACTCATTTAATGAAATGTTTTTTTACTTAAAAAATTCAAAATTATAAGAAAATCTTAGTGATGAATGGAGGCTTCTTATAATGCCACCTAAGCCACCTCTAAATATTCATAGTTATTTAAACTCTTAAATTTTTTAAAAATGACATTGTAAAATCTTAGAAAAATATAAAACAAAAGAAATTAAGATAAATTCACATATCATTTGCTTTGGAAATTAAAACGTAGGAGCAAAATATCGAAAATTAAGTTCGATTATTAATATTTAGTCAAACTACCAATAATTAAATAACAACAAAAAAAGTTCTAAAATCAAGATTAAAAAACATCGTTTATTCAAATGATTAAGAAAAAAAGTCACCACAAAAAAAATCAGATTTATATGACGTAAAACCCTTCATAATGAATGCTAATTAACTTTGTTAAGCGAAGAACCGTGGATGATATGAAAAAGAAAAATTGGGAGTCACATATGTAGATAGTTTGTTTTAGAAACCGAATTCAAAATTTGAACAAACCACATGACTCATCCGTGTAATTCACTCTTATTATTTTAATGTTAGTGAAACATAATGGACCACATGCTTAAATTTTGAGGTTAGTCCTTAGATAAATAATCCATGTTGATGATCCATAACTTTTCCTTTATAAAACAACCATAGTCACTACATTTTAACCATTATTAAGAACTAATTCGTCTGTTAATCAACTATTTATTAATATTGAAACTATTTTAATAATGATTGGTTATATGAAACAAAATAAATAAAAACATTAAAAATCATAAACCAATTAAATTTTAGAGCATATATATAAATTTGAATTTTCATATCTGAACAATATGATAAAAATAAAGAATGAACTTACTCATGATACATCAACGATTGTAATATATTTGAAATTCTATTGATGAATAATTGTTGCAAGCAAGATTAGAAAACAACTATAAAAAAATATACCCTTGATTTCATTGAAAATATATAAGAAACATACAAAGACCTTAGTTAAATAGCTAGACTCTAAAAGCCCCAACAAAGTTCCTACAAAATGCATATATGATTAATGATATATGGTATATGGATTAGTTTTCTCAAAGTAATCCAAAGAAAAAAAAAATAGAGACGAAATAAACAAAAAAAACTTTAAAATCTTAACAAAAGGTTAAAGCGATGTATACCCTGTCTCTCAAAGTTTATTTAAGCGTGATGAAGGGATTATAAAATCTCCGACAAATTTCCTACAAAGTACATATATGATATATGGATTAGATATCCAAGTAAACAAAACAAAAAAAGATGGAGATGAAATATGCACACAAAAAAATACTATAAACATGATAACAATTATGAATAAATATGGTGAATGGATGATATATGTTGTAGTATAAATAGTTTGGAGATAAAGAGTAGGTAGGAAAATGAAAAGATATTGTTAATTGTAAACATAAATAATCATCAATGTTGATGGAAAATTATTAATTGCTTATATTAAAAACTGTTAGACATTAAAATTATATATAGATTATGTAAAATGATAAAGAAAATGAAAGGTTAAACTCATTTAATAATAGGTCTTTTTAATTAAAAAAAAACTCATTTAATAATAGGTCTTCAAGATAATTCCAGAAATATCAGCCTCTTTTATTCATATTTTTGAAGATAAAATTAAAGAATACAAACCTTCTTTGTGTTCTTCTAATAGGTAACCTTCTCCTAAAGCATTTCTAGTTCATCTCCAAACACTTTTTGTGCATTTTCTTGTGTTTTTCCAAGCTTTTATGAAACTTAAGAGTATTTATCATTCTTGTTGTTCTAGAGGTGAGGTTAAATACCAAGGATGAGTGAAATATCCATAAAAAGGTATAGACCTATGAACCTTCATCATGAACTCTTGAATAAGGGTGAAAAACCCCCAAATTTTGTAGATATATTCACATGTGAATCTGAGTTTTGGAAGTTTTGCATGCATAATCTAACTCAAGTGTTTGTTGTATTTCTATATTATTCATGATATTTGATGTGGGATTGTAGTTTAGTATCAAAGAAATCCCCATTTTTAAAGATTTTGATGTTTTGGAAGTAGAAATCTTGAGTTTTTAGTTAAAGCAGAAGCTCACAGAATGTTTACACCAACTTGGTACGACTCAAAAGGGGTTCAAATGAACTTATTTTCATCTAAAATTTTGATAGTTTAATATTTTGTGAGTTGGGGTTCAAACCCAACTGGAATCACTCAAAAATACGAAGTTTAGACCCCTTAACTCTTTCAAAACTTTTTATTGTGCAACAGCTACGGGTCAGATTATTAGGGTCGACTTGTTGCATGCATATCTCCTTGAAAATTTGTCAAAAATGTATGCTTTTTGATTCTAAACTCAAGTTCATAGTGTTAGCTTTCCATAGAATCTGGAAACACTTAATTTGGTGGATTATTGAGCATGCAACCGTTGAAAACAAAATCATGATGCAATCTGTCCGAAAAGGACAGATTCATACATGTGAGTTTGAATAAGCATATCTCCCTCCAAACTCATCCATTTTTGGTGATTCTTAGTTACTTAGTTATATTTTTGGGTTATCTTCAAAACCCCTTTGGAAATTCCACATTTGAGGATATAATGAACCCTCTATGAATCAAACAATGCAAGCGTGTATTTCTGAAATGGTGTTGTGCGTTTCCTTTTTATAAAATTTATTCATGCATGTTAAACATCTCAAAAATTGTTGAATTTTGGTGTGGACATTGTTAATTCATAGACCTTCTGTATATAAAAATTGGGGAATTTTTGTCCTTTTGGAATAAAGTTAAAAATGACATTTTTAAAGAGGAATTAAATCTGTCAGTATTTGCATTTTCTAAAAACTTAATTTTTGAGTTCTCTAGTCTTATCTTTCAATTATAGTGTTAGAAATGACACTAAAACTTATTGTTATACTAAGTTGGACTATAATGAGTAAAGGCATTATATATATAGATGACGATAAAGACTTAATTGGGATATTGAGCCGACGATATAGAACTTACATCGCTTATGAATTGTTTAGGGCACTTTTAGGCTTCGGATTGAAGTTCGAACTATCCCTCGTATCGCTAAGCTAATCGAGGTGAGTATTCACGGCCCCTATTTTACCGTTTTTACGCGTTTTGGGGTGAAAAGCTTGTTGCTTGATAAATGATTTATGAATTTTTGCTTGCGAGCGGTTGTTTATGCAAATAATGATATATTGAGTAAAAGTCCCATGTTGAATACACTACTATTAACTCGTTTCGTGCCAATGGTCATTGTGGATAACGCTATTTGGTAAAGTGGACCCACCCTTTGTTTACTGACGAGTATAGGGTGCACGTAATCATATGTAGTACTACACATGTGGGATTTAGTCCTACCGCTGAGGTAGTGCAGCGTCTACACATGTGAGGTTTTATTCCCACCGCTGAGGTAGTTCGCGAAAGCGCTCTACACATGTGGTTCGCTACCACCTCTGAGGTAGATCGTTGGGGCAAATTGTTTTAGGTTTAGTAGTGGCTCAAGAATATATCTTGCATAAATGTTATGTTTAACAGTTGAGGTTGAACATTGGTTTTACGATAATGATTTCTGCATATGAAAATGTTTTGTGCATATAAAACCCGTGAACTCACCAACTCTTGTAGTTGACACTTGTTTTAACATGCTTTTTAGGAAAGTAGAAGGTAGTCGGATTAGCCTAACGTTGCAAAAAGACATCAACTTTCAAGCTTTTATATTTTGTTTCGTTGAATTGGTTATGTAAAAACTTAACTTTTGTTGGTATTGTAATATATGGTGTTGTAAACGTTGATCTTTTAAATTTTAATTTTTGATGTTATTTATCTCCTATTGCAATGAAATCTTAACTGTCACACCTTGCGTTTCCGCTTTAGCGGGGTGTTACAACTGGTAGTACCGGCGATATAGAAATTCTACACACATAAAACCAATAAAAACTTATGAGTTCACAAAAAAAAATCAAACATACGGTGTTGTAGCTTTCATTTTAATGAAACATCTATCATAACTTACAATTATATTGGATCAACATGCACATGAGTATTAACAAACTCAACAAAAAAACATAAAAGATGGATGAGAAAATCCACTAAAAACGAAAGGTTAAATTAGCTTATATCATACACACAATTATAAAAGAACTTTGATAAAAGAAGAACAATGATATCAATAAATTCTGGAAAAAAAAACATATATACAAATCAACAAAAATATGTAAATCTATAAAACATTATTATTACCTGAAAAATTTGTGGATGAAAAGATAGATGCAAAATAGCAAATGCTTGGTTTTTGTCTCCTATAACAAAACAACAAAGATGACATCAACATTACTTGTATTAGAATTACTTAAAAAATGTGGCATAAAGAGATTTATAATACCTAAATTTAAAATAACACACCGTATCACTCTTTTTTATATGACATTATTTTAAACATCAAGTGAAAAACCAGATGATAATTTAGTCAATGTCAAAATTCAACTATTTCATTCCAAAATCAAACACCTAAAAAATTCAAACAATAACCTTAATGCAATATCAACGAAAAAACACACCAAATAACCATAAAATCAGTCAGTGATTAATGTAGGTACCTGACTTTGAGAAGGAATCCCGAGTGATAGAGAATATGATCGAACAATAGAGTGATTTTTGGTTTACCGTTTTTTTTAATTTCTCCATTTAGATGATCAATGATGATGATGCATTTTTGATTGATGAACACAAAAATTTGTTTGTTATGATGGGAGGGAGAAGAAGGTTTAATGTGAATAATAGTGGTTATGGTTGTGGGAAAGAGAAAGATCAAGAGTTTTTTAAACCTATAATTTATTTAAGAATGTTTAATGTGAATAATAATGGTTGTGACTTGTGAGTGTGGGAAAAAGAAATACCAAAAGTTTTAAAACCTATAATTTTATTAATAGAAAATTGAAAAACTAAGAAAAATTGTAGAAGTGTCATGTGGCAATGCAATGTTTCTGCTTTATATAGATATATAGATTGGTCATTCATTTTCTACTATTTAAGGATAAATGGTTTTAGTTGTTGTTGGACATGTTTATATGTTATTGGGTTTTCACTTTTTTATCATACAACAACCTAACTCCTATTCTTTCATTCTAACATATTCGCTCTAATTTGTAGGTTCCAAATCAATCAATCAAGAACACTATGATTGTTAGAAATATTTGTTAGTTGTGTCAATTTGTAATTTCCTTAAAGTTACTTTCCATTTATGTAAATTGTGGATTAGGCCCATTGTTTAGGGCCCATCCATTTAAAGCCTTTTAGGCCTTTTAGGAATAGTATAAATAGTTGTCTTGACTTCATTTGTAGTTGATTGATTGATTGATCAGCCACTTACTTAATCAACTATTTGAGAGAGTTAAATTGTGTGTTCAATCATTGTGTGTTGATTTGGAACCTACAATTGGTATCAGAGCCTACCACTCCTCTTGATCCATTGTGAGGTCACCATACGCGTCTTGACACCATACGCGTAGTGACACCATACGCGTCTTGACACCCTACGCGTCTAGTTATCCTACGCGTCTTGACACCATACCCGCATATTCTCTACATTTGACACTACACCACACCTGTGGTGTCATTTGATACTACACCACACCAGTGGTGTCATTTGATATTGCACCTCACCTGTGGTTTCATTTGCTTCAACACTACACTTGTGGTGTCATCTACCTCAACACCTCACCTGTGGTGTCATTTGTCATAACACCACACCTGCGGTGTCATCACACTTGGATCATACTTGTGGTTTAAGATCCACGATCAACAACATGATGAACACACGTGACGCGCTTGCCATAGGGTCCAATACCCGGCCATCGATTCTCCATGTACATGAAGAAGAATTTGATGAAGAGATGAATGCCATAAAGAAGGCTCTGGCGTTGATCACCAAGTCTATGTCCAAGAGAAATACAAGAAAGCTCATGTCTTCTAACAACCATCGGTACTCAAGTGGAAGGAAGCATGAAAGACAACCTGAGCTGAAAAGTGTTGAACAGGGTGGTAGAGCTGACTACCAAATGCCCGAGGATAACACCAAGCCTTATGACAAGAGCAAAGAACCAAAGAAAACATGCTTCAAGATGCAAGATGAGGGAACAACACTTCTTGCTGATGATGAAGTTTGGCTCAGAATGTCAAGTGATGATGAGGAGGGAGATACCAAGTGTATGCTTACTGAGGATCTAACAAGTGATGAAGGAAGAGAAGATCAATTGTGCCTGATGGCAAATCATGGTGAGGAGGAAATGTACTCAAAAGACGGAGATCGTGATTACAACGACATTGACTCAAACCATTCTGGGTCATCTTCTTCTGAGATACTTCCTGACCCGTACACTGAACTTGAAAATCAAGTAAAAGGTCTAGCTTTTAAAGTTTCCGAGTATGACAAGAAAATTAAACAAGCAAACAACTTAACCACAATTGCTGAATCCAAATTAGCTAGTGAACATGCCTTAGTCGTGAAATTCAACATTGAATTAGCCTACTCAAAAGACAAAGTTAACATGCTCACCCTTGCTAACAAAACTCTTGAAGAGAAAGTCACAAGCTTAAATGCCAACATCACTGATTTACAAAAGAGACTACATGAGGCTGAAAGAGTGAGCAGTGAGAATGTAAAGAAGTATGAATTCATTTTTGCTCAAAGAACTAACTTGTTTGCGAAAATCAAAGACATGGAGGATAAGTTTCTGAAAAGAGGTCAAACCGATCAAACCATCCACATGAACCAGCCAAAGGAATTCAATTATTACAACCCCAAAGAAGGCATAGGATATAAAAGTCCTTGTTATCTTAAGTATGCCATATCCAAGACCCCTACCATGTATGACATGAGGTACATGGGCCGTGGATATAAGATTGTTTTTATGAAAGAGTCTGATGATCCTGAGCAATTGAAGGAAATTGAGAAGAAAGAAAAAGATAGAAAAAACAAACACTCAACTCCCTTTAACTATACTCCTCTCAACAACAGTTATGCAACGCGTCAGATCCCTATGTCTAAGGATTACACGCCTAGCTACACTGAGGCTGAGATGAACCAGGAAGTTCCAATTCTCGAAAAGATTTACAAAGACAACAACACGTTTTATGAGAAAAGGATTGCCAAACTTGAGGAGGAACTCGAGGATGAGAGGCGCATGAGCCATAGGGAGAAGGACATGTTCTTGAGTAAAATCAATGAACTTGAAACTGCCCTCAAATCCAAGAGTCCACCAAAAGAGAAACAATCCACAAGTGGAACTTGTGATAACTCACGTCATCAACACCATGCATGGAATGTTGATGCACCCAATTTCAGACCTTCAAGTACAAATTTTCAAAACTCAAAATCAATTGTACTAAGGTCTCCAATTTGCACAACTATCTCATACATGGACACTCTAACTAACATAGCACCAAAATCAACGGTACAAATCTCTGAGATTGTATCAGATGATTGTTCCAACATGGCTAGTGAGGGTGGTAGATCAAACAGTACCTCTAAACCTGGAACTAGTACTCCTGTCAAACTCACTCGGAAAGACAAAGGGAAGGCTACTGTAGTTACCCCTGAGTCTGAAGTTGCGAGTACATCTCGTCCTAATGTGACTGCTCCTAAGAAACATCGACGCTTTCGTAAAAACAAGAAGTCGTCCAAACCTAAAGAACAGTCACACAACTTCCATCCGAAAAACAAATCTTCAAATAATCACTCTCATGCCAATCACACTTCTTTAAATGAGACAAATCAAAATGTGAGACAGGGTAGGCGTAACTCAAAGGAGAATGGAACTACAAAAGGCAGTCATCCAAAGTCATGTGCACATAAGCCCATATTTTCGAAAAAAACAGATTTTCCAACGATAACCTTCATAGAACTCACAGTCATATACCTCATGCTCTTTTCAACTTTCATGACTGTGAACATGTTGCTTATGGATATCGGAGGGATTATCGATGTCGAAACTGTTTTCATTTTGGCTTTTGTGCGAATGCCTTTGTGAATGATCGATATTGTGCTCCTAACTTTTATGGATTCTACAATCATGCTTATCATCATCACACTCATCATGCTAAGAAACATAACTCTAAACATGCTGGTACTAACCCGAAAGGACCCATTTCCAAATGGGTACCTCAAAATGTTTGCACTTGATTTTGCAGGTCGGTCATGTGTAAGTTATGGTTGAGGTTATCCCAAACACATGACCGAGCAAGGGGACCTTCTCACTCCCTTCAAAAGTTGTACTTGGTGAGAAGTTGTTTTTATGAGTGGTAATAAATCAAGGGGGAACGTCACCCACCCATGCATGTCGTAAGGAGGAACGTCACCCTGCAGTGCATATCTCAAGTGGGGACGTCACGCGCCGGTGCATGTCTCAAGAGGGAACATCACCCTGTGGTGCATGTCACCCTGTGGTACATGTATCAAGAGGGGACATCACCCGCCGGTGCATGTATCTAGGGGGAACGATGTCTCCCACTGCATGCTCCGAGGGGGAACACCGGGTAAGATGTCGTCATACCATCGCCAAGGTAAGTCCCATTTCTTAAAAAAAAAAAATCTTCGGGCGGGCGTCTCAAATCGAAACTTAAGCAAGTGTACCAAAACAATCTGGGCCCGTCAAAAGCGTTGGACCGTTCTCAAAAGTCGAAATCAAAACCCCAAAAATGTGGAAAAATCACGAAAACTCTCAAAATGTAACTTAAACAACGTTTTTAGGGGTCTAAAAGTTCGTTAGGCCCCTTCGGTCTCAAGCTTCGATTTGACAGGTGGATCGTCGGAAACGGAGACCTGTAGCCAAAGTTATGGCCTTTCGAAGTTGACACTTTCAGGTACTCATCCAGACTCCCTCTGAGCACATTCGCGCCGCGAGGCCATTCCCTCGCGCCGCGAAGAGCCTTGCGCCGCACTGCGCCCGAGCGCCGCGCCTTGCCCGCTTGCGCCGTGCCCCTGCGCGCCGCACTCCACCTCGCGCCGCGAGCCAAACCTCGTGCCGCGAAGACCCTTGCGCACCGCACTCTCCTTGCGCCGCGCCCCTGCCGCGCGCCGCACTCCACCTCGCGCTGCGAGCCCACCCCTCGCGCCGCGAAGGTTCTTTGCGCCGCGCCCTTCCTTTGCGCCGCGCCCTTCCTTCGCGTCGCGAGCCTCATCCTTCATGCCGCGAAGCCTCCTCCATGCGTTGCACCGTTCTTTGCGCCGTACCCCTCCGCGCGCCGCGCCTTCACCTCAAGCCGCACCGGGCCTCGCGCCGCGAGCATCCTTCTCGCGCCGCGAAGGCCATTAAGCTCGTGCCATTCGGCCTTGCTTCGTTCAACCCCTATGGTGTTTGTTCGGCTCGTAGAACCTTCGGCCTCGCATCATGTTATTGCAGTCCTCACACCGCAACTGATCTTCCTCGCGCTGTGATCTTACTTAGCCCTCGTGACTTTGAGTTTGCTCAGCCCTTGAAGTTTTGTGTGTTGTATGCATCATTTGTGTAGTCTACTTGCTTGACATGTATGGTGTATGAACTTAATTTTTGTGTATTCCTGGCATGTATGGTGCATGAACTTAAATTCGTTATGTTTAACATACGTGGTGTATGCTTGTCATGTGTGGTGTGTGTTATTTTCTTTGATTTCTTGAGGTGTCACCTACTTGATGTATGTTGAGTATGTGTGTGATTTCCCTTGTGTGTCACCTCACCCTTGAGCTTGGGATGATCTTTCTCCCTTGAGCTCGGGTGAGTGTTGTTCATTGTGTGATACGCATGTGTTGTACATCTTCACCCACTTCATCACCTACACCAACACAATCACTATACACCACACCTATGCATATCAACATAATTCATGGAAGACATCTCTTGTTGGTAAGGTTACCTTGGTACTTATATCGGATTCAAGTCCCTCCACCAATGAGCTGCATTCCCTTATACCAACACCCCGGTCTTGGTACAAAGGAATGCAGGTCAATGCTGTGAGGGTCTACAAAATAAGTTTTGCCTACACCATCGATGCATTAACTGTGTGTTACTTTTCAGGTACCATGGCGAACTCGACAAAAAAAAGAAAAAAAAAAGAAGAAAAAAGAGAGTTAAAAAAAAACAATGCATCGGTATGCATCTTTCTAGGGGGAACAATTACATGTATGATGTACCTCGTACACCGGTCCTCATGCTATACCCATCACCCCTCATGCCATACTCATCACACCCTACATGTATGATGCATGCCATACCCATCACACCCTACAAGTATGATGTACCTCCTTCCCAAGGTCCTCATACATATTCATAACCAAAGCATCTCATGCCTTACCTAACACTCCCAATACCATACCCCAACACCTCATGGCAAACCCCAAAGACTCATCACTTAACCCTGCCGATCATCATTCACCAGTTGTGAGAGCATACTTAGGTGTATCACTTCTACCAGCATCTCCAGAGCCGGAGACTGGCACCCCAGAGGTATCCTCTAGGAGAGTGAGTGAGGGTATTGATCGAGGTCATTCACCTGGGGGTGGTGACCAAGGGTGTGAGGATGAGGAGTCGGGGGGAGATGACGGGGGTAGATTAGGTGGTGATGATGATCGCTCCGGAGCTTGTACCTCTACATGCTTATGACAGTCACCAAAGCCCTTCATTGTTTTTCCTTTGGTGTACTATGACTCTGATGACTCCGGTGATGACCACCCATCTGAGGGTGAGGACGACATAAGGTTTGAGGGAGACCTAACAGTCGAAGAAAGTGAGCAGAGCGAGGGAAGTAAAAGAAATGATGAGTGTGAGATAGGACCAAAGGTTTTAACCGGTCCTTCCTTCTCCTTAGGTAGACGTCGGGCAGCCACATCCGCTACCCGTACACATGAGTTGATGCGGGTATTGAAGAAGACACCTCCCACCCAGAGGTGCAACTGCACGCCCCACCTAGCCACTCATTCATCCCTCAAAAGGTGGATGTTTCATTCCACGGAGACTCAGCACAACAGCTATTGCGCCCTCACTCGGAGGGTAGTGATATTGAAACAGGAGGATCCCTGCCCCGATCCCCACACTTCCTTCATGTGCACCAAAGTCTAGAGCCTTATACACTTTTAGGTACACATACTGCCAGTCTATGTGACGCAGTCTCTGCTCCATCCATCACGATTCTGAGTGACGTGATCGGAACCTCGAGAGTGGCGTCCATGACGGGTGTTTCACGATGACCGACGGGAAGTCCTACCATGGTTACTATCACGCCAGCCATGAACGTAGGCCACACCGTTGATTCAGCGGTTGTGCAAACGGGTACTCTATGTGAGCCCGGAGTTACTTACCCGACATTCGTTGTCAAGGAAATGATGGATGGCGCCCTAAAGGCTGTCCATAAGGATTTTGTACATCACCACCTCCATATACTTTACCACCTCCAGCACCGACTGCACCCGCTTACTTGACTGATGAGTTGAGGGATCATTTGTAAGCAAAGTTGCTCTCCAAAAGGGAATCTCCTTGAGGATGAAGTCAACATACTTGGGTACTTTCAGCGGTCATCATATCCAGACCTTCCTGAGCACCGTCCCGAGCCGGCTACCGCACCCTCTTATGCGGTAGGCCCTTCCATCCAGAGGCTCGAAGGGAAGTTTGATGATCTTAAGGCGGAGGTGAGATCAGAGATTGCGGAGGCCGAGGACTCTCTTTCAGACATACATAGAGTCCTTGCGACCCCCTACCGAGCAGCGGCCGAGCCACCAAAGAGACGACACGACGACCAAGATGACCCCGATCGCCGTGAGAGGGAAATCCAAAAGAAGGATTGGCTCGACTCCATAGCTCCAACAGGCACATCTTCCGATGCCACGCCCGACACTCATATCGGCATTGATGATCACCACTCATAGCCTGGTTGGAACTCAACGGTTGACGTTGATGAGATGCGTCGATTCCTATCGCATGCGTCCCCGCTACTAATGATGAGCTCAAGGAGATTATCAATCTTAATGATATCTCCTCAGATGATGATGATGATGATGAGTACTTGCAGTTTCCAGTCTCCTCCAACATTGTTCGACATACCTTCACCTCACAGATCACCTCTCCTGCACACGCCTTCTACTACACCTTGGGAATCTCCAAGTGTGTTGACTCGAACATCGTTTCCAGTCACAAACTTCTCCCCAACATTGATCGTTGTCCGTTGTACAAGTATTTGCCTTGCCTAATGCCTATCTGAGCAACGTTCTATGACGACCTTACTATGGGTTGAGGATGATCGAACATCTCCCCGACATTAACCGCTTACTATGGGTTGAAGATGATCGAAGAACAACCGACCGAGAGACATCAAGAGAGACCACCACCACCACCACCACCTTGGAGTGATGAGGGACCATCGAAGAAGAGCAGGGAGACTACATGCTTCAAGAAGGAAGTCATCGAGCCATCATCGTCGGAAGCGAAGAAATTGACACAAAGGGGGAAATTGTTAGAAATATTTGTTAGTTGTGTCAATTTGTAATTTCCTTAAAGTTACTTTCCATTTATGTAAATTGTGGATTAGGCCCATTGTTTAGGGCCCATCCATTTAAAGCCTTTTAGGCCTTTTAGGAATAGTATAAATAGTTGTCTTGACTTCATTTGTAGTTGATTGATTGATTGATCAGCCACTTACTTAATCAACTATTTGAGAGAGTTAAATTGTGTGTTCAATCATTGTGTGTTGATTTGGAACCTACAATGATCTATGTGGTGTAAGCAATAAGTACATGATCCAAGATAGATTTGCATTCAAAGATTGTGAGAGAAGTTAACCAAGTACAAAATGAGAAATCAACACTATTTATACTAAACTCTAATGGACTAGGCTTTTCAAAATAGACGGGCCCTAAACAATGGGCCTCAACTACAAATTACATAAAAGGAAACAAGGTTTAAGTAATTGTAAAATTGACACAACTAACTAGATTTCTAACAATTTCCCCCTTTGTGTCAATTTCTTCGCTTCTGATGATGGCTCGAGGACTTCTTCTTTGAAGCTTTAGTCTCTTTGGGCTTCTTTGACGATCCTTCACTTCTCCGTGATGATGGTGGCGGCGGTGGTCTCTCCTCAAGCCTTTTGACCGGTCCCTCTATCTTCCGTAGACCACAATAGGATTCGAGGCGTCGTAGAACAATGCGATGTTGATGTGGTAATTATCGTATATAAAAGCGAAACAAGTTTTAACCTCTAATGCCTAGCCACTGTCTTACCTGGTGATCATGAGATCACTGAACCAAGTGCACATATGTGAGTTAGTAGAACCGAATATGATGTCGTCGACTTAAATTTGAACTAACAAGATATCATTACCTTCGGTCTTGATGAAAAGAGTAGGATTGATTTTACCTTTGTAGAACCCATTATCTAGTAGCGCATTGGAGAGATGATCATACCAGGCACGGGGAGCTTGCTTCAACCCGTAGAGAGCCTTGTCTAGGATGTAGACATGATTAGGCTTGGTATGATCAACAAAGCCTTCATGTTGAGGGACATATACTTCTTCTTTCAGTTCGCCGTTGAGAAAGGCAGTTTTCACATCCATCTGGTAGACAGTGAAGTTCTTGTGAGCGGCGTAGGCTAAGAAGATCCGAATGGCCTCAAGTCTGGCCACTTGTGCAAATGTCTCATCATAATCAATTCTTGCTTGTTGCTTGTATCCCTTGGCTACTAGACGACCTTTGTTTCTGGTTACAATCTCATCTTCATCCTTCTTGTTCTTGAAGATCCACTTCAGATCGATGATTGTCTTGTTCTTTGGTCTAGGTACAAGTCTCTAGACACCCAGGCGTTCAAACTGATTCAATTCCTCTTGCATGGCGGTTACCCAGTCAAAGATATCAAGGGCTTCCGTCACGTGCGAGGGTTCATGATTTGATAGGAAGGCTGCAAACAAGCACTCATTTTGAGTTGCCGATCTGGTTTTGACTGGTGCGGATGTGCTGCCAATCACTTGATGGAGTGGATGAGCTCAGGTCCACTTGGTTGTATGAGGTAAGGTTGGAGGGGGTAAAGGTTCTATCCTTAGATCGATATAGAACTCGGGTGCATGTCTTGTGTTGCTAGAGTGGTAGAAGTAGGTGGCACTTGAGATTGTACCACGATGGAACCAGGAGCTGCTAGTGTGTCTGAGGAGACATGTGAGGGACCAGCAGCTTGTGGAGCAGGTTGAGCGGTGCTTGTACTGGGACCTGCCACTTGTGGGGCAGGAATGCCTTGTTGTTGACTTGTAGTAGGCATAGTGGAGGAAGTACCACTCTGAGGACTTGGAACATTCACCACCGAAGCCTGTTGCTGGAAGGTGTGAGAAGGTTCCCCCTCAGTAGATGCAGGAGATACTCTGGAACTTGGTGATGTTGTTGCAGACAATGATGATGAAGTTCCTTAAAGGTTGGAAGATGAAATGTCAGTGGTAGAGACCATGACTTGAGGTGCTTGTTGTACAACTGCAGGAATAGGAAGAACAACATTAGCAGGTGCAGGCAAATCTTTATAAAAGAATTCAAACAATTCATCCAAATCACAAGTATTAGAGTTAGAAGAAGATGGTTTGTTCGCCGATGAAGAAGAGGTCATGGGATTGCCATGAAGTTGATCAGAAGCCAAAACACCAGAGATTCCTGGTGTAACTGGAGCTGGTGTAGAGTCTTCTTCAATGCCTTCTTCAAAATCCACATTTGTGCTCTCAACCACACATCTTGTTCTCTTGTTGTAGATATGGTAGGACGGAGAGTCCTTGGCATACCCAATGAAAACACCCTCGTCACCCTTTGGACTGAACTTGTCAAGATTGTCTTTGTCATTTTTCACGAAGCATTCACATCCAAAAACTCTGAAGAATTTGATGTTGGGAGGTCGATTGTACACCAATTCATACGGAGTCTTCATGAACCTTTTGGTAATAAGAGACCAGTTTTGGGTGAAACAGGCAGACACAACGGCTTCAGCCCAGAAGTGTAGCAGAAGCTTGGAGAAAGCCAACATGGTGCGTGCAGCTTCCACTAGGGTACGGTTCTTTCTCTCAACAACACCATTTTGTTGAGGTGTTCAGGCAGCTGAAAAGGTGTGAGTGATGCCAACAGAATCAAGGAACGAGTCAAGCGTGCGATTCTTGAATTCAGTGCCGTTGTCGGTGCGAATCACTTGAACAGGAAGTTGTAGTCTAACCTGCACACTTCTGATGAAAGAAATGATGATCTCTGAAGCACCATCCTTACTTATGAGAAAGTTCACCCATGTATACCTTGAGAAGTCATCCACAATTACCAGTACATACTTCCTCCCGTTGATGCTTTGTACACGCATTGGTCCGCACAAGTCCATATGGAGAAGCTGAAGTGGTTTGAAGGTGTTGTGTTCCACTTTCAGCTTGTGCGAAGAATTCTTGATCTTCCCCATCTCACATGCTGAGCATAATTGTTCCTTGGTGAACTTTAAGGAGGGGAGACCTGTCACCAATCCTGCCTTAGCTAGTTGATTAATTGTAGCATAATTCAGGTGGGATAGTCTCCGGTGCCACAACACGTTCTGATTGAAAGATGCTTTAGAAAGAAGACATATTTCTGAGAATGGACTTTGTTTCTGGAAATTGACCGTGTAGAGGTTAGATTTGCGAGTACCCTGAATGAGTTCCTTTCCTTCATATGTCCTAACACATCACCTTGTCTCTCGAAAGTTAACCTCAAGACCTTTGTCGCAGAACTTCCCAATACTGAGCAAGTTGTGACTCAAGCCTTCCACATAGGATACCTTATTGATGGTGATTTTATGATGGAGGATATCACCGTATCCCATTATTGGTGTTGAAAGCTTATTCCCAAACCGAACGTTCCCGCCATATTTTTGTTTGAAGTTAGCGAGAAGTTCCTTCCTTCCGGTCATGTGCTTGGAACACCCTGAATCCATGTACCACACATGGCCGTCCTGCAAAATCACGGACAAACATTTTTAGGTACCCATTTGGGAATGGGTCCTTTCTGATTAGGATTAACAGCAGGGCCAGTCCTAAGGTTTTTCATGCCCTGGGCGAAAAGGCTAAATAATGCCCCCATTATTTAAAAAAATATAAGACATGAAACATATTATCTTTAAAGAGCAATTTTTGTTACTATTAGTGAATCATAATGTGTTCTTTATAATACGTATGTTATAATTATATAATATTATAATGTAACATCAAGCTTAACCGAATTTTAATGATATTGTATATAATAATAGTTATGTTCGAACTAATTGTATACAACCATGTGTAAGATGTTTAATTTGTTTTAAAGCATAGAAAACTTAATATTATACTTGTATCATATTTTTAATTATCTAAATACACTTATTGAGTGAAATTGGATTTACGAGATTCAACATTGAATAAAAAATACAAAACAAAATAAATAATATTTTTGAAAATCATATTTATGATGTGAAAATCACAAAAAAAAAGTTGAAATTATGTAACAATCTAAATTATTTCATACAAATTTGATTTTAGAAAATATAACAAAAGATCTTTGTGGTTTCTTGTTGAAATTTGTTAGATGTAAAGATGAATCAATCTAACATGATCTAATCAAAATCATGTTAGATCTAGCATGAGAATGATGATATCAAGTAGAGAGAGAAAGTAGAGAGAGAGAATGTAGAACTCATATGTCATTCATTATGAAAAGCTTAAAGTACAATACAAGGCAATGAGGTATTTATACCCCATTCCTAAGAAACAAAAACTTTCACAATAGGTCCCTCAACTTCTATTTATAAACAAAGCACTAACAATCTCCCCCTTTTATAAAAGAAGGAGGGACACTCAAAAGAAACTAACAAACAGAACACTTAAGACATCTTAACTGCAGGTTTTCTCAATTTGAACTTGATCTCAGCAAATCTGATATCATTTCTCAGCCTTAATCTTCTATCAATCTCTTTTACAAAATGCTTGATCAAAACCTTGTCTGCAGCTGAGATGTCATGGACATTATGCTTATCCATTTCCATCACCATCTTCAACGTGTCATCACAAAACAACATCACTTCATGAGAGTACATTCTCTTCTTGTTGCCTAGAGAATCTGGGTATACACATGAGATCTTGGTTTCATCTGCATCATAGAACACAGTGTACATGACAAGGTCCTTTTCTTCACCAATCAGACTTCTTTGTGGTTTGTGACAGAATAGCTTTGACGACCAATTCTCCAATCCCAGCTGAAAATCATACAAATGAGCCAATGAGATAGAAGCCTTGACATGTCTGACAATTGCTGTTAGAGCAATTATCTCCTCCTCTGATCTAAAGGCTTTTCCTTTGAGATCATATAAAATCCCAAAGATCACATCGAAGCTCACATCTTGGAAATCTGCTTCTGTAATTTCATATTCCTTCCCATCATCTCTGGTAAATGTAATCACTGGATAGAAGTAGGCACTGAGCTTGTTAGTCTTGTAACTCTTTACAGCAACAAACTTGTAGTCTGACACTAATACTTCTCTTCTTTGCTTGTTCACCTTCCTCATGTGAATGTACTCTCTTCTTAACTCCTCTCTCAGATTCTCAATCCCGTACAACTTCACATAGCTCAGCTTCCGCTCATGATAACAAAATCTACTCTTGTATTTCTCTTCCAAATACTTTCCATTCGCTCTTGTGAACCGGTTCCACTCTGTTCTCTTTAGAAACTTCCCAGAGCTAGCTTTCATTTTCTCCCAAAGCTCCACTTTCTTCGGATCGACTGGCATTAGATCATTCTGTGGCAACACTTCTTCAAGCAAAGGTCCTTCCACATCTTCCACTGATTCTTCCTTCTCAAAATCAAACTGTACATCATCGAACATATCTTTCAGTTTATCATCCTCTGCACACCTTGCATCATTTATCTCCTCATTTGTAACTTGGTACTCTCTGAGATCAGTAGCTACATTCTCAAGAAGTGCTACAACTCTATCTATTTCAGACATAGAACTAGAAGTCCCTGAGAATCTAACTCCTCTTTCTTCTGCACCCTCAGCCGCTATCTCTTCCTGTACCGAACTCAGAAAATCTAGTGTTGACTGCAACACAGGTTCAGTATTCATCTCTTGACCTCCAGTCAGAACAATTGCATCTCTATGTCGTGCTGGTTGCTTTTCTCTCGGTTGTCTTTCCTCAAAACGTTCAACCACTTGCACATTAGAAGAGGTCGGTTCCCTAAACAGCTCTCCTTCCAACCTTCTACGCTTCCTCTCCCCCTCATGGTGATCATGATCATCATGATCATCATGCCTTCTGGTTGGCCGTCTAGCAGCAACTTGACAAGTTTCTTCGATCCCCCGAATTCGATCAGACAACTGAGATAACCCCTCGGTAAACATCTTGTTGATGTCTGTGAAGGTCTTTGTTAGAGAAGCATCAAGAGTCGCCTGAAACTGCTGAAATTCGGTATGTGTGACCAAGTGAGCCTGAGACCTTTGTTCTTGAATGGCACGTTGTTGCAAGACTGTTTGTTGTTGTAGAACGCCCACAAGATCACGATCTTCAGCTGAACCCGACTCCAAGAGTTTAGAGAACAACAACCCCTTTAACTCCGGAATAGTAAGAGAATCAGCCGCTGATTGAGAAGGCTTTGATGGAGGATCAGGCATCGGAGCTTTGCCTTTAGCTAACAATGCTACTTGCTTCTCCAAGGCTGAAATTCGGGCCGTTTGCTGTTGAATAACATTCGCCATCTGTTCATTGTTTGCTCGATACATGGAACGTGTAATCAGTTGGTTTGCAGTTGCTACAACATGAATACGAGAGAGATCAACATCTGGAGTTGAATCCGTGCCAGTCGAATGTGGTACAGAAGACGATGGTGCAGACGATGCGGATGATATAGGCACTGTGGAAGATGTAGAAGCTGTAATTGAAGCAGATGAGAAACTACCAATGGGTGTTGAGGAAGAACCCAAAATGGTAGACTGCTGCCTTAACTCCGTGATAATAGTGGATGCGGGTAAACTAACACCGAGGTCACTAAGACTTCTCGTTGATCCAAGAGTAGAACTCAAGGAACCCATGTTCAGCGTTGGCGTGATGTTAGCACTGATGGGATTTCCCTCCGATCCTGGCAAGCCCGCAACAAATGCAGAACTCACTACGGTGGTTCCGGCAGGGCTACTATAGCCTCCTGCAAAGGTGGTTTGCACCTGTGTCCTAGTCAAAGAAAGAGATGTATTCGTTACAAGTGGATCTAGACTCGATATGTGAACAAGTGAAGTCGTGGGCGGGGGCAGCTGCCGCACTGTGTCGGTACCACCAACCTCCAACTGAGGAATAGGTACAAGTTGTGGTAAGTCCCCGTGGGAAGATGAAACTACCATTTGTTGAGAAATGGTAGAGTGGCTTGGTTGGGTTGTGCATTGCATGAGTGGGATCTCATGTCTTGTTCAATAGGTGGTGGCAACATATGCTCACCCCTAGAAGTTGTGGCTACCCAGCTAGACTCGGCTTGGGGAGGGGTTTGTACTTCTTTTCTAGCCCCTGTCTCACTCTCATCAATTCTTTTGACTTCCCCAACACTCAACCTCACATCCGGATTTTCAACTAATTCTCCCTCAGCCATCCTTATGTCACCTGGAGTCAACAAACGACTCGAGCCTTGATCAGGCATATCATCATCATTATTATCATCATCATCATCGGATCCGGGAAGTTCATCAGTAGGTGATTGAGAATCTACATCCTCATTCATAAACATATCATCACTTGCATCAACACTTTCCTCAGACGAAGAGTCATATCCCATAAGACGGTGTAGACGTTGTGCCAGCTCATTCGGAGAATAACACTGTACATCTGAGATCTCCACAATTGGATGAGATAAATCGAGTAAAGATTCCGCAACTTCCTCAATGTTAGGAAATTCACCCACAAAGTGATCATTCAACGGAGATAGAGCTAAATCATCCAACTCAGCCTCCACATTAGTGTGCAAGATAGGTGACATAGCTCCGTGCCCATCTTCTAGTGTAGCAAATACAACATCCATCTGGACCGCCGAACTTATTTGACCAAGTTGAGCTGCTACATTGATAGTAGATGAATGAGCTAGCTGATCATAATGGACCCCAGCTGTACCCCTCTCGGTATTTTCCCTCAACACACCCTGACCAAGATCCCGTGATCTTTGGTCCCTAAGAACTATACCCTCACTTCTAGGGATAACACCTTGGGTAGGTCCCTCCGGCTCTGGTTGGACCATAGGTGGAAAACGAGCCCTATACGCTATCACACATGCCACATTCTGATCAGCATAGTCCAAAAGTTCAGAAAATAAAGGAACCTCCGGAGCATACACCCGCTTCGGATATCGAATAGACTGAATATCATGGATCTTAACCTTTTCCGCATCTGATCGGCGCGGAATATCCGGATTACGTTGCATTGCACTGGCTATAAGAATACTTAGAAATCTCAGGAACGGTAGATGCTTTTGTCTCTTGGCTAGAAGCTCCTTCAGATCATGAAAAATCAACGATGCATAGTCATAATGCTTGTTGAATAACACTCCATAAAATAGAGTCAGAAATGACTGTGTCGCAGTGTCTTGAGCCGTCCGCTTTCCAGTCAAACATCTACTTAGAATTGTGAACAAAGTGTTATATGTTGGAGGAAGGTTGGACTTGTTAAACTGAGATGGTGCATTAATTGCTTCCAAATGACCAACAGACTCTACACCAGCCATTACAACTTCCAAAGATGCAAATGGTTCAAACTGATTTGCATTTGCTCGACTAGTTGCTTCCGGAAATCCCAATAGACGACGGAATTTGTTGACACCAAAGCTGATAGTGTAATGATCCAACTTTGCAGTAAAGTAATGATTATCCGGATCAGCATGAAATTGTAACGTATTCCAGACTTGTTGGACATAAAGCAAAGGTACTTCAACCATCTTAGTAAGGATAGTGTACAATGGATGATTTAGTAGAATGGCAGTAATCACCGGAGCTTTCATCCTTGCATGTTGGTTGAATGGAACGTTGTTCGAGATTGATGGAAGAAACAATGACGGGGGAAGTAACTGTCTATCCGCATCAGCATTCGGATTACGTGGAGATGATTGTACCGATAGTATGTCAGAAATCGCCATATCATCCGAGTCTGGGAAAACATAATCCTCCATCGCTGTAATTCATAAAAAACATTAGATTTATAGTCTTTTAAGTTTAGAATTTATGAAAAACGCGTTTAAGTGTGAAGAAGAAATTCACACAGTGTGGGACTTGAGAAAAATATACCAAAAGAATGACCATTGAACAAAATAAAGAACTATAAGTAGTTGAATATATATAAGCCTTCCCTTTTATTAACACTCAAAACTTGTGTCTCGAGTGAAATTCGAGATATCGTTTAATTATGATAACAACGATTTTAACCATTATGTTTCATGAAAAGATTAAAGAAAGACTTATACATATTATTTTTATTTAGTTCAATACATTGTAAATTTGAAGGTCAATCTTAAGGTCAACAAGATAATACGAAGTCCAATGTCTCAAGTCCATATGATCCGGAACAACGGGTCATTCACACTTAGAGGTTTAAAATATCAAGAATACAATCCCGAGATGTTAACCCGTGTTTTAAGATGAGTTTATACAAAAATTTTAAACTACTAGCCTAATCGGTATATGACCGAATGAATACCTATAGGCTTCGTAGAACCCAGAATACGTATACAAAACACACACGAAACAGAACTACGAAGTACACTACAACACTATCTTGAAACAGCAGCAACTTGAACAGATCCGCACGAGCACAGAGTTTCCAGAAAAATTGGAAATATTGAACGAAATGAAGTATTTATAGAAGAGCATTGAAACGGATATGAAAATCATGATGACAATGACACGTGGCATGCGATGATTAGGTCGTTCATGTCTCGAGCAGAAAGTAGTGTGTTCAAAAACTCGCTCGAGACACATGAACCGACTCGAGTTATATGTCTCGAGTGAGTGTCTCGAGTCACCACTCGAGATACCTGCAACTTAGTAGTAACCATGACTCGAGAACATGTCTCGAATCACCACCCGAGAGACTTGCAACTTAGTATTAACCATTTCAAAAACAACTACTCGAGATACATGACTCGAGAACATGTCTCGAGTCACCACGCGAGAGACTTGCAAGTTAGTATTAACCATCTAAAAAAAAACAAAGACTCGAGATACATGACTCGAGTACATGTCTCGAGTCAATAGTAATCAAGGAAAATAAACCACCTGAATCGAGTTATATGGCTCGAGATACTTGGATCGAGTGATATGGCTCGAGATACATGACTCGAGACACAAGACTCGAGCACATGGATCATAACAGAATTAACTAACTCGAGCCATATTGCAGACTCGAGACACCCAACGCGAAATACATGACTCGAGTAGATATATTACCACGGTTTTAACTAACTCGAGCCATAGAACAAACTTGATATACGAGGCTCGAGATACATGAGTCGAGTTATATGGCTCGAGATACATGACTCGAGACACATGACTCGAGCAAATGGATCATTACAGATTTAACAAACTCGAGCCATATTGCAGACTCGAGATAACAAACTCGAGATACATGACTCGAGTAGTTATATTACCACGGTTTTAACTAACTCGAGCCATCGAATAAATTTGAGATAAGAGACTCGAGATACATGACTCGAGATGTACGACTCGAGCACAAGTCTCGAGTGAATTGTAACATGCACGTCTCGAGTCAATTACTCCCCCTACCATGAAGCATCCGTAATACTCCCCCTTAAACTATGCATACCTGAAAGTTACCTGTAACAGTTAAAATCACAACACCTGTACGAACCTGGTCCAGATAAACTCCCCCTTGACAAAATCATATACTCAGAAAAACAAACACATTAGTAATCAAAAGAAAGGGAAAAAGAAAATACCAAAAACAATCAACTTGATACATAAAAGAAAATGTAACAAATAAGCTGTATTTTAAAATATACATAAGTCCAATGACCATACTTAACTCAGTATTTCATTAGACTGCTATGTATATAAGAAAATACAGATTAAAAGAGTATTAGATCTTTTTGTCAATCATACCAAGTCTAGAGATGAGAAATTTAAAGCGTTTCTCATCTAAAGCCTTAGTAAACAGATCTGCAAGTTGATATTCAGTATTCACAAAATAGAGTTCTATATTCTCTTTTTCCACATTATCCTTTAAGAAATGATACCTGATATCAATGTGTTTGGTTTTCGAGTGTTGTACCGGATTCGCTGAAATAGCTATTGCACTCTTGGAATCACAATATATGGGGATCTTTTTGTATTCAAGACCGTAATCACGAAGTTGCGACTGCATCCAAAGTACTTGCGAACAACAACTTGCAGCAGCAACATATTCAGATTCAGCCGTGGAGGTAGATACACACTGTTGCTTTTTGGATGCCCATGATACTAACTTATTCCCCAGAAATTGCAAATGACCTGATGTACTCTTCCGGTCCATATTACACCCACCATAATCAGCATCAGTATACGCTTGTAGCTCAAATCCAAGACCTTTTGGATACCAAATACCATAGTACGGTGTCCCCTTTAAGTATCGAAAAATACGCTTAACTGCAGCTAAGTGAGATTCCTTTGGTTTGGCTTGATATCGGGCACATACACATGTTGCAAACATGATATCTGGTCTACTAGCAGTGAGATACATTAAGGAACCAACCATACTTCGATAATTCCTCAAATCTACATCCTTTCCTTCATGGTCTGGACCAATTGAATTCCCAGTAGCCATAGGAGTTCCTATCGAATGACATCCAGACATATCATACTTCTTAAGTAAATCAAAGATATACTTAGATTGATTTATGAAAATGCCATCTAAAAATTGTCGCACTTGAAGACCAAGAAAGAAATTGATCTCTCCCATCATACTCATCTTGAATTCTTCAGTCATGATAGTCTCAAACTTTTGACACAACTCCCGACTAGTTGATCCAAAGATAATGTCGTCTACATAGATCTGAATGACCACAATATGTTCGCCTTCCTTCATCAAGAACAATGTTGAATCCACCGAACCTTTCTTGAAACCCTTGGAAAGTAGATGTTTAGACAACTCCTCATACCAAGCACGTGGTGCCTGCTTTAATCCATACAAAGCCTTGTCTAGAACATAGACATAATCTGGATGTTCTTTATCTACAAATCCTTCTGGTTGAGCTACATATACCTCTTCTTTCAAATGACCATAGAAAAATGCTATTTTGACATCCATTTGAAAAACAGTAAAATCTTTATATGCAGCATATGCCAAAAACATGCGAATAGCTTCGAGTCGAGCAACAGGGGCAAAAGTTTCATCGTAATCAATACCCTCCTGTTGACGATAACCTTTGGCCACAAGTCGTGCTTTGTTACGAACAATTATGTTATTCGCATCTCTCTTATTTTTGAATAACCACTTGGTATCAATAACTGATTTAGACTCAGGTAACTTGACCAAACGCCACACTTTTAATGCCTCGAACTGATTGAGCTCCTCTTGCATAGCAGTAACCCAATCAGAATCTTGTAAAGCATCAGATACACGTGTTGGTTCAATATTACTCAAAAATACCGAGAAGTTACACTCATTAGCTGATGCAGCTCGTGTTTGAACACCGGAGGTAGGATCACCAATGATCAGATCAATAGGATGAGCCTTTGTCCATTTGGCAATATGTGGTAAAGGTGTTTGATCATTTACAGAAGATGGTTCCAAGATATTATTAGTTGATGCAGGATGCGTAGTAAGTGGTTCATGCCCTTCAGGAATGGAATCATTATCACCGACTTCATGAGAAGACGACTGAACATGAGAATCTACTGTAATATCTGGATGAAGACTATCCATAACTATGGGAGATGATGACGGTGAGGATACAAGACTGGGGATATCTGGACATGGTAAAGACGATGTGGGAGAAACTTCAGATGAGGGAGTAGTCGAACTCGAAGAAGTAGATGAGATACCTGCATTAGACGAAGATGTTTGATTAGTGTCGTACAAGTCATCATAAAAATATTCAAACAAACTGTCTAACTCATTTGATGTAGCTGGAGGATCAATGGAGCTAGTTGTGGATGAAGATGCATCTGTAAACACAACATTATTAGACACAGCATCTGCATTGGAAGATATATTTGAAGACAACTCAACAAAAGGGTCAAATCTAACATTTACACTTTCATACACAACTCTCGACTTTTTGTTAAAAACTCGATAAGCAACTGAACAATCTGAATATCCCACAAAAATCATCTCATCAGACTTAGGTCCAAACTTTCCCCGATTCTCAGTTTCATTAAGAACAAAACAAGGACACCCAAACACTTTAAAATAATCAATATTTGGAATTCTGCCAAACAAAACGTGATAGGGTGTTTTTCCAAATCTCAGATGAATAATAGACCTATTTTGTGTGTAACACGCAGTATTCACAGCTTCAGCCCATAGGTACTGAGGTAATTGACTTTGAGCCAACATTGACCGAGCTGCTTCAACTAACGTACGATTACGACGCTCAACTACACCATTTTGTTCAGGAGTTCGTGCTGCAGAAAAAGTTTGAGTAATTCCTAATGAATTGTAAAAACCTTTTAACACTTGATTTTTGAACTCCGTCCCATTATCTGACCTGACAGTCTGAACAGGTAGTTTAAGTTGTACTTGAACAACTTTGATGAAATTTATTATTAAATTTGATGTTTCATCTTTTGTTTTCAAAAATTTTGTCCAAGTATATCGTGAATAATCATCAACGATGACTAAAACATATTTTCTACCTGCTAGACTGACAGTTTTCATCGGACACACACAATCCATATGAATTAAACTCAACGGAGATTTGGACCCTTGTTCAGGTTTGGGAGGATGAGATGCTCTTTTCATTTTTCCCTTAGCACCACCGGAGCACATTTGATCGGGTTCAAACTTGATCATTGGAATACCAGATACTAACCATTTTTTTACCAATCTGTCAAGATATCTGTAATTCAAATGAGAAAGTCGACGATGCCAGAGTAAAGATTGATGAGATGACTTCTTTGTGATGAGACACTGAGATTTATTTGCAAGCATATGTCGAAGTTTGATCGTATAGAGATTAGTTTTCCGAGTGCCAACTAATAATTCTCTACCCCATTCAGTTCTGACAGCACATCGACGTTTGTTAAAATTTACCTCTAAATCTTTATCACAGAATTTGCCAATACTGAATAGGTTATGATTCAAACCTTCGACATGTGCTACATTATTGAATGTAATATCCTTACACACTATATCTCCATGACCCACAACCGGTGAAAGTTCATTATTGCCAAATTTGACTGAGCCTCCATATTCTTCTTTGTAATTAGACAGAAGCTCTTTCCTCCCAGTCATATGTTTGGAACACCCAGAATCAAGGTACCATTTATGACTGGCCTGCAGTGAGGAAATCAGATGGATTTAGGAACCCATTTTAAAATGGGTCCACTCCGTGTAATACTCTTAACAGTACAAGATATTGAATCCCAGTAATACGTTGTGCCTCTAAGCATATTAAAAACATGATATGGAACATATCTAGGAACGGAAGAACGAAGAGTAGTAGAGAAATTAGATTTAGTATGATGTATATTCTGTGAGGAACTTGAAGCATGAGAAACTGAAGAAACAGATGTAGACCTTTTATTCATAGAATTGAATTTTGAAGGTACATTATTTTTAGAATTCAGTTTGTTTCCCACACTAAACTTGCTATTTGCAGATTTCATACTAAAATCTAATTTCTTAACATTTCTCTTCGTTGACTTCTTCTTTCTTGGCTTCTCAATGCTCACACTGTTGGAACTTCCTGTAGATGGATTAGCACAGATATCAAATGCTTTCAACTTAATTTGAACAGGTGAAATGGACGGATCAGTTTCCTCAGGAAACACCATGTTCGGATTTTGCTTTTTCAAATCAATGTGATGCTGAAATTTCCGTAACATAGATTTTACTCCCTAAGTGAACTGAACCTTGTTGATGTATGCATGAGTGCCCGGAGTATGAACAATCTTTTGGTTTTTCCCAGCATAGTGATGACCTTCTTCATATATAGACAGTCTTTCAACCAGTCTATCATAGTTCTTTGTTAAGGTTACACATTTGCTGTTCCAAAATTTTGTATCACACTTTTGACGAGAAAGTTCTGTCTTTAATTGTTGAAGTGTGTTTTGAAAACTTTGTTTTTCCTTTTCATGTTTCTTTTCTAAATAAGAGATTTCATCATGAAAATGACAAACTTTGGATCTTGTTGATGAATACAAGGGTTCAGAATTTTTCAGAGATGACTTCTTTGATTCCTGTGAAGATTCACCCAATTCACTACCACTTTTCGACAAACCAATTGAAGATAAACCATTTGTAGGTGTTGTTGAAGATGATGGAGCAGAAGATATTTCATCAATTATGGGTTGTTTTGAGTCAAGAGAATCAAAAACATAAGGAACTTCAACATCATCAGTTGACATTGCTGAGGGTTCTTTGTATTCAAAATAACCTTTATTATTAACAACACGAACAACTTTTTCCTGCTCATCATCAACACCCTCTTTCAAATTTTGGTTTAAATCAGAATTATCATGAGAAGAATTTCTGGTTTCTACTGATGTTGACACATTACAGACTAAATCATTTAGAATTTCTGACACCAGTGAAATTGGTTCAGAATCAACATCAGTAGTATTCCAATGAAGAAAATTCTTTGACTTGGTTAAAAGATTTGAGTTCTGAATTTTCAAATCTTCAATTTGTTTCTCAAGATCCGAAACTTTACATTCTAAAGCCTTGGTTGATATGTATGGTTTTACAATATTGCTTGATGATTCTGGGTATACAAAATATACTGGATCATCCTTGAGTGAATTGGATTTAATCTTCAGAGTATCATCATTATACACAAACTTGACCCTATGATATTTAGAATCATGATACATAGGATCATGTAATTTCATATGTTGCATCTCTGAAAATTCTTCCTTCATTTGAAACCCTTTTAATGAAGGAAACCTTTTACTCATTAACATGCTTGTAAGGTCATAAAATGCGGCTTTTTCTTTAAGAGCTTTTTGCAAATAATTTGGATTTTTAACTCCAAGGGTCTTTTTCAAATAATTTGGATTTGTGTAGCCAAGACCTTCTTTGGAGTAATAATCTCTAAACTCAACTTGTTTATTCAAGAAAATTGTATGCTCGGTTTGACCTATCTTATGAAGTTTAAGATCAAGATCTGAAATCATCTTATTTAGCTTAGAAACATTTTCTTTTTCCACACTCAAGCTGATGGTTAAAAAATCAATTTCTAGCTTTTGTGACTTATGTTCAGCTCGAATTGACTCAAACTCATTCACTGATTGTTGCAATTGTGCACATTGCGAAGTTAATTGTTCTTTTTGTTGCAACAAATCAGTAATTTCGTTAGTTTGTTTTAAAATGACAAGTTCGAGTTCTTTATTTTTGTTATGAATTAATGTTGTCACCTCAAGCATTTTTCTATTATGATCATCAAGAGAGACAGAGCGTACCGTTAAAGTTTCTCCATCACTCTCTATGTCTTCATCAGATTCTGATTCTTCCTCCATCAAGCCCATAAAGCACATCTGTGCTTGATCATCATTGTCAGAGTAATCCAGCCATTCTTCATCATCAGCCATCAAAACCAATCCTTGTTCTTGTTTCTCTGCTAGTTCCAACTTCTTCCTCAGCAGTTCCACTTTTGACATTTTAGTAGTACAACCTTTAGCAATATGCCCTGTCTTTCCACACTTATAACATGTAATACCTGCTTGGCCTTTCTTTTCCTCTGTTCTTTCTGGAGTATCTTTGACAACCTCCTCTTTCTTGGTTGCATATCTATCAACATACTGATTTTCAACCCGAGGGGGATATCCTTGTGAACTTTGCATGTAGTTTCTGTTAAAACCTCGACCACCTCTAGTAGAAAATCTTCTGTTGTTGGATCCAGACTTATTATAATACTTCTTCTTATAAGCCTCAGTTAGACTCAATAAACTTTGTAACATTTGATCCTTTTCATCTTCATCATATTCTTCCTCATCCTCTTCCTCCTCATCTTCAAATACTTCCAAAACTTTAGCTTTCCCTTTTCTTACTTTCTTCTTAGCTTTCTCTTTTTCAGCAAGTAATGCCATAGTATCAGCTTCAGTCTTTTCTTTCTTCTTTCTTTCAGCAGCAATTTCATTCACCTCTTCCTCGAACAATAAAAGATTCTCGTACACTTCATAAACTTTCAACTCATTCAGAACCTTGTGTTACTTCACAAACCTTGAAAATTGTTTCCAGTCTGAAGACAGATTGTTAATGAACTTCACAATATAATCCATTTCTGATCGAATGATATTATTTTTCTTCATATCATTCATCAGTTCTACAAACCTATCATAAGTCTCTTCTAGTGATTCATCCTCCTTCATTCTAAAATTTTCATACCTATCCATCAGATTAGTTACCCTCATTTGATTTCCTACCTGGGAACCCATCATTATCTTTTGTAGCTGATCCCAAATAGATTTTGCTGACTCATCATAACTATCTAACTTGCGAAAGATCTCATTAGGAATGGCTTGAATTAGATAGTTTTGAGCTTCAACATCAATCATAAACCTTTCTCTTTCAGCCACATCCATTTCTGAAAAATCTTTTGGCACTTCTCTTCCATCAAGTGTGGTAACCGGGATAGGATGAGGTCCATGTAGAATGGAATGAAGAATTTTATCTCCATCTTTCTTTCTCCTGATGTATAGCTTGAATCGCGAGACCCACAATTCATACTCATCTTTGAATAGCACCGGTGCTTTGGTCTCTGATCCCATTGACATATCATCTCTTCGATTTGCAAGACTCATCTTTAAAACGGATCTTTATTACTGATTTTTATGAGAAATATCAGTTTTGTGAATTTGAAGAATTCCAACTTTATGACTCGAAATACAATGCTTTGCTCGAGACTCACGAAAGACTTGGCTCGAGACAGATCAATACTTAGCTCGAGTCACACAACAAATTGACTTGAGTCACTTGTAACTATTCGGCTCGAGACACAACTTTGTCTTGGCTCGGGACACACCTTTAACTTGGCTCGAGATATGCACCCAACTTAACTCGATTCACACACGGATTTTGGCTCGAGCTACTCTGCTTTGCTCGAGACACCCAACTCGAGTCAAGCTCTAATACTGCTCGAGATCCTTAATTCGAGCCAACTCTAATTCACTCGTGACACTCAACTCGAGCCAACTTTAATGCTGCTCGAGATACACTATTTCAACTACCACTCAACTACCACTCGAGACATATGAATATTGTGACTCGAGACATAAGAACATTTACGAAAAAATCACGATTTTCAGCTTATTTCAACTAAAAATTCAAATCTGAACACTTTCTAATGATTACAAATCACTCCTAATGCATAAAACTTGATAGATTCATGAAATTACACACAATTTCATGAATAATCAAGTAATATGTCTTCAAATTTGCTCCAAAAATAGAATTCTTCAAGTTTTCTCCATTTTCTTCAAATCTTCAACAAATCCACATGATAAATCTTCATTTAATCAGCAAATCCAGCTCTGATACCACTTTATTAGATGTAAAGATGAATCAATCAAACATGATGTAACACCCGTAATTTCGGTGTAAAAACGACTCTTTAATGAAATATGGAAATTTAGAATTTTAGATCAAATTATGTATTTTATGGTCTAATATGTTAGGAAATTTAATTACGAGTCCAACGGTTCTTTCGGAATCGGAAACAGAGCTATAACGAAGAAGTTATGGCCGAAACAAAATTTCACCAAAAACAATCAGATGCTAGCGATCGCTAGCCCTCAAGCCTAGCGATCGCTAGGCAAGATTTCCTTGGTTGCTGTTTGTGCTCGCGATCAGGCTAGCGACCCCGAGAGAAGGCAGCTAGCGATCGCTAGCCCTCAAGCCCAGCGATCGCTAGGTAGCTGTCAAAAAGGGAAAACGGGTTTTAAACCCTTCCAAACCTCATTTCTTCACAACACCTTCACTTCTCCACCATTTCTCCTGATTTTTCTCTCTACCTTCTCCAAATCCAAAACCCTACAAGATCTTGAAGCTAAATCCATACTTGGTGCTAGCTAGTTGGAAATCACCACTCACTCACTTCATCTTCCTCACTCACCCCTTCTCCACCATTGTTGCTTGAAAAGAGGGGAGCTCAAGACTTAGGGTTTTAGCTTGGATCTCACTTGGTAAGCTTCAAATAAACCCTTGTAGGTTGGATCTATGTGTATAATAAAGGTTATGAACTAATCTAGGGTTCGATTTACTTGATTTAGGTTTGTGCTCGTATTTGACCTAATCTTGGGATTTGGGGGTTTTTATCACAAAACCCTAAGGTGAGTTGTTAAAACCTTTTTGTTAAAACTGAGAGCACATCATTTTGATGAATTCTATGCCTTGCTTGGTCTTGTGGTTGAATGTGAATGTGGTATAAATTGTTTATCATGTCTAGTTGAGAATATTCGTGATATGCTTGAGGTATATGCTCGTATGAATAACTTGGATAGTGTTGTTCCTTATATGAGGTGAATATATTGTATGCTATATCGTAATGTGCTAAACCTACGGGTTGTTTGACAAATGTAGCTATATGAAAAGCACCAAATGGTACATGACATTGTGTTTTGGAAAATGGAATGGTTAGCCTAAACGTGGCTTACGCCAAACGATAGAAAGGGACTTGAGACCTCGATACACACCTCTGTGATGATGCTATGCTAAATTCAGTGTCGAGGTTTTTGTGTGTGATTGATAGGGACTAGATGCTATGCTAAATCCAGTATCTAGGTCTTATGTGAAAATGATATGGATGTGACGCGATGCTAAATTCCGTCTCACGATCCTATACGATAATAACATGGACGAACCAACGCAATGTGTCCACACCAAACAGTCGCGGGTGTGTACCTATGTCGCCGGCCTTCGGGTGGCTCCGAAGTGCGCGGGCCTCTGATGATGTCGCCATGCTAAATCCGGGGCATCGAGGTGTTTGGAATTAGACAATGTCGGGGCATTGGTTGGTGGAAATGGGTCGCTCCCATTGTTTCCGATGATAATAATAAACCGGTTTAATATGCTAATCATATTGCTAGTATAATCGTGTATAACTCGCATGTCCATATATATATATCTTATGCGCATGATATTAACTGTACAACTCACTAGGCTCCTTTAGCCTAACACTTGCTTGGTGTCGATGTGTCTCTCAGGTACTCGGGACATTGTCCCCAAGTAGGCCTCGGACGTAGAGTGAGCTTGGGGGAAACATTGGAGATACCGGTCCACTATGACCGCGAGACTTACCGTAGAACGATAACCCTTTTGTAGTCTTCTTCTTAGATAGAACTAGACTAGTTTGGTTATTGTATTTCTCCTTCGATTACAAACATTGTAATTAATTGTACATTACTTATACCCCGTTTTGGGATGAGCTCACGCCTTGGCGCACATTGTATACCACCTTTTGTCTAATTGAAGGTTTTTGTTCGCCCTGATTTTTAGGGTGTTACAAGTTGGTATCAGAGCTTTAGTTTAAGCGAACTAGGTAGTCACTGTAGTATGCCTAGACTTAAACTTAGCAAACTAGTAAACACGATACACACCTTGGGTAGAACCTTAGGTGGGGAGAGCAATAGGTTTACGAATTCACGTTTACTCAAAGTTGTGGTGATGGTAACGAGGATGCTTATGTATGATTAATTCATAAATCACCTAGCTACTGATCTATGAATGCGTTGTACGCGAGTGTTTGAGTAACTGTTATTATGATGATGATAAATGTTGGAGTTCGTAAGTAGTCTATTCTTATCCTGTTATCGTGCATTTGTGTGTGACAGATTGGTATGGCGAACACCCGTAGTCGAACGGGCGCCGCAAGAGAAACACCCGACCAAACCGCTTCGACCGCCGACCAACACGTTCGGGTCGAGACGGTTGAGAGTCCACCGAGGCTTCCCGTTCTCGGCGGGGGAACGGAGCACATGCCAAGGGCCAATCTCGAGGATCCAAACCCGGTCCTAACCGAGGTGACCCCGGAGATGAGAATGCTCGATAGTGTGATGAAGGCCGTGAACGAGGCCATGAGCAAACAACAAGAGTCCTTCATGAAGATGTTGGAGGACCGTGACGCTAGCCACCGACGCAACGAGACGGTGGGAGAGAACGCCGCTACGGCATCGGGGGATGCGGAGGTGGTGGTGGTCACCGAGGAGACCCGAGTCACGGGAGATAAGGAGAAAGAGAAAGGGAAAGCTAAGGGGTGCTCCTACAAGAACTTCTTGGGTTGTAAACCGCCGGAATTCCGGGGGTGTACCGACCCGATCGTATGCTTGAATTGGCTCCGCGAAATGGAGATGGCCTTTGAGGCTAGTGAGTGCGACTCTTCCCAACGAGTCAAATTCGCATCCCACCTCCTTAAGGGCGAGGCCCTCACGTGGTGGAACTTGACCCGCTCTTCCCTCACTCCGGAGGTGTACGCTAGGCTATCTTGGGCCGAATTCAAGAAGAAGACGCTCGAGAAATACTGTAGCGAGCGAGCCCTTGACAAAATCGAGGACGAATTCCGGGGATTGAAGAAAGGCAACAACCCCATTTCCTTTTACGCAAAGGACTTTATGGAGAAGCTTGGGATGGTGGAGCACTTGGCTCCCGACGAGAAGGCAAAGATCAAGGCCTATTCTCGTGGGTTACCGGCCGAGATAAGATCGGCGGTGAGGATCGCAAAGGTCACCACCCTCCATGAGGCGATCGAAGAATCGTTGAGGATCGAGGATGACATCACCCAAGCCCGGGTGGAAGGCTATCAAGCCGGGCAAAAGAGGAAATTTGAGGAGGCCGCCATGTCGACCCGACCGAGCAAGACATTTCATGACGGGAAACGAGGCGGGAACCGGAACGAGGTGAAGTGGTGCAACTGATGCCGAAGTAAGCACTATGGGCCGTGTCGACGTGACTTTCCCGCGAACCCCATTTCTTGTGGGAAGTGCGGGAGAAAGGGCCATGCGACCCAAGATTGTGGGGCCCGAGTGCCGGTGTGTTACGATTGCAAGGAGCCGGGACATTATCGGGATGCTTGCCCGAAATTCAAGAAGGCGCCCACCGGGGAATCGAGTGGATCCGTGGCGAAAGGAGAGGCCCCGCCGAGAGTGACTAGCCGGGCTTTTCAGATGACGGCCGGAGAGGCGAGGGAGGCATCCGATCTCGTATCGGGTACGTTTCTCGTTAACTCCATACCCGCGCTTATTCTTTTCGATACGGGTGCCGAACGCTCTTTTGTGCATGACACTTTAGCTAAGAAATTCACTATGCCTACCACTCCCTTATCTGACGCGTTAGTAGTAGAAGTAGCGGGCGGATTTCTTGTGACCGTTCGGGATTGCTTTGAGGGGTGCACTATAGAGTTAGATGGAGAACCTTTCTCCGCTACCCTCATACCCATGAATGTCGGTGGTTTCGACGTAGTGTTAGGAATCGATTGGTTGCGCGCCCACGACGCCAACATAGGTTGCGGCAAAAAGATAGTCACGTTGCCGGCGCCTAGCGGAAAACCGATTACCGTGTATGGGGATAAGAAGAAGGGCGCCTACACGACCATCTCGATGGTTAAGGCAAGGAAGTGCCTAGCCAAGGGATGCACCTCCTTTTTAGCTTACGTCATCGATACTAAGTTAGAGAAGAAAGAGCTCGCCGATGTGAATGTGGTGCGGGACTTTCCGGACGTCTTTCCGGAAGATTTGCCCGGATTACCACCGGAACGCCAAGTGGAGTTCCACATTGACCTTACACCCGGAGCGGCTCCGATTGCGCGCGCTCCGTACCGATTGGCTCCGACCGAAATGAAGGAGATGATGACGCAATTGCAAGAGCTCTCCGAGAAGGGATTTATCCGACCGAGTTCGTCACCGTGGGGCGCACCGGTCCTTTTCGTCAAAAAGAAGGACGGCTCCATGAGAATGTGCATCGACTACCGGGAACTAAACAAGAGGACGGTAAAGAACAAATACCCCTTACCTCGGATCGACGACCTCTTCGATCAACTACAAGGTGCCGGGTGCTTCTCAAAGATTGATCTACGATCCGGGTATCACCAAGTTAGGGTGAAGGAGGACGACGTGCCTAAGACAGCTTTCCGAACGAGATATGGACACTATGAGTTCTTAGTGATGCCGTTTGGTTTGACCAACGCACCGGCGGTATTCATGGACTTGATGAACCGAGTGTGTAGACCATTCCTAGATAAGTCGGTCATAGTCTTTATCGACGATATCTTGGTCTATTCCAAAGATGAGGCCGAACACGAGCGACACTTACGAGAAGTATTGAACGTGCTTAGAGACGAGAAATTGTACGCCAAATTCTCAAAGTGCGAGTTTTGGCTCCACGAGGTGCAATTTCTAGGACATGTGGTGTCGCGAGATGGGATCAAGGTGGATCCGGCGAAGATCGAGGCCATGATGAGTTGGAAGTCGCCAGCGAACGCGTCAGAAATACGAAGCTTTCTAGGCTTAGCGGGTTACTACCGAAGATTCATTCAAGATTTCTCGAAGATCGCTTCGTCGCTTACGGTGCTAACGAAGAAGAACGCCAAGTTTCTATGGACCGATAGACAAGAAGAGGCCTTTCAGACACTCAAGAAGAAGTTATGTCAAGCGCCGATTCTATCATTACCGGACGGGACGGAAGACTTCGTGGTCTATAGCGACGCGTCCAAGATGGGACTCGGATGCGTGCTCATGCAACGAGGCAAGGTGATCTCCTACGCTTCTCGACAGTTGAAGGACCACGAAAGGAATTATCCGGTGCACGATTTGGAGTTAGCGGCGGTGGTGTTTGCATTGAAGTTGTGGCGACACTACCTTTACGGAACCAAGTGTACACTATACACCGATCACAAGAGCCTCCAACACATTTTCGACCAAAAGGAGCTCAACATGCGGCAAAGGAGATGGCTCGAGCTACTAAAGGACTATGACTGCGATTTATTGTACCACCCCGGTAAGGCAAACGTAGTCGCCGACGCCTTGAGCCGTAAGAACTATGGCGATGGCGTTAGTGTGACCCTTAACCGGATTAGTGTGGTGTCGAGCTTGATGGACCGGATCAAAACAAGTCAAGCGGAAGCCCTTCGAGAAGAAAACCTCAAGGATGAGGTGATGGTGAAACAAAAAGAGTTGTTGACCGAAGATAGCCGCGGGCTTAAACTGTTTCAAGGCCGAGTTTGGGTACCAAAGCTTGGTGGCAACCGGGAATTACTCTTGGACGACGCTCACAAGTCCAAGTACTCCATACACCCCGGGAGTACCAAGATGTACCGAGATTTGAAGATGAACTATTGGTGGCCGGTCATGAAGCTTGATGTGGCTAGCTACGTCGAGAAGTGTGTCACGTGCCTTCAAGTCAAGGCAGAACACCAAAAGCCCTATGGGAGTTTACAACCTTTGGACATCCCGGAATGGAAGTGGGAGCATATTACCATGGATTTCGTGACCAAACTACCGAGAACCTTAAGGGGTCACGACACTATTTGGGTGATCGTGGACCGACTCACGAAGAGTGCTCACTTTCTCGAGATGCGGGAAACCCTACCCATGGACAAATTGGCCAAACTCTACATAAAGGAGATCGTGAGGAGACACGGTGTACCATTATCGATTGTCTCGGATAGGGATAGCCGATTTACTTCCCAGTTTTGGCATGGGTTACAAGAGGGCTTGGGTACGAAACTCAAGTTGAGCACCGCTTACCACCCTCAAACCGACGGACAAAGCGAACGGACGATTCAGATGCTGGAAGATATGTTGCGGTCGTGCGTGATCGACTTCGGGGGAAATTGGGATACACACCTACCATTGGTGGAATTTGCCTACAACAACAGTTACCATTCAAGCATCGGGATGGCACCGTTCGAGGCACTATACGGACGGAAATGTAGAACACCGACGTGTTGGTTGGAGGCGGGTGAAAAGCAATTTGCGGGACCCGAAATCATACAAGAGACGGCGGACAAAGTAAAGGGTATCCGCGAACGCTTGAAAGCCGCCCAAGACCGACAAAAGAGCTATGCCGACAAGAAACGTCGCCCCGTAGACTTCCAAGTAGGAGAACGCGTGATGTTGAAAGTGTCTCCTTGGAAGGGTATCATACGGTTCGGGAAACGGGGGAAACTTAGCCCACGTTTCCTAGGACCGTTTACCATTTTAGAAAAGGTTGGACTACAAGCCTATCGGTTAGAACTACCGCCCGAAATGGATGGGATACACCCCACCTTTCACGTATGTTATTTGCGGAAGTGTCTAGCCGAGGAGGAGAGCGTCATTCCTCTATCGGAGATTCGAGTTGACAACGGTAATCGATGTGTCGAAGAACCGGAGGCGATCCTAGAAAGTAAAACGAAGAAATTACGCCATAAAGAGGTAACAATGGTCAAAGTCCAATGGAAGCACCACCGAGGTGCTAATGTCACGTGGGAGGCCGAGGAGGACATGAAGCGGAGATACCCACACTTGTTTACGTAGGTGTAACAAATTTCGAGGACGAAATTTTAATTAGGAGGGGAGGATTGTAACACCCGTAATTTCGGTGTAAAAACGACTCTTTAATGAAATATGGAAATTTAGAATTTTAGATCAAATTATGTATTTTATGGTCTAATATGTTAGGAAATTCAATTACGAGTCCAACGGTTCTTTCGGAATCGGAAACGGAGCTATAACGAAGAAGTTATGGCCGAAACAAAATTTCACCAAAAACAATCAGATGCTAGCGATCGCTAGCCCTCAAGCCTAGCGATCGCTAGGCAAGATTTCCTTGGTTGCTGTTTGTGCTCGCGATCAGGCTAGCGACCCCGAGAGAAGGCAGCTAGCGATCGCTAGCCCTCAAGCCTAGCGATCGCTAGGTAGCTGTCAAAAAGGGAAAACGGGTTTTAAACCCTTCCAAACCTCATTTCTTCACAACACCTTCACTTCTCCACCATTTCTCCTGATTTTTCTCTCTACCTTCTCCAAATCCAAAACCCTACAAGATCTTGAAGCTAAATCCATACTTGGTGCTAGCTAGTTGGAAATCACCACTCACTCACTTCATCTTCCTCACTCACCCCTTCTCCACCATTGTTGCTTGAAAAGAGGGGAGCTCAAGACTTAGGGTTTTAGCTTGGATCTCACTTGGTAAGCTTCAAATAAACCCTTGTAGGTTGGATCTATGTGTATAATAAAGGTTATGAACTAATCTAGGGTTCGATTTACTTGATTTAGGTTTGTGCTCGTATTTGACCTAATCTTGGGATTTGGGGGTTTTTATCACAAAACCCTAAGGTGAGTTGTTAAAACCTTTTTGTTAAAACTGAGAGCACATCATTTTGATGAATTCTATGCCTTGCTTGGTCTTGTGGTTGAATGTGAATGTGGTATAAATTGTTTATCATGTCTAGTTGAGAATATTCGTGATATGCTTGAGGTATATGCTCGTATGAATAACTTGGATAGTGTTGTTCCTTATATGAGGTGAATATATTGTATGCTATATCGTAATGTGCTAAACCTACGGGTTGTTTGACAAATGTAGCTATATGAAAAGCACCAAATGGTACATGACATTGTGTTTTGGAAAATGGAATGGTTAGCCTAAACGTGGCTTACGCCAAACGATAGAAAGGGACTTGAGACCTCGATACACACCTCTGTGATGATGCTATGCTAAATTCAGTGTCGAGGTTTTTGTGTGTGATTGATAGGGACTAGATGCTATGCTAAATCCAGTATCTAGGTCTTATGTGAAAATGATATGGATGTGATGCGATGCTAAATTCCGTCTCACGATCCTATACGATAATAACATGGACGAACCAACGCAATGTGTCCACACCAAACAGTCGCGGGTGTGTACCTATGTCGCCGGCCTTCGGGTGGCTCCGAAGTGCGCGGGCCTCTGATGATGTCGCCATGCTAAATCCGGGGCATCGAGGTGTTTGGAATTAGACAATGTCGGGGCATTGGTTGGTGGAAATGGGTCGCTCCCATTGTTTCCGATGATAATAATAAACCGGTTTAATATGCTAATCATATTGCTAGTATAATCGTGTATAACTCGCATGTCCATATATATATATATATCTTATGCGCATGATATTAACTGTACAACTCACTAGGCTCCTTTAGCCTAACACTTGCTTGGTGTCGATGTGTCTCTCAGGTACTCGGGACATTGTCCCCAAGTAGGCCTCGGACGTAGAGTGAGCTTGGGGGAAACATTGGAGATACCGGTCCACTATGACCGCGAGACTTACCGTAGAACGATAACCCTTTTGTAGTCTTCTTCTTAGATAGAACTAGACTAGTTTGGTTATTGTATTTCTCCTTCGATTACAAACATTGTAATTAATTGTACATTACTTATACCCCGTTTTGGGATGAGCTCACGCCTTGGCGCACATTGTATACCACCTTTTGTTTAATTGAAGGTTTTTGTTCGCCCTGATTTTTAGGGTGTTACACATGATCTAATCAAAATCATGTTAGATCTAACATGAGAATGATGATATCAAGTAGAGAGAGAAAGTAGAGAGAGAGAATGTAGAACTCATATGTCATTCATTATGAAAAGCTTAAAGTACAATACAAGGCAATGAGGTATTTATACCCCATTCCTAAGAAACAAAAACTTTCACAATAGGTCCCTCAACTTCTATTTATAAACAAAGCACTAACAAAATTAGGTAGACTATGTATCATGTAAATTTTAATCTTACAAAATGTGTGACGAAAATAACAATAAACTTTTAAATATTAGCACATGATTTTTTAAAAACAAAAACATATACAAAGTTTAATTATTGAATATGATTAATTATATTTTGTTTAAAATTAATAAGTGTTGTCATGAAAACAAAACAAAAGTCGACCTTTTTTTTATAAAAAGTAATGATGAATCAGCAAGAAATGTCATAAGAATAAAATAGGTAAAATGAATATTAAAGGGCATTAATAGCCTAGTGGTAAGAGAGTGTGTAAGTGTCTTGGAGGTTCAAGGTTCAAACCTTGTTCTTAATAACTAATTTTTTAATTAATAATAATAACATCAGTGGGCTTAAATTGATGCCTTTTGGGCCTTTGATGCCCTGGGCCGTCGCCCACGTAGCCCAATACTTGGGCCGCCCCTGATTAACAGATTTGGATACAGATTCCTGTTTGCTCTTAGGTGGAGATTTTTGTTTGGGTTTTGGATTAGGTTTCTTGTTATGAGTATGATGATAACCATGATTGTAGAATCCATGATAGTTAGGAACAAAGTAATCATTCACGAAAGCATTTGCACAGTACCCAAATCTAAATTGATTTTGACAACGAAAATTGCTATGACATCCATAAACAATATGTTCACATTCATAACATTGAAATGGAGTTCGTGGTACATGCCTATTAGTTATATGATATACAAAATTGGAAAAATTGTTTTTCATAAAACTAGGATTATGTGCAAATGGCTTCGGACGACTGCCTTCTTTTGATCCACTCTCCTTGTTCTTACACCTACCACTTCTCATATTTTGATCTGTCACATTTTGAGAACCACGATTAGTACCTTTGACATTTGGAGAATGAGTATGTGAGGTATTTTTCTTCGGAGTGAAGTTGTGTGAGTGTTCCTTTGGTTTGGTAGCATTCTTTCGTTTTCGAAAACGTTTGTTTTTCTTAAGAACATTCACATTGGTACGAGACGAACTCGCAACTTCAGACTCAGGGGTGACCAATTTGTCCTTCCCTTTGTCTTTCCGGGATAGTTTAGGAGGAACCATGTTTCCTGATTTGGACTGACCTGATGATCTACCATTCTCACCAACCCTATTGGTACAATCATCCGATACAATTTCAGAAATTTGTACCGTTGATTTAGGTGCCGTATATATGAAGTCTTCCATGTATGAAATGGTGGGTCAGATTGGAGACCTTAGTACTATAGATTTGGAATTTTGAGAAAAAGTACTTGAGGGCCTGAAATCTAAAGCATTCACATTCCATGTACGGTGATGATGACGTGAGTTATCACGAGTTCCAAAGATGGATTGACTTGCTTTTGGTGTGCTTTTGGATTTGAGGGCTTCCTCTAATTCATTGATTTTACTCAAGAATAGGTCCTTTTCCCTAAGGCTCATGCGCCTCTCATCCTCTAGCTCAGCCTCAAGTTTAGCAATCCTTTTCTCATAAAAGGTTTGGTTATCTTTGTAAACTCTTTCAAGGATTGGAACTTCCTGATTCATCTCAGCCTCAGTATAGCTAGGCGTGTAGTCCTTAGACAAAGGAATCTCACGCGTTGCATAACTGGCATTGAGAGATGAATAGTTGAAGGGAATGGAGTGTTTGTTTTTTCTATCTTTTTCTTTCTTCTCAATTTCCTTCAACTGTTCAGGATCATCAGACTCTTTCACGAAAATGATTTTGTATCCAAGACTCATGTACCTAAGATCATACAAGGTAGGAGTCTTGGATATGGCACGCTTAAGATAGCATGGACTTTTATATCCAATGCCTTCCTTTGGATTGTAATAATTGAACTCTTTGGGTTGGTTCATGTGAATGGTTTGATCAGTCTGGCCTCTCCTTAGGAACTTGTCCTCCATATCTTTTATTTTTGCAAATAAGTTTGTTCTTTGGGCAAAATCACTTCATACTTTTGTAAACTTTCTCTACTCAAAACTTCAGCCTCATGAAGCTTCTTTTGCAAGTCTGAGATGTTATCATTCAGACTAGCAACTTTATCTTCTAAGGTTTTGTTTGCAAGAGTAAGAGTGGTTACCTTTTCTTTGGAATGAGCTAGTTCAATTGAGAATTTTACAACTAAGGCATGCTCACCGGCTATTTTGGATTCTGCAGTTGCTGTCAAGCTATTTGCCTTTTTAATTTTATTTTCATACTCAGAAACCTTAAGAGCAAGATCCTTGACATGATTTTCAAGTTCAATATAAGGATCAGGATGTAATAACCTGAATTTTAGGTTAAGTTAGAGGTTAACTTTAACTGAGACCTAGTTTGTGAGATCTCTTGTGAGGAGGGACCTTTTGTGTTAATCTTGGAAAGTTGTTATATTTGATGGCCTTTGCTTTGAGTTAATGGGCTTGGCCCTTGGTCCAGGATATTTAAGGGTGAGGAATTAGGGTTGTGGTCATTATGGAAAGAAATCAGTGTGTGAAGTGTGGTGTTTTTGGGAGAGACGGCTGCCATCATCATGTTCATCATTTCCTCTCATCATCATCTGATCATCCCAATGTTTAAAGGTAATCATTAATCCTTCATTTTATGGTTGAATACTTGTTTTAAATATGATTTGAGATATGTTGTGTAGAGGTAAGTTGATTACGAATGATGTGTTGAGTTTTGGGGTTCTGCAACCAATCTCCTTGGTTCAGACCCAGGAAATATGAGTTTCCCGTATCCAAACTCCTTGGTATCGGCCTTTTACCCCCTTCCCTTCCTTGGATTCGGATTTTCTCCCCTCCCCTTACCTGAATTCGGCTTTTGTCATGTTGTGTGTAAGGATTCGGCCTTTGGGACTATGAAGCCACTTGATAGTCCGAATCGGACTATGAAGCCGCGTGATAGTACAGTTCGGCTTTTGTTCAATTCGGCTTTCATGATTTCATGTTGGATTCGGCTTTTCAAGCCTTGTACAAAGCCGATTCAATTTTGTCATGGTGAACACCAATTCGGCCTTTGGCCCTTGGACATATTGGATTCGGCTTTTGGTCCTTGGGGTGTGTTAGATTGGGCCTTTGGGACCATGAAGCCGCTTGATAGTCCGAATCGGACTATGAAGCCGCGTGATAGTACAATTCGGACTTTTGCAGAAAAACATATCCAATTCGGCTTTGTACCTTCTTGGATTCGGATTTTTGCACCCACACTTATACATATCGGCTTTCTTGCTTCCTCTCTCACTAATCCGAATCGGTTTTTGTTGTGTATGATGGATTCGGCCTTTGTAACATTCTCCTAGATTCGGCTTTTGGGCTTGGACTATTTCTAATCGGCTTTTGGAACCCCAAGTATCGGCTTTTGACTCTTGGATTTGGATTTTGGTTGAAAAGCAACTTAGATCCGGCCTTTGAATGATTTGGATACGGCTTTTGTCAGAAAACCCTAGATATGTTTCATTTCTTGGCATCATTTCATGTGAGTTATCATTTCATGAGGAGTCTATCTATCATTTTCATTTCATGTGAAATTAATCTATCATTTCATGTGAACCTTCATCTTCATTCTATGTAAGTCATCTATGATTTAATGTGAGGAAGATCTATCATTTCATGTGATTCAAACTATCGTTTCATGTGTGGTTGTCCTTGGAAGTAAACCCTATCATTTCATGTGAAATCCTTGTTATTGTCATTGCATGTGAAATACTTGTTGATTATCATTTCATGTGAACCATTGATGTTATCATTTTCACGTAAACCTTGGGGGTTATCATTTCATGCTAACCCTAGTTATCATTTTATGTGAGCTTGATAAGTGAATTGAATCTATCACTTACTTATCATTTCATGTGGGAGCAATTGCCATTTCAGGTGTCATTTCATGTAACCCTAGCCTTATCATTTCATGGGAGGTCGGCTGTCATTTTTGAGTAAGCTTGTTTATCGTTTCGTAAGGGATATCTATCATTTCTTGAAAGATGATCTATATCACCGTATTATCAATTCATGTGGATCTATTCGTCTTATCGAGTGGAGTTGATTGTCCTTCATATGGGAACTATTTATCATTTCATGGTATCATGATCCGATGTGTTATGTAAACTTGATGGTCGTTTCGTACTGCCATTCTTATGAATCTATTCCTCATTGAGAGCGAGTTTGTTTATCATTTCATGTGGGCCAAATTATCAGGCCGTGTATCGTCTCTTGAGACCGTGGTACCTTGTTGTCATTTGTGAGACATCATTTCATGGGAAAAGCCTAATCGTATTCATTTCTTGAAAACCCTAGTTGGTCACCCGAGAAACCCTAATTTGTCATTTCGTGTTGTTTCGGGTCGGATGATGATGAGAGCTAAGTTTTGGTAACTAGGAAAGGGTCTTCCTAGTGAGTTAGTATGATTTGATTGGGATTTGTGTTGTAGGTGCGGATAAGGCAGAGCGTAGCTTAGTTGGGGCAGGATCAGGTGAGTTCCCTTGCCTGAAAATGAATGGATTGTTTTTATTGCTTTTGAACTATATCCATTCAGTTTGCAAATGTTTTGATGATATTAATGTGATTTTGTGGAATTTATAAATGGTTGTGAATGCTATATTGATGATCATCGTATGCATGCTATTTTTTATATTGTGGGAATTACATCGTGAGTAATGTGTACCATGGGACCGTACATCCCTGGGAAGTATAGTGGCGTGAGGCACGGACTACGTCCGTCACTCCTTAATTGGGTATCCGAGGGAACCGGCCACGTGAGGTTTGTTTGTGAGATGGTGTGAGGCACGGACTACGTCCGTCACTCCTTAATTGAGTATCCGAGGGATCCGACCATCTGGGTTGTTGTGATGTGATTGAATTACTCATGATGCTTTCCCTAGTGTTTTTGTGATAAACGATTGTAACGATTGTGATTTGGCTAGAGGGCCGGAACTGTGGTTTAAACTGTTTTGAGGGAATTCACTAGACCTTTCGGTCTAACCCTCGTTTTCAAATCTAAAAACCTTTTCAGGGAAAGATCGAGTTGCTAGAGGCAAAGTGAAATTGAACGCTTAGAGTAGCGTGGCCAGTCGGAAGTAGTGTATTTGTGCTTTTAGAATCTTAGCTGTGGAGGGATGTTCCGCATGCACTCTTAAACCTTTGCTTTTGAGATAAGATTTTATGTTATTGCGAACTAGATCACTGGGATTTATTGTTTAAATGTTATGATTTTATTGCCTGGGTTTTGGGGTGTTACACAGGAAGTACCTCAGAGGATGACTCGGAATGGTCTGAGTCAAGATCATTGTAATCCCTATCACAGTCTTCTGAATACTGTTCCTCCTCACTGTGATTTGCCATCAGGCATAGTTGATCTTCCCTTTCATCATTGCTATTCAGATCCCATGCTTCATCCTGGGCTAGCATACATACGAGACCTCTCTCTTCATCGTAACTAGACATTTGCAACCAGGCCTCATCTTCAGCTAACAAGGCATGTCCGTCATCCTGCATTTTGGCTAAGTTCATTTTGTTTTTGTAGTAATCATACTTGGAGACATGATTAGTACAATTCCGGGCGAGGTGCACAAGCTTTCCACACTTGAAGAAATTTGGACCAACAACATCTTTCTTCGGCTCTTTGCCCTTATCATCAGGTTTAGCTTTTTCTTCAGGCTTCTGGTAGTCAAATCTACCACCTTGTTCAAACCTCCTTGGCTCATACCTTTTTGGTTCTTCAAACCTCTTATCCCTTGTATCAGCAAACCTTCTTTTTTCATATCTTCTCTCCCTCGGCTCTTCATACCTCCGCTCTCTAGAATCTTCATACCTCCTGTTATCTGTCTCAGTTGCCCTCTCATACCTTCGAGCATCATTCTTTGGTTCATACCTATCCCGAGCTTCATACCTTCTGCCACTGGAATACCTATGGTTGTTGCAAGACAAAGGTTTCCTTGAAGTTCTTTTGGCCATTGTTCTGGTGATCAATGACAATGCTTTCTTCATATCACTCATCTCCTCATCAGATTCACTTCCTCTTTCACCAATGTCGGAAGGAATATCATAGTCTTCTTCATATCTTGATGATCTCCCAGATGAGTATTGTCTTCTGTCAACGACTAAGGCAAGTGGATCGGTATACTTTTCTGCTTTCTTCTCGGTACCAAGTATTTCAAGTACCTCATCTTAGTTATGGTTCAACAATTCAAACAACTCATGAATGTCGAGATCTTCCAAGTTGCGATTCTGTTGAATGTTGGAAGCAAATCTCCTCCATTCAGACTTGAGTGAGTTGATGAATTGGATATTGATTTCCAACTGAGACTTCTTGAGGTTGTTCTTCCGGAGCTCATTGATCATATTGCAGAACCTGTGATAGGTGTCTTCAAGTAATTCTCCCTCTCGACCTTTGAAGGTGGCAAACTTAGTCAGAAGGTTAGTTCTTTTCATCTATATGCCTTTCTCTGTCCCATGCATTAGGCTAATGATCTCATCCCACATAGCCTTTCTGGTGTCATTGCAGTCAATGTTAGCATATATCTCATTGGGCAGGCTCTGAATGAGATATGATTTGGAAAGAATGTCACCTCTGACTCGATTGGCTTCTTCAGGAGTGAAGTTTGTTTCATCTTTTTCCACTACTCCCCCTACAATGGGTGGATTGCCATCAGGGACAGCAGGAATGGTGGTATAGAACTTCACCGGTCCGTTCTTGAGAGACTCCATGATTTGCTTGCCAATAGGTTGCTTTGTGACAAAGTCTATGAAACGTGATTTCCATTGGGAAAAATCACCTCTGAACAGAACTGGAGGTCGGGTGTCAGACCCGATTGCCAAGGCTTCTCTTGTGTTCATGATTAAAGATTGATTGTGGATCTTAAACCACTTAGAATGATCTAGTGATTTGGTTGGTGATAAATCTCAAGACTTGTGAAATTCTTGGAAATGATTCAGTTCTGAAGGTTTGATCTAGATCTGGAGGTTAGGTTCAGATCTGAAGGTTGATAAAAGTGATGGATAATGGATGATGAGTATGGAAGAATGAGGTTAGGTATTGATATTGAAATGACTTAGAGAAATATGGAAACTCTAGTCTGAATATAACACTTGATGCCCAATATCCAAGTCTGGAGCAGAGATTTCACCAGAACCAGAACACAATGGATCAAGAGCAAGTGGTAGGCTCTGATACCAATTGTAGGTTCCAAATCAATCAATCAAGAACACTATGATCTATGTGGTGTAAGCAATAAGTACATGATCCAAGATAGATTTGCATTTAAAGAGTGAGAGAAGTTAACCAAGTACAAAATGAGAAATCAACACTATTTATACTAAACTCTAATGGACTAGGCTATTCAAAATAGATGGGCCCTAAACAATGGGCCTCAACTACAAATTACATAAAAGGAAACAAGGTTTAAGTAATTGTAAAATTGACACAACTAAATAGATTTCTAACATAATTATAAGATAGATCTAAGGTATGAACTTTTGCTTATAACTTAGTTTTTTGCCATTGTGTTGACTTCATAAAATCTTTATGTTTTTTTTTTTTGAAAGATCGCTAAATATGCAGAAAGGTATCAAGTTTCATCATCACAGTGCACATATACATTACTAAATGTAAGTTCTTCTTCCAACTACTTCTTCAATTTCAATATATTCAAAGTTTTGTTTATATTGTAATTTGATGATGTATTATTACATTGATTCTTTTTTCCTATATTTTTTTCTCAAGATAAAGTATAAGCAACAACATTAAAGAATATTTGTTTATTATTTATTTCAATATTACATTGTGACTCTCAAAGGTGTCGTAAACTTAAATTTTAATATTTACGTATTGTTTGATAAATGTACTAATAGATGAATTGACATTCTTCTACATGATTTGAATTGGAAGGGGGTCTGTATTATTGTTATTTTCTAAACTAACAATGTTTATAAAAAACTTTTATTTATGATTTAAAGGTTCAAATCAAATGGTGAATTGTGGTGATTTCTTGATTGACCCACATTTGTGAGAAAAGAGAATTTCTGACACTAAAAATGAGAATATAAAGGATAATGTAAATGTTGAATGTTCAACCAAATTATGATTCGATCATGGGTTGAATATTTTGTTTTTGTTTACATGAAAATAGCTATCATGCAGTAGTGAAAATTATATTTTTTTTAACTATTTTAAATAATCATTCACTTTCTCCTATCTAAGCATAAGTGGTTTTTGTTGTTGTTGTTGTTGTTGTTGTTGTTGGACATGTTAATAGTAAAAGTCAACATATTCCTTTTTAAAGGTTGATCATCGCAAGCTTTTCAATTGTTCGTCAATGTGTTATTATGTTTTCGTATGAGTTGTTTATTATTGAATCTCTTCTTCTGTATATCCATCATTTGATGTGTATCATTCCATATATCACTATTTTTTAACAAATCATTTTTCAGGTTTATTTTGAGAAGACCAAATTGGGTATGTATTTTTCTTTCTTTTATTTTTTGAGATATTAGAATTCCTTTACTTAACTCTTCTATACTCTTTATATGTATTTTCAATAAAAGGGTGCTACAATCTCTATGTAATTGCGACTAACTTTAACGTGTCATTTTAGATGGTTTTTTATTAAAAAAAAAATTCAAAGTTTTATTCAAAAAGACTAATTCAGGTATGTATTCATTTTGACTTTTATTGAAATTTTAAAGTTATTTCGTTAAACTTTTGTTTTGCTATATTTTTCTTAAGTTTTCTTTTTTTTTTCCTAAGATTTGTTCTTTGCAAAAAAAATAATAAAAAATAAAAAATAAAAAATAAAAAATAAAAAATAAAATATAAAATATAAAATATAAAAAATAAAAAATAAAATTGGAACTGAAAATGAATATATAAAGGACAAGGTAGTAGCTTGAAATAGTTAGTTTTTGTTATATGAAAAAAGATTTGATGCAAGAGTAAAAAATATTATTTTTTTCGTTAAAAATAAAGAAGATGACATGACGTAATAATGTGTAAGTATTGATATAAAATGATGAAATGTGATGATTTATTGATTATCCCACATTGATGAGAGAATGAAAAGGTTGGAATTGAAAAAGACTAAATAATATGATAGTTTGGAAGATGATGATTAGTATAGTATAGGGTGATGGAAGATTTTGAAATCTATAACCACGATTGAAATCAAAATAAAAAAATGCTAAAAAATTATTCATAGAATAAGGTTGAGTTTCATAATCCAACATTGGTGGAAAGATGATTGTTTGGAAGAAGATGATATGTATTAAAGAGGGTGATGGAAGATTTTAAAATGTATGGTTAGAATCAAAACCAATCAAATGGTAAAAACTCATGGTGCAATATTTCAAAATTTTGTCTTGGTGAATAGATGAAACATAAAAGTTGTTCCACATTGATATAAAATGGAATTTAGAAGTTAAGATGTGTACATAAAAGGTTAATTAGTGCTTTTGAAAAACTCAAGGTTGGTTGGTGTTTGGAAAATTAATACTAAACCCAAGTTTGTTGATGAAGTTTATTTTCTATTCAATCAAACCAACTAAATAGTAAAAAGCATAGTGCAAAATTATAAAGAAAATCATTAAGTGATTGATAGTTTAAAGGAAGATGATTGATATAAGAAAGAGGATGGATGGTTAAAAGATTTATAACCATGGTTGGAATCAAAACCAACCAAATGGTAAATAAGATGGTTCAAAATTAAAAGGGAAATCAATAATAGACTTCACAATATGAGGTTTGAGCATTCATCAAATCTTGAAACAAAGATTGTTGTACAAATGATAGTTTGAAAAAAGGTGATTAATATATAAAACTTGTGATGGAATGATTTCAAAACCAACCAAATGGTACAAAATAGTCTAAAATCAAAAAAGAAACCAACACCAATGATTTGAACCATTAGACTTGAGTATTCCTAAAATCTTGAAATATTCATTATCAGAAATCGATGATAACATGATATCTTGGAAGAAGACGAATGATATAAAAAAATTGGGATAAATGGTTATATGTAAGGTTGTAATCAAAGCCAATCAAATATTAATATTATAGTACAAAAATAAAAGAGAAATTAATGATGAAGACTTGGTTCTTTTCAATATATATTAACTACAAACCATGGAATTCTTACAAACCCTACAAACCTAATCTTAACCATTGATTTTGTTTATTTTTAAAAATATGGTTGAGAGCAAATTTAGTAACCGAATTAATCAGCACCGTTGATCATCTACATATATGGTTGATATTGGTTTCTATTGTTTGTAAGAATCTCATGCTTTATAACTGGTATAACTCCTATATATTATTTGAGAAATTATTAGTTTTTAAATCAGTTCAATAGTCCTTTCAAAAAAAATTACGTCACCGCGCAACGCACGTGGACCTGTTACTAGTATCCTAATAAAACACAACAATAAAAACAGATTGTATTAATGATATACTAAAAATTATTTATTTATTTATTATATTACTTAATTATTTTATTATTTATTTAATTGTGGAAATTTATCATAATGTTTTATTAAATTATTTTACTATATCATCTTCTCTCGAAGTTAGAAATCACTATTGAAAACATATTCATAAAGTCTGGAGTGGTTAACTACTTTATCATGAGTTGAGTTTCGATGGGATCAAGCTATTTCCGTGAGACTAGTGAGACCAAACACTTTTTACATGAAATTTCACAACAAAAACACTGTGAAGGTTAAAAAACTTTGAACATTCATCGTAAAAACATACTAAAAAACACTATCGAGAAAAAAAAATCCAAAAAGGTAAAAAAAAACAAAACCTTCACCGCTCAAAAAACTGTGAAGGTAACAAATAAATAATCTGAACCTTCACAGCTAAATAGCAAAATGACGTGAAGGTAAAAAAAATCGAACCTTCACCTCAAAAAACACAGTGAACGTAACATTTAAAGTGTTTTTACGATGAATGTTCGACTTTTTATTTAACCTTCACAGTGTTTTGTTGTAATGTTTCATGTAAAAATTGTTGGTCTCACCGGTCTCACGAACAACTTGGTCTCGCCTGAACCTAAGTCACTTTATCATACAAATATGGTTTAATGACTTATAAGGGTAATGAACTATTGATTTTGATCACATGTTACTATTAAATTTTTTTTGTACTCAATATACCATTGAACTTTTTCTAATTATTCACATAATACCATTATGATCGGATATCACCCGTTTTCCCGGTTTTGTGTATTACGTGGCAATTACTTAATACACGTGACAATGACGTGGCATGCTAAATGACTTATAAAAGTAACGAACTATTCTACTTGATCACATTTTACCATTGAACTTTTTTTGTATTCAATATATCATTGATCTATTTCTAATTGTTCAAATGTTACCATAATCTTTATCTTTGTAATTGTAATCAAATGGATAGGAATGTGTCATTTATGTTGGATGCTTGGATTTGTTTTTTTCATTAGATTTTGAACAGAGTTATGATATCCAATACTTTAGCCAACTGAGTACAACTACAATTTAAATGGCAGTAGCGGAAATTCTGATTGATTCTTTAATTTATTCTAACATGACTGATGTTTGACGCACCAATTATATAAAAAAACATTGTGCATTATAATCTGATTACCAATGGCCTTTATTTTTGTTCTAATAATGTCAATAATGCAACATTCAGAACAAAATGGTGCATGTTCAAAGCCCATTGTAACCAAATGTGTTTTATTTTTAATTTTATATATTTTTGTCTTGTCTTAACGAATTTTTTGAAAATGGCAAGTTCTTCAATGTTCTAAAGAATTTTTAAAGATGGCAAGTTCTTCAATGTTCTAAAGAATTTTCAATATTCTAATAATAAAAGAATTCAACCACAAATTTTAACTTATTTAACCTTTTATCATTAAAAGGGTTTATGTTTTGAGATTTTCAAAAACAAAAAAAAAAAAGTTATCTTTTATGGTTAATTAATTGTTCTAAATCGTTTTAATTTTACTGTTGATTTGCCTTATATGTTCTAAATTCTAAGGAATAAAATTGGAAACCTAAAAAAATAATACACAATCAAAATGATGAAACTCGACATAATTCTAGAAATTGGAAATTTTTAGGAAATCACCTATAAAATCAAGAAAGTTGATTGTAATGATGGAATTCAGTTGTGAACATGTCTAACGTAGAAGATATGTTAAAGCCAAGAAGCCTATTTATCTTTTTTCTAAGAATTTTGATTTTTTTTAAATACTAGATATGTTAAAGATCTTTCTATCCATATGGTTAAAACATAAAGTTCATTAAGATATGGGTGTTTTGGTCATCTTAAAAAGTATAACCTTCAAATCCTTTCATGTTCATTCTTGAAAATGAAACCTCCAAAAATAATTATTTTTCATTATTGAAATGAAACTTACAAACCTATCATTTGTTCATGCATATATATCCATTACTCAATGTCTTCTTCTTCCTCACCATCACATGACTCATTTCACAAGGTGTTCTTCTTCAAAAAAAATTGTTTCCGGGTTTACTTTGAGGATACTAACAAAATTGTTTTCAGGTTTACCTTCTCCTTCCTCACCATCACATGACTCATTTCACAAACCATAATTTTCTTCACCGACATGCTTTTTCAGGTAAATTCATTTTCTCCCACTCTATTACTTGATTTGTTCTTCATTTCACAAAGTGTTCTTCTTCAAAAAATTGTTTCCGGTTTACTTTGAGGATACTAACAAAACTGTTTTCAGGTTTACTTTGAGAATACTAATTCGAATATTATTCTCTATCGACTTTTTTTTGGATTTTAGAACTTTGTTTGTAACTTCTGTTTTTTGTATTTTTCTTAGTGTTTAGTGTTTTTCAATGAAACAAATGGGTTTGTTTTAGATAACGATTTTAGCGTTTTGATGGCAATAACTGTACAACAATCATCGAAAGTACGTATCACAATCTTAGATATAACCTCAATAGTCGTCAATATAATCTTTTTTAAATGGTTGTTTTATTTTATTTTCAGGTTTATTTCGAGAAGACTAATCCCGCATTCTGGTATATATATTTTTTATTTTTGTTGGAATTATGCCCTATTGACCATTTTTGGGATTTTGAGTGATATCTTTTTACTTTTGTTTTGTATACTTTTCTTAGGTGTTTTCGAATGAAACCGATGAGTTTGTTCTTCATAACAGTTTTTTAGCGTTTTGATGGCAAGAACAGTACAAATCAAATCTTCAAAGTACATGTTATACTTTTTATAATATAACTAATACAACACTTTATCTTAAAACGTCCAAAAAAAACTTATTAAAATGTTTAAAAACATCCGTTAAACATATCGTTACATCTTTAGATAGAGTAATTTTTAGTGTGAACTTATAAAAGTAAGTCTTATAAAGTATGATCTTAATAAACTTATAAATTTGAAGCGGTCTATAAACCCGATTTTATTATAGTGGTTTTTGAAGGTATAAATCACACAAAAATACACTATTTTGCATTTCATCTTCAACTACACAAGAACCAATACTGTGTCTTTATTTCTTATCCACATATACAAGGTTAAAATGTAATTAGACATAAATAAGGTAATCAAGTATGTTTATTACAAAAAGCATTCTTCGGAAAATTTTAGAACACTAGACACCCAAACAAAAGATATATAAAATGGAAATGAAAGTATACAAACCATTTTGAAAATGAAGAATTAAGCTAAAAGACATGATCAACGTGATAATTCTTGTGACACGTTTCTCATCGTTGGCCGAGACTTTGGATCTGTGAGAATGCATGCTAGTGTAAAGTAAAAGAGCATAAACAAATTAAAAAGGAATTGAATGCATCCAACCAATATTTGATTGAATTTGTTTGTAAATAACTCATGGGAATGAAGGACTAGAAGTTCAAAGGGCATTGGACATTGATGATGTAAACACAAAACCTTAACTAAAGTAGTGGAGATCCTTAATCCTTTTCATGTTCTTTTGCTGCCAAAATATCAATTATATATAAAACCAAAGTTGTTTTGTGGGATTGAGTTCATTATTCAACAACATGCGATATATATTATTGAGATTTAAAACATCCTGAGCACCTCTATTGGATTCTGTGAGAATTGAGGAAAACCCCGTGACTAGGGAGACGTGTATTGACAACATATATAAACAAATAAGTTACAGAAAGGGTCCCTATACTATACAAATATTTAACATGTTGGTTCCAAGTAGGTGACCTTCAAGTTAGGATAGTGTTTGGGATTATAGAAGGGGGGTTGAATATAATCACACAATTTTTCACTTTTAAATTCTTGTTATATTAACAATATGAATTTACAGATTGTTGCGGAAATAGAAAAGACAAATAGTATAAACTAAACAATCTAAGTTCTTTCACTATGCACTAAGTGAGAAGATAAGAAAGAAAGAAGATAGAGGGGAATAAGAAAGAAAGGACTTGAGTATTTTTGGATGCAGAAGAGGTATGGAGAACATCTTCTTCACGTCCAATTTATACTCCATGCATTAAATGCATGCATACCTACTTTTGTGACGTGTCACGCTGTAAATGGTCTGTTGTACTATTTACTATAAACAAATACTCTTTGCATGGTGTGCAAAAGGAGGATGTTTGTAAACAGTTACCTTAAGGTCTGATAAGTACGGAGGGAACAGTAAAGAGACTGTCCTTATGTACTTTTGTGTCAGTAAAGGCGGATAATCCTTTTGTGCATTAGACTAAGACACTTTTCTAATCCTTCAGGATCAGGATACTGATCAGTGACTAGGGTCCTGATACTGATGAAGTTCAGGGTCACTTGTATCCTGTTGAGTCTTCAGGATGTCATACGATATTGAGCAGCCTGCTATCACTGAGTTCCGTCTTCAGATCACGAGCATGCTGTTCCTGTCATCAGCTATTTCTTCGACGTCGCTGATGGTTCTTTGTGTATGATCTTAATGTCTTCAGGAGGTCTTCACTTCAGTGGATAGGATCAGTAGACTGCAGAACAGACTCGTTCGTCTCCTGATCCTGATCCTGATTACTATAAAAATAAGTTACAGCATAGGTAACATGGAATAACACTGAACAGACTCAGTGATAATTCCTCAAGCTATAACAGAAGTAAAAACCTATTCACTAAGTAAAGATTCAGGATCATTATCATTTCATCAGGTCTTAGGAGAGCTGGATCAACGATCTCCCCCTAAATGATAATGATAAGACAACAGAGTAATTGTCTTAATCTAGAAAGGTTAGAAATAAATCTAAGTCTAGAACTAAACAGTAGGAAATAGAACTCATAAAGGTACATGTCCCATTTACTGTTTTGAGGGATCTTTTTCAGTACTATGATGGAATAAAGTACAATACACAGAGTTGCATTTTCATTAATCTCAGTAAGGTTACAAGAGTAAGAAAAATACAAGAGTACATGAATAAAGTACTGAAAGAAAAGATTACAAAATATTCTAACTATCAGAGTCTTCGCTAATATATTCAGTCTTGACTTGTATTGGAACTGGAGTGTCACTGAATGCGAGTCTGTGATTGAGTATAGCTCTGACAGTGCGAATGATCTCTTTATTGTCTTGGTTTTCTTTATCCTTTTGTGCAGTGAAGAGGACTGAAACCAAGTGTTCATATGGTGCTTTGTGTAGCTCGCTGAAACGCTGAAAGCGTAGGATCTTTGAGTTGTCGCTTACACAAATACCATGAACAGGTTCTCTGATGACTTGTCCTTCAGAGAGAGAGACTCCTAAAGGGAGTGAAAGATCAAGCATCGAGAGATCCAGAGGCTTGACAACCACCTTGGGCATGCAGGGAGTTGGTCTTCTTGTTGAGGTGCCTGCAGATCTTCGAATAGGTTGCTGAGGTAGGACTGAAGAGTAGTGGAGCAGGTCATCAGGAATTTCCGTTGTCCTTCTGATGCGTGCAATAAGTCCTTCGATGACTTCTTCTACTTCAGCCCGATAGTTCTTGTTGGCTTTGGGAAGTAGGGATCTGATCTCGTTCCACTCTGACAAGTTGTAACGATCTAACTTGTCCAGAGTGTGTTGCACGTCCTTGACTCCTGAGCGTTTGACGGTGATCCATGTTTTTGCTCTTTTGCCGCGAGTTCGGCTGAGATGGATTCCAGAGATAGCAGCACCATGTTTTCTTAGGTGTAGACGATCTCTGCACCAGTCAAGCTCAGCGTTTACTTCTTCAGTCTGTTCCTCTGCATTTTTGTTGAAGACCTTCAGAGCAGCCTTCTGTGCAAGAATAGGATCTGCACTTATTTCAGCATCTTTATCCACAAAATCTGATGCAAGCCTTCGAGCGGCTTGAGCAGAGAGGAAGGCTTCCTTCTGCTTCTTATTATGCTCTTCTTGAGCCTGTACAGAAGCGTTGTATTCCTCCTGCGATAGATAGGCGAACTCGGAGTCACAAGAGGTACGAAGAGGAATTTTTGCTCTTGTACTCTCGAGTCGCTCTATCACGGCATTTAAACGCCCATCCCTGTTGACAATAGCAGAGTTGTCAGGGTAATTCTCACCTTCAGATCTAGGGGAGTTAGAGGGAGGAGATCTGGGAGAAGAAGCAGGGGTAGAGAAGTCATCAGAGATGAATTCATCATCTGATGATAGGCAAATGGTTTCAGGAGGGGCTCTTATTTCAGGGGTTCTGGAAGAGGATGCTTCAGGGTTAAAGCGGGTTGGTTTAGAGGGAATGGATTCAGGGTTTAGAGGAGTTACTCTGAAAGTCATTCTGCTTAATTCGGCTCTTGTCTGTTCTGATGGACTATTCTCCATGAGGCGAATAATCTCACCAGTGACAGAACCAAAGTTCACATCCTGAAAGTCAGAGTTTTCTTGGTTTTCAGGTTCAGAGGTTTGTTTAGGAGAAGAATGAGGTGTTGGTTCAGGGGTAGGTTGTTTTGGTGGTTGGTAGATAACCATTTGTAGGTTGTTTATTGGAGAGTCTTCAGAGGAGGTGTCAAGGGTGATGGTTTCAGGTGCAGGTTTAGATTTAAGGAGAGAAGAGATTGGTTGGTTATCAGAGGATGATGGAGAGGATGGTAATAGTAACGTACCAGGTGCACCGGGGTTCTCCCCCTGAGATTGTGCAGGCCCTGGAGTGGGCGTTGAGGTTGGAACCTTCTCGACGAAGAAATCGTCGTCTTCATCATCTTCATCATCATCTTCTTCATCCTCCTCGTTCGTTCCCCCTTGGTCGTTGGTTCTCCAGTTGGTGGAGGGGGAGTAAACGGAATGGTCTCTCGGCTGTCTCTCCCCCTCAACAGGTGCCTGTACCAAGGCGGCTGTTGATAAATTCCTCTGGAGGAGAGAGGCCATGTCGCTAAGGACTTTGCGCGTGATGAAGGAAGATGAGATCAGGGAATGCAAAACATCCCTGTCTGCAGCGGTGAATGATGGAGGCGGTGCAGGAGCAGAGGTGAGGGCGTTGACAGCAGTGGTGAGGCCAGTCACCTGCTCCTGGAGGGCGCGGAGGCCTGCTTCCTGAGCATCCAACCTCTGAACCACTGTTGATTGGAAAGTGGTGAGAGAGTTGGTGCTGTTGTTGATGGTGGTGGAGAGTGCAGGCAGAGCAGAGGCCTTTAGGTCATCAATAGATGCCTGAAGGTTGTTGGAGGAGGTGGCCACTTGTGAGACCTTATCATGGATGTTATCCAGACAAGGAATCGAAAGAGTAACAGCCGTAGGTGGCGGAGTGGCGGCGACGGCGGCGGCAGTGGCATTGGCGGCGGCGGCTTCAGCGGTACTGGCAGCGGCCTTTGCAGCGGCAAGCTCCAGTTCCAACGCCTGGAGGCGTGCCAGGTGCTCGTCCTCCTTCTGTTGGAGGGCTGTGCGGGCCTCCTGCAGATGTCGTTCAGCGGATTGCCGACGTAGCTCAGCTGCGTTCAGCTGACGCTCGGCGTCCGTGAAGACAAAGTTATTGAAGGGGTCATCCTGATGAAGTTGGGGATGTCCTTTAGTGGCTGCTCCTAAAGAACCTATATTCAGAGTAGCTAAGTGAGTGCTAGACGACTCAGTAGCTTTCACAGAAGAAGAAATGGCAATAGTATGCTTAATAGTATTACCTGAGGCTAGGAGGGTATCAGAGCGATTACCCTCCACGTTCTCTGAGTGTTCGAGGTGAACAACCTCAGGTTCTTGTTGTACAGGAGCAGTGATAGGAGTATCTGCAGGTGAAGAAGTTTTAGATAAAGGAGATGGTTTATTAAAGAGTTGAGGCAGGGTAATATAGTATTTCTTACCAGCCGCCTGGTTCTTTTTCTTCTGCGCCCTAGACTTGGCGCGTTTTGGAGGAGGTGGAGGAGTGGCAGAAGAAGGTTGGGGGCGCTTCAGGAGCGCAGATGAAGTGGTTGCAGCGGGGAAGTCAGTATGGGGTTAGCTACTGACATAGCATGCAGAGAAATAGAAGAATGGGGTTTGGAAGAGAAGAGAGAGTACATACCTTCAGTGGGAGTGGTGGAGTGCTCTTCATCCTCCTGAACTGGTTCAGGAACAACCAGAACAGTGGAGAGAGGGACGTCGTCAGGTTTTGAAGAAACCTGATCCAGGAACTTAGGCCCGAGGGCGTAGTTGTTGGAGTTCCCGATTTTGGGGTAGTTTGGCCCCATATGCAGTTCCAGGACTGCCGAGAAGAACCTGGTGTGGGCAACGTTGACGACCCGTTTCGTGTTCCTGACCTTCTTGACCATGTCCTCCCATATGCAGCGAGCATAGTCAAACTCGCGATTTTTGATCGCTGAGAAGACCATGTGTTGAATTACCGTGGGGAACTGCTCTGTGCTTCCTGTCTTGCCAGATAAGCACAGGCCAAACGTATTCCATATGTAATAGAATGTAGCGTTCAGGCCTGTCTTATGGACAGCAGCAGCAGTCTTTGGAAGCATGACGCCATCCTTCACAGGCCATCTGTAGCCAATGGCGTCCAGGAAGTCGATGATTTCGTCGGAGGTAGGAGCAGGAGGGAAGCGTTTCTTCTTTGGGAAGTTGAGCACATTCCTTAGAGTTCCGAAGCCAAAGGAAATTATATTTTCCTTGATCTGGAACTTGATGACCTCCCGTAGGACACCCTTGGAGTTCCTTTCCTTGGCAACAGTGGCAGTAGACCACAGTTGTTGCAGCATAGGTTTGTTCGGCTTTGGGTCTATTGTAAAAGCCGTTTTCAGAGGGCTGCTCAGGAGGAAGTTCTTTGCAGGCAGTAGATATTCCTTGCCTTCTGGGATGTCAAACAGGCCAATGACGTTGTTCTGCTTGAACTGTACGTCATGCTGCAGAATTATGATCGGCAGGCTTTCAGTGGCGGTTTGCAGTGGTGTAGCTTCAGAAGAGAGTTGGGCGTCCAAAGAGGAAGTAGTAGCAGCCATCCTGTTAAACACAAAAATAACATATGTGGATGATTAAAGATCCAAAATATGCATTTTTCTTCATTTTTCAATGAACACAGAATATGTTCATAAAAATGGTGAAATCCTTTATACTTGGAATGGATTGGATACCAAAATTCACAAAAAGAATGTGTTTTGGTATTAAAAAGAAACTTTTATTTTGATGAGAAGATATCAAAATAAGAGTTTATGATTTTTCTTAAAAGAAATAAGAAAATCATATAAAATGTTTTAACAAAAATCTCAGAAGATTTTGGGAAAACTAAGATCAAACGAAGTGATCTTAGGGTTTTTGGAAGAACGTATAACAAAATAAGTTGTTTAGTTGAAGAAAAACCAACTTACAATGTGGAAAGAACAAAGAACAAAAGAAAAGACACTTACGATGATCTTGTGTAAAGGAAAGTGATGAGTGTTCTTAGTGTTCTTGAGAGAAAACTTGTTCTTGCTTTTTCTTGCTAGATTGCTTAGAGAGAATTATGTGAGCGTAAAGAGTGTAAAGGGTTACGAGTGAGGTTTTTATACCTCGTGGTAGGAGAGAGAAAATGGATGAGAGAGAAAAGAGCGGCTAAATTCAAACGTAATGATGAATAAAGGAGGTTCTACGCGCGTTCACGCGCCTGACACACGTAGTGGGGAACAGGAAACGTCCCATTACGTGTCAGTGCAGATGAAAAGTTTGTTTTATTTGAAAAGATAAAAACCGCCTTTTCAGGGGATGATTCTATTTTGGTGAAAGATATGTTTTATTGGAATCAGAGTACTTATCAGATAAGTACTGTTTTGGGAAAATCCTTGTTGGTCCCAAATAATCAAACAATAAGAGGAATGATAGAGAAATCAAGAAGATGAGAAGAAAAGTTCTTGTTTTATTTAGAGAGCTCTCAACATACAAGAACACACACCAACACCTACTAGATGACTCTCATTGAAATGATTCTTCTCTCTTTCTCTCAACCCTAAACCCCTTTATATATGGGGCCTAAATACAAAAGCCCAAGCCCAATAGCTAAACTAACTAGTTAAACACTAATTAAACCTTCTCAAAGCTTACTTTATAAAACTTTCTCTGATTAGGACAATTTGGTCCTAACAATCCTCTTATCACATTTAATGCGATAAGGTTTCAGGAGCAGAGGGAAGAAATACTTACCTGAGAATCATCAGTATTCGGATTTTGAACAAAGATTTTGTAAGTACTGAATAGAGTTATCTTCTGATGAGAGTTAGTTCAGGAGTTGTTAAAGAAAGAGTCCTGAGAATAGTTATTCTATAGGATTTAACAACCGTTTGTCCTGATAAACTTCAATCATCAGGATTTAACATCCCAAGTTCACTGATGAGCATATTAAAACGCGTCACATCCAGTGGTTTGGTAAAGAGGTCAGCAAGCTGATATTCAGTAGGGACAAAATGGAGTTCAATATCACCATTCATCACATGATCCCTGATGAAGTGATATCTCACTTCAATGTGCTTTGTCTTGGAGTGTAAGACAGGATTGTTGGCGATGGCTATCGCTGAAGTATTGTCACAGTAGATAGGAATTTTAGAAAGTTGTATGTCATAGTCCTGAAGTTGATTTCTCAGCCACAGGACTTGAGCACAACAGATTCCTGCTGCAACATATTCAGCTTCAGCAGTTGATGTGGACACGGAGTTCTGCTTTTTGCTAGTCCAACTCACCAACTTGCCACCTAGCAGGTGACAACCACCAGTGGTGCTTTTCCTGTCAATCTTACATCCTGCAAAGTCACTATCTGAATAAGCTGTTAGATCGAACCCTGAGTCCTTGGAGTACCAAAGACCCAGATTAGGAGTTCCCTTCAGATATCTGAAGATCCGCTTTACAGCGGTCAGATGGGATTCTTTGGGTTCAGCCTGATAACGAGCACAGAGACATGTGGAATACATGATATCAGGACGGCTAGCTGTGAGATACAGCAGAGAACCGATCATTCCTCTGTAGAGAGTTACATCGACAGATTTCCCTTTGGAATCCTTGTCAAGCGTCAGAGGAGGAGCCATTGGAGTCTTCATCGGTGTACAAGATGTGAGATCAAATTTCTTCAGCATCTCATGTACATATTTACCTTGATTGATGAAAATTCCCTTTTCAGATTGCTTGATCTGAAGTCCTAAAAAGAATGTTAGTTCACCCATCATAGACATTTTATATTCAGATTTCATGAGCAACTCAAACTTTTCGCAGAGTTTGGGATTTGTGGATCCAAAGATAATGTCATCGACATATATCTGGACAAGAAGGATATGCTTAGGATATTTCTTTAGAAATAAAGTTCTATCGATCTTTCCACGCACAAAACCTTTAGAGAGAAGAAAGGTTGAGAGGGTATCATACCAGGCACGAGGAGCCTGTTTTAACCCATAGAGAGCCTTGTTTAACTTATAGACGTGATCAGGGAACTTAGGATCTACAAAGCCAGGAGGCTGAGCCACATAGACTTCTTCATTAAGTTTTCCATTCAGAAAGGCATTTTTAATGTCCATCTAATAAACCTTGAAGTTCATATGTGCTGCAAAAGCTAGGAAGAGTCGAATTGCTTCGAGCCTAGCAACAGGAGCAAAGGTTTCATCGTAATCAATGCCCTCTTCCTGCCGGTATCCCTGTGCCACAAGGCGAGCCTTGTTTCGAATGATAGTACCAATCTCATCAAGTTTATTTCGAAAAATCCACTTGGAACCAATGATTGTACGTTTTCGAGGCCTAGGGACGAGAAGCCAGACATTGTTTCTGATGAATTCTGCTAGCTCCTCCTGCATGGCTGAGACCCAGGCAGGATCACGCAAGGCATCATCTATTTCTTTAGGTTCATTTTCAGAGATAAAATTTACATAAAGACAGACGTTACCAGATTGGCGTCGAGTTTTAATGCCAGAGGAAGGATTACCAAGAACTTGATCAATTGGATGATCCTTGGTCCATCGAAGAGCAGGTGGCTGATACACCTGTCCTGAAGTGGAAGCTTCATATATTGATGGATCAGGGAGTAGATTTGTAGGAGTAGGCTCACTAACAGTGGTTTGAGAAAAGTCTTCACTGTTAGTGGGTTGATCAGGTTCAGATGGTATGATTTGAGTGATTGGAGTGGCATTTATGAGAGGTGGAGTAGCTGAATCAGTGGGTGGTAAGGGATTTTCTTCAAAACCATCAGGAAGGTCTTGAGGAGATGGATCAGCAATAGGAGGTTCAGGGACTTGAAAGAAAGAGTCAGCCCACTGATTGATTTCAGAATTATCATTTGGGTGAGGGAAGGTAGGACCCGATTCATCAAATTTGACATGAATCGTTTCCTCTATGGATTGTCTTCGTTTGTTGAACACACGGTAAGTTTTAGAAATGGATGAGTATCCAAGGAAAATTCCATCATCAGATTTGGAATCAAACTTCCCAAGATTATCTTTGTTGTTTAGAATGTAGCAAACACAACCAAAGATATGGAGATGTTCGATTGATGGCTTCCTGTTACGAAAGAGTTCGTAAGGGGTTCTTCTGAAGCGTTTGACTATCAGAGATCTGTTCTGAGTATAGCAAGCAGTATTTACAGCTTCTGCCCAGAACTGAGTGGCAAGGTTGGCTTCACTCAGCATAGATCTCGCAGCTTCAATCAGCGTCCTGTTTCGTCTTTCAGCAACACCATTTTGCTGAGGAGTTCTTACAGAGGAGAAGTTTTGAGAGATACCTTTCTGCTCGAAGAAGGTTTCCAGGGTACTGTTTTTAAATTCAGTTCCGTGGTCACTCCTGATTGATCGAACAGTAAGGTTGTTGAGTCTTTCCATCTTCCTGACGAACAGGATGATTTCTTCAGGAGCATCACTCTTGGCACGAAGAAAGAATACCCAAGTGTATCTGGAATATTCATCAACAATTACCAGAGTGTATTTCTTTCCAGCAATGGATTGGACGTTGACTGGTCCAAAGAGATCCATGTGGAGAAGTTGTAGAGGAGAGCTGATGGAGGAAATTTGCTTGGACTTGAAACTAGCCCTGGTCTGTTTTCCTTTTTCACATGCTGAATAAAGAGATACCTTTGTATAGCGAAAGTCAGGAAGACCAATGACAAGATTGTTGATGCAGAGTTGATTCAGCGTCTTGAAGTTGAGATGAGAGAGACGCTTGTGCCAAAGCCAATTTGTATCAGATGAAGCACGAGATACAAAGCAGAAGTTGTCAGTGGAAGTATTCATGTTGATGATGTAGATATCAGCATGTCTCACTCCAGTGAGAATAACTTCCTTTCTTCTGTTTTTGACTTTGCACTTCTTCTTTGAGAAGGAGACTTTGTGATTCTTATCACACAGTTGACTGATGCTCAGAAGATTATGCATCAGGCCTTCAACATAAGCAACTCTTTTGAAAGTAGTTACTCCGTTGGTCAGTGTGCCATACCCTCGGGTTTGGCCTTTACCGTTTCCGCCAAAGGTCACAGCAGGACCTCTTTCTTCACGGTAGTTAGAGAGGACAGATTTCGAACCAGTCATATGTCGAGAGCATCCACTGTCCAGGTACCAGATGCCCTTATCCTGTAAAATTTAGAGTTTAAGTTTTCTTTGGTACCCATAGAACTATGGATCCAAGATTATCAGTAGGACTGGTTGAGTCAGTGTCAGCCTTTACTGAAGTATCAGTACAGGAGGCTGGAGTCTTGACTGAAGGAACAGTCTTGACAACCTTCTTTCCTTTGACTGATTTCTCAGTCTTGGGAATCTTCTTTACCTTAGCTGATTTTTCAGCTTTGGTAGCATCAGGACACTTACTCGCAATATGGTCATTTAATCCACAGTGATAACATTTGCGATATTGAAAGCGTTTAGTGGTGTCCAAGAAGTTTTTGAACTTTAAGTGAGCAGAACCAGCACCAAGTATGCCTTTAGTATTAGACATAGGAGGAATAGATTTCTTCTCCTGAGTCTTTTGCTTCAGGTCAATCTTCAGTCTAGGAGCAGGATGCTGAGAGAAAGACTTTGTTCCTGAGACTGAAGGACCACCACCCAGAATTTTGTTCTTGGGTTTAGGATCCTTGGTCTTTGAAGGTGTTTTAGCTTTGGATTTATCCTTGGCTGAAATCTTTTTGCTCTTAGGAGCACCTTCAGAGGTGTGTGTTAGAAGAAGAAGGGATGTTTTCAGAAGCATTAGGATTGGGAATAGAAGAAACGAATTTTCCAAATTTGAGCATGGAACTTTCATACTTAGTTTCTTCATACGTGTATCTATGAGTGAATCCAAGACCTCTTTTGCTTTTGTCAGATCTCCCTGAAGCTAATATTTCATCAACTTTTTCAGAGGCGTCACTCCATCCTTTGATGGTGACTTTTTCAGCATTTAATTGAGCAAGGGCTTTTTCTTTGGCAGCAAGAGCCATTTCTCTTTCAATACAGAGAGTTTTATTTACAGTGACCTGGTCCTTATAATTTTCTTCCAAAATGGTAAGCTGTTTTATTTTTTCTTGACATTCTTTGAGTTGTCCTCTAAGATCAATATTCATTTTTTCAGCAGAGGTTTTACCATTAAGGGCTTTGTAAAGATCGAGAGTGACCAGGTCCAACTGAGTTAAGCTTTCAAGAGGGATGAGAGGAATAGGTACCTGACTGGAGGAATCAGTTGCAGGGGTGGAAGCTTCAGGAGTTGTGAAAGAAGAAGCTTCAGGAACCTGAGTAGGAATCTCTTCAGGGACCTCTTCTATCTTAGCCATGAGAGCTAAGGTAGGTTCCTCAATAATGGCCATCAGTGCCACTTGAGTGTCTTCCTCATCAGATGAGTCATCAGAGGAGACATCATCCCAGTCGCAGTCTTCTGCGATTAAACCTTTGCCTTTGCGCTGAGTTTTCATCTTTTTGTATTTTTCTTTCAGGCGCTGGTATTTGGGATTCTTGGAAGAAGATTTAGCAGAGGAGGAAGCAAACTGACTTTTCCTGTACCTGCAATCATTAGCAAAGTGTCCTTTGCCCTGACAGTTGTAGCAGATAGCAGTAGCCTTATCAACAGGGTCTGATTTAGGCTTGTCAGTTAAAGAAAGAGGTTTCTTTTTATGGAAAGATCCCTTTTTGGCAAATCTTTTAAAGGATTTAGTTAAGAGAGCCATGGATTCATTGAATTCAGAATCTTCTGACATTTCAGAGTCGGAGGATTCTATTTCAGTGATAGTTACAGAAGAAGAAGCAGCAGGAGGAACTGAATCAGAGACCAATGCAACAGATGTGCTTTTGGAATCTTTAGAATCTCTTATGAGATTCTTTTTCAGTTTCTTCTGTTGTTCACGGTTAAGAAGAAAACCGTACAGCTCACTTAGTGTGAGTGTCTTTATGTCCTTTGACATAGTTAAGCAGGAGGTGTAAATTTCCCAATGTTCAGGAAGAGCTTCCATGAACTTGGTAACCACCTCAGAGTTAGAGTAGGTAGTACCGATAGTCTTCAGATCAATCAGAAGACAGTTGAATCTCTGATGTAGCTGGGAGAGAGTTTCATCCTTTTGATGAATAAAGCTTTCATACTGTCGAACCAAGAAAATCTTTCTTGATTCCATGAGGACAGCAGTACCTTCATATTGAACACAGAGTGTGTCCCATATTTCTTTAGCAGATCGAAGGTGGCAGACAGAATGGAATACATCGTCAGGGAGTGACATGGCGATGAGAGACCTAGCCTTGGTGTCAATGTTGACCAGGCGTCTGTCTTCATCATTCCAGTCAGTTACAGGCTTTACCAGTTGCCTTTCAGGTACAGCTGGTTGGCCTGCTGCAGCAGGAATGGGATGGACGGTTTGCGTAGGGATATGTGGTCCATTTTCCAGAAAGTAAGGAATCTGGGGATCAGAACCAGAGAGGAAAAGTTTCATCCTGGTTTTCCAAAGAGAGAAGTTGTCTTTGTTGAACCGATGAGGCTTTCCAGCAGAGCCGGTATCAAAGTAGTTATCCTTAGCATGAAGAGCCATAGAATAAGAAGAGAGGATCACAAGATTTTTCTAAGAAGAAAATGAGAGCTTGTATCTGCTCTGATACCACTTGTTGGTCCCAAGTAGGTGACCTTCAAGCTAGGATAGTGTTTGGGATTATAGAAGGGGGGGTTGAATATAATCACACAATTTTTCACTTTTAAATTCTTGTTATATTAACAATATGAATTTACAGATTGTTGCGGAAATAGAAAAGACAAATAGTCTAAACTAAACAATCTAAGTTCTTTCACTATGCACTAAGTGAGAAGATAAGAAAGAAAGAAGATAGAGGGGAATAAGAAAGAAAGGACTTGAGTATTTTTGGATGCAGAAGAGGTATGGAGAACATCTTCTTCACGTCCAATTTATACTCCATGCATTAAATGCATGCAGACCTACTTTTGTGACGTGTCACGCTGTAAATGGTCTGTTGTACTATTTACTATAAACAAATACTCTTTGCATGGTGTGCAAAAGGAGGATGTTTGTAAACAGTTACCTTAAGGTCTGATAAGTACGGAGGGAACAGTAAAGAGACTGTCCTTATGTACTTTTGTGTCAGTAAAGGCGGATAATCCTTTTGTGCATTAGACTAAGACACTTTTCTAATCCTTCAGGATCAGGATACTGATCAGTGACTAGGGTCCTGATACTGATGAAGTTCAGGGTCACTTGTATCCTGTTGAGTCTTCAGGATGTCATACGATATTGAGCAGCCTGCTATCACTGAGTTCCGTCTTCAGATCACGAGCATGCTGTTCCTGTCATCAGCTATTTCTTCGACGTCGCTGATGGTTCTTTGTGTATGATCTTAATGTCTTCAGGAGGTCTTCACTTCAGTGGATAGGATCAGTAGACTGCAGAATAGACTCGTTCGTCTCCTGATCCTGATCCTGATTACTATAAAAATAAGTTACAGCATAGGTAACATGGAATAACACTGAACAGACTCAGTGATAATTCCTCAAGCTATAACAGAAGTAAAAACCTATTCACTAAGTAAAGATTCAGGATCATTATCATTTCATCAGGTCTTAGGAGAGCTGGATCAACATAACACACCCCCGTAGTTTGATCAGGAGGTACACGAATGTTCAAACTATCTCTAAAATCAAGAAACAAGCTAGAGGGTAGACCCTTTGTAAAAATACCAGCATACTGATAAGCAGATGGAACATGCAAAACACGCACATGACCAATCGCAACACGCTCCCTAACAAAATGTAAGTCAATTTCCACATGCTTGGTTCTCTGGTGATGAACAGGGTTAGATGCTAGATACATGGCACTGACATTATCACAAAAGACAACAGTGGCATGAGAAAGAGGACAAGACAACTCGAGCTGGAGATTTCGTAACCAAGCAGCTTTAGCAACTACATGCGCTATCCCCCGGTACTCGGCCTCGGCACTTGAGCGGGAAACAACATGCTGTCGTTTGGAGGACCAAGATACGAGATTGTCACCCAGATAGACACAAAACCCTGAGGTGGACCGACGTGTATTAGGACACCCGGCCCAGCCAGCATCCAAATAAGCAACCAAGCGATCAACGGCTGACGCTTTGATGTGAAGACCATGAGACAAGGTACCTTTTAAATACCGTAAAATGCATTTAAGCGCATTGAAATGCGGAAGACGCGAGTCATGCATAAAGAGACAAACCTATTGTACGGCATAGGCAATATCAGGACGAGTAAAGGTCAAGTACTGCAAGGCACCAGCAAGGCTTCGATATAAGGTGGGATTAGAAACATGCTCACCATCAGCAACAAGCTTTGTTTTGGTGTCAGCTGGAATGCTGCAGGGATTACATGAAACCATATCAACTCGTGCTAGAATCTCTTGAGCAAAGGCAGATTGAGAGAGGAAGAGTCCGGACGTGCTATGAGTCGCAGCAATGCCTAGGAAAAAGGATAACGGACCCAAAGTAGACATGATAAACTCAAAAGATAACTGACAGATAACCATGGAAATAAGAGTGGGAGAAGTGGCAGTAAGAATGATGTCATCAACATACAAAAGAAGGTAGATAGTATTAGATCCGTGATGATACACGAATAAAGAGGTGTCCTCAAAGATTATGATGCAAAACACCCAAAGTCTTCAATCCTTAGCTTGATTATACTACCAATTTGAGCTTACAAAGAAATCGATGTAGGAGATGAGAAAGAGTAGTCTAGAAGCTGAAAATGTTTTAAATGACTTTATTTTCAGCTTTTACATTTTTCAAAATTTACGCAATTAACCCCTCAAGTCTCGTTTATTGGAATTCTAACCCAAGTAGAGGATTTCTTTACATTCTAAATCCTAATCCAAACTTGTTTGTTCATGTTTAACCCTAATTGTACCCTTTTTATAACAAAATAATCCGGTACAACACTAGAAGAAACATGTACTAGTTTCAATTGCCTGAATCCAAGTTTGAATATTCTAAGCTTTATACGAAACCGATAATCTAGAGATCCGAGTATTACAGTTTCTCTTTGATAGGAATAAAAATCCCGACTCAGAGAGTATACCAATCCCGATTCAGGATTAGATACAATCCGACTTGGGAATCGGTAAGTCCCAATTCGAGAGTTAACAACATCCGACTCGGGCTTCAGATAAGTCCGATTCGGGAAAACAGCAGACCCCGATTCGGGATTGAATAAATCCTAATTCGGAGAATGAGTTGAAGATCTTAGGCTGATACGGGGTTTCGAAAATCCCGATTCGGGAAACAGGATTTCCGACTCGGGATACGAATATCCCATTCGGGAATCAAGTTGACCGACTCGGGAATTGTGGAGACTTCCGATTCGGGAATTGAAGCAAATAAACTGCTTGAATAACCAATTCGGGAGTCTTGCAATAAGCTCAAAAACAGCCTCTAAAACTGATCAATTCTACCAAAGATAGTGCTCTGATACCAATTGTGAGTCCGTGAATCAGTGAGGAATAGATGCACACTTCACTACAAGCGATATCAGACGAGAATAACACTCAAACAATGAGAAACAAGCTAAAGAATGTAGATCAACAATAACACACAATATGAGAATTCGGGAATTGTATAATGTAAGATTGCATGTCATGAAAAACTAGTTGCTTGATTAGTAATAAAAGAAACTAGTGAAGCTATTATATAGCTTCACATTTACAAGAACAGTCCTTAGAGTCTATGACACTTTTCATAAAGGACCCAAAAGTAAAACTAGTCTATTACAATTATTAGGAAATATCAAAAGCTGCCCCCGAACTTCTTTACAACAAAAGAGGATGTTACACAATCCATTTATGAATTAGACCTTTGAATCTTGAAATTCTCTTATTTCATTTCATAATGTTTAAATTGATTATCATTGATTTAACTATATAACATTTGTTATTTGAATTAACTATATTTAACCACAAGGGTGGTGGCGTAGTGGCAAAAGACTTAGAGGGTGTGGTGGAATATCCCATCAATTTATGTTCGAGTCCAGACGCTAGCATTCTATGGACTGGCTTAGTTTCAAACGACCGTGATTTAATTACATAATTGCCAAGAATGTAGTTTAATTAAAACCTAGATGAACCTTCTTCCAAAAGTACTACATTTATATCGTTGTTGATTATAACCATTCATGTGCAACTTATCTCAAAAGCAAGGATTTTAAGTTAAAATACAAAATTTAGAAGATTAATTTGCGTAGACCTACAATAACTTTTTGTAAAGCCCCGTTTCTCCTTTTGTGTAAGTTAATGGACTTCCTTTTATGTTAAGCTAAATCTGTTATTTGTGACTTTCCAGGAGTCTGGGGGCCATTGTGTTAAGTATGGAACTTGGGGGTCGATTTAGATGAGTTTATAAGCCAAATGAAACTCCCACTTCTCCTTTTTACAGGAAACGACTTTCTCTAGGAGTTGGAAAAGGATGTGGCGATTTTTGGGAGAATCAAGGGAAGGAGATTTCCAATTCTTGAAGCAATTGGCTTAAGGAGCGATTGTCAATCGATTCCTAGCGAAAGGTATGTTTTCTAGCCTCTTAATTTGGGTTGAAAGTCTTGGTGAATGATATTGTGTCAATCTTAGGGTTTGGATGAAATTGGTGATCAAATGGTTATCAATTGTGGTAATTAGTTATTGTTATGTGTTATAGAATCTTCCTAGACCCTTGGGATGGATGTGTAAACATGTTTTGGCAGGATTAAGTTGAAATTGGTGTTGTGGGGTGAAAACCCTTGGCTGAAGTCGTAACCCGCGAGTGAGAAACTTGACCTGCGGGTAACGATGGGTAAGTCGCGGGTGGTAACCCGCCAGCAAGCCGCCGTTTACACTGGATCGTTTTCTCACTTTTCTTAATCGGGTTCATTTGGTGTTCTTTTGTTTACACTCCTCTAAAGGATGTTGAAACATAGTGTTTGGAGAAGTTTGGACGAAATTGGATTAGTGTAGCTATGTTATTTTGATAAGAAGGTACGGGATAGACTTTGGAGTTCACCTTGAGTTGTGTGTTGATACTTTATGCATGTAATGTGATAGGTGACTATCTTTGAATATCTTACGTAATTCAGAAGTGTGTCTGTGATCAACTAATAGGTGAGTACTCACTTATCCTCTTATTGTTGTGTATGTGTGATTATGATGCATGTGTGATTATGTGTATGTGTTCCTATGTGAACAAGGCAGGATAGTACCTATACTACCTATGGTACCTGTGTCATAAAATCCTTCTTTGATGGAATTGAGCCGTAAGGAATGTGGCAGATATTACATGTATGTGATTGCTATGTAATTATAATTGTGTATCATGATGGTAAGTGGTTTAGGTGTGTGCTCACTAAGCTTTATGCTTACCCCGTTGTTGTTTATTCTTTTAGTGACAGGTACTTCCCGAAAGGAAAAGGAGAAAGCGTTCGTGTGAGGCTCCGACATCTCGTAGTTCAGTCAGGCATGAACGTTTAAGAGAAAGAAGTCGCTTTTGTTTTAAAAATTTATGGAACTTTTGTTAGTTAACAAGTAAACCTTATGTTGGATATATTTTCTTTGTTGTCTAAGCCTAGTAACTTTATGGTTTTAAATGGTTGATTATGGACGAGCTTCCGCGTTTAAAGTTTTTTGATAAATTATTCTCGTTTATGGTTACTTTCCCGTTGAGTTGGAATCTTTGAAAATGGGTGTTACACTTTTAATATTGCATATACACTTAAAATTAACCACATTTGTATACGTCAAATTACATTTAATTAGTTGTCACTTATCAAGTTATATTTCATCTCAACTTAGTATGAAAATTTCTTAACAATAAAATTTCATCACTGTGCAACGCACGATGACACACACTAGCACACATAAAAAAGAAGTTTCAGGTAGTCATATGGGTTAGTCCTACAAAAAAAAGTTCAATATGTTAATGAAGGTCAGGAAGTATCGAATTTGGGACTAACTCAGTAACCTACAACGGTTTTACCTAATTATGTTGTATGACAAAGCATATTGCTTAAAATATATAAGCTTCCAATAACCAATAGTATATGCTTTAATTGTTAAGAAAAACTATTTGTTAAGTTACATGTCGAATCACAAGTTTAAGACAAAGAAATTGAAAACCACATAGACATCCGTCATCAAACTTTTCTTTGTGCTCATTGCAAGAGGATTAGACATTGTTTTATCAATACCCTTCCACCTAACAATTATGGAATGACTTGTGCAAATTGGTGGGGGATTGAGTTATCTGCCAACGCTATCACTGAAAGATCTATTGGTATGTATAGATACTCAAGCCTTACTAGGTTCGAAAAGAAAGTTTTGGACTACTCTATACTTGATACAAAAATATTGAAACAACCGGTGCACTCTACGGGCTTACCATCAACTTGATTAGCTTTTCCAGTTTCAAATTTTATCGTTCCAATTAGTTTCCAAACGCTCAAAACCATTCTCCATTTAAACTTTTACCATCCCAGGAAGAAGAAGAAATTACGAACAAAATTAAAAAAATAAAAATTGAAAAATTATTTTAGAAATGATTTGAAAAAGAAAAAAATTGGTTAAAGAATATTTTGATAACAAATTATAGAAAATATTTTGTTGAAAAGGAAAGTTGGATAAATAAAAAAATAATGAAACATAAGAAAAATCGCTGTTGTTCCCTGGAGACACGAAAAAGGCTTCCTTCGTGAAACCCCAATTTCCATCGACGCCGGGGAACCACCACCGCTGCCGCCGAACTCCGCCATGGATTTCCGCCACCACCTCCCCGGCGGATCTCCTTCCTCCTCTTCCACCACCTCTTCCTCCTCCCAAAACCCCACTCACCGGAACGCTAACAACCACCACAACGGCACCGCCATAACCACCACCACAACCACCAACAACGATCCAATGCACTCATGGTGGGAATCCATCTCCAAAGCCCGATCTCGCATCCACCTCCTATCCACACTCCTACCCGTACCCGACCCGAACCCGATCTCATCCCTCGCCGACTCCGACTCCCCCGCCGTCTCCCTCCTCTCTTCCTTCACCGCATACTCCGCCGTCTCCTCCTCCCTCACCTCCTCCCCTTCCTCCGGCTCCGGCCACGACTCCCTCTGCAACTGGCTCTACGACACCTTCCTCTCCTCCGATCCAGACCTCCGCCTCGTCGTCCTCTCCTTCATCCCCCTCGTCGCCGGCCTCTACCTCTCCCGAATCCACTCCTCCCAAACCCCATCCCTCGCCGGATTCGAAGCCGTCCTCCTCGCCCTATACTCATCGGAGACCAAATCTCGCGCCGGGAAGCCCGTCCTCATCTCCATCCCCGATCTCTCTCAGCCGTCGCTTTACCACTCTCCTAGGGTTACCAGTTCTAAGAAGAAACCTAATTCGGCTAAAGTAAACCCTAATTCCGGATCGCAGCCTTCGCGGCCTGCGATCGGGGTGCTATCGCCTCCTCTGGAGCCCCAAACCGCTATTAAGTCGACAAAGCGTGCGATTATCGTAGGAGTTGCCCTAGATTGTTACTACAAGCAGATCTCTCAGATGCCGAGCTGGTCGAAGGTCGATTTCTGCAGGTTCGCTGCCGATTGGGCTGGGCAGGATTGCAATTGCAGGTCTGAATTCGACCGAAACCCTAAAATCACGAGCTTTTCGGACGGTATCGTTGAAGAAGAAGAGAACGGGATCGAAATTGTGGATGGGAATAATGTTGTGGAGGAGATGAGGAATTTGGAGATTGAGGATGAGGATGAGGATGAGGATAAGAAGGTTGTTGTTGTGGCTAGAGGGACTAGAATTCTGCTTCCATGGGAGTTAATGCAACCAATGTTGAGGATTTTGGGGCATTGTTTATTGGGGCCGTTGAATTCGGATGATGTGAAGGATGCAGCTTCTTTAGGTGTGAGGTGTTTGTATGCTAGGGCTTCACATGATTTAGTCCCTCAGGCGATTTTGGCTACTAGGAGTTTGATTCAGCTGGATAAGAGAACTCGTGAAACAGCTGCAATGGCTGCGGCTTCGGCTGCGAATACGGTGGGTTCCAATGCTAATACGCCCAGTAAAGCCAAGAAGCCGGAGATCCTTTTGGTATCGAAATGATGCTGATGGCAAGAAAAGAGTATGTATTTCGACTCCAATTTAAAAGATTTGTTTTTTTGATCATGATGATAATATAGTGTTTGGTGTTGGTGTAGGAGTATTTAGAGCTATACGCTGAATGTGTAATTGGTAACCATATCTATAATTTGTCAACATAAACGTGTAGATGCAAGAAATATGATTTGTGTAATTTATTTTTGTTTGTTTTTATGAGATTGCATTTGGTTTACATCAATTCTTGAATGGTATTTGCTCTATTTCTTGTGTTTATTTTGGTGTAGTTGTATGCTTCTTTGAAGTGCAGGCTGTTCTAGGAAAAGTATTTAAGTACTTGTGTAGCTCGAACTCGGATTAGAATAGACTTTTTTTTAGATATGGTTCACCTGGGATTGCCGAAACTACATCCTTGGTAATTTTTACCGAGAGCTAAAGCATGTTCCCCTGGATTAATACGCAGTGGCCCCTGTCTGTTAACTGTAAGTATGTAAGCTGCATTTCAGATTTTGGATAGGGCTTTTTTCTTGCAATTGCAACATTTTGTATTGTATGTAAATATTAAATTTTGTGGATGGTTATTTGTCTACTCATGATATTGAACTTGTTGACTCAGGCTGTGTTGGCAAAAATAAGCTAGCTTATTAGCGATAAGCTAGCTTATAAGTTAGTACATGTTTGGATGGACCATTAGCTAGCTTATTAAAATGCTAGTTCGAGTAGCGTTTCAAGAGCTTTTTGTAGCTTTTTCCAGTTATACCCTTGTTAATATTAATCATTGTACCCCAAGATACCCTTTTTGGTCATTTTACATACTCATAAGCTAGTTTTTACTAAACATAATTTATTCATAAGCTAGCTTATCAGCTACCAGCTAGCTAAACACAGCCTTAACTATTGGATTGGGAATTCTAGTTTATTAATTGTATGCATAAGTTATATACAAAATTTTGTAAATGTGGGGTGGGGTTAGTCTAGTACCTTTTTAGTGGCCTTGCCCAAGAAGGCTTTGGGAACATTTAGAATCATTGATTGGGATTAAGTGCCTTGGGAACTCAAAAAAATGTGGAAAAGTAATGGTACATCATAGATGGCATTGCTCTATTGGCTCTTTATTGGTCTTCATGTATCATTTGTATCTAGTTTGATCTTAAATTTTATCAAAGTTGTGGAAGTGGTTAGTTCTTGGGTGTTTTGTTCAATTTGGAGGTCCTTAAGGTTTTGTAGGTTTTATATTTCATGCCATGTATCAGATTTTCAGCTTAATGAACTTTTTGCCATTTCAAAAAAAATGAAGAATTGTTACAGGTTATGGAATGATGACCCCTAGCTTGTGTGTATCTTATTTGAATCATTGGCATATTTGCTTTACAAGCTGATGATATTAACAATGGTCTTGCTGTATCTAGCTTTTAATGGTAAACCTAATACTGTTATCTTTTTGAGAATATCTATTCCTGTTTAGACAAAGTAATGGGTGCATGTTAGCCTGTTTGGTACAGCTTTAATGTTGTGTTCTAGTCACAACTCATCGAATATTAGACTCCCTCCTTTGATTCAAACAGAATAATACTTGAAGAAGATGGTATTGATGTTTTAGTTTGGTAGCACGGATGGAAGTTTTGTTATTGTTAAAAAGATCAGCCATCTGTTTGGGGTTAAAAAGCAACTTATGAATGGACTCCAATTGCAGGATGGATGGATGGATGGATGGATGTTGTATCCTAAGGTTATTTATGTCTACATCTCCTTAAGCCATGTAATGCTTTGTTTCCTTGTGTTTTACTTTGTATATATTTGTTAGGGGTGTAGATATGAAATGCTTGGCTTAGTGATTAACATGAAATATTTTTCAGAAAGATATAGTGGTTCTGTATGTCCTCCAACTTATTTCATGTCTGTATGTCTGTCAAAAAGCAACAAGAATCTAAGATTTAGATCTCCTTTTCTTAAAGCCAGAAGAAGTAGGTGCTAGGTGGTTAAGGGTATTATTGAATGAGTTGAACATAATTTTGTACAGTCACTCTGATCTGCACTTCCTTCAAGTGGTGCAGGATCTAAACTAGTGTGCATATATTTCATCAGATAACTTTGGAATAATCAAAGTTTATGGTAGCAGTTGAATTTAAAATGTTCTTTTTAAGTGGGATATTACATCTTATAGCTAACATTTAAAGGAAATTGTGAAAACTTTGAAGTTAGTGGAGTTATGATGGGATGGACTAGGCATTCTTTATGAACCTTTCTTTCATTATGAAACCAAAGTGATTAGAAATCCCAGATGTGCCCCTTAATCTACAATAACTATGAACCATCTCATCCCTTTAATCAACAATAACTGTGAACCATCTCGTCTTCCTTTCTTAAATCAAAACATGTCTAACCTAGTAGTAAGGTAACATCCTTGGGGTCAGTGGATGACATCCCTGACTACCCGGGTTCGAACCCCGTGGAAAGCATGTGGCTATATTCATGATCATGGGCCTGCCACATAGTGCCATAGTGGTTGACGAGGATTAGTTCGGTGCCCTTGAGTCCCAGATATCCCGGCAACGTGTCTGTGTGTGTTTACCTGCCGTTTAAAAAAAAATCTCATCCCCTGTGCAGCTTCTAGGGCTTGAAAGATCGTTTGGTTGTTTATCTTGAGGCCATTGGCTGGATGTATGCAGCTTACATATATTCATGTTGTGATCATCTTAATGTGTGAACTCCTGAAGTAGAAACTTCTTTGTTTTGATATATGGGGAACTATATATTCAATGATGAATGTACATACAATACATGAATATCTGTGTATAATGATGGTAATTTTTTTTCTGATTCTCTCTCGCTAACCTTTCCCTACTCAAAAAACCCTAAACAGCAGCCGCCGCCGCCTCCTTTGCTCCGGCCACCGGTGGTCCGGAGTACCTTCCCCCTCTCCTTCTCTTTCTTTATCCTTTCCTTCCCTTCCATTTCCGTTTTTGAAGTTCCGATTCGAGTTTTGTGTTGCGTCTTCAAAGTCGCCGGTTGGTCTCGTGGGTCTCTTACGTCTCAGTGGTTCGTGGTTTCGTGTTTCGATGGACGGTGGTTCGTGGCCGTCTCGCTGGCTCGGTGATTCATGGTACGGAGGATGTAGTCGCTTGTTTTATTGTTTGAGGTTGCATCAAGTCACAAACGAGTTCGAGTTTCAGATGAGAGCTTCGGGTGCGGTTACAAAGTTGATAGGGAGCGTCGAGTTATCAGTTTTGGGTCGAGGTCGTTTATGTGTATCAGGTCATAAGATTGAATTGTCAGGCCATTCGATTCCTCCAAACCATTCGTGTTTTCAGGTCGTAGACCGAGTTCTTTGATGCCGACGTTCAGATGTAGGTAAGGTAAAAGGTAAAAGGTATAAGGTAAAAGGTAAAGTCGTTTTCGAGGTTTGTGGCTCACGGTTCACAACTCGAGACCTGTTGGCTTGTGAGGTTTGGAGGCTCGGCGGCTTGGCTGTTTAGTCTTGTTCCGATGGTATGGTATTTGGGTATGGTATTTGGAAGGTTAAGTCATTTTTGTGGTTCGATTAGTTTGTCGCTCGTCGATTTCGTGGCTGGTGGGTTTCGTCAGTCGTTTTTCGTGTGTTTTGTGGCTCGATGGGTCGTGGTTTAAGTTGGGTTCAAGTTTTGGTTCGCGGCTCGTGCGGTTCGTGGTTTGTGGTCCCTTGGTTTGTCTTGTTTGTTGGTTCGTTGCTCGGTGCCTTGTTGGTTAGGTGGCTCGTTGGTTTCGGTGACTCGCTAGTTAGGTGGTTCGTTTAGGTAGAGTGGGATTTGTTTTTTTTTTTGGTTAGGCTCGAGGAGTTGTTTGCTAGTTTCGGTGGTTGTGGCCGTTGGGTTCGGTGTAGCGTAATGGTGTTGTTTTGTGTTATTCAAGGTTGCGTCTTGCAACTTTGGATAGCCTGTTTGTGTATTTTTGTTGGTTTGAGTTTTATAAAATTGTTGCCGTTCAAAAAAAAATATCTGTGTATATATTCATCATGAATAGTTGAATGTTACGGTTATCAAATAGAGTTTTTCTTGTATAAGTTAAACCAAACAAATCCAGTATCTCACTTGAAAGTGAAGCCTATGAAAGATAGGATATAAGCCCAACCACCAGGATCATAAGTTGGTTTAATGATCAAAATTAACATACCTAACACATGCTAACATAGGTTAGAATACTTTATATATGTTGTAACGTTGACGTAAATATGTCAACATACGTTGAGGTGGCTTAACATGAAAATATATACATCATCATAAAATAGGGTTAATTTCATCTATGTTAATTTCATCCGCGTATATGTCGTTCTAAATTTCTAAAACTCACATATATGTTGTTATCTCTACTTTTATTATAATTTAAACATTTAAAAAATACGAAATATTAATTGAAATTGTGTTTTTCCTTTTACATCATAGTGGAGATGTTTTGCATTTTTTAAGATAATGTTTTGTATTTTGTAAATGTTTAAATTTTAATTAAATTGAGGAAGATATATATATCGGAGTTTTAGAGGTTTAAAATGGCATATATAATATAGGAACTAGGAAGTAGGAAGTTTTGAAGGATATAGATGAATTATTCCTAAAAAATAAAACTAATCAAATTAAGAAATTTGTTCAAAACATATTCAAATGGGTCAAGGGTATTAAGAAATGGGAGATTGAGATGGGCCACAGCCCAATCAATGATCAGCCCGGCCCAGTTCGGATCCTGCTCTTCGGCAATTTTTGGCCGCATATTCTGGCAGGTTGCGAATCGTTGTAAATTAGCAGCACAACAAATTTACAAAAATGCCTTCTATATTTTAAGCTAATAAATAAATAAGTTACATTTGATTAAGGCTATGTTGGGTAAACTAGCTGATAAGTTAACTTGTGATTGATAAATGTAGCTTATGACTGATAATGTAGCTGATGAATAAGTTACGTTTGGCAAAAACTATCTTATAAGGCTATCAGTAGCGCATATAATAAGCCCTCCCAACCTGCATTGCCACATCAGCTTCACATCAGCTTTTTTTCAACCCTCTCATAAGCCCTCTGGAACCCTCTGCAACCCGTACCCCAACCCTCTCAACCCTCTCACACGCAACACACGCAACACACACACAACACACACAACACACAAACACAACTCACGCAACATTTGCGGGTTCTCCAACCCGCCAAGACAATAAGCCCGCCCAACTCTCCCATGTCGTACCCCAACCTGCTGGTCCAGTAGAAGCTGGCGGGCTCCAACCCGCCGGCAAAATGCCCCCGCTACTCTTAGCCTAAGGTAGCTTATGACTGTAAGAGGACAAAAAAAGATATGTTTGAAAATTAGTGATATAAAACTCAGCAATGGTTGATTTGGAATAAAAAAATAAAAAGTCCATAACTCACCAAAAGGTTAGTGAGAGTGACTTTTCAAAACGTTAGCTTATAAGTTATAAGCTAGCTTATGGTCCATCCAAACATGTACATGACTTATAACGTGACTTATAAGCTAACTTATAAGTTAACTTATTTTTACCAAACAATGCCTAATTTTACTAATAACCTAGATAGATATATATAAAATAACTTAAAATAACTGAAAAAAGGTGAAAAACAACAATAAGCTAACATAAGTAGTTTTTCAAAAGGTTAGCTTATTCAAAAAATAAATAAGGATGTTTTTGTTTGTGGAAAACTGTTTTCATTTTCCTAGAAATATTTTCAGAAAATGATGTTGAGTTTTCATTTTCAGGAATTCTATGAAAATGTTAGAAAACGCGTTTAGTTGAAATGATGAACTTTTCATTTTTTATTTTATAAAAGAATAAAAAAATGCATTTAATTTTGTTTTAAAAACTACTAAAAGCAGTTTTCTAGTTTACATAAAAGTTAGAATATAGAAAATTTTTATTTTTTTGGAAAACTTTTAGGGTGCGTTTGGTTGTGTTCTAGTTTTCCAAAAAAAAATCAAGGAAAATGAAAAATTAGAAAACACGTTTGGTTCATTCGGGTTTCAAAAGTTTTCCAACGAAATGAAAATTTTCTTTTTATAACTTCTATGTAAATTAGAAAACTTATTTATTAGTTTTCCAGAATTATCTTAACGTGTTTTATAATTTTCTAAAATAAAAAATGAAAACTCCACCATTTTAACCAAATGAGTTTTCTAAAATTTTCATAGAAAACCGAAAATGAAAAGTTAACTTCATTTTCTGAAAACGTTATCTAGGAAAATAAAAGCAGTTTTTCACAACCAAATGCACCTTTAAAAACTAAATAAACCAAACGTATTTTCAAAATTTTTAGTTTCTTTAAAAAGGATTTCTTAAAAAACAAAAACAAAATTCCACAATCAAACATACCCTAATTTTCATTTAATATGAGGAACGAACTAGAGCCTCATACTTGTCCATTGAGATGAGAATGGTGTAAGAATTTCCTCTCCATTTATTCGTGATCAGCGCCGTTCCTAACATTTTATAGGCCCTGGGCGAGATGTTAAAAAGGGTCCTCGCTAAAAAGGACATTAATATATCGTCTTTATAATTAAAACGTAACATACTCTTGAATTTTAAATGGGTTTATTTCACGAAAGTGTATCCAACTTGTCACAAAAAGTTATATTATGTACTGTACTTCTATTTTTACCGTTTGACGTATCAAAACTATCAAAACTTACCATTTAATGTATTTCATGACAAGTTGGATACACTTTCGTGACAAGTTGGATACATTAAATAGTAGGTTTTGATAAAGTTGGATACATACAATAACCATTTCTTAAACTTCTATACGCCAAATGGTAAAAATCGAAGTACAATACATACAATAACTTTTCATGACAAGTTGGATACACTTTCGTGAAGTAAACCCAATTTTAAATATACTAGTTCATATAAAACCATTCTCCGAGTATTTCAGACATATAATCAATCATTAACTATTTTTTAATTATAATTATCTACTATATCATTTTTACATAGCATCGCCATTAGTTTCACATAAAAGACATCATATGATAAAAAGATGGATTTATAAGATATGTTTAAAATATCAAAGTGTCCGAATAAAGACAACTTATACGGTCAACCTATAAAACGTCTTATTTGATAGCATTATAATAGGTTTATAGGACATTTAGACATCTTAACAATCTTTTTAGTACATTTTTAAAGTAAAAGGGTTTTATTAGCTATTTTATAGGATACGTTTGAAGAGAACCCAATAATTTTATGGGACACTTGTGATTATATGATAATTTTTCAAATAGTGTCATAAATATTAGTTAATATGACAATTTGTTTAAAAACATCTTTAAAAACTTGTAAAATGTCCTAAAAACATATAACACTTTTAGATCAGACGTTTTTTGTATGTTTCTATAAACTTGAGTCTTATAAAGTATTTTTCTATAAATTTCTTTTACATATTTTCTTTGACAATGTAATTAATTATGGTTTGGGCCTTAATATAATCTAAAAAAAAGGTCCTATCAGATAACAAAACATTTGTGCCACTTTTATTTACAATTTTTTTATTACTACTATATGTATATATATATATATATATAAAATTTTGGGCCCCTACTTTTTGTGGGACCTGGGCATACGCCCGGCCCGCCCCCCTCCAGGCACGGCGCTGTTCGTGATAAATGTGCTATGAAAGTTGTAAAGACAATTAACTCGATATGTCATATGTGTCAATTAAATATTCCTCTATAGAAAGTTTATCATTTTCTAAAAATTGTTTTGATGTGTGTTTTAAAAGTGTTTATTGATTTATTGACTTCTCAAATATCAATAAACCAATAATTTTATTACATAAAAGTGCCTTTTAATAAAGGGATTAAATGCATGTTTTAAAAAGTCAGTGATAAGTGGTTTTTTGAGAAGGAAAAATGTTCTTTGTTGCTAAATGACACAAATAATTTCATTATAACCTAAAAGTGCATTTTTAAAAGTGTTTTTATCCTTTTTGGTCATTTTGTAAGCTAAGCCAAACATTTAAAAAAAAAAAAACTTATTCACTTATTAGTTTTTATTACCACAAAAGCTAATCCAAACACTATTTTAAAAACTCATTTTCTCACCACCATTAGTCAATAAGCATTTTTGCCGAAAACCACTTTTGGGCCCAAAAAAAACTTCCGGACACCTAAAACTTGCTAAGAGCATCTCCAACAATATCCCCAAAATGGAGAAAAAGGGGGAAAATGAAGACTTTGAGTTAATTTGGTGCTCTAACGACTTCCTCAAACTTATCTTTAAAATGGAAAAAGTTGGAGAGAAAAAGTCTTTTTCTCCATATTTGGAGATCACTCAAAAAATAACTACTATATGAGAGACCCAATAGAAATCCTTGAAAAATAATAATTTGAAGATAGAAATAATTTTTTAATAGATTGATGAAATATTTTAATATTGAAAAACGATGTTGAAATCTCCAAAATAGAGAAGCTGTTGAAGATAGATGTAATTTTTTTTAGAAATTTTAATTTTTAATTATTCATTTTGAAGAAATTTTGGACCAGTTGTCGGAGATACTCTAAGTTATTATAATAGTAAGAGTAAATTACGGATTTGGTCCTCGTGGTTTGATGGTTTTTATGGATTTGGTTCCTAAACTTCAATAATTACGGATTTGGTCCTTGAAATATGCAAATTTTATTGGATTTTGGTTCTTGTGGTTTGCAAACTCCGGTGAATTTGGTTCTTATGGTTTGCAAATTATATTGAATTTGGTCTCTGCCTACTTGTACCACTAGGGACCAAATTCAATAGCATTTGCAAACCAAAATAACCAAATCCATAATTATTAAAGTTTATGGACCAAATCCATAAAAACCATCAAACCACGAGAATCCGTAATTTACTCCAAAAATTAATTTATTGGTTGATAGAGAAAGGAGAGCATACAAGGGTTGTACACTGTGTTATGAAAGTTGTACAGTCCAGTAGGGAAAGACAATTTCAGAAAGTAGGACCATATCATGTATGTACACTGCAGCTTCATTTCTGTACCATTCCTTGTCTCACCTCTTTTTCAATATAAAAAAGAGTAAACTACGATTTTCGTCCCTGTGGTTTCGCATTTATAACGATTTTGGTCCTGTGGTTTAAAAACTGCTTTTTTCATCCTCGTAGTTTGTATTTGCTTTCCATTTTCGTCCCTCAAGCTAACTCTGTCAAAATATTTAATTAAATCAGGGGTACTATTGTCTTTTAACTATTTTATTTTTATTTTTCACTTTTATAAAATTAATATTTATATTACATATATATTTGGAGCTTAGGGTTCATCTAGAAGATGAATCATCAATATCCTGTCCGCCGATGTTGCCCAGCACCATGAAATCCGGCAGTGGTGCGTTGACCGGAGAGCCAATTCCGACCACTGACGCAACCCCCCTCCGGCGACGAGCCTCTTATGCAATCCTCCCTCTGGCGATGGAATCATCTGAAGCATTACCCCTCAGGCAACGACCCACTTGTGACAACCCTTTGATGCGTTACGTGGCCGGCGACAAACCTCTGATGCTTTACCCCTCCGGCGACGACCCTCTGAAGCAATCTCCCTCCGGCGACGAGCCATTTGGCGCAACCCAGATCTAGAAGAAGGTTCGATTAAAGATCTATTTTGCTATTCGTGTTCCCTCCCCCTCTCCATCTCTCTCTAGTCTGCTTCTCCTTGGTCTGGTTAGGTTTCCCGGTCTGCGAGTGATTGAGGTTTTTGGTTTTTAAATTTGAGATTGAATGAAGTTTCTGATTTTAGGTTTTTGATTTTGTGGTTTTTGATTGAAGTTTAGGTTCATATTAGAATTGTAATTTAGGGTTTTTGATTTATGTTGTATTGGTAAAGAAGATGAAGATTGATTCATTAAATATTTTCGTGTTCTTCTGGATATAAAAAGAAATCTTCGATGATGTGATAAAAATATTGTTAGGATTTTGAAGATGTGATCTTCCATGAGGATAAGGATTGTTGGGATTTGAAGATATGAGTTTTGATAAGGGATTTTAAAGATGTGATTTTTGATTAGGATAAAAATTATTATGGTTTTGAAATATTGGGATTTTTTATCACGGCTGATTTCTAGATCTTCTTATGAAGAAGAAGAAGTAGAGATAATTGTTTTTTAAATGTTAAAATAAAAAAAATGAAGAAAGACAAAATTGCCCCTCACATGAGGGGGACATGAGAAAAGTTAACGGCTGTTTTCTAACACCGTTAGACACAAGGACGAAAATAGTAGCAAATACAAACCACAGGGACATAAATAGCAGTTTTTAAACCACAGGGACGAAAATCGTTATAGATATCAAACCACAGGGACGAAAATCGTAATTTACTCTATAAAAAATTAAAAACAGACTCTACTTCTTTATCATTATTAAAATCTGACTTTAAATAATATAATATCAGTACATTCCTCTTTTACAAATTAAATTAAATATTTTTGTCATTGAGTTAAATATTTTAATCGAGAAAAAGAAAAATAAACCGTATGTGTTCCTATGGCAAATTCGAATCTAATTTTGCATAACATATTTTCATTGAAAGATCTATAGTTTGAAAATTGTTTATTTCCATATATTGATAGAGCATTGATAAAAACTTGATGATGTGTTACGAAAAATACATTTATTAAAATTAATAGGTCACAAAATAACCATTTTACAAACTATGTTTTATCTAAATGTGTATTTTAAAACTATAGAACTAATTAAAATGTAACTTTCTTTATGTAAGCATGTAAAATAAAGGCCAATCTACTTATTTATTTCCATATACTACTCGTGTACTCTCAAGGGAAACCAAATTTACCAATCCTACAGTCATAAAGGTAAATATCCAAATAATGCATGATATTTAATGAATATCGGTACGAATTTGTTTTGTAAGAAACCTTGGGTCATATAGACATGGAGTATCTCTATCAGTGAAAAGGACCGGGGGCATGGGCACAACTCCTTTCAACATATATTTTTTAAGGGTGTGAAAGGTAGATCATTTTCAATTGATATGCGCTCTCCTAACCTAACAAAATATGTATGCAACAATTTACGGATGTGGTCCTCATAAAATTATGAGGACCACATCTGTCAAAATTTAAGTCCACAATGTGAGTACCTGTGTTATTAAGGTAAGATTTATCGGTCAAAATTTAAGTCCACATAGACGGTATATGTATGCAACAATTTACCCCGTCAGCGCTAGCCGTGGTAAGAGACGACGATCCTTACTTACTAGGTAAGACTCTTCGTCCTTTTTGCCACTCTTACCAGGTAAGATTATTGGTCCTTGTTACATGCATCCAGTAAGGTAAAGTGACTTGGTCAGCTTTTACCACATTAAGTTTTGGTAAACAACTCCTTAAGTCAAGTATATGTTTTGTTAAGAGTGGGATTTTTGTTTATATGTTTTTGAAATTATGATTTTTCGTCCCTGTGATTTGCAGTTCGTTATTATTTTTGTCTTCAAGAATAATTCCTAACTTCAATTGTGTGGGACAAATTAACAATAAATAATATTGTTGTTTTTCGGTTTTGAATATGGTTTTGATTCTTTTTGTTGATGTTTCATGTAGATATGTGATTCCAAAGCATGACAAAATACTACTTGGTTGACTTAGTGTGGATTATTGTAATTGTAATCCTGAATTTTGAGTATCAGATCTTCTATTCATCCTATGAACTTAAAGATCTCAATTCGAATGTATTATGAGTAGCTGAAAACAATCGTCAATTATAGATCGTGCTCATCCATTTGGCATTCACGCTGTTCAATCTGGAAAATAAACCTTTTTAATATCAACAAATCTTAGATTTCAATTTCTATCTTACATTTGAAGTTAGTTTAATCACATTTCAATTTATTGGACTTCAATTTGCATGTTGTCGAATGCTTTACGTTTACAACATAATGGTATTAAGTTATTCATCTTGATGATTGTTCGTTTCTCTCTAATTTTGTGCCAACCAGCACACAAACGTAACACCGGTTTTAAATTAAATAGATATATAAGATAAGGGTTAATGACTTATATGGGTAATGAACTCTTCATTTTGATCAAATCTTACCATTGTACTATTTTATGTACTCAATATACTATTGAATTCTTTGAAATCGTTCATATAATACCATTATGACTGGTTATAACCCGTTTTCCTGTTTTGATGTATTACGTGGCAATTACTTAACACACGTGGCAATGAAATGTGACTTATAACGATAACGAACTATTCTGTTTGATCATATTTTACCATTGACCCATAAGATAATATCAAATTATAAATTATAGAGATGAAAATATATTTTTTTCAAACGAAGACAAGAAAACTTTAACAAAGTAAAAGGACGAAAAGTGTAATTTAGCGTATGGTACAAAAAGTTATGTGGGTGGGGGGCCCTTTGGAGTTTGTAGTAGACAGACATAATGGAGGATAGGTTACTGAGAGATTTGTACGGTACAAGTCAGCGATGCAAGAGTGTTCAGATACATGTCGTCCTATCACCATCCTCTGCATCTCCCAACCTCAGACAGATATCATCATCCACGTCTCCCTATATTTTATAATCTTTAAAAGATTTTTTTTACGGCAATAAATTCATACACGCATCCGTGGTATCCGGGCATTCAATTGGGCAGCACCGACTAATCTGCGGCGACCCGGTCCAGTCCACATAGACTGGACCCACCCAGGTACGACTAAGTCCAACCTATGGCCGAGCCCGCAAGCCCATAGACTGACATGCCCGTTACCTGAACCTGAACCGACCCGAAGGCCGGCCCAAAGTCTGGGTATCACCGAAGTACTACTCTCATGGTTTGAAACTGAGACCAATGGATACAATAATCTTTAAAAGATTCTTAAACTTTTAAAATATACAAATAGTAAATTATAATATTTATCAAATTAATAATGTATAAAAAATAGTAGTTCTTCTATTTTCAATTTGTATAAAGAACTTAAAATCAAAACTTGAACCGTTTTAGAAATGGTTTTCTAACAAATCTATCATCTATGACATAAGAAAGAATCGAAAAAATAGTTGTTGTCTAAAGGTTTTAGACGAATTATCACGAATTTTAGCACTTGATGAGTTCGGACAGTCTGTTGTAAAAAAGCCATCTTTAATGTCCGACAAACTTTATTGAGTATCTTTTGAAATCTTGATACTTAGATTTTGTCTAAATACGTCCATAAAGCTTTTAATTTTCAAGATATGTAACATGTTTGGCTTTGCTTTTGACTTGACCCACCAAGTAACAAAAAAATGGATTTGTTCCATTGATGGATTAAATTGTAGGAATTCATGAACGTTACTTAAAGCCTTAAAAATATTACTTTACAATAAAAACCTTTACCTTAAGAGGTTGGTTTGGTGGAAAACATTTTAAGGTATTCTAATCAAGTTTTGAAACCTCATAAGTGTTGAAACCTCACAAGTGTTTATTTACAATTAGAGAAATTTAAATTATTTTAAACCTAATTAATTTCATTACACAAATGTGTACCTTTTTTCCTTTTAGTTTATATTGTTGCTTAAGGGTGTTCAAAAAACCAACCAACCAAATCAAAAAAACCCTTAAAAAATCAATGTGAATTAACCCGACATATAATCAATACAAAATTTGAACAACTCGAATCCATTAGGTTAATATCGGGTTAGAGTACATGGAATGGTTACTCCCCTCCACACCGCCACGTCAGCTTTTTTTCCTTATCACTTAACCTACCACGCAGACACGTAATGGTTACTTCCCATCACATCTAAACTGTGATACCCAATTCTTTATCTTTGACACAAAAAAGCCAAAATCCACCACCACACCAACTTCATTTTGTGGTGAAGACCACACGTCACTCTCACCACGCCGTACGGGAGTGGTTCATCCTTTGACCATATGGTGGTGACCCCACCACACCCCGCTACCACCCTCCACTTCGTGCACTCTTAGACACTAAGGCTATGTTTGGCAAAATAATTGATAAGCTAGCTGATTACTGATAAGCTAGCTGGTGACTAATAAGCTAGCTAGTAGCTGATAAGCTAACTTAGGAACAAATTATCTTTGGCAAAAGCTAGCTTATGAGTATGTAAAATGATCAAAAAAGACATCTTTAATAAATAATCAATTATAGGTATTTTATTAATATAATTATGACAAACTTTTAATAATATAATATCTTAAATAATACAAACAATAAAAAATTATATAATATAATGTATTGAAATAAAATAGAATTTGATTATTAATATTATATATAGACACTATAAATTTAGAATTTGTTAAAACAAATTTTAGAAAAATCTAACACTAACTTATAATTTAAATTACTATTAACTTTAATAAAAATAAAAATAAAATTGATCAACTTCACATATCTTAAATAATTAATAATTTTAAAATAATATAATTAAGAATTAGATATAAATATTTTTTTATTAAAATATCCAACATGTTTTAGAGGTATAATATTTTATAATTTATTATATTATTTTTTAATAATTAAACATATTAAATAATTTTTAATATAATTAATAACATTTTAAATAAATAACATTGAGTAATTTATTTTAACTAATAACTAATTTTAATTAGTAAAATGTTGAAGGATTTATGTGCCTTCATCAACAAGAAAGATATTAGATAGAATAGAAAGAATAATTTCCTTTCCTTTGTGATTGTAAACTCATCCCTATTTAAAGGGGTCATTGTTAATGAGAAGTTCATCCCCATACTTTTGATTCTCTCAATTGTTTGTTCTTAATAGTTCTTTTACACGTTATCAGCACGTAAGCTCGAAATTGTTCTTGTTCGACGGTTCTACTCGTTACCGCATCAAACAAGAATGTATCGAGGAGAACTTGAATGCTTAGTTGATTGTGGATCCACTCACACAATACTAAGAAATAGAATACTATTTACTGAGATAAATGATTATAAATCATCAGTTACTACTATGATTGGATCATCTAACTCAATTCTTGGTCGAGGAACTGCCACATTTTTGTTGCCTAATGGCACTAAGATGACAATCAAAGAAGCACTCTACGCTCCTAAAACTAATCGCACCTTGTTAAGTTTCAAAGATATACGCTCTAACGGCTATCATATTGAAACACAGTGTGAGAATGGAAATGAATATATGTACATCACCTCTAATGAATATGGAAGGAAACATATATTAGAGAAATTGATAGGTCAAAGTAATGGGTTGTATCTAACTACAATTCGGGTTATTGAATCATATTATGTCATCAATAATGGAATTTTGAATAGTGACATATACAAGCTTTGGCATGATCGTCTGGGACACCCTGGTCGTGATATGATGATACGTGTGTTGAAAAATACACATGGACACCCATTCTTTCGAATGAAAGGAAAGATGAAGCAATTAACCGAATCTACCAAATTGCAACAGTTGACTTCTAACGCACAAGAAGCAACAACATCATCACAATATGCCTCCTTAAATACCCCGAACTTTTGCAAAGCCTGCTCATTAGCTAAAACAGGATCGAGACCATCCTATGCTAAAGACACAAAGCAAAACATTCCATTTCTACAACGTATACAAGGTGATATTTGTGGACCTATTCATCCAGAATGCGGGCCATTCAAGTATTTTTATGGTTCTGGTTGATGCTTCGACATGATAGACACATGTCGCACTATTGTCCACACGAAATGCTGCATTCTCAAAACTCCTGGCACAAATTATACGCTTGAGGGCTCACCACCCTGATTATCCTATCAAGTCTATACGACTTGATAATGCTGGGGAATTTACATCACAAGCATTTGATGATTATTGCATGTCTATTGGGATCGATGTAGAGCATCCCGTACCCCATGTGCATATACAAAATGGTCTCGCAGAAGCTACCATCAAAAGGATACAAATGATAGCTAGGGCATTGGTTATGCGCACCAATTTACCCACTTCTGCTTTGGGTTATGCAATATTACATGCAGCTCTACTTATTCGCTTTAGACCCACTGCTAGCCAACCATTTTCTGCGTACCAGTTGGTAACTGGATATGAGCCTGACATTTCACACTTACGCATATTTGGTTGTGCAGTATATGTGCCGATTGCGCCTCCACAGCGCACTAAAATGGGCCCTCAAAGACGACTAAGTATATATGTTGGATATGAATCTCCAACAATTATTCGCTACTTAGAACCCTTGACGGGTGATCTATTTACCGCAAGATTTGCGGATTGTCACTTTCATGAGACATTCTTCCCGTCGTTAGGGGGAGATAGGAAAAAGGAATTTCCAAGGGAACGACAGGAATTGTCATGGAATGTCCCTACTTTGTCTCATTTTGATCCCCGCACTTCACAATGTGAAAGTGAAGTGAAACGAATACTAAATCTTCAAAACGTAGCAGACTCGATACCTGATGCGTTTACTGATATTGCAAAAGTGACAAGATCACATATACCAGCTGCAAATGTACCCGCAAGGTTAGAAGTCCCCAAACAGGGGCACAACACCGTTGGAAAGAGTGTTGCAACCACACATAGTGGAAGTGTGGTTGAGGCCGTGGCTCCCAAAAGGAAAAGGGGGAGGCCACTTGGTTCGGTAGATACTCGTCCACGAAAGAAAAAGGAGAGTACGGCACAATCTGATCCATTTATCATCAATACTGAAAATCCTTCTCATGAGATTGTCTCTGATTATAGTTATGTCCATGAATCATTACTGGAGGACGCTCCGAAGTCAATATTGATTCCAGAGAACAAAGAAATCTCAATGAATTATGAGAATGCACATGAGTTGATGGAAAGATCATCCACACTCATTGATGATATATTTGCATACACCGTTGCTCATGAGATCATAGAGCACGATGATATCGAACCACGCTCAGTTGAAGAATGTCAACAAAGAGCAGACTGGCCTAAATGGAAAGAAGCAATCCAGGCAGAACTAGATTCTTTGGCAAAGAGACAGGTATTTGGTCCGGTAGTGCTAACCCCACCAAGTGTAAATCCTGTAGGACATAAATGGGTCTTTGTCAGAAAGCGTAATGAGAATAACAAAGTCATAAGATATAAGGCTCGCCTCGTGGCGCAAGGTTTCTCACAACGCCCTGGAATTGACTATGAGGAGACATACTTCCCAGTGATGGACGTAATAACGTTCCGCTATTTAATTAGCCTAGTAGTTTCCGAAGGACTGGAAATGCAGCTTATGGATGTGGTTACTGCATATCTCTATGGGGATCTGGATTCAGAGATATACATGAAAGTACCTAATGGTCTTACATTACCTGATTCAAGTAAACCACGAAATGCATATGCAATTAAATTAAAGCGTTCACTTTACAGATTAAAACAATCCGGACGGATGTGGTATACCCGTCTGAGTGAATACTTGATTAGAAAGGGATATAAGAACGATGAACTGTGCCCTTGCGTTTTTATAAAGAAAACAAGTTCTGGATTTTCAATTATAGCTGTGTATGTCGATGATATGAATATAATAGGTACTCTTGATGAAATTAGAGATACTGCAAGCTATTTGAAATCTGAATTTGAGATGAAGGATCTTGGGAAAACTTGGTATTGTCTAGGGATAGAACTAGAACACCGAGCTTGTGGAATCCTAATCCACCAGTCCGCTTATATCCAGAAAATACTCAGGCGATTTAATATGGATAAAGCGCACCCGGCTAGCACTCCCATGATCGGTCGAAGTTTGGATATAAAGAAAGATCCATTTCGTCCAAAGGATGATGACGAAGAAGTGTTGGGAGCTGAAATTCCCTATCTAAGTGCAATAAGCGCATTATTGTACTTAGCACAATGTACTCGACCAGATATTGCATTCTCAGTGAACTTGTTAGCTAGATTTAGCTCCGCGCCAACGCAACGTCATTGGAATGGTATAAAGAATATATTTCGATACCTAAAAGGAACCATTGACATGAGCTTATTCTATCCCTACAGAGAGAAAAATGGGGTTACAATACCTATTAGCAATGAAAACATTACCCCATACAATGAAACCCCAAACAACGTATTGGTAGGTTTTGCTGATGCTGGGTATCTCTCTGACCCGCATAAATGTCGTTCCCAAATAGGATATGTTTTTACAATTAGGAACACGGCGATTTCTTGGAAATCTACTAAGCAAACCCTTGTAGCTACCTCATCGAATCATTCTGAGATTATCGCTCTACATGAGGCAGTTCGAGAGTGTATATGGTTAAGGTCTGTCATTACACATAGGAGAGGGGCTAGTGGTTTAAGTTCAACCACTCATAATCCTACATGCATATATGAAGATAATGCAACTTGTATTGAACAAATGAAAGTAGGATATATCAAGGGTGATAATACAAAACATCTTTCGCCAAAGTTTTTCTATAATCAGCAACAACAAACTCTCCTTAAGATTCAAGTGAACCAAGTAAGGTCTGAGGAGAATGTGGCTGATTTGTTTACCAAATCATTGCCAAAAGTCACATTTGAGAAACATGTTGAAAGCATTTGAATGAGGAGACTTTCAAAACTCCCTTGATTAATGTACTTATCAGGGGGAGTAGTAGACAAAAGGGGGAGTCTACTATACATTTGATCTTGGTATGTTGTGCTCTTTCCTTAAAGTAGTGAAGGTTTTAGTGAGGCAACAATTTATATACCTTCTGTTTTCTAAACTCCTATGATTAATGTAAGAATCTAAAGGAGCATTAGACTAAAGTAATTGTCTATAATGGGTGCGTTGTACTCTTTCCTTCGTCCTAATTTTATTTTTTCCCACTGGGTTTTTGTTTTGACGGGAGGTTTTAACGAGGCAACGATAGTGCACCATCATTTTCTTTTGAATCGGCACAAGGGGGAGTGTTGAAGGATTTATGTGCCTTCATCAACAAGAAAGATATTAGATAGAATAGAAAGAATAATTTCCATGTAATAGAGTTACCATAATGAACATTTCCTTTGTGATTGTAAATTCATCCCTATTTAAAGGGGTCATTGTTAATGAGAAGTTCATCCCCATACTTTTGATTCTCTCAATTGTTTGTTCATAATAGTTCTTTTACATAAAACTAATATTTATTAATAATAACTATTTATTAATAATAAATAATTAATATATATAATTTTAATTAATAATAGTGAATTTTAATAAGGGATATAATTGAAAAAACTAATAAAACGCTCCTCATAAACTACTTAAAGTAGCTTATTAAAAAGCTAGCTTATAAGCTAATTTTGATCCTATCAAACATGTACATAAAAAATAAGCTAGCTTATTTTTAACAAACAATGCCTAAGTAACCTAACCAACTTGATAAAAGTTTTAGAGGTTTCCTTAAAATTATTTGTATTTATATTTAATATATATAAGTTACCTAAAAACAACTTGATAAAAGATTTTCTTATTTTTTATGTTTTCAATGTTGTGTTTACTTTGTTTAAACATAACCTGACCAACACGATAAAATAAGATAAAATAAAGAGTTTAGTTCCCCAAAATGTATCCAAGTTATCACTTTTTGATATTGTGTGTATTGTACTTGAAAAATTACCATTTTATATACTAAAATTTCAAAACCTACCGTTTTATGTATTTGAAAACTTGTTGAAGAGTTAACCGATCATTCCGGCCATCAGGTCATCTTCTCCGGCGATACTTTTTTCGGCGAGAACGCATATTTTCTCTGTATGCAATCGCCAGTCATGGAAATTGACGATGGAAACTACATTAAATTACCACCAACAGTCACCGGTAAGACATCTGGCACCCATCATCTTCTTCGACGACCTCCATCAACTACACTAGCCACATTTTCTCCGCCGACCTCCATCAACCCTTTCGCAAATGGATATAGCCAGAGTACACCATTCCCAAACACCCTCTGAGACTAACAGATCACTCCGGCGATGTACAAATCATTCTCAAACACCCTCTGAATCAACTATGAGAGTCTCCGGCGATGTACAGATCACGCCCAAACACCCTCTAAGATGCACAGATCACTCCGACGATGTACAAAGATGGAAGTCGAAAGGGTTGATGAAGGTCGTCGGAGAAGATGGTGGTCGTCGAAAAGTCATCGGAGAAGATGGTGGTGTCAGAGAAATCTTTGGAGAAGATGGTGGTGCTGGAAATATCGTCGGAGTGGAGGTGACCAGTTGGTAACCTTTGATAGTAGGTCATAATACATAAAACGACATGTTTTGAAACTTTAATATGTTAAATAGTAATTTTTCATGTTCAATACATAAAATAACAAAAGGTGATAACTTGAATATATTTTAGAAAGGGAAATGATATTTCCACTACAATAATTAATTGGGTTAATTTCATGTATGCCCTTATTAAACTTGAAAATATCATATTTACCCAACTTAAACTACAAATATCATAGATGCCCTTCCTAACCTATCAAAATATCACATTTACCCAAACATCATTTTTTAATCATTTTAAATCAAATTTAATAATTTATAATTATAAAATTTAATGAATTGACATATTTACCCCTTCTCCAAAGCTACATGAGTTAAATTTTTTATTCCACCAATGTATGTTCAGTTATGTCGTTCACTTCTCCATGGCTTGAGTTTCTTCTCCAAAGTGACTGGGTTTCTCTTCTCGATTACAAAGCTACACAAGATAATATTAGATTTTTTCTCATCAATCTTCAAAATGGATTCTTCCTTATCTATATTCAAAATCTATTATCTCATTATTGATTCTTTTTTATTCATCCTGGGTTTCTTTCTTGATGTTTATGGTCGATCAAACCAACTCTTGCTTTCAATCATGAAAATCAACTCTTGGTTATCAATAATCAAAATCAAATCTATTGCCCTAATTAAAACCCTAGATTTTTGTTTTGGGAGCATCGTATCCATTATATCTATAGCCAATCAAAAGCATTTCACACCCTTATAGAACAATTGTTGTATTGCATCGATTCCGCTGATTGGGAAAATCAAAAATCGAATGAAATTGAGAAAAAAAACCTTTAAATAATAGCCCAAAAGGAAATAAAAAAGCTATTTGATTAATTATATATATATATATATGTGTGTAGGGGTGGGTTCAAATGTGAACCACTTTTTGGTTATGAACATGAGGACAACCGAGAGCGCGACACATGGCGGATGACTAAGCGCCACGTCAAGTCCACGGCGGATGACTAGGCGCAATTCATGGGAGGGCATTGAATTAAAGAGGGGGACCACACTCAAAGTCGCCACGTGTCGCGCTCTCGGTTGTCCTCACGTTCACAACCAAAAAGTGGTTCACATTTGAACTTTCCTTTGTGTGGGTATATATATATATCTGCAATCATGCCTGCGATACCAAATGAGTGTTAGCCTAGCGGTAAGGCTTGGGCACTACATAGTGGTGAACCCGACTTCGAGCCCTGGGGGACGCATTCTGGAGGTACGGGGGCTTCGACCCCGGGCTGCATGCTTTAGCAGTCGGGCTTCAGCCCAAAATTGCCGAGGATTAGTCTGGGCCCAATGTGGTCTGGGATACCTCTTCCAAAAAATCATGCCTGCGATACATATCTGCAATTATGGTGTAGCAATATAAGCCAAAATGAGACTTCTATCTTAACCTCCAATTTTATTGCTTTGACTTCTACCAACTATTGTAATGCATTTGGTTCCTGAGTAGATGATATATCTCCTGATCTCCTCTCAAGGCCTAATGGGTTATCAATTATCAATGGTTACCAATCTTTCTTTCTTATGTAGGTTTAATTTGTTGTTGTAGAATGTCGATGATGCCTGATACATTTGATAATCCTTTTAATTTAAAATGATTAAAAGTTCTTGATAAAAATTGATTTTTGGGTAAATATGATATTTTATAAGTTATGAATGACATATATGATATTTTGGGTTAGACTTAAAAGGGGGTATAATAGTCATTTAACTATTTTTTATTATTAAATTTGATTTAAAATGATTAAAAAATGATGTTTGGGTAAATATGATATTTTGATAGGTTAGAAAGGGCATCTATGATATTTGTAGTTTAAATTGGGTAAATATGATATTTTCAAGTTTAACAAGGGCATACATGAAATTAACCCTAATTAATTCATCCAAGACAATTTTGATAAATTTACCTTTTTACCCTTTTGTTTACACCGTGCATCCTTCTTTCATACAATTCAAATTTGAAATATCTATTATATATATTAAGGGTGCGTTTGGTGCACTGGACAGGGTGGGACAGGACAGGACAGGACAGCCCTGTCCTGCGTTTGGCGCGCCCCAGCCTTGGACTAGGTAGAACACACTAGCACAAGACATGGGACAAGTGTGTCCACCCTCCTACCCATGGAACTAAGTAGAACAAGGAACTTATTGACCAAAATACCCTAAAATAAGAAACCTAATCTAATATCCCTTCTTTTTTCTTCAACCGCTTTCTCCCAAACTCCATCTCCTCTTCGATTTCACGACCTTAGATCTACCTCCCTCTCCGGCGACGTCCGGCGACGTCCGACGACCTGCGGCTGCTACCTCCGGTGACCTCCACCTCCCTCTCCGGCGACCTGCGGCTGCTACCTCCGGCGACGTTCGGCGACATCCGCCTCCCTCTCCGGCGACGTCCGGCGACCTGCGGTTGCTACCTCCGGCGACGTCCGACGTCCGGCGACCTCCGCCTCCCTCTCCGGCGATGTCCGGCGACCTGCGGCTGCTACCTCCGGCGACGTCCCGCGACCTCCGCCTCCCTCTCCGGCGATGTCCGGCGACCTCCGCCTCCCTCTCCGGCGATGTCCGGCGACCTGCGGCTGCTACTTCCGGCGACGTCCGACATCCGGCACCAACTTATAGACGTCATCAATAAAACAGTATTATAAGGTTTTAAATTCTTTGTTATTATGCATTTAAATTGATTGTTTATTAATAAAACAGTAAACAGCTCATCAGGGGTAAACTGGTCATTTTAACATGTTCTGGCTTGTCCTGTCCTATGTTATTCTATCTTACCAAAAGCTGGATACCTGTCCTGTCCTGTTCTGTCCTGTCCTGTCCTATCCTGTCCTGTCCTGTCCTGTCTGCGTACCAAACGCACCCTAAAGGAACAACCACTAAGAATGATGTGGCATATTCTCATGCTTAGAATCACCTCTATCTTTTTTCTTATTTTTTTGAATTTTTTTAATGATGAATATGTTAAAGACCATTCTACCCCTAAATGACAATTATGTATTTCATTATAAAAGGACTTCTTTGGTAATTTCACTTCCAAATTCATTAGCTTTAACTTTCAAAGTATGTAACTCCAACTACATTCATTTTAGACTCTTCATTTTTCCATCTATTAATTCAAGGAAGTTGTAAAGTAAATGATGTTACCCATCCTCTTGATTTCTTTCTCTATATATTCCTTGAAAGGCATGCCCTATCTTTATATTATTTTATATGATGTTCTAGATCCTTAAAAAGAATCTCTAATTCATCATTTGGTCCTATTCAAGGAATTTGGTATGAATCTTTCTATCTTGGCTCGATGTTCACATGCTATTCATCCTTTAACAACTCTTATTCGTTGAAAAAAATATTGTTATATTGATGTTGTTACTTTTCAATTCGTCCTATGGTACTATTTCTAAGTGTTACTATCTGTCAATTCAAGTTTGCATTTTTTTAAACTTTCAACTACATATGAAAAATGTAATCTTCTCAAATTCTTTCGCTCTTCATCTCTCAATTTATTCTTCTCTATTCGGTTTTACCTCTAATTGTGGAAATATCTACTTTTTTTTTTTACTTTTGTTGTGATTTTTGGTAGGTTTATCTTGTGGCTACTCAAGAGTTCCATGCTTATTAAGGTAAATAAGTAATACGTTCTTTTTGTTTTGTTGATGTATTTAGTACTCAAATATTTGAGCATCATTACCTGTTAGACCATGACTTTTGGTTGTTAAGAAGTCAGGGGCGTATTTTGACAAGTTTGTAATAGTTAGGTTTGAACAATATCTTTTGTGCACCTTTTAAAAGAGTCATAGACTCTAGGGGTGTTTTATGTAACTTCGGCTCTATATATACGGGTCGCTAGTTAACGTTTTCAAATAATCAAGTAACTGACAACTTTCTCTATATGCTTTATCATATTATCGTATTGTTTATCTATCGTGCATATATCGCTTGATTACCGCTGTTTGAGCATTACTATCTCGTGTAATCGCTTGCAGTGGTCCATTCATCGTATCCTCATTGAATCACGGACTCACAATTGGTATCAGAGCAATCGTTTTGGTAGATTTGGACACTTTTTAGAGGCTGTTTTTGCTTGTTTAGCAAGTTCCCAAATCGGAACTATCAATTCCCGAATTGGACATTCGTGTCCCGATTCGGTACATTTGATTTCCCGAATCGGAACTCATCGATTCCCGAATTGGATGATTCGTATCCCGAATTGGATATTCGTATCCCGATTTGGTAAACTTATCTCCCGAATCAGAACTTGAGCCTCTCCCGAATTGGAACTCACTCAATTCCCGAATCGGAAATTTGAAATCCCGAATCGGGACTCTCATTTCCCGAATCGGAACTCTCACTTTTTCCCGCCTTGGCCTTTCTTTTTGAAATTTTCGAATTTCTAAAAAAGAAAGGGCTTTAAGCGCGGAAGCTCTGTCCAATAGAAAAACACCATATACTCAAAACAGATCCTATTTCTGAGGACGCGATGTCGAAAGAGATAATTAGTATCGGTTCTGAAACTCGACCTCCAGTATTAGTCGTTGGCGAATACCAGCAATGGAAACGCCGAATGATTAACTTCCTTGATCTACTAGATGACAAACTGATGGTCTCTATCACTGAGGGACCAATTAGACCTACGGTTACTGTAGCCGAAGTAGCCAGAACTGATGTCACTCCTCATCTACCTGCATATGAGGTTGAAAAACCATATGACACGTTCTCTCATGAACAACGTGCCCGGGCAGCCATTGACAAACGTGCTCTCACGTTACTCACCATGGCACTGCCTAATGACATGTTCGCGAGAGTTGACAGCTATAAAGATGCTAGAGCGATGTGGCTGGGCATTGAACAACAAATGCAAGGTGGGAGACAAAGCACTTGAAGGCCAAAAGGAGAACGCGATGAACGCGTATGAAAGCTTTTGTGCTCGTGAAGGAGAGACACTGACTGAGACCTATAATCGTTTAAACATCTGTGTAAACGATTTACGGAGACTTGGACTGGAAACGAACAAATACGAGGTGAATGTGAAATTCCTCAAACGATTGAACAAACTCTGGCAGTTAGTCACTATCAGCATTCAAGTGAGCCAGAATCTTGGCCAACTTGGACTTCATGATCTATACAGCATGATGCTGCCACATGAAGAAACCTTATTCGGTAAAACTGAAAAGAAAATCGATCCTCCTACACTGGCCTTGATGTCAAACAGAGGATCGTCCTCTCATGAAAACTACACCGTTGAAGAACCTGTAGTTCTTGATGATGGACTTACCGAAGAGGAGATGTTTCAGCTGGAGAACTCCTTCGCCTTGATGGCTAAATTTCGGGGAAATCCCCAACGCTTCAACAGATTCAGACAAGGACCTCAGTTTGTAGGAGGTCAGTCTAACCAAGGCGGGTACCAGTCCAGAGAAAGCTTTCAAAGGAACGATCAGGGGAGAACAAACAACTATCAAGAACGCGATAGTTCTGGGTATAACCAACAAGGATCTTATCAAGATCGAAGACAAAGTTACAACAACAACCAGCAACAGCAAAAAGATCAGGATTACAACTCCAACAACTACCACGGAAACAGAGGTTATCAGGGAGGTGGTTACAATCAAAGGTGGAACGACCAATCTGGTTCTAACAGTAACAACCAGAACCAGAAGTCAAATGATGAAGGTCGTCAGTACAACAACACCGGTGGAACTGAACCACCACAACAGAACAAGCTACCAGCTCTAGAAGCTCCACCTGCAGCAAACCAAAACAAAAATTCTGCTCGGGTTCCCACCTGCTACAACTGTGGTGACCCGGGTCACTATGCATCTGATTGCAAGAAAAAGCTCAAAGACTCTGCTTACTTTGAGAAGAAGGCTGCCATGATGAAGAAGAAAGAGCTTGGAAATGTGCTGTTGGCTGATGAGGAAGACTGGGTCATGGAACCAGAGGACTCAGATGATGAAGGCCCTTCCACCGTGCAAGGACACTGCCTCATGGCTGACTTTGAGGAACCCTGCATATCTGGTTCCCCAAATGACTCAACTGATGAAGAAGCTGAGGTAAATTCTTGTTCATTATTGTCTAAACCTGTTGAACTATCTAAGTCTGAAACTCTAAGACTCGAGAGCCAACTCCAAATGGAAAGAGCTCTCGTCGCGAGATTCAAAATAGAGAGTGTTGTGTATAAAAGTAGTTTAGAGGACCTCACCGAGAACTTTGATAGAATGGAGCTTGAGTCCGGGATTAGAGAATCTATCCTCGAAAACAAGCTCCTTGATCTTCAAAGATCTCACAACGAAATTGAAAGCAGTCGTGAAGAACTCAAGCTCAAATTTCACATTCTTTCTGAGGAAAGAACAAAACTGTTTGTAAAAATAGAAGAGCTTGAGGAAAACAATCTAAAGAGAGGACAATCTGAACATACCTTGAGTCTACTTACCAAGCAAACCACTCAACATCCCTTTTATCAAACCAAACCTGGGTTGGGACATTCAGAGAATCATATTCTTGAAAAAGCACCTGCACATCTATACAATTTTGACAATATGAGTGCTTCCAAACCTGAACCTAGGTTAGTCAAAGGACAAGACAATGACAACTATGTGATGCAGACTGTAAGTTTTACTGAGATTATAGATGGAAAAGCTGTGTCTTTCACCACCAGTCCTGCAAATAGTTCAACCAGTAGTCCCCCCTCCACTCCTGTTGCAAATGGTCCTATTTTTACCCCTGCTAGTAATCCAGAGAACACTTTCACTAGCTGGGAAGGCATCAAAGCTAGAACACCTAAGGTATCCATGCCACCTATTAACTATGACGATCTGAACTTTAGCTATGACTCTAGGGAAATAGATACATCCGAGGATGCTGATGTTATCCAACCTTTGGATGTTTCCGCAACTCAGCCTCCTGCCCTAGTATGTATAGAGAAAGAAATGTTCCATCTCAGGTCCAAAGCCGTAGAACTTGATACCTGTCGCCATAAGATAAAGAAATTTGAGTCGGTTCTCTCTGAAAAAGACAACCAGATTAAGTCATTGGAGCATAGTTATCATGAGGCAAATGCCGAAAGGATAAGTATGTCGAACCAATGTGAGAACGCAAAGTTTTCTTGCTCATGTTTTAAAAGCAAATTTGCGGATCTCCAAAAACAACTAGTTATCCAACTTGTTAATAACACAATGGAAAAAGACTTCTTTTATGAAAAAGAACTGTTGTTTGGTCAAACTTTCGCAAATCAAAACTGTCAAATCAATCGGTTGAAAAGACGTGTGTTCTTTTTTAGAGGAATCTGACTCATGGGATTCAAGTACCAAAAGTTCACCTCTCATACCAGACCTTAGGTCAACCCTGCCTAAACTTGTATTGGATCCAAATATTGTGTATGATGTGAAGGTATTTTTAGATGCTGATGATCCTCCTTCAGGTTATATTCCACGAAAACCTGTTTTGCCAAAGGCACCTGCTGTAAAGCAAATCAGTTCCACCAAACCACTTGCATCAGTGTCTGTGATAAACACTGAAGGTGAAACTTGTGACGGTACTGATAAAGGGAAGTCAGTTAAGCCTCACACACCTACAGTAACACAAACACAGCATTCAAATACTAAGGATGCTAGTAGCTTGGTGAAACCCATTAAGGGACTAGACTTTCATTCTAGTTCATTTGACGTGGGTGAGAACTCCAAACCCAAACAACCTTTGAAAATATTAAAATCCGTTTGTCAAAATGCCACTAATTTCAAAGGTGGTCAATCCATTCTTGTAAAACCGTCACCCAACTCACAACTGGCTTCTCATGCAGATGCGAGGACAGGTGATGGAACAGCGAATGTGAATCCACGGAGGAGGAGATATCGGAAGAAGAAGAACTCTTTTAATGCTTTCCCTAAATGGGGTGGTCAGGATCACACTGGTCTTGGCTACAACCCACCTAGTTGTAATTCAAACTTGAACTCAAAGTCTGTAAACACTAATCGTTCTGCGAATTCTGATAATCTTACAACTTTTAAAAACCATATATGTTCGTTGTTTGATAATTACATGCGTGTTGATATGCCTGGTAATGCAAATACTTATCGTAAGTCAGGTAGTCCTCACCGGGAAAGAAATAAGAAAATGACAAAGCAAAATGCTTTGCCTCCTGTGAAGTCTCCTAAGCCTAAGGAGAAATCTGAAAAGGACACTTCACCGGCAGATTTATCCGTTTCTAACGGTAGGACACCCATGTGGCAATGGGTTCCTAAACAAACTTGATTTTGCGCTTTTGCAGGGCAATCACATGTGGTACTTTGATTCAGGAGCTTTCAGACATGTGACTGGGCAGCGCAACATCCTCTTCGACTACGTCGTTAGAGCTGAAGGCTTCGTCAAACTTGTAGACAAGAGACGTCTACCAATTCTGGGATATGGAAGCATGACGAATGGAGAACACGTCATCAAAAATGTGCGGTACATTGAAGGATTGCCTTTCAACTTACTCAGTTCAAGCCAATTCTGTGATGGAGGATATATTGTGAAGACGTTCATTCTTGGGAGCAATATTGAAGACGAGGATGGAAACGTGATTCTTTGCGCTCGAAGAAACGGTCACTTATATACCACAATGTTCTATGTTGTTCCTCAACATTTGGAAGCTGTGGTATTGCTCGCTAAAGCAACGAAGGAAGAAAGCTGGCTGTGGCATCAACGTTTGTCTCATCAGAACTTCAGGGATATGAACAGGCTCGTATCGAAACACCTTGTCAAGGGTCTTCCGGAGACGTGACTATCTAAAGACACCCTCTGCTCTGCTTGCGAGAAAGGGAAAATGAAGAAGAGTTCGCATCCGCCAAAGATGGAGACAAACTGTCACCATCCCCTTGACATGCTGCATATGGATCTCTGTGGACCGATGAGAGTCGAAAGTCTTGCACGCAAGAAATATATGCTTGTACTTGTCGATGACTACTCTCGGTCGAATTCCTAAAAGCCAAATCTGATGCTGCAGATCTTATCATCGCTTTCATCAAACGGATCCAAGTCCTCCTGGGTCGTCAGGTGAAGAAGTTAAGAAGCGACAACGGTACAGAGTTTCGAAATGTGAAACTCCAGTCTTTCCTTGAAGAAGTGGGTATCTCTCACAACTTCTCTGATGTACGTACTCCCCAGCAAAACGGAGTCGTAGAAAGGAAGAACCGTACGTTAGTTGAAGCTGCAAGATCCATGATAGCGCATTCTGGCGTACCACCATCCCTGTAGGCTGAAGCAGTATCTACTGCCTGTTACACTCAGAACAGGACCCTAATCGTCAAGCGGACTGGTAAAACCGCGTACGAAATGGTCAACAAGCGTAAGCCGAATATTATATTCTTTAGGGTTTTCGGTTGTGTATGCTATCTACTGAACAATAGAGATGATCTGGGAAAGTTTGATGCTAAGTCGGATGAGTCTATCTTCATTGGATACTCACTTAACTCAGCGACTTACCATGTATACAACAAACGGACCCGATCTATCTTTGAGAGTCGGTACGTTGATTTCTCTGAGACCGAGATGTATTCGGATGCCAGCACTAGTACAGCTAGTCCCATCTTCCCTGAACTGAACACAGTTTCACCACCGAGCACAACTATTCCTACTGACTCGTTTGAATCTGATTTTGTTGACTTAGCATAATTTGATCTAACCACTCTCGTTGGTCACATAATTGTTCCTACTCCATCTTATCATACAATTCCTTCATCAACATCCATATTTGCAGACGCATTCGTGAATGAGAGCTCATCCTGTTCTATCGCTGTAGGAGAAACCTCTTCTGGACACGTAGAACCGATGTCTGTACTTAACCCCATTATAGAAACAGAATCCTCTTCTAACACTGTGAATTAGGAAACTGTTCTCTCCCCCTCTCAGCTCTCTTCAACACAACCTTCTCCTGAAATTGTAGTTGAAGCGGTCCGAGAACAGACAGTGTCCCCTGTTCTTGCACAAATTCTTGAAGTTGTTCCGCCACCTTCTCCATCTAGAACCTATGCTGAAGTGGTACGGGAACCCTGTCCGGAGACCGTGCTGAATACTGATCCGGATGCTAGTCTTCTCTCCTCTGCCATTTGTGATGAGAACGACGCAAGAAACAACATGGAATACGATCCTATTCCCCATTCTAGAAAGTGGACCAGAAGCCATTCCACTACCAACATCATCGGTAGTCCATCTGCTCTAGTGACAACTCGCTCTTCAAAGAAAGATGAAAACCTAATTCTTTTCAGCGGCTTCCTGAGTCAATTTGAACCAACCAAGACCCAAGATGCTCTTTCAGATCCTGATTCGGTAAGGGCTATGCAGGAAGAGCTTGCTGAATTCGACCGAAACAAAGTTTGGCGCATTGTGGAAAGACCAAGAAGAATAAGAATCATTGACTTGAGGTGGATTTCCGCAACAAGAAAGATGAAAATGATCTTATTATCCGTAATAAAGCTCGTTTGGTCGCCAAGGGATACCGTCAACAGGAAGGTATCGACTACGACGAGACATTCGCTCCTGTGGCTTGAATCGAGGCCATTAGGATTTTTCTCGCGTACGCAGCTCATAAGAACATGAGAGTCTTCCAGATGGACGTCAATTGCGCGTTCCTGAATGGAGAACTTCAAGAAGTAGTATATGTTGAGCAACCTGAGGGATTCGTTGATCCCAAGTATCCGGAACACGTCTATGTGCTTGACAAAGCACTCTACGGTTTGAAGCAAGCACCTCGCGCCTGGTATGAAACACATACCATTTATTTGCTTGAATCCGGATATAAAAAGGGTACTGTTGATCCTACCCTGTTTCTTCGAAGGTCAGGTAATCATTTGACAGTAGTGCAGATATACGTGGATGATATCATCTTTGCATCTACAAACCCTGAGTCTTGCATTGAGTTTGAGCAGATAATGAAGTCCAGATTTCAGATGAGTATGATGGGCGAAGTTACATTTTTCTTGGGACTTCAAGTCCGTCAAACCCCGCAAGGGATTTTTATAAATCAGTCCAAGTATACTCATGACATTTTAAAACGTTTTGATTTTAATGGACCTAAGTCTGCCTCAACACCGATGTCCACGTCATTTCAACTGGATGCGGATTTATCTGGTAATCCGGTTGACCAAAAGGTGTATCGTGCGATCGTTGGATCTCTGATTTATCTCACGGCTAGTAGACCCGACATTATGTTTGCCACATGTGTCTGTGCTCGTTTTCAGTGCGACCCTCGAGAATCACATCTCGGGGCTGTCAAGAGAATCCTTAAGTACCTGAAGGGCACACCTAATTTTGGCCTTTGGTACCCTAAGGATTCTGGTTTTGAACTAACAGCTTTTACAGATTCAGATCATGCAGGCTGTAAGTTAAACAGGAAGAGCACGTCAGGAGCTTGCCAGTTTCTCGGGGACAAGTTGGTGAGTTGGTCCTCGAGGAAGCAGAACTGTGTTTCTCTTTCAACAGCTGAGGCAGAATATGTCGCCGCAGCGTGTTGTTGTTCGCAGGTTCTTTGGATGAAAATTCAACTGGCGGACTATGGCTATACCATGCATCGGATTCCGATTTACTGTGACTCTAGCAGTGCCATTCAGATTGCGGCAAATCCAGTTCAACACTCTCGGATGAAACATATTTATATTCGATATCACTTTATCAAAGATCACGTCGAAAAAGGTAACGTTGAACTGTTCTTTTTTGAAAGTGAACGTCAGATAGCTGACTTGTTCACTAAAGCTTTTGACGAGAAGCGCCATTACTATTTACTTAGTAAATTAGGCATGCTAGATCCCCCGGCAGATTTCTAGGGGGAGCCAGTCTTTTAATTGTATGCATGTGTGTAGGGGGAGCTCTGTGTCGCATATATCTAGGGGAGCTTTTGTATAAATGTTGTGTATCTCTAACTCTTTCGGATCCAATCTGCAATGGATACCATTCCTAATTTTTCTTGCAGGTTGTAGAACCGAAGTACGGCTTCTGAATACTTCAGTTCAGGACCCGTTGTTCAAATATAAGACTTCTGGCCATTGGTGTCAGAACTGTTGCAGAATCCGATCTCGGGAATTTCTAGGTTAGTCGTTTCAATAACATCAAGGGGTTGAACTTGTAAAATCTATGAACTTGCTAGTTAGGGGGTTGGAAGTGACAGGTTCCAATTGTGACTAGTTCAGCGACTTGTCCTGCCAGTTTCCAAAACTTCAAGTGCAGGGACCGTTTTTGCAAATTTTTCAAACCACAAGTTCAGGGGAAGTTTTGAAAGACTTTCAAACTTTAAGTTCAGGGTTCATTCCGTAATTTCTTGATAGTCGAGATTTAAGAGAGCAGTTATTAGATAAAATTTTTAAAATACCTGATAAGTTATCAAAGATATAAAAGCGGGAGTTGAACGACCCGAACGATCCATCGCTTCCCGGCTTCCCCGAGCGTTCGTTATCGCTCCAATCGACGATCCGACTACTTCCTTACGATCCCGGTAAGAATTCGAACTCGTTTATGCGTTCAGATTCGTCTAACAAACGTCGATTATTGATCGGATTGAAGCCTAAAGGTTTCGGATAAACCTGAAACCCAAAAGTCTTTGGATTAGGGTTTCGGGACGTTAGATCGATCCAAACTTATTCCTAAACTAGTTTAAATCGTTAATGTACTTCATATCACTAGTTTTAGGATCGTTAGACGCGTTTTTAGGTCGATTTATGGGTCGAAATATGAACAGCCACGACTGGTGTTCGTTGAGTCCCGATTCGGGACTCTTCGTATATTCATGATGCAGGACATTGTGTTCCTGATCTCCCGATTCGGGAGATTGGAGTGTCCCGATTCGGGACATTTGCCTTAATCAGATTTTTTATGTGTTTAAATTTTGCTTAATTCCCGATTCGGGACTTGTTTGAAATTGTTATATGTCCCAATTCGGGACTTCAATATATTACTTGTGTTTTTTGACAAACCCCCGATTCGGGATTTTGTGACTCCCGATTCGGGACTTAGCTTTTATCAAGAATCGTTCTTAACAAATCACCAAACGAGATTTGTCCATAGACCGATTCGCGACTTGAGCTGGTCCTGGATCCGTGGTCTCGAATCCAGTTCCGGGTCGTTATTATCTTGACATGAGTTTCGCAGCTTACCAGTTTTAAAATCTCGTTCGACTCAGTTTTAAAGATTCCCTATTCGGGAATCTTCGAAAAACTGACTCGCGCCTAGCTGAAACTCTGTCGAATTTTCGTCAGAACACTTGCTTAAGTTTAGAAGGGTCTAACTGTTTACTTAATTCCTGTTTCTGTCAGCAATGGCAAACCAGAGAGAACGCCCTTCTTCTCCGATCGACCCTAAGGCGGACCGAGCTCTTATTGCTCTATCGGACATCGTTCCCATACTCCAGAACAACGAGTATGTGAACCTTTCTACCGTCCGGGTGCAGCACACCATCGTGAGAGAGATCTTACGAGCTCACCCTCTTTCATATGCCATGACGGCCACTGCCGATGTGCCTGCTATCTACCTCCAGCAGTTCTGGAAAACCACTGTTCTCGACCACCGGTTCGGCGTCTTCTCGATCATTGGTCGAGTTGATCAAACCGAACTGGTTATCTCTATGGAGGATATCCGACGCATCCTTCACCTGCCAGCTGCTACTGATGGCGACCACCAGGAGTTTGATCCTCTGGTTTCGGGACCCATTCTTTTCAGCGAAATCCTCGCTCTTAGGGGTAACCGAGGAGGTCAACGGCATTTCCCAGGTAACTACGAGCATGCTGCCACCGATCTGGGCTCAGTTGTTCAACATGATGAACCGGTGCCTTTCATCGAAGACGAAGGGAATTGACAAAGCGACAACGTCCTTCTGGCATATCTTCCACTCTGTCGCGCATGGTCGGCGCATAGACATCGCTGCTCAGTTATGGCTCGATATCACGAAGGATCTGACGACCAGAGAACGTATGATGCGGTAATTATCGTATATAAAAAGCGTAACAAGTTTTAACCTCTAATGCCTAGCCACCATCTTATCACATATACAGGCAAGCGCACCTGATCGTGAGTAATATAGTGTAGGAAAGTCCAGGTATCGTATCTACCACTGGGAACGGTCAAGTTATCGTAGACTAAAGTCTAAATCGGTTTAATTAATCTAAAGGGGGGGTTTCGTATGAAAAAGGTTTGAATACTTAAAAGAAACAATTAACTAAGTAAAACTAAGAAAACAATTAAAATACTGTTTTAAGATTATAATAAGGAAAAACAGCAGTACTTATCATGACAAAGTGAATCCCCAATATGGATGATATGAATAGGTCAAAGGTTTGGTTGTTTTGACTATTGTAGGAATTTAAGTCTGGGACACCCTAACATGTGCAATTTATGGGTATGAACTAGGATATGATCCTCCTAGTTCCAATCCTAAATCGTTTGGTCCACAATCTAGAATCGGTAAATCATTCCTAATCAATATCGCAATGGCTCTTTTACTATCTGGTCACTATTGGTCAAAGTAACCCCTTAACACAACCTTTTGGTCCAAGTCAGGCTAAGGTAGGTTGATTATCCTTTCGGAGTCTATCTGCTTTGGTCTAACAAATACACCCAACCAAGTGAATTCAAATCGCCACAACAATGATAATTAGAAAAGAACCATAAAAGACATTCAATTAATCAAAACAAACCATTAAACATTAATCACAAAGTATCATCCATAAAGGTTCATCGATCATGACAAGCACCACTAATAAACTACTCACTCATAATGAAAACATAAACATAAACAAAAGTAGACATCGACATGATACCGAAAATACAACGATAGATGATCGGAGATCGACTTCCGCAGCGTATTGGCACCTTTCGTACTCTCACTCTCGTTCCTCTGTACTTCCCTCGTGTATCGGACATGTTTAGAACTGAAGGAGGAGGCTGATATTTAAAGGAAAACGTCCAGGGGCCATCTGGCGATCGCCAAGCTGCTAGTTTGGCGACGCCAGACACTTAGGTCAAACCCTGGTCTTCTCTTCAGTCGAACTTGGTGGCGCCAGATTGAGCATTTCGCGATCGCCAAGTAGCTTCTGTTTGACTCTGTGCATTTTTCACGTTTTCTCGCCTTTTTTCGTACTTTTCCGTTCCACGGCCTCCAAATCCTTCACAAACAATAATAAGCTCTTTTAGTGCATGAAATGATCATAAACGGGTGAGAAATGGGGTAAAGTCATACGATTACGCGCAACCAAAACATGTATAATTTTGGTGTTATCAAAATCCCCACACTTAAGCTTTGATTGTCCTCAATCAAAAGACTGGAAGATAAGAAAGATAACTCCAAAATTATCTCCACCCAAGATCATCAAAGAGAACAAAGTATACTCACACAATCGAACACACAAACAAGACTCATTAAGCAATCGGATACCAAGGCCAACCTTTTACCCTCACATAATATGAATAACAATATAAAGTGTATCTCTCGGGGGTAAAAGTGTATATGCAAGTGATCACACAATACTCGACTAATTCCCGCATGCATAAGCTTGTCACCAAATCTAATCTCCACCACTGAGAAGTTGTCAACCGTCAAGAGGACTTTAGGGTTGTAATGTTAGGCTAAGGGTTAAGGGTAGGATAAATGATATATAAGTGACTAAGGGTTTTGCAACAAAAACTTGAAAACTCAATCAGTAATGATCCAAACAGTAAAGCAATCTGACTTTCAAGCAATGAGACTTTTGGGATAAGTAGTCTCTCTTTTCTTTTAGAATTGCCTAAGCCTATGGCTTATTTGGGGCACAAATTCTTTTTTTTTTTTTTACTTTTTTCAGCTCTCTTTCTTTTCTTTTTGTATTTTCGACTCTTTTGATATTTCTTTTCTTTTTTGAGTCTCAAATATTTTCTTTTTTCTCTTTTTTTTTCAGAGCAGCAACTATGTTGCTTTTGGGCTCTATTCAATTCTCAATCCCATAAAAACTGTCAGATGAAAAACTGGATCAAAACATCTCAAGATTCAAATTTGAGTCACGGCCAAAAGATAGATAAACAATTAGGCTCAAGGATAAAGTGTATAGTGGGTAACAAATGAAAAGGCTAAGGCTCAAAATGGTTTCAAGGGATAAAGTGTTGAAAGATGAACACTTTTCAATTAAAGGCTAGGCAAATCAGATAACCTTATGATGAGGTCATCTGACGAAGGCTAAAAGGGTTAGAAACGAAGGCCTCTATCAGTGCAATGGTGATAAATACTTCTCTTATGTGGTCTCGACAAGCATTCAAATGACAAGTTCTACCTTGGGTCAAAGTCGGTATTCCTCACGAAATAAACAGATATAACAATTAAGGCTCAATCTCTCAACGGAATTGGGTGAGGCACTCATGGTAATCAGTATTCCAAGGCATCCTTTTACTCAACTAATCCTATTCAGTGTTCTCCTATGCAAGCAACTCAGTCTCAAAAACAATCTCAGATTTCAAAAAAATTGGGGTCAAATCTCAAAGCTTTCAAAAGTTTGAAAAACGACAATCCACAAGCAAAAAGTGAACCCATTTAAACAGATAAGTCTACATAACTCCCCTCCCCACACTTAAAATTTGCAGTGTCCTCAATGCAACAATTAACACAATTATGGAGTAATTGGGAAAAAGAGAAACTTCCCGGGTTATGTGACGAAATCTGTTCTGATCTGAGAGTGGTGCATAAAATTCGTGCTCGATCATAAATCGCCGTATCTACCAACAAAAAGAAAAAGAAAAGTAAAAACGAACAAATGAAAATAAACCAAATCAAACTACTTAAAATCCTAAACAATCCAAAGCAAAATAAAATTGTTCAAACAAACCAAACCACAACCACGCAGTTCAAAAAAAAAGTAAAATTGTTTACGACAACCATATCGAATAACGGAGATAAAAGAGAGAGATCAATAAGGGCCACGAGGTTGGTTTTGCCAATCCTCGTAAGTCGGGTAACCGGGCGGAGCATCCTCAGAGTATGGCCAAAATGGAGATGGAGCATAAGCGGTATTCGGTTGAATACCGAAGTGGGAGGCCATCTGGTTCATCACTCCACTTTGCCAGTTGGCTTGGTGAAGAGCCTCCACAGTGTTGTACTCCATATGCTGTTGATGCCGGCCATAAGAAAGTGACATCTCCGAGAGTCGGTTACTCAAGTCTTGGTAACCTGCATATGCCGTCCAATCCGCCGGTTGTTGACCCACACTCGCCCCACTCGTTCCACTTGTTCCACCAATCTCGTGCGTGCTCCTCGGTGCTTGACTCGGTTGACTTCTCGGCTGACTCCTATACGCTTGAGGATTATGGATCCAGGAATTGTAGTTCCTTCCGGTCATATGAACAACTCTTGCTACACCCATGCCACGGAGTTGGTCCATGTCAATCAACCCCATCTCCCCGAGGTTCGTCATCGAAGCGATCGCGGCGTCGGTTAGGATACCGAAATGCTTGGCCAAGAGCGTCACGTACTGGCCACCAACTATGCGACTACCCTCTCGATAACCACTCGCCTTAGCGAGTTGAGAGGCGATGAGATACGGTGCATTCGGATATTTATCATCCGTAGAGAGTTGCTCAAGAAGCCATAAATCCTGCACGGTAACTTTCTCCTCACTCGAAGAACGAGCGTTCACCGCTTGAATGAGCATGCGGTGTAGAAGTCTATCCGAGGAAGCGAGAAAACCTTTCACCTTGAGGTTGCCATGATAATCACCATCACCTAAGATCGCCCAAGCCAAACGCGGATCAAAATCATCGGGTCTCTTTGAAGTCGCCCACATGTACTCCTCGAATCCGGGAGCATCAACATTCGATTGGGTATATATCCCCAAGGCAAGAGCAAAATCGAACAAAGAAAGAGATCTCCAAACGCCACAAGTCGGAACGTCATGCACGTTTGGTGAAACTCGTCAAGGGCCTTGATTACTTCGAAATGAAACGTGGCCACAAACTCCACGATAAGCTCTCGGTAAAGGGTCTCGGCAATATCGAAAACTCTCTCCCATGCATGGCATATGTAGTACTCATTGCCATCCTCATCGCATGCGTGCTTCTCAAGAATCGCCTTTATGTTGTTCTCGATGCTCATCGATCGAAGAAGATCCCAATCGACTCTCTTTGGCATAAGAATTTGGCAGGGGAGAAGTCGTTAACAATGTCCCGATACTCCTCCTTCTTTCGATCGTTCAAAGTCGGGTCGTTTGCAAAGGAGGTGAAAACATGACTTCCATCCGGTGCATGGAAGTTGGCTACGGCGGTCGTAGACGAATGGGTTCTTTGTCTCTACAAAACCAAAATACCATTGTCTTAGAAAAAATCTCAATCCATAAACGCAAGACACGGTTTATTTACTTTCAAAATTCCAACGAGACAAATACAAAAACGACTAACAAGTTCAAGTATCATAATCACAAACGCATTGATGGATAAAGGGGATGTGGAACATCCCCACACTTGAGCTTTTAGTTCAATCCACAATTACAAACCAATCTAGCTAGCAAGAAAGAATGGGGGATTTTGATGTTCTCAAAATCCCCACACTTATCATTTAACCTCAATCACTAGATTCAACAATCAACTAGCATGCTAAAAACAAGATTTCAATCATAAAATAGGGCATGCATAAACATCAATCAAACAATGGTGGTTCAAGAACTATGTCTAAATCAATATAAGCATTCACACACCATTGATGGTCCAAACAAGATCTCCTCTTACCAATTCAAGCTATTCTTACGAAATTGAAGTTAGGAAACGTACCTTACCCATGGAAATTGATGAAATTGAAGCTCAAGAAAGTCGAATCTCGCAAGAACGTGAGAGAGTTTGGCGGCGCCTAAGAGGAATTAGGTTTGTGTGTTTGTGAAAAGTGGGAAAAAGAAGGTTTAAAAACCGTCTGTCCCGACTTCGCGTCGCGAAAACCTGGGTTTCGCGTCGCCAAACAGGTTAATTTCAGAAAACCCTAATTTTTAAAAGGCTCGCGTCGCCAAACGGCTCTCTTCGCGTCGCGAGGTTCGAAAATTTTTTACCTGTTCCGTGGCCTAACTACTTCGCGTCGCCAGATTTGGAATCTGGCGATCGCGAAATGCTTACTGTTTCCAACATCTGAAAAGTTGTATCGCATTCCGATTTCGCTCGAATCTGGTTTCTATCTCCTCCGTATGGTTACCTAAGCAATATCAAATGAAAACATTAATAAAGACACACACGAAAATTACTAAAAACGAAAGAAAATCAAAAAGCTCGGGTTGCCTCCCGAGAAGCGCTTCATTTTTGGACGGGTCTAGAGCTCGACCCCACTTTCGGCTCATTTCTTGGCACGTCGGAATGACGAGCCCCTCTTCTTCCTGTGATCTTTCTTGGAGGATCCCGGTTCCTTGGTTGATTGCTCCTTTTTGTGCATCGGGTTTGGATAGTCCTCCGTTTTCTTCCCAAGCTCATGCGGGAGTAGCGGGCAGTTCGTGCTCTTGTTGTAGGCCAGAGAAGGATCGTCATAAGATTCATCGAGGTGTCTAACCGGCTCTCCGTTAGGATCAAAGTAAATCCGATTGTCTCCATAGCCTAAGCTCGTCACTTGGTTTCGCATATCGGTATTTACTTAAGCAGTGTGCAAGAAAGATCTCCCGAGGATTATCGGGATTTTCGTGTTTTGTGGAAGGTTAGCTATGACGAAGTCCGTATAGTACACAAATTTGCCAATACAAATCGGGACTCCTTCCGCTATTCCTAACGGTGTTTTCATGTAACCGTTCACTCCCCGGTATTGATAGTTCGTTGGCACGATCTTCTTGACTCCCATTTTCCTGCAATAACCAACAGGCATCATATTAAGAGCGGCACCTGAATCTACCAAAGCAAGACCACTAAATTTATGACAAAAAATAGGTAAGTTGTAACTCCCTGGATCATGCTTGATTGGTGCGATGTAGATAAGATCATCATCCGGTGTTTTCTCCTTCTCTTTCTCCTTGCCTTTATCTTCTTTCTTCGGGATCACGAACTCCGCGTATCCGCCTTGCTTTCCATCTTCCTTATCATCATCATCACTTGAAGCTTCGGGTACCTTGAGTCGTAGGTGTTCGAAAGACACGGTGAACCCCTCCGAATCGTAATCCGTGGCATAATCGGGCTCACTTTCACTCTCGGTTTCCACGTACTTCTTTGTGTAGATGTCCGTCCACTTCTTTTTTGACGGCTCTCCGGTTATCATGAGCATTGGCTTCACATTCTCCACCTTCGGGTTGACTTGTGTTTGCGTTGGCAATTCTCCTTGCGTCCTTTCATTCAGCATTTGCGAAACACGTCCAACCTGCAATTCCAAATTTTGGATGGTACTCTGGTGATTACGTAGGTATGAACCCACTTCATCATTTAGCTTCTTTTGCGCATCCATGAATTGGATAATCCGATCTTCGATAGAAACACGTGGCTCTCTATCTGGTCTTTGGTTCTGTTGAGTTGGTGCAAAGAAACCGGGAGGTCTAGGGATGAAATTACGGTTGTTGTTCCACCTCCCTTGGTAATCGCCCCGATTGATATAGTTCACCTCCTCGGGTGTCATCATCGGTTTGTTCGGGCAATCCTTGGTCAAATGTGGTCCATTGCACTCCTCGCATCCAACCTGCAAAGCATGAACAGATTTAATAAGTTCCTCGATTTTACGTTCAAACTTTACCTGTTGGTTTTTCATAGCGGCTAATTCATCGGATGGATCGAAGTCGGTAGAGATCTTTCCGGCCATCCTCGGGATTTGCAATCGCTTGTCCGTCCTCCAATCTATGTTATGTATGAGCATGTCTTCGAGGAGCTTGTAACCTTCGGTGGGCGTTTTGTACATGAAGACACCACCTGCAGATGAATCCAAAGTAGCTCGTGAGGAATAAGCAAGTCCACTATAGAAAGTTTGAACCTGTTCACTCTTATTCAACTCGTGACTCGGGCACGAGTTTAGGAGGTCCTTGAAACGTTCCCATGCTTCGGATATGCTTTCCCCGTCTTGTTGTTGGAAGGATCGGATCTCGGCTCTCAATTTGTCGATCTTGGATGGTGGAAAGAATCGGGAAAGGAACTTTGAACGAAGTCCTTCCCATGTAGTGATTGAACTCGGTTCTAAGGATCGCAACCAAGCCCTAGCTTCTCCGATAAGCGTTAGAGGGAAGACCCGAAGACGAATTGCATCATCCCGGTCCGCCTCTGTTTTGAACAGATCACAAATGTCCACGAAGTTTTCCATGTGAACGATAGGATTGCTATCGTTTTTCCCGTCGAAGGTAAGGTCCTTGATCATGTGTAGGAGCTTCCCCGGGATTTCTTTGTTCAGGTTCGGCTTCGTGATTGGATTAGTGGGTACTGTTGGAGCGGCTCTCCTGGCAGTCCACATCGGTGCCTCTTCTCCCATCTCAAAAATCAAAGCTCTCGGGCGAACTTTGTTTGCTTTTGACTTCTTTTTGTTTCTTTTTCTGAATTCTCTCTCCGGCTCCTCAAATGGCTCTAACAAGTCTGCCGTGACTGAGATCACAACAAACGGTTACGGGCAACTTGCGGGAAACAAAGAGATCAAATAAAATAAAAATAACGAACTAAACTAAAAAGCAGAAAACTTGCAAGGGACAGAATCCCTCACAAGGATCGATTAACAAAACTAATAAAAACTAAAGTCTAATAACTACCGTTCCCCGGCAACGGCGCCAAAAACTTGATGCGGTAATTATCGTATATAAAAAGCGTAACAAGTTTTAACCTCTAATGCCTAGCCACCGTCTTACCACATATACAGGCAAGCGCACCTGATCGTGAGTAATATAGTGTAGGAAAGTCCAGGTATCGTATCTACCACTGGGAACGGTCAAGTTATCGTAGACTAAAGTCTAAATCGGTTTAATTAATCTAAAGGGGGGGGGTTTCGTATGAAAAAGGTTTGAATACTTAAAAGAAACAATTAACTAAGTAAAACTAAGAAAACAATTAAAATATTGTTTTAAGATTATAATAAGGAAAAACAGCAGTACTTATCATGACAAAGTGAATCCCCAATATGGATGATATGAATAGGTCAAAGGTTTGGTTGTTTTGACTATTGTAGGAATTTAAGTCTGGGACACCCTAACATGTGCAATTTATGGGTATGAACTAGGATATGATCCTCCTAGTTCCAATCCTAAATCGTTTGGTCCACAATCTAGAATCGGTAAATCCTTCCTAATCAATATCGCAATGGCTCTTTTACTATCTGGTCACTATTGGTCAAAGTAACCCCTTAACACAACCTTTTGGTCCAAGTCAGGCTAAGGTAGGTTGATTATCCTTTCGGAGTCTATCTGCTTTGGTCTAACAAATACACCCAACCAAGTGAATTCAAATCGCCACAACAATGATAATTAGAAAAGAACCATAAAAGACATTCAATTAATCAAAACAAACCATTAAACATTAATCACAAAGTATCATCCATAAAGGTTCATTGATCATGACAAGCACCACTAATAAACTACTCACTCATAATGAAAACATAAACATAAACAAAAGTAGACATCGACATGATACCGAAAATACAACGATAGATGATCGGAGATCGACTTCCGCAGCGTATCGGCACCTTTCGTACTCTCACTCTCGTTCCTCTGTACTTCCCTCGTGTATCGGACATGTTTAGAACTGAAGGAGGAGGCTGATATTTAAAGGAAAACGTCCAGGGGCCATTTGGCGATCGCCAAGCTGCTAGTTTGGCGACGCCAGACACTTAGGTCAAACCCTGGTCTTCTCTTCAGTCGAACTTGGCGGCGCCAGATTGAGCATTTCGCGATCGCCAAGTAGCTTTTGTTTGACTCTGTGCATTTTTCATGTTTTCTCGCCTTTTTTCGTACTTTTCCGTTCCACGGCCTCCAAATCCTTCACAAACAATAATAAGCTCTTTTAGTGCATGAAATGATCATAAACGGGTGAGAAATTGGGTAAAGTCATACGATTAGGCGCAACCAAAGCATGTATAATTTTGGTGTTATCAACGTACCATACATCACTCGATCCCATGGTTGCGATTCCTGGGTCTTATCATTCGTGACCATATGGATCGCAATCGGGACATTCGACGCCGTTCCAGTCATCCTGTCATCCAGCCAAAGAAGATCAGCTGGTTAGCAAAGCGTGACTACACTGAGGGCCAGTACGAGATGCCCATTCCTCCTCACGTCCTCAACACGGCAGACCAGCGAGCACCGAGCGTCGTTAGGTATAGGCGAAACCTAGGTCTAGGAGCCGCGCCTATGGACCGTCCAGAACCGGAAGGTCCTGCCCAAGGTGCGCATCCCGTCCCTTCTAGTCCTCGGGCCTTACGTCCGAGGCGCCGAGGTCCCACTGTGGGGGCCTCTGGCTCGGGTAGTGTGATGAGTGTGGACGTCAGGAAAAACATGGGTAGTATCGTACGAAGATCCGCCACCGCTCACGCCGCATCACCGTCTGCCGACCTTCCGAGAACTCGAGAAGAGAGATTGAGCCGTCTTAGGCAACATATACTAAATGATCCTCAGATGCCTACACCGAGGGTCAAGGAGTACATTCCTCACTGACGATCCACTCCTCGTATACCGACGATCGAGGAGGTCCCGGAACCCTCCACTCCTACTGACGCTTCAGGATCTACACCTTCTGGCACTGCGAGAGAAGTCACGGCAGCATCGCCAGAAGAACCTGCCCGTACTTCATCGCCTCCTCATCAGGCCACCACGTCGAGACTTCCGACGGATCCATCTGGTGATCCTGATAGCAGTTCGTCTGATACGACGATACCAGATTCTGATCCTCAGGAGGGCAAGGGCAAAGGAAAGGGCAAGGGAAAAGGCAAAGGAAAAGGGAAAGGGAAGGGAAAGGGAGACTTTGATGACGTCTCCACCTCATCCTTCAATGGAAGCGACTCTGTGCAGCTTGTTGACTACTCTGGAACAGAAGAGCGAACTGTGAACACCGAAGCTGTTGAACTGGAAGCAAGTGAGTCGTGGATGCATCTGGGCGGCGGTGAAGGCTTTGAGGGCGAAAGTCAGGGTCCTGTGAGTCAAGAGGCCGAAGTAGAAAAGGCCCGCCAGGATGAAGCGGTGTTAGAAGCCCAGAAAGAGGCCGAAGTAGAAGGGCCCACCCTAGGCAACTAGATACCGGAACCCAACCAGCCCTGAGTCTATCCTCCACAGAGGCATCCCATACTGATGCTACTCGGCCAATGCTGAGTAGTCAAGCCGTTGGCAGCCAACCAACGCAACTGCACACCCAATCCATCCACTCGACCACCTCACAACAGGCGGTCGTTTCATCAGATCACGGGGCTTTACCACCTATTCCACCTTTCACTCGTTTGAAGTCGATCGGTGTTGAATAAAGAGAAGCTCATCCCCAGCTCTCGCCTTCTTTCAAGATACTTCCACCCGAAGCCCCGCTGCACTTGACACTGTACCACTCGTCAGCGCGGGCCAGGGAAGCACCTTTGCGGGGCTTTCCCTATCAACCGGATTCCGAAATGAGTCAGTCTTGACACCATCGGGAGAGGAGCCCAGGGATATGGCCAGCATCCTAAAAGTTGTCCAAGACATGTTGGAAGCCCTCGAGAAGACGGACGTGGCCAAGAACCAGCGGATTGATGCCATTGAGAAGGCCTTAGCCGTCAAGGAACAGGAAGATAGAGCCCGCCGAGCTGAGATCGGGGAGCTACGGAAGGCGGACGAGGACAGACAAAAGGAGCTGGATGAAGCAAGACGCCTTATTAAGGGCAAATTCATTTAGGGCGAGCGACCATCTGTCGGCGTCTCGAGCCCCTCTCCTACTCCTGTCCTCCGTCTAGCACCACCGCCACTCGCTGAAGATGTCCCCGGCTATGTTACTAAAGCCGAGCACCAGATGGTCATCACTTCCCTCACTACTCAGATTGATGCACTACAGAGGGAGGTGCGTCAGTATCAACAGACGGTGGCCACCAGGGATCTTCAGCTAGAGATAGCACTGCGGAGGGTCCGTGAACTTGAGGAGACTTGCAGGTCTCAGGCTCAGTCCTCAAAACGGGGACATGATGACCCTGACGACCCTACCGCAGGTCCTCATGAGGGGGAGGTCCAACCATCGAAGAGACCGCGCCTCGACCTTCCCTCCGCCTCCGGAACAGCTGTAGATACGACACCGACCCACACCGCTCCACCGGCAGATCAGCCCGCAGATCCGGAAGATCGTCCTACGGAAGTTTGGGACTCTGATTCTGACGACGATGACATTCCGTCAGAAGCCGTGGACTGGGTGTATGAGGCTATCCCATAAGGTGTGGTCGTTCAGTTCCCACACGAGAAGGTAACTCCCGCTGTCAACTTGATCGATCCAAACACCGCTCCGACAGATCCTTCCGAGCTTCATATCTCTGAAGAGGCAAGGAAGATTCTAAACCAGCTTGCTCAGAGCCTTCGGTTTTGGAAATGAACCGACAACATCATATCCAGCGCGGAATACGATACCTTTCTCCCGACAGTTCAGATGCCCGAGGCTATCACTGCTCCCACAGCTCTTCAGCCCATCAGACTGGGTTGGAACCACACCGTTATCTTCAAACCCTTCCTGGAGGAATCCTTCTCTCGGATCTTCCAACAGGAAAGTCTTCACACGTGGTCCAAGAAGGTCTTTTTTGGGCTGTCTCACATCAAGAAACGTCGACGCCGAACTGCATACGTTTATTAGAGGAAGCTTAGCTGGAAAAAAGATGGGCAGTTCAAAAGAACGCTTCGGTTTACCAAGGTCACGGATGTCCGACCTTACCGATTCGGCCACCAGCTATTCCTTGAGTTCCACGTGCGCAAGTACAACCAAGGTACTCCCGATGGAAGCCTCCGAGACTTCATGTTCACTGAAGCTCAACTTGACAGCATTGACTTGGAAGATCTCCTCACTCTCATCAGACATCTTGAGGGCCCGATTCTGAAACCTGATTATTTCAGAGATGGCCTGGAAGTTCTCAAGAGGTATGTGCGACACACGATCAACCTCTCGCACCTTACCGACTATCAGATGGCCATATAGAGCCGACAACAGAGGGTCAATCTGCTCCGTCCCAACCTGGAAGCCAATCTACTTGACCAATACCTGCTCTACTTCCCGACGAAGGTCCCGGAGCATGGTGTTGTCTATGAGACTTTCAGGAAGAGGCAGCGAAGGTTCATGCGGTTCAGTGAGCTATCCAGCTTCTATGACGACACCCTCCTGTATGTCTTCAACGGGATGAAGCACCGGCTGTTGGAGAACAAGATGCCAAGGATCAGGGGAGATCAAGCAAAGAAAAGACTGATCGAGGCTATGGATCTGATTGAGAATAAGCTAAAGGAGAGGCTGATGGTGAGAAGAGTTGAGACAGCTATGGAACTGAGGCCAAGGACGATCCGAGAGTGGGACGAGTACTTGCAGCTCTCGGAGTGGGAATCTGCACTAAAATATCCGCCGCCTTTCTGACTTCTTCCCAAAGGGGGAGATTGTTAGACCATGACTTTTGGTTGTTAAGAAGTCAGGGGCGTATTTTGACAAGTTTGTAATAGTTAGGTTTGAACAATATCTTTTGTGCACCTTTTAAAAGAGTCATAGACTCTAGAGGTGTTTTATGTAACTTCGGCTCTATATATACGGGTCGCTAGTTAACGTTTTCGAATAATCAAGTAACTGACAATTTTCTCTATATGCTTTATCATATTATCGTATTGTTTATCTATCGTGCATATATCGCTTGATTACCGCTGTTTGAGCATTACTATCTCGTGTAATCGCTTGCAGTGGTCCATTCATCGTATCCTCATTGAATCACGGACTCACATTACCAAATATTGAAATGTGTAACCATCCATTTAACCGTCATGAAATTTCAAGATTATAGGTATATGCTGAAAAACCTTCTCTTCTAAAAGAAAACAAGGAAAATTTGCATTATAAATTTAGACTTCCATGTACGAATATTATTCTAGCATTGAAATTCAATTAAGCTTTTTGTTCTAAATTTGTAGTCCATTGTTGTTTAATATAAACTCATAGCATTGTTAAGGTTACATACAAGGAAACTACATATTATTTATAATTACGACTAAAGAAACAGATTACTCCTTAGTCTTCAAATAGGTCGTTTTACCTTACAAGGTCTTAAATCATATAATCTTTTTATTCCATTTACAACATTGTTATATCGTAATTATTTCATGTCTCTTATTTGATTATATGGTTATACCAAATAGAAGACATACATTCGTAATGCGAAAAATTAAACTTTATTTTACGATTTGTTTGGGAGGGTGGAGGATATATGACTATATGTATGTGAACTATATAATTAATTACGTTACAAAACAAAGTTTGTGGAAATGTCAATTTTGCGCATAATAATTAATATTTTGTATATAGACTTACTATTAACTTTTTTGTAAATATTTAACTTTGATATTAAAACATTATTACTTTTACATAAAATAAAAGTTTGTATTGAATCCCAATGTTTAGGGAAAACTATTCCTATAGATGAAATAATTATGTACCAATTATGACCTCTAAAATGGTTCCAATATAAAATAAAATATGTTAGATTCATTTCATCAGTTGTCAATACATGAATAACATGACTTCATAACTTGGTTACCTATTTTCTAACAAAACAAATTTCATCACCGCGCAACGCGCGGTGTCACACGCTAGTATATGTACAATTTTTACCCTTATATTTAGTTAATATGTTTACTTTATATCTTATAATATTATATTTCATTTTTCATTTTAATAATATTGACACCATATAATCATATATTAACTAAAATACGTCAAAAAACTACGTTTTAATTTTAACAAGTTACACCATTATAATTATTTTGTCGATACCTTTTTAATGAGCCCGATATTGAATATATTTTGATCTTTTTTATCTCATTATAAATCATGAAATTGTTTGATACGATGAAATTATCTTATATAATTCTTTTTTCGAAGAAATTATTTCACTCTGAATAATATGGAATGATGTGTTATTCAGAGTGAATATGCCACATGGTGTGATCTCAACGATCCTACGTTCACAATCAGATTTGAGTTTCCATTTAAATCTTTGTGTGTGTATATATAATTGGTGGTTAAAATTTGGGTTGCATTGGTTGTAATCTTTTTGCGGGTTGCATAATAAAGGCTCCATATATAATTAAATTTGAAAAATATTCAATAAAAGATTTCGACGAAAAGATTATAATTGTATAACTTGTTATAATTTGAATGTTTCATCAAAAATAAAAATAATACAAATTTAATAAGAAAAAAGTACATGAAAACATTTTATTTTTACATTTTTTTTGAACGGTTTCGCCTCAGCGGTAGAGGCACAAGATTCGAACCCGGTTGATCTTGCGAACAAGTGATCCGGGTTCCAAGTTCGAATCCACTCCACTACACCCCCTAATTAACTCGGTAGGGCTGCTAACACCTGCTCCAAGGGAATATTTTCTAGAGGAGACTAACCCCAAGGAAGAAACCCTCAAGGAAGGCTCGAACCCGAGACCTCCCCATCATAGGAAAAACTCCCTACCACCAGGCCAAATACCTGAAAAAAATACGTTTTAATGAGATAATAAAATCTAAAAATATTTAATATTGGGTTTATTTCGAAGGTATCGACGAAATAATTATAATTGTGTAACTTGTTGAAATTAAAACGTAGTTTTTTAACGTATTTTAGTTAATATACGATTATATGCGTTAATATTATTAAAATCTAATATGAAATATAACAAACTAAAAGGTATAAAGTAAACATATTAAATAAGTACAAGGATAAAAACTGTACAGTGTATATTTTAAATTTTAATTGTGTGAAAAAGTAGGCGTAAAAAAAAGCAAGGATAAAAATGTAAATCTAACAAAATTGTCGTGGAAAAATCAATTTTTGCTGTGGCAATATCAATTCCCTTTTAGATATTAGATTGAATTGAAAGTTTTCAAGCCAAAGATATTAGATTGAATTGTTTAAATATATTTAATAACATCGATCCAACCATTAAGCATTAGATAGCCTTCAATGGAATGATGCCACGTTATAATGGAATCCACAAGGACAAGGTGTTGGATAAGGCCACACGCACCGGGAGTGTGGGTGTCCAGCGGGTATACCCGCCGTGTTGGTTGGGTATTAGCGGGTTGGGTGCGTCGGGGAAGGAAGCCGGCGGCTTTAGACTTGGGCGGTTCCGGAGAGCCGTTGCCAAACAGCTCTCCAACGGTCAAAAATATATTCTTTTTTTACTTTTTTTTTCATGTTTTACTCCTATAAATACTCATTTATACCCAACTTATTTTTTTACACTAACTCTAAACCTTCAATTCTTCAACTCTTTAAACCTTCAATTCTTCAAACCTCCCACTGTTCAAACAATGAATCCAAACGATCGAAACCTCGGATCTTCATCACGGCGCGCGAAATGTAAACGTCGGGCGGAACCCGAGACCCCTTCGAAGCCCTCTTTCAAAGTCGACGTTACGCATACCGGGTTCCCTCCACAATATCCACCCGATTACGATGTCGAAATTTCGCCGAAAGGTTTTTGTATCACAATTACTCATCCTCAAGCTCCTCAACCCGGGAGCTTTTCACAACCCAATCAACCCGGGAGCTCTTCACAAGCTCCTCAAGTGTTTCCTTATCAATCGTTTCCTTATCAACCGTTTCCTAATCCACAATTTCCTCCAATCGATTTAGGTACTCCTTATCAACCACAATTTGTACCCGGTTACCAACCCAATTACCAACCCGTACAAGAGGAAGACACTTCCGATGAGGGAGAACTTTCACCAACGACCCAACAAGAGGAAGACATTAAGTTTTACACCACCTCGCACTACTATCTCCTGGGTAAAAAGCTCAAGGATACTATGAAACGAAAAGACGAGATCAAAGCCAAATATGACTTGTAATTTTTAGTTTATTTAATGTTTTAGTTTATTTTATTTAATTATGTAATATTTAATTTTAATTTTTAGTTAATTAATTATGTAATTTTAATTTTTAGTTAATTAATTATTAATCTTATTATTAATTAATTAATTACATGTTTTATTTAATTATATTATTTATTTATATAAAATAAATAAAATAAATTAAAAAGTCTGAGGGTTGGGAGGGTTGGGTGTATGTTGTAGAGGGTTATGGGAGGGTAAAGAGAGGGTTGGGAGAAAGCTGATGTGACATTAAAAAACTGAGTGGGTTCAGTGGGTTCAGTGGGTTGGGTGCAGGTAGCCTGAGAAAATGGAATCTTCGAGGTGTTAGATTGACCACTGTTTTATCATTACTATTAGTACACATGTCCCATCTCCAAAGTGTTTTCATCTCTAATGATTATATTATTTCATATCAAAAAGGAATATACCTTTTTATCATGTATGTATAAAATTTTATATTTTATAGGTTATAATAATATATTTATGTTTTTAAGGCCGTAGGTATCACTAAGGCCGGCAATTCCTGAGCCAAACCCGGTATGAAAAAGGTGACATGAACCCGACTCGAACCCGAAATAGATCAAAATCAGGTTGATCCGAAGTCAGACACAAAAAAAATTGGGTAGGGCTAGGGTTGATCCGCCAACCTGATTGTGACCCGGTTTTTTTAAAACTAAAATAAAAAATGAAATAACATTCTAACAGCTCACGTCATATGGTTTGACCTTTAACCTTAAACGGCTTAAATGATTAAGACCCAAGCCCTAAAAAAAACACTCGACACTCTTCTAGTTCTCTTTGAGACTCTGGCTATGTTTGGCAAACTAGCTGATAAACTAGCTTACGACTGATAGATAGTTGATTACTGATAAATTAGCTATTGAATAAGATGTGTTTGGTAAAAAGTAGCTGATAAGGTAGCTAATGACTGTAAAATGACAAAAAAAAATGCATACTTAAAAATTGGTAGTGTCAAACTTAGCCGGGTATATTTGGAATAAAAAAAATAATATGTCTCATAAGACACCAAGCGAGAGTAGCTTTTTAAAAAGCTAGCTTATGGTCTATTCAAACATGTACCTGAATTATAAGCTAGCTTATTTTTACTACACAATGTCTTTACAGTTCACGGTTGTACTTTGTATTAATTTTAGTAGTACACTATTAAATTTACTAGCTTATTTCGGTTGATTTGTTTGATAATCGTTAAAATTGAATTTCAGTTGTTTAATAGAATTATTTATTATTTTATTGGTACTTTAGTAGTTTAGTATACAAATCAAAATTGAACAGAAGTATTCAAAAAATTAATCGTACCGAAAGTTGAAAACGAACAAGGAATTTGAAAATTTTATAACGAAAACCGTGTTTGAAAACCATATTCGAAAACCGTACCTGAAAACCGCACCCAAAAACCGAAAAAATACTCACCAAGCACATTTGGCCGAAATGGGTTGACCCGAACCCGACTCAAAAAAATGACACGACACAAACTTGACACGAAAATAAATGGATAGAAATTGAGTCGACACGAAACTGACCCAAACCCGATAACACGAATCTGACCCAAATTGTCAGCCTTACATATCACATACTAAATCGGTTCAACCCAGTACTACCATATCAATGTTATATCAGCTTTCCATTATCTTCTTTCAAACCATCACCAACCTTTAAATATCTCGTACCACACACTAAATCAAGCTCCATCCAATTCATACAATTTATGAGTTTTTTATTAATTAAATGTATATATATAAGTTTTTTTACACGGTTTACACGTTTTTTGTGGTTTACAAATTAACTTCCCTATATATATATAGGTGAAAGTTCAATTGCAAACCACCTTTTCATTGTGCACGTGAGGACAAACGAGAGCGCGACACGTGGCAATTTGAAAAAATTTCGACTAGTTATTCAGACTGAATAACACTAACATGCACTCTGATGCAATTGGACGCGGGCGGGTCAGCCGCGGGTCATCCGCGGGTCAAGGCTTATTCAGTCTGAATAACGCTTTATTCAGTCTGAATAACGTTTTATTCAGACTGAATAAATCTTGATCCGCCGATTTCAATTGCCACGTGTCGCGCTCTGGGCTGTCCTTACGTTCACAACGAAAAAGTGGTTTGCAATTGAACCCGCCCCTATATATATATATATATATATATAAGAGGGAGGGAGGGAGGGAGAAGGAGCTTGGGCTCCTGAGCTCGAATGGATGCCCACATGAAGAACCCGAAATGGGTGTAGCAACATCCGGCTAAGTCTAAAATGTCCAACCCCATGCCTGCTTGATGGCTCAAAGTGTGTTACGCATGGCCTAAGATAATAACAGCGAACCAAATTATCGTTTTTATTAATCAAATTAGCCAAAAATACAAGAAATCAAAATATAAAATTCTCAACACACGTCTAAAAATATGTACGTATATTTATGTTGTAGAGTATTAAAAACTTTATATGTTTTTAAGTGTTTAAGTATATTAAACTTAGATTCAATTAAACTTAAAAGTTGATATAGTTCTGGTTATTATAAAAAAGTTATTACATTATAAAATAAAGTAAAAGTATATAAAAATTTAAAATAAAAAAACTATTCTGTAAGTACTAAAATTTTAACAAAAAACAATATTGGTGAATAGTGTTATACTAAATTTGTTATTTTATTCTATAACACTAAAATGGTGCAAAAATAATGTACTTGTTGAGAAGAAATTGGTCCAAAAAGTGAGTATAATTAATTAGTTATTTTACTTTATAACACTAAAATGGCAAAAATAATGTACTTGTTGAGAAGAAATTGGTGCAAAACGTGAGTATAATTAGTGCACAACTTAGCAGGTGCTTAAAAATTCAAACAATTCGATCTGAAGTAAACCGATGTCTAATTAAGTTGTAAATTTTCAAACCATATGCATGTGATTGAAATCAAGTTACAATCATTTGAATACAACCCAACCGGATAAACCCAATATTCTTTTATTAATTAGATTTAATATTATTATTAAGTATATATTAATATGTATATTAGACAATTTAGGGATGAGCAAAAACCGGACCGAAAACCGAGAAAAATCAAGAAACCGAAAGTGAAAAACCAAAACCGAAAAAAACCCCGAAAAACTGAACCAAAAAAACAAATGATTTGGTTTTGGTCTCAAAATAATCAAAAGTAACGGTTAACCGAAAAACCGAACCGAACCAAAACCGAACCGAACCAATATATATTCTATAAATTATATATATAGGGAAGGGTTCAAACGAGAACCCTTGCTATTTGCGAGAAAGCAAGAACCGTCGTTCATATATAAAATCATACAAAATCATATATGATTCATGTACAAAATCACATATGATTTAAGTAGAAAAATCACATATGATTTAAGTAGAAAAATCACATATATAATTCACTTACAAAATCATATATGATTCCTATACAAAATCACATGTACAAAAATCACATATATAATTCACGTACAAAATCATATGTGTAAAATCACCAGTGATTTGGTGGATCACTTTCCTTTGTAAAATCATTGATGATTTTGTACATGGACGAAAGTTCTCGCGTTCTCTCAAATAGCAAGGGTTCTCGTTTGAACCTCCACCTATACATATACCTATAGCCTCTCGCTAGTTCCTTCCTACTAAATTCCTTCTTTTGCGGTTCAAAAAAACATATACCTATACGTATATAGAGGGATTTTCTTTTGTGAACCAATAAAAAGTTTTGAACTTGTGTACCCAATCTTGGCCGTTCAATTATCAGGTCTCTGGTGTAGATTAAGTGGGCGGTTACTAGAATTCCATTAACTTAATCACATCCATTGATTTAATTGATCAAGGGATAAAATTTGGTTCATAAGTTGACATCTTTATTATGCTCACAAATGAAAATGCCTCTACATATATATTCAATCAATTATCCATCTCTATATAACTCCTTCATAGAGCATATATATGTAAATTGAGAAAGCGGTTCAATATGATAAGTCATATCAAATGCTTTATGAATAAAAGAATTATGAGTCTCTAACACACAACATGTCCAAGGATACGGAAATATTTGATGTACTAAAATATCAACCCAACCGACTCTTAGGCTATGCGTAGCGGGAGTGCGGCTTCCGTCGGGTTGGGAGGGCATAATCCCGCCGGGATGGCGGGTTCAAGCGGGTTGGGGTACGCGTTCAACAAGCCCGCCGGGCTCCAACCTTGGCGGGTTGGAGAAACCGATGAAGCCCGCGTGACTTGTGTGTGTGTGTTGTGTGTGTGTTGTGTAAGAAGGTTGAGAGGGTTGGGGTAGAGGTTGTAGAGGGTTCCGGAGGGCTTATGAAAAGGTTGAAAAAAAGCTGATGTGGAGCTGATGTGACAATACAGGTTAGGAGGGTTGGGGTACTCATAGCCTTATAGGTTAGGTTGAGATTTTTCAACCATCATACATTAAATTGAGTTATTTAAATGTCTGTAACTCAATCAACCCAATCACTAATGACTCCTACAACTTAATGCATTGATGGAAGATAGTGCTACCACCTAATTTTTTATTGTGTAAATTATAATAAGAATGATTTAACTTTATTTTTATTTTTACTTTGAGAAACTAATTCATAAAACATCCATTTTGAAGAATCAACTTTCGATTTTTTAAAAATTTTTTGAGACCAAGTGATCAAATTCATGTTATTGAAATAGGAATGAAAACAATGAGCATTCCAGACATAAAACAATTATTTTGGGATGGTAGTTGTAGTGCTTTACTAATAGGTTATGGATCAAATTTGATACCTACATCAGTATCAGTCGGATGTTTGGTTCGTAGGATTCCAATAAAATTTGAATGAATTGGAATGACTGATTCCATTTACCAAATTTTAATTAGGCGGTTGGTTTACCAATGAAATAGAATTGAATTCAACAACATTCCATCATTCACGGATTTGGTCATTCCATCACAATTAAGAAAGAATTCAATTCAATTCCATTCTATTCTCTCAAAAAGACAAATCTATCATTGTCTTCCCTACTTGATTTACCCAGACCTATATGAACCTTTGCTGACCTCCACCGACCATCGTCGACCACCATCGACCTGAACTGCCAACCACCATTCTGAACCACCATCAACCACCATCAGTTCATTTCCTCAACTACCCTTCCATAAAAGAAACCTATCTTAAGTTTATGTTTCACGCTTCCAGCTTCCAACTCTCATCTTCTTCAATGGCTGGTATGTTCCCCTCCTTATTGCATATGATTCCTCTTGTTTGGCCCATCACTGGTATGTTCCATTTCATACCCCTCTCTCCAACAACCCCTCGCCGGAATGATCTTTAGAATAAATCTCGATCTGCCAGAAGTTTTTTTATCCTCATCGGAATGAAGCTCGGTCTTCTCCTCACTCTCTAAATCTTTCCCTCAGTTTTTTTCCCTGAATTCAAGCCATTAGTTTATCGTAACAAGTTGCAAATATACCCTATAAATCAGAGATGGGTGTTGGATTTTTTGCTAGGTTTTTAGGTGTTAGACGATGTGAGAGAAATGTATAAGGAGAGATTCAATAGTTGGATTGTTTTCTTGTTTTCTCCATGCTTTCATAATACATCTCCTTCTTATCATCTTATGGATCCAAAAGATATATAGTTATTGGTTAATAATCATCAATCCTTTGGACAAGAAGTTCAAAAATATAAATAAAAATAACTAAAAGGGACTATCTCATTTATCTAGTGAACCATTCATCCTTAATGAGACAACTAATTTTTCTCTATATAGGGGTGGGTTCAAATACAAATCACTTTTTGGTTGTGAACGTGAGAACAACCCAGAGCGCGCCACGTGTCAATCTGAATTTTCTGCGACTAAGCTTATTCATACTGAATAACACTATTATTCAGACTGAATAAGCCTAATTCAGTATGAATATAGCTTAGTCGCAGAAAATTCAGGGTGACACGCGCGACTTGTCCCTGCGACTTAGCCTTATTCAATATGAATATAGCGTTATTCAGTATGAATAACACTAAGTCGCGGGCTTTATTCAGACTGAATAACACTAAGTCGCGTAAGTCAAAATGCCACGTGTCGCGCTCTGGGTTGTCCTCACGTTCACAACCAAAAAGTGGTTTGTATTTGAACTTTTCTATATATATATATATATATATAAGAGTGTTATCGGCTACAAACCATTCAGTTTGTACAAATTATGTAAACCAATCCAATCCATAATTTCAATTTATCAACAGTGGGGAAAGAGTAATGGCAAATGGGTAAATAAAATGAATACTGAATATTAAAAAAATAAAAATAGGCATATAAAGGTAATTTGGTAGAAAAATAAGAAGAAAAGGAATTCCAAATTCATCTACACCCAAAAATCATGCGGGATTCATATCCCTGATTTTACTCCGATTTCATAGAGATTCAAATTCATCGTTTCACTCTAATCTGAAATCAAGTCCGGTTACATGAATCATTTTTTAGAGGTAATTCTTTATAAAATTAGACTTTTGATTAAGATTATCACCATGATGAGAAAATCACTAAAAGTATGGATTTTCTAAAATACATTCCCTAAATAAGTCGCATAGATTTAGCTGATTTTCACATTGATCATATAGCCCCTATTTGAATTATTATTAATATTAATAAATAGATTTAAACAAAATAAATCTAGTGGTGTAGAAGCGGTTTGCATAGTTCGCATAAATTGACTGGTTTGTAATTGAAATGTCTCATATATATATAAGGGGATAGTTCTCCGAAATGTATTGAACTATCCCCAAAAATCTATTGTGTGTATCCAACTACAAAAAATGCTATTGTGTGTATCAAATTTATTTTTTTTGCTATTGTGTTACAAATGACTTGTAATTTTGGTAAACTGATACACACAATAGAAGAAAAAATAAAGTTTGATACATTAAAAAAAAATTGATACACACAATAGCAAAAAAAATAAACTTTGATACACACAATAGCATTTTTGGTAGTTGGATACATACAATAGATTTTTGGGGATAGTTCAATACATTTCGGAGAACTATCCCCTATATATAATTATATATATGAGTAAATTACGGATTTGGTCCCTGTGGTTTGGTGGTTTTTACAGATTTCGTCCATAGACTTCACTAATTATGGATTTGGTGCACGTGGTTTGCAATTTCTGTTGGATATGATCCTTTGGCCTAACGACTCTCTATCAGGTATGTTTAAGGTCGAGGGCATAAGAGTCTTTTTCCAGTTTACTTTATTTTAATATTTTCTTAAAATTTAATCTTTCCAAATAAGGACCAAAAGGTATATAATGGAACTTGAAGGTCTAAAGTTAAAAATCATTTAATAAATCTTATATTTAAAATTGTATTATATATATATATATGCAAACACATATATAAACACACTTATCGGTGTTACGCCGGTGTTTCATCCGATCATCCCCAACGAAAATGCCCCCAACGCCCCAACCGGCCACGACAACTGCCACCTCCACCATCTTCGGCACAAACAAATGTACATACACCGCAACAAACCATCATCCCCGGAAAAAAAGGAAAAGGGTTTTAGTCGATGGTTCTCGCCGAAAAAACATTCTTACCACCACCATAAATCCATTACCACCGTGAAACCACCACCACCACCATGACACCACCATTATCGTGAACCAACCAGCACTGCGATATCACCACTAATCTTTGCAACTTGTATGTGTGTACGTTGTATGTTCTATGGGGTATGTGTATGTGTCGGAGTTTGTCGGATTGTTTTCAAGTCTCATCGGAGTTTTTTTGACATGGGAAGGTAAGGGGAGGATGGTGGGTTTGGAAAGCCATGAGGAAGATAGGCAGAGGGATTTTTGTTGGAAATAGGTATCGTCGGAAAAACATGTTGTCATCGGAAACAGGCCGTTGTCGGAAAGAAGGATGAAGGCCAGCTGTAATACCCCAAATCCCAAAGTTACAAGCTGACCAATAACTTTGAGTTCAGCTTAAAACCATGGTGCAAGTTATTGGTAGCCTATGACTTGATGCTTATAAGGTGCTCACAAGTTGTTGGATTAATAATTCTTACAATGGTATTGATATTAAACTCAAAATAAACTCAATTAACAATTGGATGCAACTGAAGATAAAACAGAGTAAAACTGAGTTAGTGATTAGAATACCAAGAACACACACAGTAAACGTGTAAAGATCAAGAGAATAAAAATGCTCCAAAAGTTTTTCAGTTGATTCAATTGAAGTTAACAGTTACAGTACATGAAACTTAAAATTTACAAGGGTGAACTATCTATTTATATTAGTCTTCAATCGCCTTGGGGATACCTTTACATGTGGACCAATCGTAGCCCATGAAAGAAAGTCGGTGTAACCAACTGCACGTGTCAGATATGTGACTACATAAAGTCCCTTGAAACTGAAGAAAGGTGATCAACCGCAAAATGATGTTGTGAGCAGCCTGCTATCACTGAATTCCGTCTTCAGATCACGAGTCGTGTTGTTCCTGTCATCAGCTATTTCTTCGATGTCGCTGATAGAGCTTTAAGTATGGCTGATGTCTTCAAGTGATCTTCGCTTCTAATCAGTATCAGTAGTTTCCAGAACAGATTATGTTAACTACTGATGCTGATCCTGTTACTGAAAATAAAATTAAATGCTTGAATAACTAAGAACAACACTAAACACACTCAGTGATAATTCCTCAAGCTGTAATAGAAGCAAAGATCCTATTCACTAAGTTAAGTTACTGGATCATTATCATTTCATCAGGTCTTAGGAGAGCTGGATCAACAAGAAGCTACATTGTATTATAGAAAATTGAAATTACAAAGTGAAATACAAAGACATGCTATTCTATTTGGTTGCTGGAAAGCCATTCACTGGATTAAGAGTGTCGGACTTTAGCGTTTGGAAGAATTGCAAAATCATCATTCTGTAGTTGACTTGCGTCCTGATGCTCTGAGCCATTCCTTCCACTTCTTCTTTTAAGATATTTTCATCTTGTACCTCTTTTATCAGTATGTTGTAGATCTTACCTAACGTGGCATCTGAGTACTTATGTGCCTCTATAGGATTATAGAACTTCTGAGTCCCATACTCATCATGTAAGTGAAGCTACGATGAGGCAGATCAATTATCTTGTTGGGTGGAACATCTTGGATCCATGAAGGAAGAATTATGGGCGTTATAGTTCTAAAGGTATACTGACCTAACTAAAGAGCCATTTCGAAGTCCTTCTGGCTTGTACGTAGGATGTAAGCACGCATGACTTCTACAACCCTTCAGAGAGAGGCTGCGTAGGTCATCTTGCTTTCCAGAAGTTTGTTCAGCAAGCCATGAAGAAAGAAGAGATCGAAAGGACTAAGATTATGTAGGTCAGCATCAGTAAAAATGTACTCCACCTCATCCTCTCTGATGACAGAATATTCTATATAGCAATGAGGCTTCTTGTAGAGAGTACGAGAAGAGACTCTCTTTAGCCTCTTGATGGCTCAGTTGGAAAAATCACTCTTTGTCTGTAATTGGACAAAGTCTCCAAGGTTTTCGAATGTACCTATGGAAGACTCTGGAATCACAGAGGGTCTAGTAGAGGACCCTTCTCTAGCTTTAGGTTGTCGAGGTGGAGGATGACCGGATCTAGCCTTGGTAGTTGGCATAGACTCTTTCATTGCTTTAAGAAGATCTGCATCTTCAGGATCCGAAAGAGCACCAATGCCGATTTCTCTCTCCTATTTGATTTCTCTCTCCGTTTTCCTTTGTCCTTTTTCTTTGCCTTCTAGCCAGAAGATTTGTCTTTCTTTTTGAAGAGTTCACTGGTAGATTCCACGATTTTGAGTGGTCTCTCTGTGCCCTTTTTCTTCTTCCCAGAGTTACCTTGGGTGCCTCTGCAGCCTTTGATGCAGATTTCGGCTGAATACTCTGTTGAATCGGTGTTTGAGTGAGATCATCTTGCTTGTTCTCCCCCTCATGGTCATCAGGGTCATTACCTCCCTGATGGCCATGCGTAGGGCCAGCTTCTGCAGAGCATGTGAGTGGGGATAGTTGCAGTATGCTGTCCAAGAGGCCTTGGACTGTGTCCTCAAGCCTTTTGATCGGCTCCTCTACTGAAATTACTGCAACATTAACGTTCAGGTTGGAGTTAAAGCGAATCTCATTTACATACTTCTGGACCGTGTTTTACATAGCCCCTGTTGATATTTTCATTCTGCTTTCGAATGATATTCTCTAGAGCCTCCACCATTGCAGTGATCTCCCTTTTTGTAGCTAACTGATTAAGATTAGCCTGAGAAGATGAGGAGGCTAGTCCCATGAGTATAGTAGAGTTCACCATCTTCTTGATCTCGAATTGGATGACAGAGTAATCTGCATAGCCAGCAGAGAGAAGATCAGTGACTAGTTGGCGATTTGCAGAGAGGCGATATTCTTTGAACTTTTGTAAGGTCTCTGCAGGAGGAACGATTGAAGAAGGAGCTCTGGAAAGATCCTCCTTTGTAATAGCAGTAGAACAAAGAGAATCAAGATCCGAGCGCAGAGAGGTTGAGGCATGAGTTAGTGCCTTCAGAGCCTCTGTGTTAGCATTGAGGGCTTCTGCAATATGGGTGTTGGGGTTAGGGGTGTTCAAAAAAATTCGAATCTGATCCGACATCCGAATACCCGAAAACTTTTGATCCGAAAATATCCGAAAATTCGGATATCCAGATTTTCGGATTTGGATTCGGATAGTGATTTTTGAAAATTTTCGGATATTCGGATATCCGAAATATCAGATTTTTCTTGTTAATATATTATTTTATATATTATTTTCTTAATAAAAGAAATATCATATATATTATAAAATTAAAAAACTAATAATAGAATATTAGAATTCACTCAGTTCAGAAAATATAATTCACTTAATTTTGAAAAACCCTAGTCCCTCGCTTCGCTTCCCCATCTTCCCGAATCCCGACTGCGGCTCTGTCTGACCCGCGACTTCTTCTATTTGACCGGCGACGAAGCCGGCGACTTCCTCTATCTCAGGCGACCAACGATTTTCTTCTTCAGATCTGTTTCCGACGACGACGACTTCCTCAGTATGTTTCTTCAACTGTGAATCATTTCCTTGTACTCTTGTAGTTGCCATGTAGTATACGCATAATAGTAGCTACTAATGCTATTCAAGAAGTTATATAATTATATATATTTATACACACACATATAATTATATATATTTATACACACACACACACACAGAGATTAGCTAGAAGTTACTTGTTGGATCTGTAGCAGCAGAGTGTTGTTGAATTTGGTGTTTGATGATATCTTTTATTCGATAATGAATTGATTTTATGGGGTTTAATTGGATGCAAATAGGAAGATGAAGGAATATAATGAATCCTTATAAGACAATGGAAGTAAGCTCTGATTGGATGCAAATAGGAATATAATGTCTCTGATTGAAAGCTTTCTATGTTTGGTTATGATTGTGTTTGTATTATGTTTCATCAAATATTTTGGACTTTCGAAATTTTCTGATTATCCAGTATCCGAATCCGGAATTTCGGATATCCGAAATTTCGGATTCGGATAGTAATTTTCAGTATCCGAAAAATCCGGATATCCGAAATTCCGGATATCCGAAAATGAACACCCCTAGCTGGGGTGGTCGAGCTTTTTAACTCTTCCAGTTTTCTGAACACCTTTGTAGCAAAGGAATTAATCTCCTCCTTCGTTACAAAAGTGCTTGGGGAACCTAAATCACCACCACATGGTGATTTAGTAGCTGCGTAGTGAACGACTCCCTCAACGGATGCTTGGATGTTACCAGTTCGGGGACTTCCAATGTTTCCTCGGTCTCCCTTGGATAGAGAGCCTCGCATTGTTCTGTCAACATCATGCACAGGTGGTTCAAAGCCATCCTTTGCAGAGAGGTTGAGTGGAGACTTGGGATGTTCAAGAGCCGAAGCCTCTATGTGCTTAAGTAGTGCCTCTGAAGCACTTTGTTGGAGTTCTAGAAGTGTGTGAGAAGCAACGAATGCCTCTATGCTAGGTCCTGACGAGCCCTGTGAGAAGGGGCTCTTATTTCTTCACCAGCACCCTTTTGAGAGGGTGAAGGCGGAACTGGGGGATCCCTGGCATCTTTTTGGCTAGAGGACGAAGGAATGTCCTCTACCGAGCTAGGTGGGGTTTGGAACGGAGTGTGAATTCCTTCTTCAATGAAGGGTCCCTCTTGAACAGGGCCCTCAGTAATGTGGGTTGCACGGGGAGAGGGTTTGGTTATGTGCCTACGACATCTTTTACGCCATCTGTCTTTCTCTCTAGACCTAATTCCTCTGCGGCTTCATCAACTTCTTCCTCTTCTATTACCACTTCCTTGCTGAGAAGATCATCTTGGAGATCAAGATTGTGTTTGAGGCATAGACCAAGAGTGGGAGACAACAGGTTCAAACAGACTCAAGCTCATAGATTGAGCCTGAAATCTAGGTAATACCCTCTGAGAAAGGTTCCACTCAGGGTAGGAGGATTGAGAATGGTTAAACACCTGGTCTGTGGTGCCTTTCTCTAGAAGGTCTTCTGGTGTTTGATCATGCTTCTGTGGTGGAGTTTCCAGAAGTTCTGCAGATTTGTCTTCTGTGATTTTGGCCTTGCGCAGACGTTTGAGCTTTTGCTTTGGTGGAAAGGGTGCAACTTCCTCTTGAATGGGAGAAAGCTCATGTTGGGGGAGATGGAGACTTTTGAGTATTCTCCTCTGTCCTTCTAGACTTCTTACTCTTCTTAAGTTTCTTTAGCTGAGGAGGTTGATCTTCTGTTAGTGGATCCTCTATAGATTTTCTTTTTGTCTTCCTTTTCTTTTTAGGTTTGGGTACCTCGCTGCTATCTACTCTCAGAGGTGTATTTTCCTCACCTTCTAACACTCTCTCACCAGCCACTTTTGGCTGCTCCTGTTCACCCTCATTCTTAGGGAAATTCACTATCTCACGTAATACCCATATACGTGAAGGGATTACAGGGACCGGTTCTGGCCTCCTGTTTCCACATCGGTACACTCGCCTAGACTCTCTGTCTAGGTTCCGCAACATGGCCTTTGAAAGAGACCTTGGGTTGACATACCCAAGAACGTGAGCGATTGGTTTGAATTCGCGTAGAGGATAATACTTGGCTAGAGGTTCCGCGGGTGCCAAGTCTCTGGCGACTTGTTCTGAGAAGCAGAGGCCAAAGAATCGTTGAAGAATTAGATTCATTAGATCTTTCTTCCTGGCAGTCTTGGAGTTTTGTGTGGCATACTTCTTGCGAATTTGCCCAGCTATATCCTCAAATATAAGTTGAGCAAAGTCCAGAGGAAAATTGAAGAAGATGCCATACATAATTGATAGCATGGCTTGAGAAGACCGATCGTGGCTTCCCACTTTCCCTGTGAGGCAGCAGTTAATGATGGAGAAAAGTGTATTCCACAGAGGGGGAAGACCCATTCTTCTGAAGTCTCCTCTTTCGTTCAGGGGATGCTTGTCATCCTCTGTGTATGACATGAAGGAAAAAAACTCCATCAGTTCAGCATCAGTAGGGGATGGAGAATATTTCTCTAGGTGTAGATCCTCCAAGGTAGGTAGTTGGAGTGCCTTTCTGAGAGTTACCACATTCATGTGCAATGTGGCAAAAGGCTTCTGGTTTAGATGATGAGCATATCCAATGATGCTCAGGCCTGCTTCTTCATGATTGCAGACATACAAACTCAACATAAATTGAGTTAAATAAGTTTCAGCTGTAGGTTTTGTAGCTTATAGGGCAAAGTAGATATGGTGGTTTCGAAGAACTTGGATTAGTTGGTCTGTGTAATCAGGAAAGTCGTTGGGTTTAGGGTTGAGATAGTAGTTGTTGGGCTTTTTCACAAGAACAGTGCGTTCAAAACCACTGTTAAGGAATTTTGCAGCCATGGTAGAAACCTGGGTTTGATCAACTTCTTGATCATTTGAGGGAGCATTTCGGGAGTGAGTAGAACCAGATGAAAATGAGTGTGCCATTTGGATTGAGAAACAAAGAAAAATTGTGAGAGTTACAGGTTCGTCGGAGTTCTTAAGAGTTTGGAAGGTTGGAATGAAGAAGAATGGTGGATATTTATAGGAGGGATAAACGTTTGAAATGGGAGGGAATGGTGGTTAATAGGACGTGATGAGTGCCTATTTACTTGCCGTTAAGGCTGCGACTAATCATATTCTGCCACGTGGTTATGGGAAACGCACGATTGATGACGTGCGCCCCAACATTCTGATACGCGCGTGGATTAGTTTTACCCTTATTCATAACCACTCGCACCGGTCCAGATTCAGAAAGTAGAATTCTACAGAGCCTCTACGGACCGTGCAGGGCCTTCTTCAATTGCACCTTTTGTTTACCTAAACATTTGAAAATCCAATTGATACGTGAATGTTGAAATTAAAAGCTCAAATTTGTAGAACCTCTGTAAGAAGCAATAAATTCTGCAAAACTCAAGTTCTAAAGTCAGATCAAGTTCTACTCTCTATTCATATGGGATGGGTTGTTACAAACTTCCCCACTTGAACTCCTAACGTCCTCGTCAGGCCTACCCAGAATCTCTTTCCTTGCCCTCGATGATGTGGGATTTTTCAAAGATGTTACCAACATTCCCCCTCGAGGAAACATCATACTAATGAGGTTTGCCCCACCATGTTGATGTTATAAGGATCGACCCCGGGTACCATTTGTAATATCCCAAACCCCAATGAGGTTTGTGTTGGGACAAAATTTGAAGATATCCTCCGATCTACTCCTATACTTCGAATATATTTTGGGATTATTTAGATAACTCAGGTACCTCATAAAGATAGGTGAATCAAAGACTAGTCGATATCAACTTGACTCATCTATGAGTGGATTAGAAATGAAGTTCTAGATTTATACTTGTAAGACCCGTAATTTTCTTCGTAATGATAAACCGTTAATGAAATTATGAGAACTAGAATCGTGCATCAAATATTGTATGTTATGGTCTAGTATGTTAGAGAATTCAATTACGAGTCCAACGGTCCTTTCGGAATCGAAATCGGAGCTATAACGAAGAAGTTATGGCCGAAACAAGTTTCATCCAAAAACACCCAGATGGCTAGCGATCGCTAGGCAAAGTTTCCATTGGTTCTGTTTGAGCTCGCTACCACATCTTGATCGCTAGGCATGTTTTCAGGAGGCTAGCGATCGCTAGCTCTCACACCTAGCGATCGATAGATGTGCTGCAGCAAAGAAAAACGGGTTAAAAACCCTTCTCTCTTCTTTCATTCATAACTTTCTCATTTCTCCTCCTTTTGAGCTAATTTTTCTTCCTACATTCTCCTCTCTCCAAGCTCTTCAAGACTCCATTAATGGATTGATACATAAGGTAGCAAGATTTGGAAGCTAGATCTCCTCCATCATCATCTTCTCCACCTTTCACCTTCAAATCTCCATTTGTTGAAGAGTTTTCTCCATTTCTAGGGTTTGCCCAAAATCCTACTAGGTGAGCTCATCTAAACCTTGTTGGGTTGTTTTAATCTATGTGTAGGAGTTATGAAACTAACCTAGGGTTTCGATTTACTTGATTCTAGGTTTGTTCACGTATTTGACCTAAATCGAAAGATTTGGGGGTTTTGGGTGTAAACCCTAATGTGAGTTGCTAAAATCGTTTTGTTAAAACTGAGAGCACATCATCTTGTTTGATTTTACATATCTTGCTTGATAATTGTGGATAAATATGGTTTTGGATGAAATGCCTAATTTCTAGGTTTAAGGTTTGCCATGAAGCGGATAAATGATGATTCTTGTATGAATGACTTGATTTGAATTATTAAATACATTGAGTAGATTATCGTATGCTATTAATGTATGAGTTAATCCATTTGACTATATGGTGAATGCATTGATGAGAAAACACATTGTTATTATGTATGCCACGGAATGATGCGAAGGAGTAGACTCCCGAACATGTTGGCTTATATGAAATGAATGAAGGGCTTGAGACCCTCGACTAATACTTATGCAAGGTTATGATGATCGTATAAGTCTTTCTAGACAGTACGTATATGTCTCCGATGGTGTCATGATAGATATGGCATCGAGGTTGATAGTAATTAAATAACATGGAGGAATCGACGCAATATTTCCACACCAAACAGTCTTGGGAGGTTCTGAAATAGGAATGCCCCTATGTCGCCGGCCCTCGGGTTGCTCCGGGGTGCGCGGGCCTCTGATGGTGTCATGGTTGATATGGTATCGAGGTGTTTGGAACTAACGAGTGATGGGATATTGGTTGGGGGAAATGGGTCGCGCCCATTGTTTCCAAAGATAAAAGATTAACCGGTTTAGCATGTTTCATTTTGTTGATTAACATACTCTTGTATATCTCACATGCCTTCACATGCTTTTATATGTATGATATGATATTGATACAACTCACTAGGCTCCTTTAGCCTAACACTTGTTTGGTGTCGATGTGTCTCTCAAGTGTTAGGGACGCTGTTCCCAAGTAGATACTTGGGGTTTAGAGGGAGCGCGGGGGTTGTGTGAAGAGACCGGTCCATTAGACCGCACAGGCGTTGACAGATTTGACAACCCTTTTTGTAGTCTTTTTCCTAGATAGGATTTAGACTAGATGGTTGTCGTATTCTTTATTTAAATTACAAACATTGTAATTACACACCACTTATACCCCTGTTTTTTGGGAAGAGCTCACGCCTTGGCGTATATATGTACTAACATCTTTCTTAATTGAAAGTTTTTGTTTACTCCAATTTTGGGGTGTTACAATACTGAGTTATCAGCTGAACTCTGCCGGCCAGACCTCTATGCCGATATAGAAGGGAATATTTTCATAAAGACTATCTTGAAGACTTTTCATGAAATCTTTTATTGGAAGATTCCTTGAAGATTGCTTAGAAGATTCCTTGAGCAGTCTTTGAAGACTTTCCTTGAAAACTTTGTGCCGATCTATCTTCCTTGAAGAATATTTGAAGATTCCTTAAAGATTCTTTCAAGATTCTTTGAGGAGTTTCATTGAAGACTTTCCTTGATGAAGACTCTGCCATCTATTTCCCTTTAAGATTGACTTTCTTAAAGTCAAACTTCCTAAAAGATTGACTTTCTTGAAGATTGAATTCCTTGAAAAATTGCCTTCCTCTACTGATTTCAAAAGAGGAAAAATCGGTAGACCTTGTGTCAACATTACTACCTTCTATTTTGATGATGTCATGATTGTCCTTTTGTGGGGAATATCTTTATCCCTTAGATAAAAATATGGGTTGTCCTTTGATACCTATATATTTTATGATAAAGACATTCCTTATTTTGTCAGGATCTCTTTAGTTACAAAATAGCTTTGTTAGAAGACTACCTTATTCACAAAGGATTGTTACTCTGAAAAAGGAGTCAACAAGGATCCCTTTGTATGCACTAATAAAAGTGCTTCCATCACTGATAAGATGACAATTGTCCCATGCCATCAATGCATAAGTTAAAATCATCAAAGTTCTCTCAACCACCAAAGTTCATACTTTTAAGTTATGTTCTTTATTTTCTCTAAGTGTTTATATTGTTTCAAGTAACTGTTAGTTATTTGTATTCCGCAACAATCTAGTTTTATGTGTTCTAAGTGTACTAAGTGTAATTCTTATTGAAGATTTTAGTAAAAGAATTTAAAAAGTATATCTTTGTGTTTATATTTTGAAGTATTGTATTCAACCCCCCTTCTATAATACCCTGTAGCTTAGCCTATCTCCATTTTGAGACCTAACAATTTGCCCTACCATGCTGATGTTACAATGATTGACTCTGATACCATTTGTAATACCCCAAATCTCAAGTTAGTGGCTGACCAATAATTTCGAGTCCAACTTAAAACCATAATGGGAGGTATTGGTAGCCTATGACTTGCGGCTTATAAGGTGCTCACAAGTTCTACTCTCTATCTATGTAATTTCCTTTTAATATATTTCCTTTTCCTTTTAATATATTGCAAGGAGTAACGCCTCCTTTCCAAAAAAAGTTCTACTCTCTATCTATGTGGGACGATTGTTACAACAGTTGTCAAAGTTGATTGTTTTTTATGTTTGGCCCTTCAACTTTTATTATTTACATTTCCACCCTTATTTTAAAAAGATTAAATTAAAAATGTTTAAAAAAATTAGAAAGTGAAAAAAGACTCATATGCCCTCGAGTTTAATGGGCCAGATAGACGAACGTCAATGTCAGAGACCAAATCCAATAGAATTTAAAAACCACGGGCACCAAATTCGTAATTAATGAAGTTTAGGGATGAAAACCATAAAAATCACCAAACCACGAGGACTAAAATCCTTAATTTACTATATATATGAAACGATAAAAGAAAAATAATATGCATTTAGATACATATATTCCTGTTGCGTATACAATATGTGAAAACCATAGTTTGATATCTTTAAATTCATTGGACTTGACACAAATTTTCTCTTAACTTTGCTCTTACCTTCTATTAGCATTAAAAATAAATACGAATGTGTAAGAGTTAACCAACATGATAACCTAAACTTATGTGGTACCTTCTCGTTGGATTCAACAACTAGAGAAAGAAACATGTTATTTCTCCATAAATATATGAATACAACTTTTTAAAAAAATACACATGCCTCATAGCAACTGTATTTGGCATTTTAATTTGTTTTTTAATGTCACTAAACATAGAAACATGCATGCCTCATAGTAAGCATGCTCGACTTCTTATTTTTTTCAAAGTAACATCTTCAACAAACATATATTGCATCTTCATGTGTGTTAAAGAGTCCAATCATTCTATAATACTTAAAACTCAACATACCAAACTGACAAAATTCATTAATCAAAAGAATCAACATGCCAAACACAATACAAACTACAAACGTCATAAAAAAAAGCTAATGTACATTTCATAAGAAGGATATGTTTTTATTTCACTTGGAGAATCAATAATTCTTTTTAAAAATAAACTTGTTTCATATCTACCCACTTTAAAACACTTTTGTAAAGCTATGCATTGTGAAGAAGAACAAGAACAAGTATAGGGACTGATTTTGCATATACAGAAATCATTAGGGACCGTTTCTGTAAATCCGGTTCTTAAATTCAAAAGTACAGAGGTCGGTCAGCATATATACAGAAGTAGAAATCTTCATTGAATCGGAGATTCATTTCAACCGACAGGTGGTAAATAGTTTTCGAAAACCCCCAAATAGATTGATTTCCCCTTTTTCTTTCTTTCTTTCTTTCTTTCTTTCTTTCTTTCTTTCTTTTTCTCTTAATAATCATCATCCATCTGCAATTGGAAGATGGGTACCAATGGCAATAATAATAAGAAGAAGAAGAACAAGCGTGGTGGTACGAAGAAGAGGATGACGGTTGAACAATCTCTTGCTTACAAATCCGTTAGCGAATGGGTTTACTTGGACAGTAATAATAATATATCTTCTTCAGCGAATTCGGCAATAGCCATTGATGATGATTTCAAGGTCAAGTTGGTGCATACCAAGGTTTCGGCTGAGAAATTGGTGTTCGAATTGCATTCTCATTCGATTTGCAGTGATGGGTTCTTGTCCCCTTCTAAGCTTGTGGAAAGAGCCCATCAGTATGGGGTATGTAATTCTGTTTATTTTTACAGTTTTTCATTCAGACATTTTATCGAACACATGGTGTGCATTACTTTTGATATTTATGTATGTGTGCTTCTTGTAAGATTTTATTGATAGTTGTTGCCTTCAACTTTTGGATAAGTTATCAGAATTTATAACTTTAGAACTAAATATTATTGGTGTTACATATTTGAAAAAAAAAAAAAAAGTTGCAGGGTTTTGGGGAGTGGCATTTGATATGAACTATGAAGTGGGAAGCCCAGTTCATAAGGGTTTTTATAGTTATCATCTCTTTTTCTTCATGGATTTGTTGCAATTATGGATCTAACATTGAGAGATTGACTGATGCAATTAATGATGTTATTATTTGAAAGGTACAAGATTGGATGTAAATGTCAAAGTATGGCCATCTATGGGAGTGAGCCTAGGATCTTGGAACCCTAGGTGGTTCACCTATTTATTTGATTTTGGGTGGCACTTTTTTTATGACTTTTTTAGCCTACCCAACTAGTTCGGAATAAAAGGCTTTTCATGTTGTTGTGGTACTAAGCTGAGTGTTGAAATTTCGAGTCATTAAGGGGCTGTTTATCAACACGTAAGGGGTAAGTGTTTACTGGTAAAATACCTTTATCATCTTGTGCTGACCCGGTAAGTGATATTAAAAATGCTGCCTGGTAGATGTTCGGTTAGCACCATCAGTCAGATTAGTCTTTAGGCAAACTAGTTGATGCTGACTGAGTCAGCACTGGTCCGCAGTAGGTAAACATTCTCTAAGAGATATTTAAGCGTTTATCAACTGAATGCCTTCTCTGCCTCTTTGGTATTTTCATCTTATGCCCTTGTTTCATCAATGAATAACAGTGTGCATGATATTTCACCATGCATTAGCAGCCTCGATAAATAGAATACTCCTGGTATGTCCATTGCTCTTTTGAAGCAATACCCTATCAAGTATATTAGTGGCCAAATTCTTTAAGAAAAAATTGGATCATCTTTTTGCAGATTTTGAAGACAAAGATATAAGAAACCTTATGACCTTGTTCGCTTTCTTCAGGGTTTCAAAGTGCCTTCTGTCTTGTGATCATTTCCATTTCACACATAGGTTTTAGTTCTCAATAGTTATAATGAGAGATTGAATATGATTCTTACTTTTAATTTTGAGATTTTGGTGTACACGGTGTTTAAAAATGCATTTTACCACAAGATTACCAGACAACTAAGGTGCCAAAAAGGTAAATTTATTTGGCTTAACTTCATGGGTGTAGGAGTGTTCTAGGGATGTCAATCTTTATCGGTTGAGGAAATGAAATATGGTAATCCGTGAAGACAATCAAAGTTGAGGTCTATATAACATCTGCTTGTTTGTTATTTAACATACTCTCTATGCCGATTGTCTATGATATACAAATATATTCGCTATTCATTTCATTTGTGAATTGATTAGTCCAATTTGTTCAGAACAGGTAAAAGTCCTTTCTCTGACGGATCATGATACAATGGCCGGCATCCCTCAAGCCCTAGAGACAGCTCGAAGACTTGGCATCAAGATTATCCCGGGTGTTGAAATCAGTACCATTTTCACCCCCAGGTTAGAATATTGACATTTTCTATGCGTCTAATGCTTAAAAAAAATAAAGTAATATCAGGAAATCTTATTCAGAATTAAAGATATAACATCAGAAACTTTCTTGAACAGAACGGAGTCTGGATCAGAAGAACCAGTTCATGTTCTAGCCTATATATAGCAGTTGTGGACCAGCAGATTTTGAAAAACTGGACCAGTTTTTGGCTAATATAAGGGAAGGGCGTTACCTCCGAGCAAAGAACATGATCTCAAAATTGAACAAACTCAAGTTGCCGCTTAGGTGGGAGCATGTGGAAAAGATTGCAGGTGATGGTGTGGCTCCAGGGAGACTGCACGTTGCCCGTGCTATGGTTGAAGCAGGCCATGTAGAGAATTTGAAACAAGCTTTTAGCCGATACCTTTATGATGGAGGACCTGCTTATTCTACGCAAGTATCTTTTAGTTTTTTAGCTTCATTTTGTCACTTATAATTTCTACAAGATGGTAAGAATGGTTTCTTGTGCAGTGGGAGTGAGCCTGACGTAGAGGAAGCAGTGCGATTGATTTGTGAAACCGGGGGAGTGGCGGTTCTGGCTCATCCATGGGCGTTGAAAAATCCAGTTGCGATTATCAGAAGATTAAAAGAAGCTGGCTTGCATGGGTTGGAGGTTTATAGAAGTGACGGAAAATTAGCAGGTAAAGCCTTCCCTTTTCTAGAAACTTCCCAAGTTGAAGTTGTTTGTGCATGCATGCAAAAGCTATTAAAAAAAAGGCGTACTTTATTTTCATAACCCTCATTTTGGTATATCAGATTTGATATCTCACACATTTAAACTAAAAGTATATACACGAAATAGGAATCAGAACAAAGCACGTTGCGTTCTCATATGTAAACTAGGTACCCAAGGGTACGTTTGGTTGTGGAAAACTGTTTTCATTTTTCTAGAAAAGTTTTCAGAAAATTGAGTTGAGTTTTTATTTTCAATTTTCTATGAAATTTTTTAAAAACGCATTTGGAAAACTACTAAAATCAGTTTTCTAATTTACATAGAAGTTAAAAAACAGAAAATTTTCATTTTCTTTGGAAAATTTTCTTGGAAAACTAGAAAATTTTCCAAAACCAAACGCACCCTAAATGTTTGAGACCTTGGTACCAAAATGAAGTTCTGAAAGCCTGTTGCATTTTCATGCAATTTACACGATTTTCACTACTTATTTCGATCATGGTATCCACCCTCTACAGCATTCAGCGATCTAGCAGACACGTACGACCTTCTGAAGCTCGGAGGTTCAGATTATCACGCAAGAGGCGGCAATAGCGAATCGGCTCTAGGAAGTGTGAGCCTTCCGGTGGTGGCTGTGCATGAATTCCTGAAGGTGGCTCGTCCAATCTGGTGTGGTGCCATCAAGAACACAGTGGACCGTTATCTCAGTGACCCAACTGACTCGAACCTAGACCATATCATGAGATATGCCAGGACCACCAAGACTCCCAGTCACAGCATCGATCACATCGGCAATTGTCTTTCTCAATGGTTGACAAACGAAGAACAAAAGAATACAGACTTCGAAGCTATTAGATTGAAGCTTCCATACAAACAAGAAAATCTGGAAGCCCTAAATAGTACATAAGTTTAACTTTGTGTCTTTTATGTGGGTGGCAATTTTTCGTTATCAAGCTTTCTTACTGGATTCATCGTCTTAGCATTTTTGCTCCAGTAGTTTCCAAAATTTAATGCATTTCAATATTTTTGCTCCTGTAGTGTTCAAAATTCAATGTACTTCACCATTTGATATCGGTCAAGATTCAAGAAAATTTTAATGGATAATGGACCTCAAGGAGCTTTAAACTGCCAAAAGAATGTTTTAGATGTGAAGTTTTAGACCAAAATAAAGAAAGATTGGTAACAAATCTTGTGTTCTTTTCCTCTCACTGACTTCCACCAGGCATGAACAAGCAGTTGGCACAAAGGTTTTGCACCAGGTTCAGGGCATTACAGACGACGACTAGTCAAAAAGACTGATAAATTACAAACATGTATGTTGGTGGGGAATAAAAAAAATCGACTTGGATTTTGCTACAAAAAGATCTTGGCTCGTCTGCATTTGCCTCAAACACGTCTCATATCAACCAGGTACGATAGGATGGATTAGCCCAACTTTCCAATTTCCATCTTCTTCCTTAGAGCCTTGTGACCATGGTAAATGAACGAGTCTACGATCCCAGCCACTGTGAAAATACCTGACAAAAGATCATTTAAGAGAAGTTGTCAGAACATCTAGATGATGGTGTATCAAGATGCCTAAGTTTCTCGGAACTATATATTTCAAATTCTAATGTTTCAGTAGCATGAAGTTTGATGAACATGATTGCTATCATATATATATGCATATTATTTACCTCCAACAATAGCACAGACATTGGTCATGAAGTGTAAGAATGAGGCATGTGTTTCTGTAAATGTCACCTGCAGAAGCCACCCACCAAGAATACAGTGCTCTAATCAAATTCAAGGATAGAAATTGAATGTTGTTTGTAAAAACTTTGGTTTCGTCTTCTCATATCAAACAAAGGTGTTTCAAGACTGACTCGAAAACTTACCTTAATTGGAGAAAGGTCATAGAAGAAAAAGACACCAGGGAGAGACCTTCGGCCAATTTCTGGGCCCTTGTAGTGTTCGGTCACAGAGAACTGTACAACACAAATTCCAAAAGTTTTAATACCAAAATAATATTTTGATGACAAAAGATTTCGTCTTCTAAAGTTGAGAACAAATACCTGATTTGACTGAATTTTATAGCCTCTGATATTAGTGTATATGGTTGGCACCACCTGCAATTTAAATAGATATTGAAAATCATGGACTTTTCTATGCTTTAGAAACAAGTTTGATGAAAGGAACACATGATAAGCACAATGAGGTTTATATAAGGACTTAGATTCATCCGAGGTGCTGAACTATCCAGGGCTGAATCTTGGAGATGTGTATTGGTTTATTCACTTATAATGATGGGACTGCAGTGGCCGAGTGTACTAGTAATACCATATCCAATCATGTGAGTGCAGTGGCCTGCTATGCCAAAGTTATGGTGTTCTTCTGTGTAACATGTCTGGTGATGGAGATTTTGTCCATGCATCTTATAAAGAGAAATGTAAATATAACAGAACACTAACCTTGATAAAGTACTGATACATTCCATTTGGAGTTTCTTGAAACCAATGCACCCTGAATCACAATTTAAAGGCAATAATCAAAAGCAGAGAAGATTAAGGAATTTTCGGATCGAGGCCATATTTATGCAAGTAGTTAATTTTTATAACACTACAATTTGGAGTAAGAGACACAGGGCCTTGAGTGAAAAGATACAATTTGGACTTTTCTTTTTCTTTCTGGTGGCACAGGGCCTTAAGTGAAAAGATACATATAAAGAATAAAACGAGAAGAATTACCCATCAAGCGGATTTACGATCCCAGGATAATATTCTCCAAAAGATAACTTATTTATCTTGTGACTTATCTGCATAATGCATAAAAAATCAAGTTACTACCACGCAGAAGTAACCAAAATATGGATAGATAGAAGGGGAGTAAAAAACTTTCGATTTTGAAATATGATAAAACCACAGTTAGAATTCTATTCAAGGGTTAGCAGAAGAGTGGAAGATTACATTATAACTATCCTCTTGAAAAGCCATCAAATCAGGGATATGAATACTTGACTGATGAAAGCTTTTGATGAAGTGAAAGTTTCCAGCAACTTTGTTAACCTCCAAAGATCCATAGATATTGCATCCTTCACCTTCTTCATCTTTAATCTTCTGAGCAAAACCTTCCCGTTTGCACTGTGATCATTGACATACCATCATCACCAGCAAAGTAAAAGGTAATATCATCACTAGGAAAGACCATCACAATAGATTCATAAACATTAATTACAATATTTAAACAAAAAGATTGTCATTATAGAGCTGAGAGTAACCCAATTATTCGAATGATCTAGTTATGCTAAGACATTGGAATCGTCAATCCCCTACTTTTCCTAGCTTTGCTTGTTTGAGATCTTTAGGTTCACTTTGACCGATATCCCATATTTCCTTATGACTTATATTTTTTCTTTAAAAGTTTGAAACACTTTAGAAGGTTATCCAATCTAAATGAAAAAACAGAATGCTTTGGATATGTTACATTTCAAAAATGCCACATGTTTACACATCTGCCAAAACCACAAATATGGATCTCCATCTCAGTTACAATTCGACCAACATTCACAAAACTTTATGTTACAGATAGAATTTATCCTACTTCAACAAGTTGCTCCTGAAACTGATGAAAGAATAGGATGCCAAACCAAAGTTATTGAAGGATTTTGCTTCTCTAGATTTAGGATTGTGAAAGAACTAGCAGTTGAACACAGGAATGGGAATCACTAAATAGAGATGCGAGGCAGCTATTGATTTGGAAATTGAGAATGGGTGTACAAATAACTGATCCAGGAAGATAGGGGGATTCAGGTTGGAATAAAAGTTGAGCGGTAAATGTAATGTACTTTCTCAAGCAGTCAAAATTGAGCATGAAAGGATGCAGACAGTGTAGCCATGTAAACCTGTGTTTTCTGTCTTACTAATTTGGTTTCTTTATTTCTCCAGACTACCATTTATCCAGTGTTTCTTGGACAATGGTTAACCACAGTTATTTCTCAATGGTAACTTAGAAAACAGTTTTTCAGGTCTCGGGGATGAAAGAGAGAGACAGACACGAGCTCAGGCTCAGAGATAAGTACTAGAAATTGGAGAGATTAGAAAAGAACCAATTAACATCCCATACTGACAGGTGGGATCAAGAATGTTCCATTTGCATTTCAGCTGACATCATTGAAAAAGTTCATATAAAGCCAAATAGCCATGAAAACATGCTTCATTCGTACCTGGTCAATCAAATCAGGATTCGTCAAACCCCAACCTTTTCTTCTGTATGCTTCACGAACCTCTTCACATGAATTACAACATTCATCATCTGTCTGCACAACAAAGACGACAAACTAAGGACCATTCTAATACTTGATGCTTTGTTACAACCACCCAACAAACAAGGAGAACTATATAATTCACATGCCAACCCTGTTGTCATATTAATTTTTTTATACCAAATATGGATTTGTGGATGTACATGAATGAGGTTGACGAGAGGTTTCCTTTTGCTAATTTACTAATCATCTAAAGAGGAACCGAGGCCAGCGACAACATGTAAGATATCCGTTAAGGAAATTAAGCGATCATCACAAGCTATAGTAAAACTTTGAAAAATCAGTTTAATTCGCCCATGACTTCCATTTGCAAATATCAGTTGCCACTTTACAGCTCAAAACCCATTTTTGTGATCATATGAACATTTTGTCACAGAAACGAAAACAATTTGGTCAGGAAGAGGTAGAAAAGATTTTGGGGGTAGGGGAGAAACTGAGAGGAAACATGTACCGCTTCTGCACCAAAGCATGAACCACAATATGTTTCATTATGCTCGAGCCTGCCACCATGTCTTTGCAAAGGCTTGTCAATCTGCACAGGGTGACATGTAGCATAAAATAAATAAAAAAATAACCAAAAGATTGACATCTTACATGATCTTAAAAGTAAATGCTCTAATTAAGTAGCATGACCCAAGTACCCAACTAGAAAGGCATAGATTTAACAAGGAAAAAATGTACTCATGCCTTCTCTTAATTAAGTATGCACACCAAATAAATTGAACAGGCTAAGTAGAACAAGTGATTGATATATACACAGGAATAAGATGAGAAATTATGCAGCAGATGAAGTACATAATGGTATTGCACTAACCTGAGGGCCACCAATTCCTTCTTGTCTCACTTCAATGACATTGCCACTAGAGTCGATTCTTTTCTTTATTATATCATGTCTCTGCAAGTTAAATATATACGTATAGATAACAAATTAGCACACTAAGTAAGAGTGACCGTGCCCATATAGACTAGATGTAACAAGTTGGTGAGAAGTAAAGAATGGCAGAACTTGGATGGGTTCACCACAACCATAGGTTGGGGGTAAAATGTCATGTCAATAGAATTAGAGACCGTTTAACGAACACTAAACATACAATATCAAGATGTTGTTCCCCACTGATATCCATGGCATCGAGACTGAGTAGTGTACATGAAACAGCAGGAAATGTGATATCAAACTGCATTTAAACGAAAGATAAATTAATGTAATGGTCATTCAAATGTAACTGTACGATGATAATCAAAAGCATATTAGTCAAATGGTTGTCTATCAATATCAACAAAATATCCAAAATGAGATACCAATCTAAATGTAGTTTACATTAATATGTAGTTTTTCCCCTCTAGAAGTGTCGACTACAAGCTTTGTTTCAGTAACAGTGTGGAGATATAGCCCTGCAATCAGAGAAAGCACCAACAGTGGTTAGAAGTTAACATCAAGATTTCTAATGCTAAAATGGCAGCAAGAAGATAGTTAAGGGAAACAAAATAACTAGCCAAAAGACCCATATAAAGAATTGTAAGAATAATGGTAGGAACGAATAACAAAATAAAAAACTGCGGAAAAAATGCATATGCTTCTGTACTCTCTGAACTGTAAAGACAATACTCATAACAGTTTTTACTACTTAGAAGCAGGCTTTTCACATGATTCTTAACTTCAAAAACAACTTTGGTTACTTCATCACCATCAACTTAGCTTTCGCAAAGCCATCTCTAGAAGAGCCTTTCCATTATAGTTTGCCAATCTTTTGCATCAGACAACTATTTTAGTTTACTGCACACATTATTTGCATCTGCAAAGGCACCTTCCTATGATATTCTGAGATTCTGTTACCATGGGTTTCTACTTTTGATACTTTTAGTCAGCACATATGAAACCACATGCGCACTTCACTTAGATCAGTACCCTTTTCGCACACTCTGGTTCCAAAAGTGCTAGGCCCTAGCTACCATCATGTCAATAGAGAAAAAGGCAAAGAGGTTGGTGAAGCCACGGTTTTACAGCTCACCATATCAATATGGAGTTATGGACAATTATACACACCACCACATCTTATTCCAGTTATAACATAGTGTGATAACAATAACTGGATGGGCTGCATTTCTTTATATCCAAGATCAAGTCAAGTAGTTTGCAAGCTGTTGCTGAATTCCGCTTCCTTATTTACGGTATACAATTAACAATAGATGCACGAAATTAACGAATCAAGCATACTTCAGATGCAAGAATTATATGAATTTTTATTCATTCCTTACTGATTCCTAGATTTCTTCCTTCTTCCTCTACTTTCTTGAAATCAAGAAGCATAAAATTATCTTATTCACAACATGAATCACAAGAGCATACATATGGATCTGAAACCACATAACAACTTTAAATCAAAAGCAATTAGACAGAGAAAACATACATAGCTACAAAATTCACTCAATCCTAACTAACTAATTTATAGATCCATCCTCCATATGTACTTCAATTATCTGTTTAGTCTCATGAAGTTAAACTAAATTGGAATCAATCATCCAAAGAAAACTAATTTCCTATAAAAAAGAAATATAAGTTGTTCAAATAAAATCAAGCGTTTCTAAACTAGGGTTTTGAGATTAAAGAAAAAGAAGAGAAGAAAGTTTACCAAGTTCGGAGAAGAAAAGAAGGAACATGGCGATGGAAGAAACGAGGGTAATAACACCACCGGAAAGCGTACGGCTGTAGAAATCCTCATTGATTTTAGGATACGCATCCAAATTCCGAACTTTACTGAAAACCCTCTCCATAATTCCTTCCTTAACAAAAACCCTAAAAAAACACTAAATCTTGAAATTGAGATGCTGGAAATCAACCAAATCCTTCCTCCTTTTGGATTGATTTATAGAAACTGAATTCGATTCGATTGTAGACGGAGGAGAGGAGAGGAGTTGCCGGCCGGCCGGCGGTGGAAGCGGAAGAGAAGGGTATTTGTATGAATGAAATCTGGTGGTTTTGGGGGGTTTCGATTCGTTGAACAAATCTCGACTTAATTAAACCAAATTTCATTCAGCCATCTTTTCTGCATATCGGATTTTCCGAAATTTTGGTCAACGCGGTCTCACTTTACAGGAAACAACCAAATTTTACACAAATTATTCTTGTATTGTATTTTCCTATGTTGGATGAGAGTTTAAATGAAAATTCACTTTTTTTAGTTAAAATCGCGTCACGTGATAAGATTCATTCTGAACATCGTGTATTATTCAAAGTGAATAAAGCTTGAACGTCTTTATTTACTCTGAATAGAGTATGTTATTCAGGTATGTGACGCAATTTTAGTGGTATTCGCATTCACAACTAAAATTGAGTTCACGTTTGAACTTAATCCTTCATGAACCTAACCCTTCTATATTGTTACATTTATGGGAATTATACTATTGTTTGACATTAATTATGTTAGCTAATATAAATTGTTAATTTGAGAAAATATTGAATAAGTTTTATGAAAGTACGTTAAGATAGAAGCAATTTATTGATGATATATACGTTAGAAGAATATATAATGATGTATTTATTATTTATGTTTTGAAAAATTATTTAACAATCGTAGATCCATCAAATTGTAATATAAGTTGTTCGAGTATAATTATTTATAAGAATAATTATGTAACACTTTGATGTTGAAATATTTTTTTCTTCAAAAAGAATGTTTCTTTTATTTTTATGACGAGGCTTGTGAATTAAACGGTTGGCTGGCGGGACATAGCCAAAACAATTGACCCCAAAGCCAATGAATCTCTTTTTAGACTAGTCTCATAATGAAACCAAAACCAACTATTGTCAATTGACAATAATGAACCCTCCATTTATTACGAAACTTGATTGTAGAACCAAGAACTTAATCGAACAACAACAAGTCTCGAGTTGTGATTTATGGACTAATGTGAAGATATTGTTGATTGAGAGTTGTGGTTGAATGCTTCTTTTTCTTCTGATGGCATTTAAGGAGGTTGATGAGGATGATTATCAATAATGATAATCGATAAAGCAAAGTAATAATATATGTGATGGTGACTAATTGTGATGTTGAAGGAGATAAAGTGGTTGGTTGAAATGGATCGTTGTGAAGTTGATAAATGATGATATTATAGATGAATAAAGGCAATATTTGTGTTGATGATGATGATAAAGAACCGTTGGGAGCTATCATCCTTTGAGGCTATAAGCATGAAGCTAATGACCATAGGGGTGTGATTTTGCATCTTAAAAAAGTCAAGTCACAATTATTGAGGTTGTTTACTATCTTCTTATTATTCTAAGAAGTGATGTTTCCCTTGAGTGTAAATCTTGAGAGATTATGAATTTTATTAGAAATTTGATTTTACTTAATGAAACTATATCAAATGGACTCGGTAAATTTAACATATATATAGGGTCTAAGAAGAGTAAAAATACCAAGGATAAAAAAAAACGTGAGGCGTAGTGTGGCGACGAGGTCAAGCTTTAAGCCTTACAAGATATGGCGAAGACGCGATGTTTTCCAATGAGTGATATACGAAGGCAAATTTTATGTCATATATAGAATTATGCATATACATATGCTTTTTATAAATTATTTTAACCAAATAATAGTATTAAAAATGTACATTCATATTAAAAGAAGAAAAATCATATAGATTAATATTATAAAAACATTTTTTATTGAATATGTAATATAAAACTTACAGAGATAATTTTACAACTTTATTTTGATTGTGAGACCATAACGTTTATGTAAAATTGTGGGTGATGAGATGATATATATATATATATATATATATATGAGTGTAAAAATTAAGGTTAAAATATGTAACAACACAAAAGATAAAAAAAATAATAAAAAATAACTTTTTTGAAAAAAAGAACCATGTCTTACAAAAAAACTCGTGTCGTGGCACGATATGGTGCGCCTTGAAGCGCCATGGTGTGAGCCAGTGGCGGATCCAGGAATGTTTTTGGTTGGGGGCACACTTTAATTAAGGTGTTGAAAACTTCTGAAACCGAATAGTTCATTCGAACCAAAATGATTTCGGCTTATTCGTTTTTGACTAAAATAGATCCGAAACTGAAGCATTTCAGTTAAAATGACACTTTATATATTGTTCTATTTGTTTAAACGACACTTTATGCTATCTAAATCCAAGAATCAAGATGGAGAAAAAGAACGAAGATATACAAAATTGATTTCTTAATCAATTCCAATTTCATGAGACGCAAACAAATGCTAGTAAGAACCACAAGGGTTGTGGCGTAGTGGTTGAGGCCTTGAGAGATGTGATGGAATATCTCATCTGCACAGGATTCGATTCCAGATGTATACAACAATTGTAGTCAGGCTTAGTCTCAGGAAAAACAACAAACAAACAGCAGGGAAGATAACAGCTGCAATTTATTCACTAGATTTGGTTTTCTTCCTTTATTTGTTTAAAGACTTAACGGGGGTATGAAGCATGAAGTGATATTATATATAATTATTTATTAAATCCACTAAAAACTAAATGTCGGGGCTTAGCATATCTAATTGGGGGCCTAAAGCATGCAATAATAAGCTTAAAGAAGAAGAAATATATATATATACACACACACATGAGCTTCTAGGTAAAAATTGGTAGGGGGCCTGGGACCCCTACAAGCCCTTCCTCCATCCGCCCCTGGTGTGAGCTATGCCTTATAAAACGCTATGGAACATTTCGTAACAGCAGAAACGCGTCTTGCATCATAATGCGTCATGACACGCCTTTTTTAACACTGAAAAATACTAAAATATATGTATGACTTATCTTTATCCGAATGAGGCAACGATAAAAAAACCCATAATTTTTTTATTTTAACAAATAATGAAAATATGTCTTAACATAAACAGTTGCAAGAAAATACCAACAGGAATTGTTGTTCTAAATATTTTTTATACTTCCTTTCCTTATGTAAACCTTTAGAGAGAGTATTTGATCATTTATAATTATAAGATACATAGCATGTAGTAAATAGCTACGAGAGATATCGGTTCTAATCTATCTCTAATATGTTTATCTCTACCTCTCAATCTATATCTCTATCGACATATCCTTTGGACAATAACATATTTATCCTGTAACACTCCCTCTTGTGTCGAGTCATAGGTGCGAAGGTACACAATTGTTTGTTGGGAACCGTAGGCACTAACGGTGCGCAGCGGATAACAAAAACGATTCCCAAAAGTCGGACCCAACTTAAACCTATCAGATACAATCAAGAGAGTCCGATGGTTTACCTTTATGTGAATAGACTTCCGGAAAGCGAGCAGGGAGTACACCGCTACTGACACCACGCGAGAGGGTTGCTAGACCACCGTGACTGATTGGAAAAATCCGATCGTTGTGTGTGAGAGAGAGAGAGAGAGAGAGCCGGCGACGGCCTTAGAGAGAGGGAGAGAGAGAGTAATTTTTGTAGGATTAATCAACTGATGATCAAAACACTTTAAGCCTTTAACCTTTATTTATAGATATAGATAAGGTAGTGTTTTATTTTGATTACAATTCCTTTTATAATTATCTCTTAATAATTAATCCCTTAATTAATTAATTTACTAATTAATTAATCTAACAAATAATTATTAACTTATAATTATTTATTTCTCTCTTCTCAATTATCTCTTACACATAAAAGTTCTCAATTAGGTGTGCAGCGGTGTGACCAACTAGTGTCTTATAACATTGGACACGGTAACCCTGTTACTGTCTCGCACACAATCCTAACAGACTCCCACTTGTGCTAGACATGTAACTGTGCTGTTACCATTAGCCTAAGGAGGTCCCTAGCCAGACACTTAGGTTAACCAGGTTATAAGACCTCTTATATCCAGAGATACAATTCACGCTTGAATTTATACACAGGTTTATTCCTTTTGCACACGATATTTCTTAAAATGATTTTAAGACATGGAGTGGAGGATTCATTTCTTAAATTCAAGTATTTCTTGACTCTGATTTCGATTGCCTGCAGTAACGGATATTACTAAATAACACCTGTTATTCTATCCGAGCGTGGCCACGCGTTTTCTGCCAATCTTAATCGTCAAGGGGCCCAGAAATATCTCTCTTTTGAAAGAGGTGCAAATCCCTTCTTGACTACTTGCATTTGGATGCACGGCTTCCGCTGCATCTAGTCTCGTCCCGTATGGCCGCCCTGTTACGGTGCAACGTTAGGACGTGCTAAGAGTACAACAGTCCTCATGTTCCCAAACCAAGTATCTCAGGTCTAAGGACAACCTTTCAAGTCAATGCTTATGACTGATGCTCCATGAAGCAGACTTGATACTGGTCACTTCCAATACTCAAGCACTCTGTTGAGTATTTATAAATACTTGGTCACATCGCTTGTGCTTTTATTCTCTACTTCGAATAAATCATCAAGTATTCATAATAGCGTTAAACTCCCTATTGAAATTCCCATTTCAATAAGTGGCTACGGAATTTTAGATTTCATACAAAAGCTTTGTAAAATCATGGATACGTTAAATATGCGAAAAATAGTTAATTTAAAACAATCATGAATTAAAACCTCCATTTATTAAATCAAGAACTATACATGATTGAATCGTTCTAAATTAAACTATAGTAATAATTAATAAACTAAAACTAGCTACTGGCGTCCAGGTACTACATCCCTATGGAATTTGCATGTGCCTCATGCTTCACCCTTGCTAGTGGCTTTGTCAGCGAATCTGCGACATTTTCTTCTGTTGGAATCTTGCATATTCTCACATCTCCTCTTCCAATGATCTCTCGGATAAGGTGATATTTTCTGAGCACGTGTCTTGACTTGTGATGCTCTCTAGGTTCCTTTGCTTGCGCCACAGCTCCTGAGTTATCACAGAATATATCGATCGGTCTAGAGATGCTGGCAACGACTCTTAGATCCGATAGAAAATTTCTTAGCCAGACAGCTTCCTTTGCCGCATCAGATGCTGCAATGTACTTTGCTTCTGTAGTTGAAACTGCAATCGTGTCCTGCTTCGAGCTCTTCCACGAGATCGCGCCTCCGTTTAGGGTGAAAACGTACCCCGACTGTGATCTAAAATCATCTCTGTCGGTCTGGAAACTAGCATCAGAATATCCTGTGACGCTGATTTCATCCTCAGATCCTCCAAAGACCAAGAACATATCTTTTGTCCTTCTCAGGTACTTGAGAATGTTCTTGACAGCTACCCAATGAGGTTCTCCTGGATTCTGTTGATATCTGCTCGTAACACTTACTGAGTAAGCAACATCGGGCCTGGTACATAACATGGCATACATAATTGATCCAATTGCTGAAGCATATGGAACCGATTTCATTTTGTCCTGATCTTGACTAGAAACAGGACATTGTGTTTTACTTAACACTATGCCATGTTGCATCGGGATAAATCCTTTCTTGGATTCATCCATCCTGAATTTCTTCAGGATTTTATCAATGTATGTACTTTGGCTAAGTCCGATAAGCCGCTTAGATCTGTTTCTATAGATCTTTATGCCAAGTATATAAGCGGCTTCTCCAAGGTCTTTCATCTGGAAACATTTGCTTAACCAACTCTTTACACTCTGTAAAGTTGGAACATCATTTCCTATGAGTAGAATGTCATCTACGTACAAGACCAAGAAGGTTACTATGCTCCCACTGAACTTAGTGTAGACACACGGCTCGAACTCACTTTTGGCGAAACTAAATTCTTTGATTCGCTCATCAAAGTGTAAGTTCCAGCTTCGAGATGCTTGCTTTAATCCATAAATGGATTTTAGCAGTTTACACACCTTATTAGGATTCTTAGGATCTTCAAACCCCTCTGGTTGTTCCATATAGACGTCTTCTGTTAACTTTCCGTTCAGAAAGGCTGTCTTGACGTCCATTTGCCAGATCTCGTAATTAAAATACGCTGAAATGGCCATTAGAATCCTAATCGACTTTAGCATGGCCACTAGTGAAAAGGTTTCATCATAGTCGATACCATGAGTTTGCGTGAACCCTTTTGCGACTAGTCTGGCCTTGAAAGTGTGTACATTCCCATCCATGTCGGTTTTCTTCTTGAAAACCCATTTGCGTCCAACAGCTCTACAGTGTTGTGGCAAGTCAGTCAACTCCCAAACCTGGTTGTCGTACATAGATTGCATCTCGGCCTTCATGGCTTCCTGCCATTGTTCATACTCATTGCCTGACACAGCTTCTCCATAGGATGTTGGTTCATTCAAGTCTCCGCCGTCCTGAGAGACTAGAAACCCAAGATACCTATCTGGTTCTTGTCTTACCCTACTGGATCTGCGAAGCACCTGTGTTTGCACTTCCTCAATCGGTTCTGATTGAGGTTCAACATTCTCATGTTGAATTTCTGGCTCAACAATTGGTGCAGTGTTTTCTTCGTCTACTACCTGTAGATCTACATCCTTTCTGGTGTTCCCAGAACTGAGAAACTTTTCTTCCAGAAATTTTCCATTTCGAGCAACAAAAACTTTGTTCTCTTCAGGGTTGTAGAAATAATATCCCACAGTGGTCCCGGGATATCCAACGAAGAAACACTTGTCGGATTTGGGCTTGAGTTTTTCTGAGGTGGGTCGTTTGACGTAAACCTCACAACCCCAAATTCTTAGAAAAGATATATTGGGTTTCTTACCCTTCCATAATTCGTATGGAGTCTTTTCTACCGACTTTGTTGGCGCTCTGTTCAATATATGTGCTGCTGTTTCGAGCGCATGTCCCCAGAATGACATTGGCCGCGTAGAGTGACACATCATCGATCGTACCATGTCAAGTAAAGTACGATTTCTCCTTTCTGACACACCATTCATCTGAGGTGTATACGGAGGTGTGAGTTGGGATACAATCCCACACTCCATCAGATGATTGTCAAACTCATCACTAAGATATTCGCCTCCGCGATCCGACCGCAAAAACTTGATCTTTCTGCCAAGTTGATTCTGTACTTCATTCTGAAATTCTCTGAATCTTTCAAAGCTTTCAGATTTATGTCTCATAAGGTAGACATAACCATACCTACTGAAATCGTCAGTAAAGGTAATGAAGTACCGGTATCCTCCTCTTGCCACATGACTAAATGGTCCACACACATCTGTGTGAATTATTTCTAACAAGTCAGTAGCCCTTTCATTTTCTTTGTTGAAAGGTTGCTTTGTCATTTTGCCAGATAAACAAGACTCGCAATTATCAAAAGGTTTATAATTGAAAGTGCCAAGAAAACCTCCTTTTAGGAGTAGTTCAACGCGTTTCTTGTTTATGTGGCCCAAACGACAATGCCAGAGGTAAGTCTGATCCTCAATGTCTTTGGATCGTTTACTTATATGATAGATTTCACTATTGTTGTCTTGTAGATTCACTGTATATAGACCATTCACAGGTGTTGCTTTAAAATAGAAAATATTATTTTAAAGACAGAAATCATTTTATAATCATATTTGTAATAAAAACCTTGGTCTACTAACAAATCGAAAGACAAAACATTCTTAATCATGTTTGGAATATAATAACAATTATCCAGTTCCAAAACTAGACCCGAGGGTAAACTAAGACTATAAGATCCTACAGCTTCAGCTATCAGCGGAGTGCCTTCGCCAACTCGTAGGTTCGAACGGTCCTTCCTCAAAGTCTTTCTTCTAGTGAATCCCTGTAAATGATTACAAATGTGGTTACCACTGCCTGTATCAATTACCCATGATTCATAAGAAGTGATTAAGCAATCTATCATAAAGATACCTGGAGCATCGGGTAAACCGATTTCTATCTGGTCGATATTCATCGAGTGCTCGCAAATATCCTTGCTACCGCATTTTGGGCAACTTAGATCCCCCAGCTCATCAATCCAATCAGTATCCATGAGATCAGCAGGTGCTGGCTTCGGCTCTAGACTGGCCAGAATGTTCTCATGCAGTGTTGCCACGTCAGTCTTTGGTTGTTTCATGTAGGCACTAGCTGTGTCACATATCTCCTTCGGGAGTGAGTACCACATGAGATACACTAACTCTTCCTGAGTCATCTTGTACCCCAAACGTGTCAAGCATTTAAAGAGCCTCCTCATTTCCATAAGATGGTCTTTAACTGACTGGTCCTTTTTCAGCTTCTGTGAAAGTATCTCTTTCATGATCAAAAGCTTACCCGTATGTTTATAGAATTCCAGCTGGCTTTCTATATCTTTCACGACCTCGTGGCAAGATTTATCTCTTAATCTATCCGTGAACTCGGACGATATAGAGAAAATCAGAATTGACATGACATCCGATTCATCTGCCATATACTTGAAGTACTGAGTAAATTCCTCTTCAGGAGAATTACTCTTAGGTCGTGATACAGGTTTTTCTAAAACGTAAAACTTACCCTGTGCACGCAAGATATTATCAAGGTGCATTTTCCAAACTGGAAAATTTTGTCCTGTAAGTTTCCATTTTCCATTGATGAGTCTCAGTGATTCCTCAGGGGTATAAAACGGGATTACAGAAAAAGACATCTACAATAAAGAATAAAATTCCAAGCTTAGTTTATAATTATAAAACCTCTAATAAATTATTACCCTCGAAAAAAATTTATTATACTAGAATCCATATCTCACATGTGTCGGGAAGCATGTGATCATGTCAAACCGACTCATGTGATCTATGGTAGGTAAAAACTATACCAATCGCATTTTAATTCGAAAACACGATTTCTAGATCGTCGGGGCATCGAATATTTAGTCCGTGCATATTTAGTCCCTCTAGTGCATTTTGGCCCGGTACCACCCGGTGAGTAAATAATTACCAAAATAGACTGCACCACCCGGGACCTGGACAAACCCTGGCCGGTACCACCCAGAGATAATTCGCAGAGTTTTATCACCCTCCAGTTTTGGTTTGAACACGGGCGTTCATAGTGTGTTCACTTACAACGCCCTATGTACCTTACACCGGAGGTGCCCCAAAGTGGGTTGCACTTACTAATCTATGATTTTGATAAGGGTTAAAATTGCCAGTTTTCAAAAAACTTGGATCCAAACACAAACTGTATTTGTATCCAATTTTTCCTTTTAAAACATTTAATTTTAAAACCGTTTATATTTAAAAGGAAATTACGTAACTAAAACAACCACGCAGTTTATACAACTATTAAATATAAACATCCACACAATTAAAACATGTCATAGTCAAAAACCCTTAACTATTGTCGTTTCATGAGCCAACACAAAAACGACGGTCTTTATTCCTAAGGGACAAATCTTCTCGGCGCTCCCACTGGCTCCAAGCTCCATGGCTGTCTCCTTGTGTGACAACTGACTGTTTTGACCTTCAGGTTAGCTACTCGTTAAATCACTCAGTAGCGTTTCCGTAGGTTAAAAATTTAGTCATTTAAGTTATTAGAAGAAACTAGGTTAGTTTGCGTGAAAAATTTAGGCAAAAACCTAAAAATCCCGAAAGCTGCCCGAAAAAGCCCGTACCGGCCCAAAGTCACCCGAAAATCCTATAATGCCAAATTTAAAGTCGATTTATAAAAAAATGTGTTACTTTATTAAAAATAAAAGTAAACTGATTCAAATAATTCAAAATCACCTTCGAAAAAGTCGGTTTCTACCGAAAAACGCCTAAACCCGACACTGCGTTAAATTTATCAGTATAAAACCCTAGCTTTTTATAAAAAAAAAAGAATAAAGAGGTGGGTGGGCCCTACCATGGCCGGCCACCACCACCCCTCTCCTCCAATCACCTCTCTCTCTCTCTCTTTTTCCCATAAACACAATCAACACACTCCTAACCTCATCATTTCCATTTAAAAAAATTTCACTCTCTCTCTCTATCATTCTCTCTCTAAAACTCTCTCAAAAATCCAGCCATATTCATCATTCAAAATCAGATTCTTGAAGGTTTGAAAAAGATTTTAAGAAGCTTTTGTAGTTGTTTCATTAAGGTAAGTGTTGTAGACACATTTTAACTTCGATTTAAGCATTTTTGAAGCTCTTTTCTTGTACTTTTTGAGGATTAAAACCTCTTTGATGGTTAAACACCAATCTTGATGTTTGAGGACAAGAATGAGCTTTATAAATGTGCAAGAACATTCAAAGAAAGCAAAATTCTATAAATCCTCCATATGAACACAAGATTGGAAGTAAAAACCTTTTATTTTGATGTTTTTGAATCTCTTGTGGGGCTGAACTTTTATAATAGTTCATGCATGTGTTTTAAATGATATCTAAATGTATTTCATCTATTTATTGAATACAAGTTGAGGGTTTTAGTTTATTATCCAAGAAACCCCTAAAATTTGGTGATTTTATGTGTTTTTGGTGGGAAAAAGTGTATTTGGAATCTGGATTATGCTGACAGATTTGTTGCATGTTGTTTATACGACCCAAAAAGGGTGTTTTTGGATTCATTCTCTTCTGGAAATTTTATGGTACAATATTTTATGTGTTAGGGTTCAAACCCCACTGGAATCACTCAAAAATTCCATGTTTTGAGCCCTCAACCATGTTGAAACTTTTTGTTGTTCATCAGCTTCTAGTCAGAAATTTGTATCAACTTCATGCATGCATATCTTCTTGATAACTTAACTAAAATGCATGATTCTTGGTTCTAAGTTCAAGTTCAGTGAGATGGCTTTCTAAAGAATCTAGAATCACATGATTTTGTCGAGTTTTGAATGTGCAACCAATGAAATGAAATTCGGAGTGCAATCTGTCCAATGATGGCAGATTCACATGCTTGAGTTCATGAGGTCATATCTCATTCAAAAATCATCCATATCGTGTGAAACAAGTTTCATTTGTTAGATATTTGAGTTAGCTTTAAAATCTTTTTTGAAATTCAAATTTTGGAGTAGTAATGAATTCTCTATGGAACAAACTCCACTGACTTGTATTTCCAATATTGATACATGCACACTGATTTTTCAAGAATTTTTAAAATATGTTAGACACCTTCAAAAATCATGAAATTTGGAGGAAATGATGTTAATATCCCCAATATCAGTAGGTAAAATTTTGGCAACTTATCTCCCTTTGGAACTAGGCTTAAAGGTGACACTTTTGCATTAAGACAAATCTTCCTGAATCTGACTTTTTTTCAAAAATGTTTTTTTGCAAACTTCAAGAATTTCCACATGTTTGGATATTATTATAAAGTAACTAAAAGCTATTTTATACTAAGTTGAACTTAATAAAATTAAGTAAAGACATTATAATAGGATATCGGTATTGACTTGCTAGATATGGACCGTTGAATTTAGACTTACGTCAATTACGTATGTGATAGGGCATAAGTAGACTTGGAGTCGGGATTTGTTCACGCACTAACGGTTGTTTAGACACGCAAAAGCTACTCCAGGTGAGTATTCACGGCCCCTATTTTTACCGTTTTTACGTGTTTTGGGGTGAAAAGCATGTTTACGAATGAATGTGAATAATTGTGAAAATGTTACGAAATGAAATGTATTGTGAGTTAAATTTGAAATGTTATGCGGCATGATATAGTGAGTCTGAAATGAAAAAGTCCCCGGTAACTTCTATTAACTCATAACAATGGGCCTATAATACACGTGGATAACGCTATTTGGTTGACATACCCACCTTGAACTGACGAGAATATAGGTGCACTGTATTGAATAAAAATTCTACACATGTGGGATTTAGTCCCACCGCTGAGGTAGAATAGGGGCGTAGCATGTCATAAATGGCAGGATTAGTAGTGACTCAAAGAATAAATATCATGCGATTAACTTGACCCGGGAAATTTACTCACATGTGATACTAAGCTAGAAATGGAGTGAGCAAAAACGTTCACTAATGTTCAGGCTAGTATCGGTAGTGAACAAAAAGGTTCAGTATAACTGGTTTATGAAAAATTGAGTGAATAAAAAGGTTCACTAAAGATTTGTTGCATTTAAACTGTTTTGTGCATATGAAAACCTGTGAACTCACCAACTCTCGTAGTTGACGCTTGTTTTAACATGCTTTTCAGGAAATCCGAAGGTGAATGATAAAGTTTAATTTTGGGCAATTGTAATCACCAATCAAGACAATGTTTCTTTTTGTTAAGTCTGTAAACCTAAATTTATGGTTGGATTGTAATACACTGTAAACTTTATTAATTTTTGGTATGAATGATTGGTGCTATTTATCTCCTATCGCTATGAAATCTAGACTGTCACACCTTGCGGTTCCGCTTTAGCGGGGTGTTACACCTTGGCTCCGTCTTCGGGTCTCGATTTTACTTATTTTATTATCAAAAGTATTACAATTTAACAGCGGGTTGTAAATGGCACGTAGGCCTCCCGTAACCAACAATAATAAAAAGAACATATGTATAAATACAACCACGGTCAAAGGGTTTGACTACGACATTAAAACAAAAACTTAACTAGTTTCTAATTTAATTTAAATAAAATTAATTAAACTAAATTAATTTTAACAAAAACAAAATTAAACCCTAGGGTTTTAAACCTATCTGGCCTAAACCCTTATCCGTTGTCTCCTACCACGAACAGCAAGAGCCACCTGCTATTGCCGCCGCACTGGTCGGTGTCCGGAAAAACAATAACCACCATCACCAGCCGCTGCTCGCGGCGCGAGGCCCCTGCTTGTGGCGCGAGGCCTCTGCTCGCGGCGCGAGCTGGCTAACTGATGCTTAACGACGACAGCAACCCAAGGGCCACCGCCGCCGTCGTCTGTTTCGATCGGAAACCAAAATCGGCAGTGGCCGATACCCCTTTGCGGCGGTTAATGACCACCGCCACCACCCATCGTCGTCACTGGTGACGATAACGGCAGCCAAAGCTACTGCTGCCGCCACTCTCGGTCGAACGACAAAGAAACCACCATCGCCACCACGACGGCAGCAGCATATCATCCACCACCGTCGCCTGTGGTGGGGATTCGACGACGGCAGCAACAGATCGCCACCACCGCCGCCGTTCCCCGGTGATTTAAACAACAAACAACCACGCCGCCACCACCATCATCGACGATGGTAGCAACGGCCACCACCGCCGTCTGGTGGTCTAACAAAACAATCGACGACGGCAGCAGCTATTGCCACCACCGCCGTCGTTTTCCGGCGAGTTAAAACAAAACCACCACCACCGTCGACGACAGTGGCGATAGCCACCGCCGCCGATCGGCGGTTTGAACATCAATCGGTCGCCGCCACCACACCGCTGTGGTGTGGCTTCCGATCGCAATCATCATCACCACCACCTACGCCGTGATCGGCCTTGGTGGTCGAACCAATTACCACCGCCACCACAAACGGTGGTGCGGTGGTTGGTTTTTCGCCGCAGCACCACTGCCACTACACGGCTGTGTGGTGGTTCTCGTTGATACCAGCCGCCGCTACCACCAATCGGTGGTGCGGTGGGCTTCAGGTGCAGCAGCCGGCGGCCATCACTAGCTGTGGTGAGCCGTCGGTGGTTTTGCGGTGGTTGGCCTGGTGGTTCGGTTGGTTAACTGCCGTCGTTCCACCGCCAGTTTCCGATTTGTTAGGTTTTGGGAAAAATTCAATTTTTACAAACATAGAAACATATAAAAATCAAATTTTTAATAAACCTATCAATCAAACGAACCTGATTTGTAGGTTTAAGAAGTGGCTCTGATACCACTGTTGGGAACCGTAGGCACTAACGGTGCGCATCGGATAACAAAAACGATTCCCAAAAGTCGGACCCAACTTAAACCTATCAGATACAATCAAGAGAGTCTGATGGTTTACCTTTATGTGAATAGACTTCCGGAAAGCGAGCAGGGAGTACACCGCTACTGACACCACGCGAGAGGGTTGCTAGACCACCGTGACTGATTGGAAAAATTCGATCGTTGTGTGAGAGAAAGAGAGAGAGCCGGCGACGACTTTAGAGAAAGGGAGAGAGAGAGTAATTTTTGTAGGATTAATCAACTGATGATCAAAATACTTTAAGCCTTTAACCTTTATTTATAGATATAGATAAGGCAGTGTTTTATTTTGATTACAATTCCTTTTATAATTATCTCTTAATAATTAATCCCTTAATTAATTAATTACTTAATTAATTAATTTACTGATTAATTAATCTAACAAATAATTATTAACTTGTAATTATTTATTTCTCTCTTCTCAATTATCTCTTACACACAAAAGTTCTCAATTAGGTGTGCAGCGGTGTGACCTACTAGTGTCTTATAACATTGGACACGGTAACCCTGTTACTGTCTCGCACACAATCCTAACATTGTTATCTTGTTAAACCCTTACACCTAAATAAAAACCCAATGAGAAAAAAATAAGATGAAGGAAAAAGTACAACGCATTGGTTTCTTTGTAATACACACTCTTTCTTTAGTCTAATATTTTCTCTGATTTGTACGTTAATAATGAGAGTTAGAAAAACAAGATGGTATATATATTTTCTTTGAACCATCCATAGACACTAATCATGTTATGTACATGCGATTTAACTGACCTGAAACTCATGTGTACGAAGGCATCGTTGTGGTACATGTACAATTTATGCATCTTTACAGTTCTCTCCTTGAACCACCGATATTTCGGTACATGATCCTCCATACACATACCCAACTTAACATGCATAAGTGACAAATAATGGAATTGTCAACTACAAACTAATATATGGAACAACCCAAGTTCCGACATAGGCTACTGTGGTGTTATTAAAATCAGTTTCTCCTTAACAATTCTAAATTTGAACATTACATGTCTCATTTTGGGGCCTAAGCCCATGATAGTTATTCTGCCATACTCTGCACTGGCTCATTCTAGAGTACCCTACATGCATTCTTAACACAAATTATTATGTCCGAGAAGGGGAACAAACTTGTTAGGAAGGCATACCGTGATAAAGGTAGTGGGTGTTGAACCTGAAAGACCATGAAGATGATCTCGACTCTAATTCCAATGAAGGTATGGGTGATGCTTCTGAAGAAAGCATTGGCAGCAAAGCAATGGCAGAGGGTAAAGAGTTTAGTGGTCCTGATGAGATTTCTGATAGTGTTTCGTTTTGTGGTTATGATAAATTTGTTTTTCCTTGTGATGCTTTTGAATGGTGTAATCGTTGGCAACATTATTGAAATTTATTTCGTTTATATTGTGTGTTCAATTTCTTTATGGCATAATTGAAATTTCCGAGATTCTTTTTAGAGAAATCTTGTTAGACATATATCAGTACATTCCAAAACCTTTTGATTTTCTGATAATTACTGATTTCAATTATTATCCACGTTTTGATTAAATAATTATATAATTTAATTAACAACTAAGTTAGCTGGAGACTCAGTCTCTACTCTTCATGTAATCCCTATTCTTGGGGAGGAATCCAGGGATGTGGGTTATCCCTTGACCTCGAAGTCAGTATAAATAAAAGGTTCCATTTCCAGGTTAAACACACAAAAAATTGCTCTCTCTCACACACTCTTCTCTCTCTCACGAAATTCTACTTCTATCACTTTCTGCAACATCTTTGCATTAAGCAAAGTTACTATCGTTGTTACTAACTTTACTAGGCTGCATCAAATCCTGGATTTTGCGAATGATAGACTCACAACAATTCAAAAGTAGCGACAAAACCTTAAAGGCGATAAAAGCCATCACATGTATATTTCTCACACCAAAAGCTTGATTTATTAAAATGCTAAAAGGAGCTAATAAATATAGAAAGAAAATAACAAACTAAAAAAAAAGTAGGAACCACCTAAATCAAAACAGAAAATAGCTAAAGACTAGGTAAAACCCATATGCACAACTAGCTTATCCAGTCAGCTTTATTTTGAAAAAGTCTTATTAAAAATCCAACGGTCAAAATCTCCAACAAACCCTCCCCCAAACTAGACATAATGTCTTGTTTGTCTTCAAGTGAGCAAATTCCAAGCTTTTCCTTTAGCTTCACAAAAACTTCTCGATGCAATGGCTTGGTAAATATATCTGCGATCTGCTCCTTAGTACCAACATGTTGTTGTTCAACCGTTGCATTACTGACCAAATCACGAAGAAAATGAAACCTAATCCCGATATGGTTGCACCTGCAATGAAAAACAAGGTTTTTTGAGAGCTTAATTGTTGAAGTGTTATCACACTTGATCATTGTGCTGTCTTCCTGCTTCATTCCAAGCTCCTCAAGAATACCTTGAATCCAAATAACTTGACAGGCACATGTTGCAGCTGCCACGTACTCCGCTTCCGTAGAGGATAAAGCAACTATACTTTGCTTCTTCGATGACCATGTGACAGCAACTCCATCCCACAATACCAAGTACCCAGAGGTACTCTTCCAGTCATTCTGATCACCGGCGAAGTAACTGTCGGTAAATATTCTTCTAGCAGAATTGAAACCCGAATCAACCGAAAAACCGAACTGGTTAGGGAAAGGGGGGGTCGGCGCCGGTTTTAGGAGAGATGGAGAGAGAAAGTTTTCTGGAAACTGATTTGGAGTGAATGAATGTTTCTAAAACCTATAAGGCTTATTTATATGGAAAAGAATACTGTTTCCATACAATACTGTTTCCTTAATTATCTAATCCTTTTTCTTTTTCCTTAAGAAAAGAATGTTCTAGATAATTATCCTTAATTAATTAGTCATCCTATTATATATTTATTTACCTAATAAGTATATAATTCACATAATTAATTAATAACCCTTAAACTTTGGGATTTCTGACTGAAATTACCCAACTGATTTATAATTAACTATTATAAATCTAATCTCTCAATTTCTGGGTTTATTTAACTTATTCGATTTATAGGTCCTTACATGTGTGACCCTCAAGTGTCTTGTAACATTGGATGTGTAATCACTGGTTTGTCAACTTCTGCACATAATTACTAACACAAATATGTACGGAATTATGGATAACAATTTATAAAATGAAAAGTTGTAACTAATAGATATTGTAAAACAAATTTTATTATATATGATTATTATGGTATCAACATTAAGAAAAGAAAATCAATAATCATAAAATAAACAATTATTGAGTAATTAATAATTTGATACTAAGTTTATGGAAAAATAATTAAAGAACAGATAACCATCTATATTAGTAATTAGATATTTACAGAATCTATAATAATAAAAGGAGTCACCTGATCCTAAGTCATAAAGAGTTAAGTTCCGGTGAGACCAAGCTTTTTTGGTGAGACCGGTGAGACCAACATATTTTACTTGAAACTTCACATCAAAACATTTGTGAACGTTAAAAAAATTGAACATTCATCGTTAAAACATACTAAAAAATACTATTGAAAAAAAAATTCCAAAAAGAGGTTAAAAAACGAAACCTTCACAGCAGGTTTTTTTGTGAAGGTTCGCATTATATATATGTAACCTTCACAGAACTTGAGCTGTGAAGGTTTCGTTTTTTAGCTTGTTTTCGATATTTTTTTGCATCGAAAGTGAATTTTAGGTCTGCGTATTCGAGTTTTAAGTACATTCACGGTGTTTTTTTGTGAAGTTTCGTACGTTAGGTATTGGTCTCACGCGGTCTCACGATAACAGCTTGGTCTCACCTGATCCTAAGTCATAAAAGGAAACCAATTAACTAATAATAATTTAATAATCTATTAAAAGTGTACGACTCTAATCAAAGTCTCATAAACTAATCATAACAAATAGAGTTAATAGAGATCAATTAAAAGTTTAGGATATTCACTAAAACAAAAGTAACATTATAAATGTATAAACATCAAATATAAAACTTCTAGAATACCGTAGAATCTTTAAAACCTCTTTGAAAGTTGAAGTAAAAAAAACTTGTAAGGTAATATCCATAAGTTTTTTTTTTTAATTTAAAGAATTTTGTTTATAGATGGTAGAAAGCAAAAAAAAAAAAAGGCTGAAGCAATGTATTTAAGTGCAGATTTTGTTTGCTTTTCAATCCTTGGGAAAACGTCCAATTTCTTGATGCTCTTTCTTTTATTATAACTAAATATATCTTTTCTCTAGGTTAATTTTGTTTTGAACATCAAAGAAAAACAGATATATTAGGCAACAACTACCTAACTCACGATGCAGAGTCCACCAACTACATAAAGCTCACAATTTTATTTATTCATTAATTTTATTAATTTTCTTTTATCCTATCTACGTCAAAGTCATTAACAAAATTTAACAATAGAGCGGTAACTCAAATATCAAAGAAAAATAAGATTATGCAGATACAATTTCAAGGTTCTTAAAACATCCGTATTACTTTCCCGATTATGAGTTTCAATATATGGGTTAAAGAAAAACAATTATGAACTTTGAAGAATTTGATCAGTGATTCTTTTGGTATTATTGATCTAATATGCTATATCAAATCATGATGGCAATTATCAAGACAAAATTAACATAACGAGATCCATTGACAATAGTTATAAGGGGTGTAAATAGGTCGGGTTGGGTTGGGTTCGAGTTCAACCCATTTATTAATTGGGTTGAAAATCTCAACCCAACCCAACCCATTTAATTAAATGGGTTGAGATTTTCAACCCAACCCAACCTGATGGGTTGATGGATGGTAGCGGGTTGACCTATTTATAGGTTGATGGGTTGGTAGCGGGTTGAACCCGGGTTGACCCATTTAATTTAAACTTTAAATTTTCTCAAAACCCCATTCAACAATCTGAAATTTATACCTATGATATATATTGTGAAATTGATTTCGGTAACTTACTGTTTCGTGGTCGATGTTTGGTAATAGTCGCTAGTGGGGAAGGCGAAGTCTACCGACTGTCCATTAAATTTTCTTCCGATGGAGGTGGCGCTAGCAAAGTTTGAACTTTGAAACTGAAGATGGAAAGGAATAAGCTAGAAAGTGATACAGAATTAAGGAAATGGAATGGACTAGAGAGTGTTTTAGGTTTATGGAATTAGGGTTATATCATTTCTTTTAGTTTTCTTATTATTTATTATTTTAAGTTTATAATAAAATATAAAATTAAATTAAATAATATGGTAAATGGGTTACAAACAGGTTAGAAATGGGTTGAGAGCAGGTTACTAGTGGGTTGAAATTGGGTTGTAAATGGGTTGGGTTCGGGTTGAAAATCTCAACCCAACCCAGACCCAATAAATAAATGGGTTAGGCGGGTTGACCCAATTAACTTAAACGGGTTGAATATCTCAACCCAACCTGCTACTATTGGGTTGGGTTCGGGTTGGGTTGGCAGGTTGGGTTGGCGGGTTGGGTCATTTTTTGACAGCTGTAAGGTCACCCGTGATTTTTGAACAAATGCGAATCGGGTCGGTGTAAACCTTATCTTTTAAGAAAATATGGAAAATAGGATTTTTGATCAAAACCTAGATTTTATGGTCTTGTTGGATGGGAAATTGAAATACGAATCCAACGGTTCTTCCGGAATCAAAATCCGAGCTATAACGAAGAAGTTATGGCCGAAACAAAATCGCACTGAAATCGCACAGGTGCTAGCGATCGCTAGCTATCACCCCTAGCGATCGCTAGGCACAATTCTTGCGCGTTCCGTTGGAGCTCACGATCACTTCAAGGTCGCTAGGACCCCTATCACAAAGCTAGCGATCGCTAGCTGAGACACCTAGCGATCGCTAGGTGTCTGTCAGACCCGAATCGGGTTAAATACCCCTCTTCTTCATTTGGGCATATCTTTCTCATACGAACTCCGTTTCTCTCGATTCTTTTTGCTATCTTCTCGATTTTTCGAGCTCTTCAAGACTACATCAATGGATTTTCAAGTATTTGGTGGTTCTAAAACGTTGGTGTAAGTAATCTCTTCATCTCCTTCGAGTTTAAGCTTAGATTTGGAGGTTTACCATCTCCAAACCTTTTCTTCCATATTTGTCTCAGATCTAGTATGGTTTTAGGTGGATTTCATGTTTTGAGAAGTGTTGGAGGCTAGATCTACTAGTTTGGAGGGTGGAGACTTCCATGGCCTCATCTTCTCCACCACCTCTCCACCATTGTTGAAGGTTTCTTCATCTTAGGGTTTTCACCCAAGATCTTGAGGAGGTAAGTTATATTTATGGGTTTTAAGTGTAGATCTAGTCTTGTATGTTGTGTATCTATAATTAATTCAAGATATTAACTTCTTATCAGTTTAGGTGTTCACTTAAGCTTTAAGCTAGGGTTCTTGGTGAATTTTGGGGCTTTCGGCTTTATGAGCCGCAAGGTAAGTTGCTAAAATCATTTTGTTAAAACTGAGAGCACATCATCTTGTTTGATTTTACCCGCCTTGCTTGGTATTTGTGGATTAATATGATTGTGGATAAAATGCCTAAATTTCTAGGTTTAGGATTTGCCATGAAATGAATAAATGACGAATCTTGTATGAATGGCTTGGTTGGATTATTGTATACATGGAATAGTTTATCGTATGCAACTAGTGTATGAGTTAAACCATGTGATTACATGATGAATGTGTTTATGAGAAACGCGTGCTATTAAGTATGCCATGGATTGATGCAAAGGAATTGAATCCCGAGCATGTTGATTTATATGAAATGAATGAAAGTATTGAGACTTTCGATAATGCATAAATTGTATAACTAAAATGTTATGGAGCACCGCTAGTCAAAAAGTGGGATGCTATTGGTCATTAGTCAAAAAGTGAACCGGGATGTCACTAGTCAAAAGGTGAGTACCCATGTTTTTACGCAAACGTAAACTGGACAATGTGGCACTAGTCAAAAGGTGTACACTATGTCGTTTTTGAAATGAGATTGATTTAAAGTGGCACTAGTCAAAAGGTGTGCACTTCAAGTTTACACGAGTTCGACTCAGTCTTGGGTGGCACTAGTCAAAAGGTGTGCACCTATGTCCCTCGCCATTCGTGTGGCCGCGAATGTGCCTGGCCTCTGAGGTTGCCTATTTGAGTCTTCGTAGGAGGACGGCAACGGGGTGTCTCGACTCTGAGGTGTAACTTGCTTGGCAAAAGTGGGTCGCTCCCACGATTTTCAAAGATAAAAGATAAACCGGTTTAACATGATGCATTTTGCTGTTAATACACTCTTGCATATCTCACATGTCTTAACATGCTTTTATATGTGTGATATTTTGTGATACAACTCACTAGGCTCCTTTAGCCTAACACTTGCTTGGTGTCGATGTGTCTCTCAGGTACTAGGGACGCTATTCCCAAGTAGGTGCCGAGATAGAGAGTGAGCTTTGGGGGATGTGTGAAGAGGCCGGTCCTTCTAGACCGCGGGTTGATAGTAGAAACTATTGACCCTTTTGTAGTCTTTTCCTCGTTAGGAATTAGACTTGTTAATTTTTATATCGCTACATTTGAATTACAAATATTGTAATTGTACATTACTTATTACCCCATTCTTGGGAAGAGCTCACGCTTTGGCGTAATTTGTATTACCACCTTTCGTTAAGGAAAGTTTTTGTTGACTCCAAATTTTGGGGTGTTACAAGTTGGTATCAGAGCTTTAGTTTAAGCGAACTAGGTATTGACCGTAGTGTACCTAGACTTAAACTTAGTGCACTAATAGACATGTCACCTACCATGGGTAAAGTCTTAGGTGGGGAGAGCGCTAGGGATACGGAATACATGGATCGAGAATTTGCGTCAATAGAGACAGAGAATCTCGTGTACGGTCTATTCATAAATCACTTAGCTACTGAGTTATGAATGTATCGTCATTTGAGTATTCTTGGTTACTATCGATGTAATGATTGATAAATGTTGGTACGTATAGTAGTCTATTCTTACTCTCTTTCTTGATTTCTTATGACAGGATATTTGATCAGATAATGAAGGACCCTTAGTTACGGTAAGTCTTTATTTAGGAGTCATGTTATGGTATCAACATGGGAAAGTATTAAATACTTTGATTTAAGATTAAATCTTAGTGATAAATCGTTTTTGCTTAAGAGCGAAAATTTATGTTTAGCTAATGAATTCTCCAGACGACTAAGTGAAGGTGGATCGCATCGGAAGAGCTTAGGGACAGTTGACCTATACGGCCTATTTATCAAGACGGTATAATTGAGTAACTACTTGCGTAACCTAAGTGTTGATTAAAGGAATCGATGGTCTAAATCGGCCATGAATTTGGAAGGGTCTAAATATGAGGAATAGTAACCTATCTACGTGTTTCTAGCACTGTTAGTTATACCGTTGATAAGATTTACACAAATGGCAAGGTTTGGGGGAACACCATGGATGCATGGCTTAATAAGGTTGTTAGAACGAGTATGGATGGATTAAGATTTACGAATCAAATTGTTCTAAGTGGATTATATGTTGGATAAAAAGTGTGGAAGCTCTAAGTTAAGGGTAAACTAGAATTATGCATATTTAAGATTTATGCGGCCTAGTTACGACGATTTTAGTATGCATATTGTGAGAGTCTATCTATGATTTATCCACTTACTGACTTATTACCTTAAACTACGTGAGTGTTTACGTAAGTAGGAATTGGCATGTGAACAGTTGTTATCGTATGAACGAGGTTACAAAATGATAGAGGTCACGAGACTCCTTGGGATAAACATTTATTTTAAACAATAGGAATTATTGTGATTGAAATGACTAGGTGGTTGAACTTAGAGGAAGGTCACGAGAATATGATACTAAAGGAGGTTATGGCTCTATCGAGCAGAATAACGATGTATGATATGGTATGTACACCATGGTGTGATAGAGAGGAAATGAATATCCAATGATATCAGTAAGAGGTGTAGAATGAAGGTCATGAGACCTTTGGGGAATATGTGAAATATATGTTTATATATTTATATGTACATAGCTTGAATAGTTATATGTGTGTGGAGGTCGAGATAGACCGGGTATCATTAATACCCTAAATAGAGTCCGAGAGACTCTGGGTTGTATTGTTGGGTTGACTTTGAGAACCCAGGGAATAATTATATGCGGCTCTGTATGAGCAGGGAATTATATGCGGCTCTGTACGAGCAGGGACATTTATATGCTTATGTGCCCTCGATGAATACGGATCACTTTCATTGGCACCAAGTCTTTTGTGTGAAATACATGTAGACCTTGTGTGGGATTGTGTGTTGTTGATATTTGAGTTGCCATTGCTTAAATTTGAAATCTTTGAATGACATGCACGTACGAATTTCTTGAGGGTTAACACCCATGTGCGGACCAATTGCATATTATCCTGTTGATGTGTTAGAATAAACTAACTGATTGATAGCTTTTAGGATCATGCTAAGATATAGTGGGGCAACACTTAGAAAGTGTGAGCGGAATTGTGTTTGTGCTTGATGTAAATCGAAACTGGACTAAGTAGGGATTAAGTTTCATACCTCCCTTACGAGGGTGTTGTTGAGAAACACCTTATGGCCAACGGCTATGGAAAAGAGTGGTCCGATGAGAGACCTTATCTAGAAAGGAGCTTGTTAATGACTAGGCGAAGTCCATTGCGATGTGGACAGATCCACGTAGGAATGATCGGTTAGCACCACCTAGTGAGTGCATGATGTGCGTATTGACCCTTACAAGAGAATCCTATAGGTTGTTGGAGTGCGTTCCTAAGAGATTGTAGCGAACCGTTTAGAACGAGACTTGTTCGAGCGGGTTAAGTGACCATGTTTTGAGGTCTCTTTGGGTTCGAGAGAGAGAGACAAATTGTGAGAGGACATTCATTTTATTTGAAGGTCTTGGAAGGAATAACAAAGTTAAGTATATATATATATATTGATGACCGTAAAGCTCGAGAAAGGGTTTAGTGGTACCACGTTGGGTGATTATGTAATGGTTACTAATGACCTTATACGTAGACAGAGGGGGCATGTCGTCAGTGTATTAACATTGCCATGAAGGAGGAACCTTTGGTTAGTATAAAGGTGATTTGAAGACGTGACTTATAATTAAGTTATATGAAGTAGGAATTTGTGGTGGACATAATGGCATGATACGCCAGACTAAGCATGAAACTTAGGATATGATGACAAGTATTGATGGGGGATAAGTAATGGGCTTGTATTATTTAGTCAAGATGGATTTGAGGGAGAATTCGTACTTAGAAAATCAAGATTTAGTCACCTAGGGCAAAGTTAGAATTGCATAGGTGATTGGATAATTACAAGGGCTATGATAGTGCGAATGTGGAAATTTATGGATTTAGTGGAAATTTGCGATTTGCTAACTGAAGAAACTTACCTTCCATATGGTATCAATAGGCGAGTAGACGGAACTTTCAAGTTTCTTTGAGACTATGACAACGGCTAGACACCGTTAGTGAGAGTGTTGAGACATTCCTTAGTAGTAAAGGGGCTCTTAGCCAAGTGATCAACTTTACCAGGAGACAGACGTTGTATGGTACCTTGAACCATAGGCTTTAGTCGAATTGGTTTGGTTAAATTGTATAAAGAGCTGAGGTTTGCGTATCCTAGTGATCTTATCTTTATATCACACGTCATGTTTTGAAAGGTAGTCGTAAAGTAGCAGCTTGTGGTATTTTGATGAACCACCTTTAAAATTAGAACACTATATCAATGATCATATCACAACCATAACTAAGCCCAATATTAATTTAACAGACGGATGTAGAGAAAACATAATGTGTTAGCCTTTCAAAACGTTTGGGCGAGGTTGTCTTTCGTGGTCCGAAAGAAGATTAGGAATTTCGGGGACGAAATTTTATGTAGGTGGGGAGGATTGTAACACCCGTGATTTTTGAACAAATGCGAATCGGGTCGGTGTAAACCTTATCTTTTAAGAAAATATGGAAAATAGGATTTTTCATCAAAACCTAGATTTTATGGTCTTGTTGGATGGGAAATTGAATTACGAATCCAACGGTTCTTCCGGAATCAAAATCGGAGCTATAACGAAGAAGTTATGGCCGAAACAAAATCGCACTGAAATCGCACAGGTGCTAGCGATCGCTAGCTATCACCCCTAGCGATCGCTAGGCACAATTCTTGCGCGTTCCGTTGGAGCTCACGATCACTTCAAGGTCGCTAGGACCCCTATCACAAAGCTAGCGATCGCTAGCTGAGACACCTAGCGATCGCTAGGTGTCTGTCAGACCCGAATCGGGTTAAATACCCCTCTTCTTCATTTGGGAATATCTTTCTCATACGAACTCCGTTTCTCTCGATTCTTTTTGCTATCTTCTCGATTTTTCGAGCTCTTCAAGACTACATCAATGGATTTTCAAGTATTTGGTGGTTCTAAAACGTTGGTGTAAGTAATCTCTTCATCTCCTTCGAGTTTAAGCTTAGATTTGGAGGTTTACCATCTCCAAACCTTTTCTTCCATATTTGTCTCAGATCTAGTATGGTTTTAGGTGGATTTCATGTTTTGAGAAGTGTTGGAGGCTAGATCTACTAGTTTGGAGGGTGGACTTCCATGGCCTCATCTTCTCCACCACCTCTCCACCATTGTTGAAGGTTTCTTCATCTTAGGGTTTTCACCCAAGATCTTGAGGAGGTAAGTTATATTTATGGGTTTTAAGTGTAGATCTAGTCTTGTATGTTGTGTATCTAGAATTAATTCAAGATATTAACTTCTTATCAGTTTAGGTGTTCACTTAAGCTTTAAGCTAGGGTTCTTGGTGAATTTTGGGGCTTTCGGCTTTATGAGCCGCAAGGTAAGTTGCTAAAATCGTTTTGTTAAAACTGAGAGCACATCATCTTGTTTGATTTTACCTGCCTTGCTTGGTATTCGTGGATTAATATGATTGTGGATAAAATGCCTAAATTTCTAGGTTTAGGATTTGCCATGAAATGAATAAATGACGAATCTTGTATGAATGGCTTGGTTGGATTATTGTATACATGGAATAGTTTATCGTATGCAACTAGTGTATGAGTTAAACCATGTGATTACATGATGAATGTGTTTATGAGAAACGCGTGCTATTAAGTATGCCATGGATTGATGCAAAGGAATTGAATCCCGAGCATGTTGATTTATATGAAATGAATGAAAGTATTGAGACTTTCGATAATGCATAAATTGTATAACTAAAATGTTATGGAGCACCGCTAGTCAAAAAGTGGGATGCTATTGGTCATTAGTCAAAAAGTGAACCGGGATGTCACTAGTCAAAAGGTGAGTACCCATGTTTTTACGCAAACGTAAACTGGACAATGTGGCACTAGTCAAAAGGTGTATACTATGTCGTTTTTGAAATGAGATTGATTTAAAGTGGCACTAGTCAAAAGGTGTGCACTTCAAGTTTACACGAGTTCGACTCAGTCTTGGGTGGCACTAGTCAAAAGGTGTGCACCTATGTCCCTCGCCATTCGTGTGGCCGCGAATGTGCCTGGCCTCTGAGGTTGCCTATTTGAGTCTTCGTAGGAGGACGGCAACGGGGTGTCTCGACTCTGAGGTGTAACTTGCTTGGCAAAAGTGGGTCGCTCCCACGATTTTCAAAGATAAAAGATAAACCGGTTTAACATGATGCATTTTGCTGTTAATACACTCTTGCATATCTCACATGTCTTAACATGCTTTTATATGTGTGATATTTTGTGATACAACTCACTAGGCTCCTTTAGCCTAACACTTGCTTGGTGTCGATGTGTCTCTCAGGTACTAGGGACGCTATTCCTAAGTAGGTGCCGAGATAGAGAGTGAGCTTTGGGGGATGTGTGAAGAGGCCGGTCCTTCTAGACCGCGGGTTGATAGTAGAAACTATTGACCCTTTTGTAGTCTTTTCCTCGTTAGGAATTAGACTTGTTAATTTTTATATCGCTACATTTGAATTACAAATATTGTAATTGTACATTACTTATTACCCCATTCTTGGGAAGAGCTCACGCTTTGGCGTAATTTGTATTACCACCTTTCGTTAAGGAAAGTTTTTGTTGACTCCAAATTTTGGGGTGTTACAAGTTGGTATCAGAGCTTTAGTTTAAGCGAACTAGGTATTGACCGTAGTGTACCTAGACTTAAACTTAGTGCACTAATAGACATGTCACCTACCATGGGTAAAGTCTTAGGTGGGGAGAGCGCTAGGGATACGGAATACATGGATCGAGAATTTGCGTCAATAGAGACAGAGAATCTCGTGTACGGTCTATTCATAAATTACTTAGCTACTGAGTTATGAATGTATCGTCATTTGAGTATTCTTGGTTACTATCGATGTAATGATTGATAAATGTTGGTGTTAGGGATTATGTGCAGAGTTGACAAACCAAGTGATTATACATCCAATGTTACAAGACACTTGAGGGTCACACCTGTGAGGACCTATAAGTCGAACAAGTTAGATGAAACCCAGAAATGGAGAGTTAGGATTTATAATAGTGTATTATAAATCAGTTGGGTAATTACAGTCAGAATTACCAAAGTTGGAGGGTTATTAATTAATTAGGATATTATATATTTATTAGATAAATAAATATATAATAGTTAATTAATAAGTTTTATATATATATTAGATAAATATATATATAATTATAATTATCGTATGCAAATTCTTTTCCAGCTATTTAAAAAGAAAAGGATTAGAGATAATTATAAAAGGAAACTGAATCTTATACAAACTGTATAATTTCTCCATATAAATAAACCTTATAGGCTTAAGGCAAAGTAGAAGCTTTTCAGCCAAGAAAACAGTTTTTCAGTTTCCTCTCTCCCTCTCTCTCTCCCAATCGGCGCCGACCCCCCCCCCCCCAGGTCGGATTCCAGTTTTTGTTGTTCGGGTTTCATACAGTTCAACTAGAAGGACGTTCGTTGGTCGATCACCGGTGGACTATTATCAAGCAATCCAGGTAAATTGACCTAATCTGATCTGTTAGGATTAAAACTAGAACGATTAAAGATCATTAGGCTAGTAATGGGTTTTTAGCTTTTATCGCTTCCGCACGATTAAATCAGAAACAGCGTGTTTCTGATCACGTAGGTTTTATCAGTTTGATTAATCTATGTGATTTATCGAACCAACGAGGTTTGTTAAATCTGTATTAATCCTCGAATCAGTTTGATCCGAGGATACCCATAAAAACCCAACAGTGGTATCAGAGCCATTGTTAATAATCGTTTTAGTTTCATCATCTTATCAGTTTATCTGTTTACGTGTGATCCGTTAAAATCTGTCTCTTGTGTATCAAGTTCTTTAAAAATTTGATTTTTCCAGATTCGTATGAAAATTCGATTGTGTCGTTATTGTCTTTATCATGTGAACCCTAATTGTTGATCGGCGGTGTCTAGGCCACCAGGCCGATCGCCGACATTAGTGGCGGCGTTGGTTATCAACCCAAACACCGGCCAAGACCACCAGAGAGGTGGTAACGGCGGCGGCTGTTGCTGCTCGCACGATCGATGGCCGCACCGCACATAGCGGTGACAGCTTTTGGCTTCCGTGTCCAGACCGAACACACCACAGTGGTGGAGACGTCGGTTGTAATCGCCGCCAACAGGCGGTGATAGTGGGTTTTATTCTATTCGCCGGAAAACCACCAGTCACCGGCCAAACCGCATCAAGCGGCGGTGACGGACGCCTAGCCAAACCACCAGAGAGGTGGTGGCAGCGATCTCGTGACTACCAAACCAAACCACCAGCTTGGTGGCAGCAGGCGGTAGATGGCGGTGGCAGGCGGTGTGCGGTAGTAGTGGTGGCTGAAATCGACGACCTTAGTGAACAACGGCTTTGGCCGATTAAACCATAAACCACCAGGCCAACCGCCGGCTGCCCTAAGGCCGAGCCAAGGCGGTGGCAATGGCTGTTCGATCCCCGAGTGGTGGAGAACGGCGGCACTTGAACGACCGCCAAGCCAAACCACCATCTAGGTGGTGGCGGCGTTTTGCAATAACCACGGCCCGACCACCAGTCCGGTGGTGGCCATTAGTTTCGAGACGAGTTACGGTGGCGGCGGTGGCATCCTCGCTGCCGTCGTCATGGTGGTTACACGGTGACCAAAGAGCCACACACGGAGGACCGAAACCGCACTTAGCGGTGGCCAAAACCACCGTATTCGATGGTGGCGGCGTCGAGTTACCATACACGGATCACCACCGGATTGATGGTTATCGAAGGCGTCGATTGGTGGCGGTAGTAGCGTCGCTATCGTTACCGATCTATGATACTGATTACGCAATGGCCGTTCGACGAACGAACCACCAGCGTGGTGGTGGACGTCGGTTCCAGTTCATGGGTAACACCTAGGGTTTTTCAGTTTTGGGCCAATTTCCCTTATCAGGCCCAAAGCCCAGTTCATTGGACCAAAATAAGGCCCAAAAGAACTCGTTTGATTTTAAAAATTTCTTATCCGAAATTATTTTCTGTTTAATTTTATAAAATTTATTCAAGCCAATTGAATTGTTTTTCCGGTTTGATGAATTTCTTATAAAAATTAAAGTTTTACCTGTTTTTTCGAATAAGCCTAACATTGTGTTTTTCCTCAAAAGCCAGCATTTTAAAATCAGGGTCGATAAAAACCAGTTTGATATATTTTTGGTAGAGGGATTTTAGATAAAATGGTTTTAGAAACCTCAGTTTTTACGTAAAAAACCATTTTTCAGTCTAAAAGTTTTTTGATTCATAAAACAGTTTGTTTTTCGAATCAAGTTTAAAATCAAGTTTTGCGATATTTGAGACAAGATAATTTTAACGGATCCAGGTTTATTTCTCGTAATTATAATATTGCTTTTATTATATTGCATATATATTTACGTAATTGCTTGAGCTCGATATATGGATTTCAGTTTGATTTTACATATATATATATATCTATTATAGTGTTTTGCCAACCTAGACCCTTGACATATTTGCGGGGAGGCCTGCGTGCCATTTACAACCCCTTATGTAATAATGACCTTAGGATAGAAGTTTTTTTTCCCTTTCGAGATGACGAGGCCAGTGGGAGCTACTTCATCCTACCGGAGTACTAACAAAACATGGCGAGGCCAATGGGAGCTACGCGAGTTTTGAAGCTTTTTAGTAAAATAGGTCATTATTGGTCCCTAGGAAACGTTGGCAAAAACTATAATTGGATACTATGTGATTAATTATTGTTTAATTGCATGGTTGATTGATTATTTGTGATATCTTGCATGTCAGTAGTTTTAAATAGAGTTGTTACTTTAAAACTAATTTATATCACAAAAGGAATATAGGTTTTAGTTTCGTTAAAACGATAGTTTTTGATTTAAAAACCTATAGATGATTGTTTTATGTAAAAGACAAGTTGACAAAAACAATTAGTTTTAATCAACTAGGTGTGCTGTTAAAACAGTTAGTTTTAATTAGCAAGTAATTTTAGAACAGTTGGTTTTAAAATTACGTGTATGTTTGAAACAGTTAGTTTAAAACATAAGTAGCCTTTATAACAATCAGTTTTTCAAAAGCCTGGAAGTAAAGTTTTTCAAAACCCCGAAAAATCATAGATCAGTAGTGCAACCCATCTAGGGGCACCTTCGGCGTAAAGTACATAGGCGTTGTAAGTGATCACACATTCAACCTCTGTGTTCAAACTGAAGCTGAAGGGGTTACATAACTCTGCGAATTATCTCCGGGTGGTACCGGCCAGAGTATAGTGATCAGGTCCCCAAAATGGTGAGATCTGTTTTGGTACTATAATGTTCACCGGGTGGTACCGGGCCAAAAAGCACTAAGAGGGACTAAAACATGCACAGGTAGTTGCCATAGTCCCGAAAAGATCTAGGAGTCATGTCAGCTAGACATGATTGGTAAAAGTCCTTACCTACCGAAATAAATACGGGTCTGGTGGAGCAAGAACATTACGCACATCAGGACGTATGAAATAAGGATCCTAGTCCAATAAATTGATCATTTAAGGGTTTATTGATATTTTATTGGAAATTAGTCTATTTACAGTTGCTAAGACCAAAAGTTTTATTTTGTGTAGATGGCAAGCACTGTTACCAGCACTAACAATCTTTCCCTCCGCTCTATCCTAGAGAAGGATAAACTGACCGGCTCTAACTTTCTCGACTGGGAGCGCAATCTGATGATTGTGCTCAGACATGAGAGAAAATGGTATGTGCTAGAAGAGCCACTTGGGGAGGCACCTCCGGCAAACGCTCCGGCTGCTGCCAGAAATGCCCACAAGAAGCACTCGGATGATCTCCTTGATGTCGCCTGTCTGATGCTAGCAACTATGAGCCCAGATCTGCAAGCAGGGCTCATAAATACAAATGCATATGACATGATCCGCCAGCTGAGGGACATGTTCCAGACCCAGGCTCGTACAGAACGCTACGATGCCACCAAAGCATTCAATGAGTGCAAAATGGTAAAAGGGACATCAGTAAGTGACCATGTCATGAAAATGAAACGGCACTTGGATCATCTGGAGAGGCTTGGTCATCCTGTTCCGTTGCAGCTAGCAACAGACACCATACTCAATTCACTGTCAGAAGACTACAGGCCCTTCGTAGTCAATTACAATATGAATAACATGGAGAAAACAGTAGCAGAATTGCACTCCATGCTAAAGACAGCTGAACTGAATATGGGGAACAAGAACAAGACCAAGGATGTCTTGATGGTAAAAGACGGAGGGGTTAAAAAGAAGAATGGGCAAGCTAGCACCAGTAAAGGAAAAGGACCAGTCCAGGCCATCCAGAGTGCACCCAAGAAAGGCAAAAGCAAGGGCAAGGGCAAGAAGGTTAAGCCAAACAAAGCTAGGACCGAGAATCGCTGCTTCATATGCAATGAAATCGGTCATTGGAGGCAAAACTGCCCTAAGCGTCATGAAGCAGGTATGTAAACCTCAGAAAATTTATGATTGCTTTATTTTGTCACTTCTTACTTGTTAGCTTACAAGTATACTGATACCTAGAGCAAATGATTATTGCAGGAGGTCAGAAATGAAGTGAAATGCCCAGAGGTTGCTGAGGATCTGAAGCACAAGTTTATTTCAATTTAAGTCAAGATATTTATGAATTTAAGTTTTAAAACAGTTATTTCTAGTTTTCATGTTTTAAACAGTTTTTGGATGATTGTAATTTTTGAATTTATAATTCTGTGGTTTTATTTTTCAAAGATTATTATCTTGACATTGAAATATCTGATTGTGCTTAGTGATTGTATGATCCTAGTTGTTGCCTGTTATAATTACTTCAATAAATTCTATTGAATTGAAGTAATTTATATAAAAACTATCAAAACACACGAGATTCTATAGGAATGTGTTTTGAGAATAAAACATTTATGAATAATTGTTTTATGATCAAATCTTTAAAAGGAGAACTCAGGATATTAACTCAGTAGCGTTAATAACAGTATTTATAAAACTAGAAAGATTCCAAGTTCTGGAATGAGGATTTTAACAAATCCAGTTAAGTTTTATAAAAGAAATTCTCAGAATTAACTAATCAGATTTGATCAAGTTTTATTATTCAAATGTTCTAAAAAGAGAATTCAGGATATTAACTCAGATAGCGTTAATAACAGTATTTATGAAACTAGAAAGATTCCAAGATCGGGAATTAGGATTTGACCAAATCCAGTTAAGTTTCATAAAGGGAAATTCTCAAAGTTCATTACTTGAAATTAGGATTGACTAATCAAAGTTTTGACTAAGTCAATAGTAAATTTTGAGTAATAGTTAGTTTTTATATAAGCAAGTGGGAGCCCAATTTATTCTCTATCTAGTTTCAGATAAAGAATAAAAGATGCAATTATTGATATATCTCGGAATTCATAATCCAGGTAGGATAAGAATTCATAAGATATAATTTACCCTTTTAATCAAAAGGATAAGAGTTTCAGGACCCATGAAACAAAAGTCATGACTGACTTTAGAATCAATAATTAGAGTGTTGGATTAAAATATAGGATTCCAATAGATTTGCCAGTATTGCAAATGGAATCTGATTTCAGGTAGAAATCATTCATCTACACAGCAACTAAGGAAAGTTGCAGTCTTACATATTCAGGAACTGGAAGTTAGTCCAGGTCTCCAAGTTCATGGAATATGATAAAAGTCTAGTTATTGTTTTTATAAGGTGTTTGCAGAACAATAATTAGCAGATACAAGTAGATCGTGTAAACAAACTTGTACTTTTGGTTATCACTTTGATTAAAATGGTAAACTTTAATCAAAGGGTTTAAACTAAAGACAGGTGATACTTTATTTTAGACCAATATTTAACAAACGTTAAATAGATATTATGAAAGTTATTAAAGAAAAGACATTCAATCTTGTTATTATTACAGCGTGTAATATGGACTATACAAGATTGATTTCTTTATCACTTTCACATTTTGCATGTTTTAATATATCCAGGAATGAAATTCAGTCTCCGATTTTTCATTCAAAATCTGTCCGTGACAACTTATCATTGTGGGAGCATGATAAGGTGTTAAAGTCATTGTGAACTTTTAGGTAGTTATGATCAGCTGCTGAATAACAGCTACAAGTGTTGTAGACTAAAAGTTGCACAGATATTTGATAGAGTAGCAAATATCGGACGTGATCCGCGGTTGAGATTACTTCTTGGAGTAAAGTCATAAGTGAATCTCACAGTGGTTGTCCCTATCACCTGAGGTATCTGATTTGATATCATGAGGACTACTGAATTCTTAGTACACTCAACCGCTACGCCGTAACAGGGTGGCTATAAAGGGTGTAACTAGATTCAGCGGAAGCCGTGGTGTTAAAGGCAGATATGCAAGATGGGATTTGCACCTCTTCTCAGAAGAGAGATATTTCTGGGCCCATCTTGACTGACTAAGTATACTGATGAAGTGCATGGCCATGCCCAAACGAACTGATTAGTTCTTTGTCGTTTACCTATCAGTAAAAGTCAGATAATCAAGAGAACAGAATCTTGAGTATTTAGAGTTGACACTTTCCAAGCTCATACTCACAGATGAAATATCGCGATGCAAAGGGAAAAGCCAAGATATACCCAATCAATGAACAGTAGTTTCATAGATACCAATTCCTCACGGAATGTTTATATCACCAGTCTGGGTATAAGAGTTCTTGTAACCTGGTCAGCCTAAGTGCCTGTCTAGGGGCCTCCTTAGGTCAGTATAATCAAAGGTGATATTGCCAACTTGCACAAGTGGGAGTCTGTTAGGGATTATGTGCAGAGTTGACAAACCAAGTGATTATACATCCAATGTTACAAGACACTTGAGGGTCACACCTGTGAGGACCTATAAGTCGAACAAGTTAGATGAAACCCAGAAATGGAGAGTTAGGATTTATAATAGTGTATTATAAATCAGTTGGGTAATTACAGTCAGAATTACCAAAGTTGGAGGGTTATTAATTAATTAGGATATTATATATTTATTAGATAAATAAATATATAATAGTTAATTAATAAGTTTTTATATATATATTAGATAAATATATATAATTATAATTATCGTATGCAAATTCTTTTCCAGCTATTTAAAAAGAAAAGGATTAGAGATAATTATAAAAGGAAACTGAATCTTATACAAACTGTATAATTTCTCCATATAAATAAGCCTTATAGGCTTAAGGCAAAGTAGAAGCTTTTCAGCCAAGAAAACAGTTTTTCAGTTTCCTCTCTCCCTCTCTCTCTCCCAATCGGCGCCGACCCCCCCCCCAGGTCGGATTCCAGTTTTTGTTGTTCGGGTTTCATACAGTTCAACTAGAAGGACGTTCGTTGGTCGATCACCAGTGGACTATTATCAAGCAATCCAGGTAAATTGACCTAATCTGATCTGTTAGGATTAAAACTAGAACGATTAAAGATCATTAGGCTAGTAATGGGTTTTTAGCTTTTATCGCTTCCGCACGATTAAATCAGAAACAGCGTGTTTCTGATCACGTAGGTTTTATCAGTTTGATTAATCTATGTGATTTATCGAACCAGCGAGGTTTGTTAAATCTGTATTAATCCTCGAATCAGTTTGATCCGAGGATACCCATAAAAACCAAACAGTTGGTACGTATAGTAGTCTATTCTTACTCTCTTTCTTGATTTCTTATGACAGGATATTTGATCAGATAATGAAGGACCCTTAGTTACGGTAAGTCTTTATTTAGGAGTCATGTTATGGTATCAACATGGGAAAGTATTAAATACTTTGATTTAAGATTAAATCTTAGTGATAAATCGTTTTTGCTTAAGAGCGAAAATTTATGTTTAGCTAATGAATTCTCCAGACGACTAAGTGAAGGTGGATCGCATCGGAAGAGCTTAGGGACAGTTGACCTATACGGCCTATTTATCGAGACGGTATAATTGAGTAACTACTTGCGTAACCTAAGTGTTGATTAAAGGAATCGATGGTCTAAATCAGCCATGAATTTGGAAGGGTCTAAATATGAGGAATAGTAACCTATCTACGTGTTTCTAGCACTGTTAGTTATACCGTTGATAAGATTTACACAAATGGCAAGGTTTGGGGGAACACCATGGATGCATGGCTTAATAAGGTTGTTAGAACGAGTATGGATGGATTAAGATTTACGAATCAAATTGTTCTAAGTGGATTATATGTTGGATAAAAAGTGTGGAAGCTCTAAGTTAAGGGTAAACTAGAATTATGCATATTTAAGATTTATGCGGCCTAGTTACGACGATTTTAGTATGCATATTGTGAGAGTCTATCTATGATTTATCCACTTACTGACTTATTACCTTAAACTACGTGAGTGTTTACGTAAGTAGGAATTGGCATGTGAACAGTTGTTATCGTGTGAACGAGGTTACAAAATGATAGAGGTCACGAGACTCCTTGGGATAAACATTTATTTTAAACAATAGGAATTATTGTGATTGAAATGACTAGGTGGTTGAACTTAGAGGAAGGTCACGAGAATATGATACTAAAGGAGGTTATGGCTCTATCGAGCAGAATAACGATGTATGATATGGTATGTACACCATGGTGTGATAGAGAGGAAATGAATATCCAATGATATCAGTAAGAGGTGTAGAATGAAGGTCATGAGACCTTTGGGGAATATGTGAAATATATGTTTATATATTTATATGTACATAGCTTGAATAGTTATATGTGTGTGGAGGTCGAGATAGACCGGGTATCATTAATACCCTAAATAGAGTCCGAGAGACTCTGGGTTGTATTGTTGGGTTGACTTTGAGAACCCAGGGAATAATTATATGCGGCTCTGTATGAGCAGGGAATTATATGCGGCTCTGTACGAGCAGGGACATTTATATGCTTATGTGCCCTCGATGAATACGGATCACTTTCATTGGCACCAAGTCTTTTGTGTGAAATACATGTAGACCTTGTGTGGGATTGTGTGTTGTTGATATTTGAGTTGCCATTGCTTAAATTTGAAATCTTTGAATGACATGCACGTACGAATTTCTTGAGGGTTAACACCCATGTGCGGACCAATTGCATATTATCCTGTTGATGTGTTAGAATAAACTAACTGATTGATAGCTTTTAGGATCATGCTAAGATATAGTGGGGCAACACTTAGAAAGTGTGAGCGGAATTGTGTTTGTGCTTGATGTAAATCGAAACTGGACTAAGTAGGGATTAAGTTTCATACCTCCCTTACGAGGGTGTTGTTGAGAAACACCTTATGGCCAACGGCTATGGAAAAGAGTGGTCCGATGAGAGACCTTATCTAGAAAGGAGCTTGTTAATGACTAGGCGAAGTCCATTGCGATGTGGACAGATCCACGTAGGAATGATCGGTTAGCACCACCTAGTGAGTGCATGATGTGCGTATTGACCCTTACAAGAGAATCCTATAGGTTGTTGGAGCGCGTTCCTAAGAGATTGTAGCGAACCGTTTAGAACGAGACTTGTTCGAGCGGGTTAAGTGACCATGTTTTGAGGTCTCTTTGGGTTCGAGAGAGAGAGACAAATTGTGAGAGGACATTCATTTTATTTGAAGGTCTTGGAAGGAATAACAAAGTTAAGTATATATATATATATATATATATTGATGATCGTAAAGCTCGAGAAAGGGTTTAGTGGTACCACGTTGGGTGATTATGTAATGGTTACTAATGACCTTATACGTAGACAGAGGGGGCATGTCGTCAGTGTATTAACATTGCCATGAAGGAGGAACCTTTGGTTAGTATAAAGGTGATTTTGAAGACGTGACTTATAATTAAGTTATATGAAGTAGGAATTTGTGGTGGACATAATGGCATGATACGCCAGACTAAGCATGAAACTTAGGATATGATGACAAGTATTGATGGGGGATAAGTAATGGGCTTGTATTATTTAGTCAAGATGGATTTGAGGGAGAATTCGTACTTAGAAAATCAAGATTTAGTCACCTAGGGCAAAGTTAGAATTGCATAGGTGATTGGATAATTACAAGGGCTATGATAGTGCGAATGTGGAAATTTATGGATTTAGTGGAAATTTGCGATTTGCTAACTGAAGAAACTTACCTTCCATATGGTATCAATAGGCGAGTAGACGGAACTTTCAAGTTTCTTTGAGACTATGACAACGGCTAGACACCGTTAGTGAGAGTGTTGAGACATTCCTTAGTAGTAAAGGGGCTCTTAGCCAAGTGATCAACTTTACCAGGAGACAGACGTTGTATGGTACCTTGAACCATAGGCTTTAGTCGAATTGGTTTGGTTAAATTGTACAAAGAGCTGAGGTTTGCGTATCCTAGTGATCTTATCTTTATATCACACGTCATGTTTTGAAAGGTAGTCGTAAAGTAGCAGCTTGTGGTATTTTGATGAACCACCTTTAAAATTAGAACACTATATCAATGATCATATCACAACCATAACTAAGCCCAATATTAATTTAACAGACGGATGTAGAGAAAACATAATGTGTTAGCCTTTCAAAACGTTTGGGCGAGGTTGTCTTTCGTGGTCCGAAAGAAGATTAGGAATTTCGGGGACGAAATTTTATGTAGGTGGGGAGGATTGTAACACCCGTGATTTTTGAACAAATGCGAATCGGGTCGGTGTAAACCTTATCTTTTAAGAAAATATGGAAAATAGGATTTTTGATCAAAACCTAGATTTTATGGTCTTGTTGGATGGGAAATTGAATTACGAATCCAACGGTTCTTCCGGAATCAAAATCGGAGCTATAACGAAGAAGTTATGGCCGAAACAAAATCGCACTGAAATCGCACAGGTGCTAGCGATCGCTAGCTATCACCCCTAGCGATCGCTAGGCACAATTCTTGCGCGTTCCGTTGGAGCTCACGATCACTTCAAGGTCGCTAGGACCCCTATCACAAAGCTAGCGATCGCTAGCTGAGACACCTAGCGATCGCTAGGTGTCTGTCAGACCCGAATCGGGTTAAATACCCCTCTTCTTCATTTGGGAATATCTTTCTCATACGAACTCCGTTTCTCTCGATTCTTTTTGCTATCTTCTCGATTTTTCGAGCTCTTCAAGACTACATCAATGGATTTTCAAGTATTTGGTGGTTCTAAAACGTTGGTGTAAGTAATCTCTTCATCTCCTTCGAGTTTAAGCTTAGATTTGGAGGTTTACCATCTCCAAACCTTTTCTTCCATATTTGTCTCAGATCTAGTATGGTTTTAGGTGGATTTCATGTTTTGAGAAGTGTTGGAGGCTAGATCTACTAGTTTGGAGGGTGGAGACTTCCATGGCCTCATCTTCTCCACCACCTCTCCACCATTGTTGAAGGTTTCTTCATCTTAGGGTTTTCACCCAAGATCTTGAGGAGGTAAGTTATATTTATGGGTTTTAAGTGTAGATCTAGTCTTGTATGTTGTGTATCTAGAATTAATTCAAGATATTAACTTCTTATCAGTTTAGGTGTTCACTTAAGCTTTAAGCTAGGGTTCTTGGTGAATTTTGGGGCTTTCGGCTTTATGAGCCGCAAGGTAAGTTGCTAAAATCGTTTTGTTAAAACTGAGAGCACATCATCTTGTTTGATTTTACCTGCCTTGCTTGGTATTCGTGGATTAATATGATTGTGGATAAAATGCCTAAATTTCTAGGTTTAGGATTTGCCATGAAATGAATAAATGACGAATCTTGTATGAATGGCTTGGTTGGATTATTGTATACATGGAATAGTTTATCGTATGCAACTAGTGTATGAGTTAAACCATGTGATTACATGATGAATGTGTTTATGAGAAACGCGTGCTATTAAGTATGCCATGGATTGATGCAAAGGAATTGAATCCCGAGCATGTTGATTTATATGAAATGAATGAAAGTATTGAGACTTTCGATAATGCATAAATTGTATAACTAAAATGTTATGGAGCACCGCTAGTCAAAAAGTGGGATGCTATTGGTCATTAGTCAAAAAGTGAACCGGGATGTCACTAGTCAAAAGGTGAGTACCCATGTTTTTACGCAAACGTAAACTGGACAATGTGGCACTAGTCAAAAGGTGTACACTATGTCGTTTTTGAAATGAGATTGATTTAAAGTGGCACTAGTCAAAAGGTGTGCACTTCAAGTTTACACGAGTTCGACTCAGTCTTGGGTGGCACTAGTCAAAAGGTGTGCACCTATGTCCCTCGCCATTCGTGTGGCCGCGAATGTGCCTGGCCTCTAAGGTTGCCTATTTGAGTCTTCGTAGGAGGACGGCAACGGGGTGTCTCGACTCTGAGGTGTAACTTGCTTGGCAAAAGTGGGTCGCTCCCACGATTTTCAAAGATAAAAGATAAACCGGTTTAACATGATGCATTTTGCTGTTAATACACTCTTGCATATCTCACATGTCTTAACATGCTTTTATATGTGTGATATTTTGTGATACAACTCACTAGGCTCCTTTAGCCTAACACTTGCTTGGTGTCGATGTGTCTCTCAGGTACTAGGGACGCTATTCCCATGTAGGTGCCGAGATAGAGAGTGAGCTTTGGGGGATGTGTGAAGAGGCCGGTCCTTCTAGACCGCGGGTTGATAGTAGAAACTATTGACCCTTTTGTAGTCTTTTTCTCGTTAGGAATTAGACTTGTTAATTTTTATATCGCTACATTTGAATTACAAATATTGTAATTGTACATTACTTATTACCCCATTCTTGGGAAGAGCTCACGCTTTGGCGTAATTTGTATTACCACCTTTCGTTAAGGAAAGTTTTTGTTGACTCCAAATTTTGGGGTGTTACAACAGCCCTAATAGTTATAGCAAAAAGTGTAGAAATTCTTACTTGGACCGCGATGGAAATAGAGGAATTAATCGAACTTCAAAACTTGATTACCTTTATTTTTTCATTGGATATCGAATTCTGTTCCAATAGAGTTTCGTACTGATAACGTGTTACCGAGCACTTGTGGCAAAACATCTTTGGGATATTGCTATTAATTGACCTACCTTATGGGTTCGTTGGATTCGCTTGCATTACATTCAAAATAGTTCTTTATGGAATATTACACCAAAGCCCAATTGGTCGTGGGTTTTCCGAAAGCTCCTTGACTTTAGAACCTTCCTACGGCGATTTATTGTCTCTCGGGTGGGTGATGGACTTCATACTTTGGCTTGGTCTGATTCTTGGTTGGAATGCGGACCCCTCGTGGAAGATTTAATCTTGTACCGTTTGTTCTCACAAATGGGATTTTCACAATCTTCCCGAGTGGTTGAAGTTATCCAAGGTTGCAATGGAAATTGGTCGAACAGTTGGATTCAAAGGTGTCTTTTGCTGTCTTCTATGCAGATACCGATTTTGGATGGTTCTCGTGAGGATACGAAGTGGTGGAGAAGCCTAGATGGTGCTCTAGATTCCTTTTCGGTCAACAGAGCTTATTCGGACTTTCAAGGCGTCTTTCATAGAGTAGCTTGGACGAAAGGGATTTGGTTTAAGGGTGCTATACCGAAACATGCGTTCTGTGTTTGGTTGGCGGCTCATCACATGCTGCCTACACAAGATAGATTATCTTGGAAGCATGAACCACCAGATATGAAATGCCCCCTTTGTAATGGTTGCATGGATACTCATGATCATTTATTTTTCTTATTTGATTATACGTTGGAAGTTTGGCGTACCATTAAAAGAGATGTCGGCCTTTTTGGTTTTTCTGAAAGATGGTGTGAAATCCTTATGGATCTGGCGAATGGAAGGGGCCCTAGAAGATTGGAGCAGAGGCTTGCTTTGCAAGCTACGGTTTACTGTATTTGGAGGGAGCGAAACAAGAGACTTTTTGAAGACAAAAGAAGGCGATCTATTCAGTTTAGTGGGAGGTGGTTCTTATGCGGATGGCTTGGAAGACCTTTGAGGATGCGAACACGACTTGATGGGTGGTTTTTTCGTTCCTTTGGCTTATAGCTTCGGGTTCGGGTTTTTTGGGTTTTCGTTTGTGTTGGAATATGTGGAACCCCTAGATTAATTTCCAAAAGAGCCCTTGAGGAGAGAAGGGGGGTTCCAACATATATAGTGAAGATTTGGTCCAAGTCTAGCCGATGTGGGACTCTAACACGCCCCCTCCAACAGAGGCTAGATAGAGAGCCTAGAAGGGTCGCGAGAGGACCAGGAGAGGGTCACGAGAGTGCCGGCATGTGAGTCTGTAGAGTGGTAGACCTTGGCTCTGATACCATGTTAGAATATTTGGAACCCCTAGATTAATCTCCAAAAGAGCACTTGAGGAGAGAAGGGGGGTTCCAACATATATAGTGAAGATTTGGTCCAAGTCTAGTCGATGTGGGACTCTAACAGTTTGGTTATTTTGTGTTTTTTTGTGTTGGTTAACCTTGGGGCTTGTCCTTGGTTGTTGATGCTTGTTTTGCTGCTTTTTGTTCTTTTATAATATTGCCGATTTTTCTTCAAAAAAAAACAACATATAATAGAGAGAATGAAACTTTATTTCTCATTAACCATAAACCCTTTAAATAAGGACGATTACATAATGATAATGATAAGCATGAAAGGAGATTTACTCCATAAATAACTCTTAATGTTTATATCTATTTCTATCATCACATCCTTATTTTTTTGGGGTATATAATTTTAATTATTGAATTTCTTATTATAAAATTCAACAACTAGCCCCCGTACACCTGTAGTTTAAAAAAGCTACTTGAATTCAAGGCATCAGATAATAAGCTAAGATAGTTGATGTCCTTCTGGTATGTGGTGAAAAGGATGTCATTTTTGCTTGTCTATCTTTCTAACATATAATATAACTCTGGTTCATCTCATTTTAATTTGTTTATACTAGGAAATTGTTAACAATACAGAGTTTTACAATGAATTTTATCCCATTCATTTACACTTGCAATAAAGATCAATTAAACCAAACCAAACCAAACAAACGTTATATATTTCACTCGAAAGTACGGTTTGGGGTAGAATGTAGGCAGACATGTCAACGTCTACACTGCAAACTCGTTATTCGTCTCCATTAAGGTCTGCCCATATCAATATATTGAAATGGGAATAGAGTTGCTCGTACGTAGGTGTTCCAATGTCGATATAAGCCTGTCTTCTTGTATCCCTCCATAAATAAGTATCTAATACGAAAACATAGATTAGAATCAAAGCTAAGTAATTACCATGAAGACAAAACTGGTTTTTTTGACATATATAAAATATCTAATACGTCTTTATGCATGTACATATGTATTATGTATGTATATTGCCATCAAGATGGAGGCACTGCACCAAAAAAAAGTAAAAACTTGCCGTTGGGTAAATGATCTTGGAGGTGAGTTTTGCCGTCCAAAAATATTATATACTGGCTGTGTTTGGCAAAAATAAGCTAGCTTATAGTACATGGTTGGATGGTGGCAAAAATAAGCTAGCTTATAGTAGATGGTTGGATGGACCATAAGCTAGCTTATTGAATTCACGAGCTTTTTGTAGCCTTTTCAATTATACCCTTATTAATATTAATTATTATACCCCAAGATACTCTTTTTGGTCATTTTACGTACTCATAAGCTAGTTTTGCAAGACATATTTTATTCATAAGCTAGCTTATCAGCTCCTAGCTAGTACCTAGCTTATCGGTCAACAACTAGTTTATGAGCTATCAGTAGGTTATCAACTAGTTTGCTAAACACAAGCCTTAAAGGAAAACAGTAAGAACTTGATGTGTGACAAGCAGCCTATAAATCCATGTTATCTTGGTGGTGATTTTAAGCATTATACTGCACACTATCAGATGTTGTTTTTCCATCAATATACCTTTGCAGATTTAGAGCTATCGACAATCTTGCAAATTCGTTCTTTTTGCGGCTTTCTCATCACAATCTAGTTTAATATCTACCGCTGACGGACTTGTGATAAATACGTGCATCTGTTCAAGGCATACAAGAGAATTTACATCAGATGTAAATTCTTTGCTGAAGGAAATAAAAAACAAGCACCAACGTGAGGACAACCGAGAGCGCGACACGTGGCGGCTTTGAGTGTGGTCCCCCTCTTTAATTCAATGCCCTCCCATGAATCGCGCCTAGTCATCCGCCGTGGATCTGATGTGGCGCCTAGTCATCCGCCACGTGTCGCGCTATCGGTTGTCCTCACGTTCGCAACCAAAAAGTGGTTCACATTTGAACCCACCCCTTCCTCTATATATATATATATATATATGTATTTATGTATGTGTGTGTGTGCGTGTGCGTGTGTGCGCGCGCGCATGTGTAGAGAGAGACGAAAGTTCGGCTGAAAACTCATCTTTCATTGCAAACGTGAGCACAACCGAGAGCGTGCCGTGTCCCATTGAGTCTGAATAGTACAGGATTATTCAGACTATATTCAGTCTGAATAATCCGGTGACGTGCTCTCGGTTGTGTTTACATTCGCAATGAAAGATGATTTTCAATATATATATATATATATAAGGAAAGTTCAAAATGGAAACTCATTTTTCATTGCGAAAGTGAGGACAGCCGAGAGCACGCCACGTGGCATATTCAGTCCGAATAATACAAGATTATTCAAGCCGAATATTATGCATTATTCAAGGTGAATAGTATTATTGAGTTTGAATACTGTATTATTCACCTTAAATAATGCATAATATTCGGTATGAATATGAGCCGAATAGGACACATGGCGCGCCCTCGGCTGTTCTCACGTTCGCAATTTCCATTTGAACCTGACCGTTTGGTTTGTTAATTGAAGGAAAACGAAGCAACTGTTACCACTCACCTTTGGGCTTGGCTTTAGAGGTGAAGAAGCAGGCAAGATGGATGACTCTGAAGGCCTATGAAACAATAATTGCGCTAACGATCGATCTATAAGATTTGTATCACTTTCGATATCCAAATAACCATTGCACCTGTAACAAAAGCATCCATGAATAACGAATTAAGAAGAAAAAAAAGACTCAGTTTTCCATGGCTTGTAACGAGTACTTAGAATATTTTTTGAGCATGGTTGTAATTCGGGGAGACTTGAGAGATAGAATCATGTGATTGTAACAATTTTTCACATACTGTTTTTCCCCCTTTGGAGGGCCATCACTTGTTATGGAGTAGGTAATAAATGGGGTCATTCAGGGATTTGGCCTTAAATGAGTTTTTAATTAAACTGTTGACCCCCTGGCCTCGTAAAGAAAATTAGCTTTATAATTTATACTCATCTGAATGTCATGGATTTAATTAAAATCTCATATAAATTTATATAGCTATAATAAATGAGAGTAGTTAGAGAAAGGAAATAAGCAATCATACTTGTTAGTTCCTGCAGGCACCAAGGAGGGATGGCCAACGTCTGAATAATCTGCAATGCTTCTACATCTACCTGCATGTTTATGCCGTTGTTCAGCACTTGTAGCCAAACGGTACAGACTATCCTTTATGCATAACTTCGTCTTCAAATCCAACTGAAAGGCACACAGCTTCAAACCATACAATTCTCGAAATTTAACCAGTGAACATAGGAATGAAGAATACATCTTTATTGGTCCCATTCACATCAGCTCACCATCTTAAACCTTTTTTGTGACTACAACTACCCACTAGATACACTTAATTAAAGCAAAGTGTAGGAATATATTTAAGATACTTCATGTAACCAAAACTGATAAAGAGTTTTCCTAACATTACAAGGTGAAAAAACTAGTCATTGCTAATGCAGTATAAACATTAATGACTAGACATAAGCAATAGGTGCAAACTTTCCTTCTAAAGCTCATATTATTCAGCTTACCTAAAATCTTCTAATTGTGTCATCAAAACACAGAAAGAACAAATGAAAGAAAAAAAAAATGTTAAGGTAGCAGATCACATAGCACCTAGATGTTTTTCCATTTTTAGTGTCACAATGATGTAGGCATGTTAAGAGATGCAGCTTTTTTAGTATTTTTAGTTTCCTAGTTTTCGGCTTATCTCATCCATCTGCTGGTGTTATAAAATTTTCATGTTTTTCAGTTTTTTTCACCTGATGTTTTGCGATTCAAATCTAAGCTTTTTCTCAATAGTATTAGACTTGAACATTTATATGTTTATACACTTTAAATACTTTATCGAAGTTTCTTTCTTGGGTAACAAAGTTCAGTTTTTTATTTTATTTTTACTGAAAAAGTCAAACCAACGGACAAATCTACTCCTCTGCTTTCAATGACTATGTAATAAGGATGTTCAGAAATGTATATGATAGCGATATACTTATAACAATGCAAGGATACCCAAAAAACTATTTCTAGACGAAGAAAAGCAAAGTCATCATACATGTTCCATAACCTGTTGCAGCTGGAGCAAAATAGTCGCTTCTAGCGAAATATCATCCAACCCACAACTAGCGGGAGAGCTCTCTGCTACATGGCTTTGATTTTTAAGTTCCTTTGCAGACATGTGGACTTGCTTTCGGGATGAAATCATATCACATTTTGAAGACTGCAGCATCATACCCATTTGTCTTGGACCACCAGTAAACGAGGTCTGACACGGATCAACTTTAACGACAGTCTCCTGCAGTGAAGGATCACCACAAGTCTCCATTGAATGAACCTGGTTCGACACATAGGAAGATTCCTTTGGGGAAGAAGATGTAAGGCCATTACTTTCGGATTTCATACCAGTCAAGACTGGATAAGCTGTAGTTTGATCGGTAGTACGGCCATAACTTGGATGCAGATAAGCTTTGTTCTGCATGTAGCATGAAGAATTAAGCTCCAAGTTTCTCTCTTGATGCTGGTAACCTACGGTGGTGAAAACTCCATAAGGTTCATCGACAGAAGAAACTGGAACGTTGTTGTTTTTAAAGTCACAGGACAAACCATCATGTCCTAAGCATTGGCTTTCGTTCTTTGGCTGCTTCTTTTGCAAATCAATCTGTTGGTCATTATCACAATTATTTAGAATACAAACAAGCAAGAAAAGTTGAGCTAGAATGTAAGTGAGATCTACATAAACAAATATAGGGCTATCAATGTAAACTTTTCCTAGAATATGGCAGGTGTGATTCTTCAATTATGGTTTTGGTTTGTATATTATTTACAAGAAAGACTCAGTCAACTACAAAATAAAAACAACATATTACCATTCTGTAATCCTTTTTGAAGTGGTCTCCCCTTCCATTTCTTAATTGAACTACACCTTCGGACTTGACTGCCTGTAAAGAAAGATATCATCAATTGAGTAAAAGATTCAGTTGGTCAGAATAAATGTTCATCAAGCTTGGTGTCTTAAACATAACTGGACCAACCTGATCTTCGAGCTTAATCTCATCTTTGTTTTCAAATACGTGACCGGACCTCTTATCGATTTCTGGAGTTCCATGATCATGTGATATATTTATTAAAGCACTTGGCTTGGAACATGGGAACTTAAAATCCATTGCCGGTATTCCTTCACATCCCACAGTTGAATCTTCCTGTGTAAACCAGTCTATTTCATCGTTGTTTCCTGTAACACCCAGTCCGAATGATGAATTGTAGCTTCTGCACAAAGATATATGTGAATTTGTGTTTTTGTAACAAGAAGGATAAAATCCATAAAACGAAGTTCTTTAGCTATTGAAGTGATGGTTGGTTACCTTAACATCCTGCCCACATCTTCAAAGTTCCCAATATCAGGCCAGTCATTATATAAAAGATCACTTGATTCTTTATCCTCACAACGGCTGAAAAAATTAAGATCATTGGTTTGTGGAAAGTGATTTAGCTGGTAAGCATAGGAATTAGTATCCTTGCAAGCTTCAGTGTTGGATGTGATACTGCTATTATTGAAGCGATAACTTGATATTGTTGTATCATCGAATGCTAAACTAGAGACATCTTTTCCTGTTTGACCATCATATGAAGCAGCAAATACATCGTGAGGTGTATGAGACCATGGATCCTTTTGCAGCATGTTCCTTTCCATATTTATTGCATTGGAGTAGCTTTCTTACGGCTATCTTGCTCACATGAACTTCTTGTAGTGATCACCACCTTGATCTAAGTTGTCCCAGCTGATATTTTCAAGCTGCAACACCAGTTACAGAATTTAGCGTAATAACTGCAGCTAATACTTCTTTCAGATCTCGATCTGCATATAAGCAGGGAAATACACTTTATAAGTTACTTTCTAACATTCTTCTAAGAGAATGTAAGATCAATGAATCGGAAATCAAAGCAAGTATAAAAAGGTCACAAGTAAGTAGTAGGAAAAAACATCTCTAGCTTAAACTACCATATGTTAGTCTAGTCCTAAACCAAATAGAAAAACATGTCCCACTCCGTTATGCCCAACGACACTAGATATAGATCCGCAAATCTAATCTGCTACCCTAGTCCTCGGTCTCCAAATATTCCTATCCGAGATCCATGTCCTTAGAAATACCTAAAACCACCATGTCGTCCTCACCCATCTTGACCGTCACTCTTTCCACTCTCTTCATTGGTGTTGTCCTCAGTCTTCTACGAACGTACCCAAACCAATGCAATCTCTCCTCTCAGTTTATCCTGTGAGGCAACTTCCAACTGACCTAAAGAAACCTCATTGGAATTATGTCTAACCTAGTCCGACCAAATGTCCACCTAAGCATCATCATTTCTGCACCCTCCAACTTCCTCCCAATGGCCTTCCTTGTGGCCAACATTCGGAGCCATACAACGTAGTTGGTCGGATGGCTACCTTGTAGAATTTGTCCTTCAATTTTAGTGAAACCTAACCACAAGGGTTGTGGCGTAGTGGTTAAGGCTCTGAGGGATGTGGTGGAATATTGCATGCGCAACAATTGTGGCCACTGAGTTATCAGGGGCTGATGTCTTACAACTATAATTTGACGTGATTAGTCTGGGGCATAGGCCACGACACCCTTCAAAAAATAACTAGTGAAACCTTCTTGTCACACAAGGTTGTTTACATGATGATGTAAGTTATTCAATCCTTTAGATTCCCACTCAAACTAAGATTATGTGTACATTTGTTGATTGGAAACTTATCTACGCCCAAGATAAATAAATATATAAAGTTGTGCCTTTATATAATTTACAAGAATTTTTGCCACTAATTGATCACATGTATTATCCTCTAACTAGAACTTCACCAAACAGTCCACAATTTGAGAATATGTGAAACCCCATAAATTACTCTCCAAAAGATCCCATGAGAAAATAAAGGGAGGTTCCAACACATATTGAGGATAAATGGTGCACGTCTAGCTGATCTGGGACTCCAACACCTGGTAAGCAATAGAAAAATGCAACCAACTCAACCACAAGGATCAAAGCATGTCTAGCCCAATGGTAAGGTAACATCCTAGGGGGTCATTGGATGGTATCTCTAACTACCTGGGCTCGAACCCTGTGGAGAACATGTGTCGATATCCAGATCATGTGCTTGCCACATAGTGATACCCTTAATTGGGTTGGGTCGTGGTCGACACGGATTAGTCGGGTGCCCTTGGATCCCGGATACCGCGGAAACGTGTGTGTGTGTCTGTGTGTTTCTCTGCCGTTCAAAAAGAAAACTCAACCACAAGGGTTGTAGCATAGTGGTTGAAACTCAAAGGATGTGGTGGAATATCTCATCAGCCTAGAGTTCAATTCCAGAGGTCCCACAACAATTGTATGTATCAAGGCTGATGTCTTACAACTATAATTTGTGAGGATTAGTCTGGGCATACACCAAGACACCCTTCCAAAAAAAATATTAAAACAACCTCACATAGAAAATGAATTCAACTAACACAGAACCTTTAGCCCACTAGAATTAGGTTAGACAAAGAACGATAAATTATGAATAAAAATTCAAACAGTAACAATCGTTTGTTTTCATCTGTTAACCAAACAATTCACCACAAACGAAACTAAACAAAACTAGAATAAGAACCACTGAACGAATAAGTGAAATTAAACAATCCACCTGAAATTTCCACCATAAAACTCCAGATTTACACCCAGCAAAACCCTAATTTTTCGTACACAGAGACGAATCGTGTATACCTGAAGGTCGATAGCGAGAGATTATGAGCTGAATTTGGAAGAAATGAGATGTTGGAAAAAATTTCTAAAACGGGAAAGATTAAGATAAGCCTGACACGTGGCATGACTGTGGGCCCGGGAGGAGAGAGAGAGTGTGTACCGATTCGTGGCCAGGAGAGACAGACGACGACGCGTGATCTGTTTCCGTCGTCTGATTGGTCCAGCTTTGCCACTTGCAGTGCCACGTCGGAAGATGGGACCCATGGGGTTAATCGATTTGTGGTTTTGAACAACCCACGTGGAATCAATTGGTTTTTGAGGTTGCGCACTCGCCACACAGCCACCATCTTTTTCTATTTCTATTTTTCAAGTTTAAACAAAACATTTTATTTTTAATATTTACACAATTTTTTTAAACCACAAACAAATATACACAAAGTTCTCGGGGTATCTGATATCCAAGGGTATCAATTATGGGTACCATGGGTTCGAACCCGGGTAGTCATATTACCACACGCTCACCAACGAGTTCGAACCCAGGTAGTGAGGAATACCATCCATTGATCCATGAAGATGAAGTTACCTTACCACTATGCTAAATAACACAGGTTTTTAGAGACAAAATTTACCGTGTAAAGATATCAATCCAAATAATTTGCAATACTCAGTTGGTGTTCATAAATTTTAATTTTTGGTAAGATACAAATAGAGCTGCAACTTTTTTTGTGATAATTGAATATATTTGGACAAAAAGTTGATTACGAGTAACTCCAGGGCCTATATGGAACTTGCCTCTAAGAACATCAATATAAGAACATTTTTTGGCTCACTCAACGGCCAAGGTTAAGTCGGGGAAGCTTGGAAAGAAGACTTAGCTTATGGTTTTGTTTGAGCCCTTGTTGTGTTTGTGGTTTTTTGGCTTGCTTAGGTGGTGTTTTCTTTGTTTGGTTCTTTACCTTTTTGGTTGGTTATTTGCTTTTCTTATTTGGTTTGCCATAGGGCCTGTCTATGGTTTTGACTGCTTGCTTGGGTGTTAGTGCCCTCTGTTTTTTTCTTTTATAATATTCCCGGGTTTTCCCTTCAAAAAAAAAGGTTAATGTCGGGGAAGGGCTGGAATTGAACCAATTATTTGTTATGTATTTTAGCAAAGTCGTCCAATCTTTACCAACTGAGCAAAAGGTCCGGGGGCAATAGTTGAATGTATTTAACTTAATATATAAATTAGCTCCTTGTTGTCTCAAATAACTTAAGCTTTTCTCAAATCTGTATATTGTTTGAGTCCTTCCATTATGCTTCAAAGACGGATCATCATGCAATCTTTGATTTTCATGAAGAGGTTAAATGATGATCATAGCAGTCGAAATTGCATACAAGAAGATTGACCACGCAACTACTCAAAGAAAATCAACAATCTTTACATGATATGTTAATTATAAGAATATGTGGAACCCAATTAATATGATTACTCTCCAAATAAAGGCTTTGAGGAGAAAACGGAGGTTCCATTTCCAACATCAGTGAAGAATTGGTTCAAATCTAGTTGAAGAGGGACTCTAATTAACAGTAATGTATATCTCATGCAGTAAAGATTGCATCTTTGCTTTGATTTTGACTATTGAAGACAGAAAATGTGTACCAAAACTGTGATTATACTGGAATCAGAGTTATTGAGTTGACTTGAAGTGGAAACTATGTGAACAATAAGTGTTAGATGCATATATCTATAAGCTAGGGTGATCCAATGTCATTTCCTCCGAGTGTCTGAATGACAGTTTTCAGAAGTGCGATCTCTTTGTCCCGCTTTGAAATCTCACCTTGTTTTGCTCGTAATTCTTCCATGTGCAATTCAAATACCTCTGCCATCCACAAACAACATAATCATCATGTCATTTAGATGGAAATAGCTGATTGCATAATTAAGCTTACTTAACTCATCACTAGGGTCTAGGGGTTGTTTATTTTATTTTTTTAAAATACCTCTTAAAACCTCTTAAGTCTGAAAATTAAGAGGTTCACAGAATTAAGACTGTTCGCTTTATTTTTAAGAAAAGATCTAAAAACCTCTTACCGTCCTCTGAAATTTTAAGAGGTGCACCATCCACCTATTATTTTTTGGAAGTGAAATCAGACTTCAGACTTCAAACCTCTTAAAAAACGAACAGCACCTAAGTGGCTAGGTTATCACTTAATTTATCAAGGGACATTAAGGGTTAAAAGGCAATAAAAAGAAGAAAAAGAACAAGTGGTCTGAATTATCTTATGTATGACGGAATCAGATATAATCAGCGATTAATATCTTATTTTGAAAAAGCAAACACCACCCAAGTGTTTAGATATTTCCTACTTTTTGCAATGAAATCATATAAACTAAAGTAGGGTAGAAATTAAAAGGTTATACAGTCGGTCTGCATACTTGTGGTGTTTTCGAGCTCCTTTATCATCTCTTGTGCTCGTAATTCAGCAGCCTTTTGTCCTGCCTCAGCCTCTCGTTTCTCTATACGGGCATGAGCTGCAGCTGAAATGGCAGCATCCACCTCTCGTTCTAACGTCTCCACCCTCTGCTCAAGAACCTGCACCACAAAACAGTCTTGTGAATAAGAGGTCCTTTTCGGGATTTTTTTTTCTTGTTAGAAATTTCAAAGCTTGGCACACAACAAGAATAGCTGTTTTAACTGATCAACTTAGAAAACACTGGGACCAGGCCAAACACTTTTTATGTTTTCGGGGTGGGGTCTCTAAAATGTTCAAATGTCAAGAGATCAACTAAACAAGAAATTTAAAATGCAAGGGTAACACTTTTTCGCATTAAAATATCTCTGACATGTATAAAGCACAGTTAGCCAATCCCATATTCAAAGAAAAAGGATCAATGAAGCAAAGAATCTCACTTAGTGACTTATTTCATTGTTTGAAAGAATTGGTACCAGAATGTAGTGTACAACACTGAGAGGGTTCTTAATGATTCAGTTATACAACTTACAACATCAAAACCAACATCTTGGCTACACAAATCAGTTTTTCGGTGAAAGGAAGGCGACAAATTGATGTTACCATAAACGACGTCTCGGTTGGTTTCATAATTCAAACTAAAATATCAGTTTGAAAGCGTAACTCCTTAAAACATGACTCTAAAATAACAAAACAGAATTCAACTTCTGAAAGAATCTACATCAGAAGCCAGAGATAAAAAATGCTGGAAAGCATCATGTATATGGTCATTTCCTGGAATGAAAAAGATAAATAATATTATCATCTTATATTTTTATACAAAAAAAGAGCCCAAACTAAAACATGATCTAATAATTTTGTTATCCAGAATCTATATGGTAACTCAAAATATCTGGATGATTCAATTTCAATAAAAAACAGATCCTCAAATATAAAATTGTACCTACCTTAAGATTAGACCTAAATTCAATGGAAGCATAAATAGATGATAAAAGTAATTGGAAATGAGATAATAGAATAGAAAAAGGGAAGCTTACCTTGATGGAACGAGACTGTTCGGAGATTAAGGAGGCTTTGTTGAAGGTATTGGGATCGACGTAGATGGCTTTGTGGATGAGAAGCTTCTGGATGGAAGTGAGAGTGTTGGATAGGTCGGAGAGATTGGCAATGGCAGCACTCCACCTCTGCTCCTTTCCTTTCTCTTTCTCTTTCGAGGTCTCCTCCATTGCCGGCCGGCTTCCTTCTGGTCTCTCTGAAATAAACGATGCCACTTTAATTTGTATAATTCGTTAATATCGATTTTACTTGTATTTATACAAAGTTTTTTAAAAAAATAATTTAAAAAAAAAAAAGAGTAAATTACGGATTTGGTCCTCGTGGTTTAATGGTTTTTATGGATTTGGTCCCTAAACTTCAATAATTACGCATTTGGTCTTTATGGTTTGCAAATTCTCTTGGATTTGGTCCCTGGTGGTACAAGTAGGCACAGACCAAATCAAATGGAATTTGCAAACCACAAAGACCAAATTCAATAGAATTTGAATTTGCAAACCACAAGGACCAAATATAATAGAATTTGCAAACCATAAGAACCAAATCCGTAATTAATGAAATCTAGAGAACAAATTTGTAAAAACTACCAAATCATAGGGACTAAATTCGTAACTTACTCTAAAATCTATTATTTAGTCATGATATAACATTAACAGTTAACACACTGAAATGCTGTAATATTTAACCTTCAAAAAGGGCAAACTGCTTCTAAAAAACAAATAAGTTGGTTGATTTCTAATTTCTATTTTAACAAATATATTTCCGAAAGAGGTTTATGATTAAGGGGCCGTTTACTTGAACATTTACCCGGTAAGTGCTTACCGGTAAAATCGAACACTATCATTACCATATTGGATAATATTTTAGTCTCTCAAACCGGTATTTTACGCAATAATTTACCCGGTAAGCTCTTATCGGGTTAAGGTTGTCGATCTCACATACCCGGGTAAGACTCTCGATTCATGCTATCGTTCTTACTGGTTGATGCTATCGCTCTTACTGGTTAAGTGGTTGATGCTATCGCTCTTACCGGGTAAAATTGTAGTCATTTTCGTGTTCGTCTCGTAAGATAAATTGACCCAGTAAGCGTCAAGTAAACAGCCCCTAAGTGAAGAAATAAAAGAAGAGATGCAGTTGCAATAATTGTTACGCTTGTAAGCGAGTTTAAAATCCATTGTCACTAATTCACTATTGTTTATGAGAACACGCAATATGCAAAGCCACATAGCGCAAATGGAAAACCAAAGTCCAAAATCTTCTATGGTATTTATTATTGGAAAGTTCTTCAAATTTGAGGATTTTTACATTTAATTTCTTATTTTGTCCAAAATGGAGAAAGTTTTAGAGAAAAAAAAAAATACTAAAATATCTATATTGTAGAAGCTATTGAAGATGCTCTAATGAGTGCATATGTGATCAGTTCCTTTTTACATTTTCGCACATAAACTAAAAACTAATAAATGTGATTTTGAAACTATATTCCACAAATTAAGAGTTTACATAAAATATAATTTTTATGAGCTTGCCCGTTCGTAGCTCTTATCTCACGCCCATTCAGCATTCTATGATGATCTTTTGACAACTAAACGATTCCCTCAAACATTTGTATAGCAAGGAAAAGGAGTTTCACTAGGGGCCGTTTACTTGAACACTTATCCAGTAAGTGCTTACCGGTAAAATTGAACACTATCACCTACAATATCGGACAACATTTTAGTATCTTAAAACGGTATCGTATGCAACAATTTACCCGGTAAGCTCTTACCGGGTAAGAGTTGTGGATCTCACTTACCCGGGTAAGACTTTCAGTTCATGCTATTGCTCTTACCGGGTAAGATTCTAGTCATGTTCATGTTCTCCCCGTAAGGTAAATTAACTCGGTAAGTACTTACCAAGTAAGCGTCAAGTAAACGGCCCCAAGTTTTTTTTTTATCGGTCCATACCATCTCATACACACATGTTGAGTGATCCAATGAGGTCTAGAAAGTTCACCACCAAATACTGTTACGAATTTAAACCGATAACCTTTAGAGAGTAAACCTGAGATCTTAAGGGTTTGATAGAGTTCATCTTGCGAGGAACAAACCATGCCAAGATCTACCATAGAAGATGATTTTGAAAGAACGCCCCTTTCTCTTTGACATTAAATAGCTCAAGAAAACGATAAAAACCACCCACAAAACAACTACCGTCACCAATCAATCTCTATGCTTCAAATACACGACCTTGTGCAATGCGTGATAAAGCGAATAGCATTTATTGTTTGGTTTTTAGTGAATAGAGAGGGATAAAAGGAAAGATAAGTTTTTCAGCTTTAGGTACCCAAATTATAGAAGCTGCAGCAAATGAAAACAACACTCAACTGCATATATGAAGAGTTTTGTTTCATATCTGAAGAAAGGGAATTGCCTAAATAAATAAGCCAATCCAAAAGGTGAGGATACCCCCTTTAACAGAATCACCAACAGATGCCTATATTATACAAAAACTACATCCATTAAACATACATGACTAGGGATTTTAGCAATTGGGAATCTGAGTAACAAAGACATACACATACCACAAAGGAATATGAATGATTACAACAATCCTTTGCAATGTTCTAAGATGGCTGGCTATCCTCCAATAGCAGCCTCACCTGCAAATCACCCAGGAAGCTTTAGTATCAATTACCAACTCAAATAAGATTCAATACACCTAACTCATAATTTACTTGTTCACTAACTAAATACTTTTCTTTCTTTCTTTCTTTCACTAACTAAACTAATCCCTTCAGTATAGAAATTGAAAACTATAAAAGATATGAAACTTGCGATAGGTGGAAAAAAATATAAAAAGATTAAACAAAAACCATAAAAACAAAAATGTAAATCACACCCATGAACACTAAATGTCTTCTTCCGAACAGACATCTGATAGATTATTAACAGCCTAAGGCTCTCTCCTCATGTACACCAAATGTCATTCTTATGATTACTTCTCAGGAGTTGAGGATTATAATGCACCAGTGAAAGGATTAAACATCCCTGATATCTTGCAACATTTTAAAACCAAATAACCAGTTCAGCATCCTTCTCTATACACAGGCAACTAGATATTGCAGTTATAACTCTCTCAATGTTTTCAAAATTCATACACTACTACGCGTAGATTCAATTATGAAGCAACATAAAGTAAACCAACCAAGTTTAATACCAAATATCAAAGATATTAAATCAAGAATACTAATATGATAAACTGATGATATCAGAAGCACAACTAAACGTATAAAAAAGATGAAAGAGGTCTAAATTTACAGATTGCAATGTAGCGAGGATTTCAAAACTACATAGAAGATTGTTACCTCTAAGGGTAGAGCTAAACCCACAAGTTGTCACATGCTTTGCAAGTTCTTCTCCCATTACTTTCTGCCAGTTTGGTATAGCCTTGGCTTCAGGTACAGGCCATACAATTGCTGTATCTGTTGTATGATTTACACTCGCAGAAGACACCTGTGCCTATCACAAATACATAGAGTATCAATATCTTCACTGGCTCACCTTGTATACATATATCTATAGGGGTCGTATCTGTTACAAACCGGATAGTTTGTACAAACTATATAAACCAATCTCGACCATATAGAGGTGGGTTTCATACAAGAACGATGTCATTTTAAGAAAACGCAAGGACGATTCTCAGCCACACATTTTCGGTTACAGTGGACGCGATTCATGGGAGGGTGGAGATGATTAAAGGAGGGCGACCTGGTCAAAGCCGCCTTTATTGACCGGATGAGTGATTGAGAATCGTCCTCGCTTTTTCTTAAAAAGTTATCGTTCTCATTTGAACCCCTTTCTATATATATAGAAAGGTTAAAATTAGAAGTGGTAAATAAATGTGAAATAGAGAAGTGATCTCAGCCATTGATACAGCTGAAATCAAGGTTGAAAAGTCAAAGATTGGGGCTTTGACCGATCAAAGCCCCAATCTTTGACTAGTCAAAATTCGCATGTACATGCAAGTTCGGGGGATATTTTCGTAATTGTTACAAATAGGCCGAAAACAGTTCATATATGAATTACACAGATTTATATATGAATCTGTGTAATTCATATACGTTCATATATGAATTACACAATGAATCTGTTTGTCGACTATTTGTAAAAATTTACGAAAATGCCCTTCCGTGTGCTACAGCTTGGGGGAGAATTTATCCGGTGCTTCCCGGTCAAAATCACAATTTTTGACTAGATGGACCGCTAAGATCGTGATGCATATATAGATAGCAGGTCAATAGTGTCAATTGTGGGGGCTGGTCAATTAGTCAATAAGTGATAAGTGGATTGTTAGGACTTAGGAGTAGTATAAATAGGAGGATGATACAATTAGATTGGATATCGGTTTTGTAAATGAATTGGGTTTAGCCATTGGAGAGTTCTTGGCCTCTCGAAAGCCAAAGATAATCAATTCTTGCATAGTTTTCTTTGATAATCAGCAAAAGTTAGCATCAGATCGCTACTCTACTTCTTCAATTTTTAGCACTTCTCATTTGAACCAAACACTATATGTGTGTGTGTGTGTGTGTGCGCGCGTGTCCTGTTGTGGTTCTTTTATAAACCTTTCTTGAAATAAGGCCGAGGTACTCTTTAAATCTAAATAAGCCATTGCATTTGAAGCTGAATATATTTGCTTATTACACTTTGTCAAAGCACACAAATAGCAAAGCAATAACATGAAAGGCATTAGAAGTACGTACTTGATTCTCCAAAATTCTTTTACACTTGCTGCACATCCTCCACAGGTCATCCCTGCCAGAGAGACAACGATTGGAAGTTGAGAAATATAGAACAAAGGGAACCTCACATTGACATAAAAACGAGAAGCTACTATAAGATCATTGATGTATTATAAGAGGGGGGAAATAGAAAAAAAAAAACCATAAAAAACAAGCCATTCTTTGTCCAGATTAGCTGATCTCAGGTCATGATTACCTTTCCTAGGTTTATTTTAGTTCATTTAAACCTTTTGGCTAGCATATACTCCTTGGGGAAGGTTCAAACGAGAAGCATGTCAATTTAAGAAAACGTGAGGAGCAATCTCAGCCACTCATCTCGCGGTTACGGTGGACGTGATCACAGAGGATTGACGCGATTCATGGGAGGGTAGAGATTATTAAAGGGGGGGACTGGTCAAAGCCGCCTTTGTTGACTGGATGAGTGGCTGAGATTGCTTCTCACGTTTTTTTTAAAAGTTATGTTTCTCATTTGAACTTCCCTCTATACTCCTTACTATCATACATAATAGTTAAAATTATTGTTCAAATCTCTCTTTAAAGATATAGTTCTTCTTACCATCTATTCTGTGAGTTTATCAAGGCTGATTTTTTGTAGTCACAATTTGCCGGGATTAGTATGGGTATAGCCTAGGACACACTTCCAAAAGAAAAAGGTTTTTCCCAGGGCGTGAACTTTTTCTTACAGGTGATGCTCTATAGTTTTTTTTTTCAAGAATCCAGTGAGAGCATGTTGATGTACAAACTCATTATTAAGGTAAGGTAGGAAGAACATTACTTACAAGTCCTGTGTAATCCATTTTGAACACAGGATTCTAGATGAATATATTTTAACACTGTTCTAAAAAAACGCTGCATAGCCCGCCTTGGCACAAGGCTTGTGTCTCAAATCACGTTATGCCTGTTGCGCACTTTCCATAATATGATATTTGATCTTCTTAAATTTTCATTGTCTTATTAGCTAGTTTATATATATATATATATATATATATATATATATATATAGGGGAAGGTTCAAACGAGAAGCATGTCAATTTAAGAAAAAGTGAGAAGCAATCTCAGCCACTCATCTCGCGGTTACAGTGAACGTGATCACGGAGGATTGACGCGATTCATGGGAGGGTAGAAATTATTAAAGGAGGGACCGGTCAAAACCGCCTTTGTTGACCAAGACAAATGGTTAAGATTGTTCCTCACGTTTTCTTAAAAAGTTATATTTTTCGTATGAACCTCCCTATATATATATATAGGGGTGGGTTCAAATGTGAACCACTTTTTGGTCGTGAACGTGAGGACAGCCGAGAGCGCGACATGTGGCGGATGACTAGGCGCCATGTCAGGTCCACAGCAGCGGGTGACTAGGCGCGATTCATGGGAGGGCATTGAATTAAAGAGGGGGACCACACTCAAAGCCGCCACGTATCGCGCTCTCGGCTGTCCTCACGTTCACAACCAAAAAGTGGTTCACATTTGAACTTTCCCCTCTCTCTCTCTCTCCTATATATATATATAACCTAATTTAACTTATTTATCGACAATTACCCTACCCAAAAAAGTTGAAAGAGGCCAACAAGTAGTAACTAATGTTGTCCATTATGCCTTTCCTGGAATTTAACATCCTTATCCTCTATGAGTTATATACATTCTCTCAATTGAATATATTGGAATTCAATATTTGTAATTAAAATGATAGAAATAGGGCTTTTAAGAAGATCTAAGATATTTTTTTTCCGAAGACTATTAAATTATGTTTCCCTGATCTGATCTAATCAATAATAAGTAAGAAATAAGGAGAGAAAGTTGTTACTTACTCGAACATCAAGAAAGATGACATCATCGGAAGAAAGGGAAACGGAAACGTCATCAGCTCCTCCAATTCCCCCATCACCGGAGGCGGAAGGGGAAGCAGATGATGAGGTTGAAACACACTCCAATCGGCACCATTTTAATCCCAAATTACCGATGATGATCTCAGAAACACATGAGTGGTAGCAAGTCGATGGGGTAATTGAGAGCAATGGAGGGTTTTGGAGATGGAGAATAGACTTGTGGTGGTGGTGGGTGCACACAACATGTTTGACAAAAAGTATCAAACAGACTGATGGATGGATGGATATCTGTTGGTATTATATTCATATCTTTATATTTACTGTAAAATACATATTTGGTCCCTATGGTTTACACTATATTGTGCTGTTGGTCTCTATTCTAAAATATTTATGGAAAAGGTTTCTATGGTTTACGTTACATTGCACAGTTGGTCCCTAACCCTAACTCCGTGTCAAATCAATATGTTAAGTATAAGGACCAATAGTGCAATATAATGTAAACCACAAAGACCAATAATGCAATAGGGTGTAAACTATAGGTACCAGTAGTGCAATATAATGTAAACCGTAGAGACCTTTTCCATAATTATTTCAAAAGAGGACCAACAGTGTAATATAGTGTACAAATAACTTTACATCTAAATATTGGATCTTTTGTTGATATACACCGCAACAAAAATGATGTTTATAAGACCTAAACTTATAGGTCCAACAAAAATATTATATTTAAGAGTGTATAATAAGTTTGTAGGATCTTGTGGCCCAACGACATTTGGACTGTTTATAAGATGTTCCCCTCTCTTGTGGTAATAGGTACGAGTCTTGTCATGGACAATGGTGTAGATATAGGAGTAGGTTAGTTGGATGTGTGTGTAATGTTGATCCAGTCTTCCTAAGACTTTGTGAAATATCAATGATCCTTTATCTATCTTCTGTAAAATACTTAGCACTGCTGAAAGATGAAGTTCACTACTACAGCGTTTCTTTATCGCTGACAGTTTGGACAATCAGCGATTGCTGATCACTGACTCCGTTCAGTATCAGCAAGAGCTGACATCAGCTAAGTATCCCCTGAAAGACAAATTGTCGTGCCATAAGAAAACCATCAGCACCATCTATTGATGTAAGCTGAATGAAAGAGTCAGCGAGCTTGTGATCTGAAGTTGAGCTCAGTGATAGCAAGCTGACTACTCTACATGACGTTCTGCTGAAGACAAGTCACAGTGCCTCCCTGATCTTCCCAGAGATCAGCGACTCTAAGGCCCGATCAGTGACTTGCTCTTTACGAATTCAAGATTTGTCTTTCCCTCCTATATGCACACAAAAGATTTGATTTGCCTTTCTGACAAGAGTACAAAAAGGGGATGTCTCTTCACTGTTCCCTCTTTGCTTGTCAACCATAAGGCAATTGTACACTATAGACCATAACCCTACCAAGTATGGGCCGTCGTTTATAGTATATAGTACAATAGAACCACTCCCAGTTTGCCACGTGCAAAAGTGGTTCTGCCATGCATTTAACGCATGAGGTATAAACATGAGTATTAGGTTTGTTCTTCAAACCAACCTTGGTTCATGCTTCTATACCCCAATCCTTTCTCTCTCTATCAAGGTTCACTTCTATCTATCTCTATTCTTGCTTTGTGCATAAGCAAAAGCTTCGTGAAATACTTATGGATTGTTTGGATCATAACATAGTCTAGATCCGCTTCAACAAACAATCTACTTTAGTTCACACAAAAACTCCATAGGGGTTGTGAATTAAATTAAGTAGAAGAAACTGTGTTGATTGTATACAACCCCCCTTCTATAATACAATTTACACAGTTGGCCATCGAAAGAGGACCAACAAGTGGTATTAGAGCGATTACAAAAACTCTTTCTTCTATCTAACCGTTCACAAAAGAAACATAGTTTCTAGATCCACACAATGGCCACCATTCCTTCTAAAGATTCTTACTTCGATTCTGAATCTCTGGCAAAGCCACCCAGATTCATGCCCGAAAATTTCCCTCTCTGGAAATCTCAGATGGAGCTATTCTTAGCTGGTTCTGATCCTCAAATCCCCTACTTTATAGAGCATGGACCACACGTTCCCACTTCTATAATCCCTTCCGTTGCTGCTACTGATAACACCCCTGCAGTACAGGAAAGAAGCTTTGTCAAACTAGTTGCTAACTGGTCTTATGAAGATAGACGTCTGATGAACATTGACACCAAGGCAAGATCTCTGATAGCTATGTCTCTTCCTGATGAAGTATTTCACTCCATCAGCAAGCTGAAAACTGCTAAGGAGATATGGGACACTCTGTGTCTCCAATACGAGGGCGCTGATGCTCTCATGGAATCTAGAAAGATTCACCTCATACGTTAGTATGAGAAGTTCATCGCTGTTAAAGGTGAAACTCTTTCCCAGACCCATCAGAGGTTTAACTGCCTCTTGATAGATCTGAAGACCTACGACGTCTCCTACTCCAACTCGCAGGTAATCACTAAGTTCATGGAAGCCCTCCCGGATCACTGGGAAAATTACACCATGTGTCTTAAAATGTCAAAGGACATAAATGTTGGGGTTTTATGCGTTCCTCGTATCAAACTGACACGAAGAAAACTGTGGATTTCAATCCTAACTGGATGAGATACACGACAAAACTTTGTGATCAAACTGATCAATAAGTTTATCGAATCAAACCTAACTGGTTTGATACGTGCGGAAGCGATTTGGATATAAAACCCAAATATCCACAGATCTTTTCGTTTCAATTATAATAGTAATAGATTTGTTAGAGTGTTACCTGGAATGCTCGAGTTAGATCCACCCGTGATCGACCAAACGAAGATCCCTCTAGCAGGAATGAGTCCCCGATACGATGAAAAACAGCTAAGGATTAATCAAAGAACCAAAAACCGAACTGGTTTTGCTCTTGGATCGGCGCCGGTTTCAAAGGAGGAGGGAGGAGAGAATTTTCTGGTTTGTTTTTCTTGGTGGAATGAATTATGAAAACTGATAAGCCATAGGCTTATTTTATATGGAGGAATTTCCATACAACTCAGTTTCCATAATTAGTTTCATAATTATCTTTGGCAAATATTCTTTTCTTTTCCTTAAAGAAAAATAACTAGATAATTATTTGTATTATTAATTATTATCCTATTATATATTTATTTACCTAATAAATATATAATTCAATAATTAATAAACTTATATATTTATTTATCTAATAAATATATAATTACTAACAAACCTTTAACTTTGGGATTTAGTACGGAAAATGCCCAACTGATTTATAATTAACTATTATAAACCTTAATCTCTCCAAACTGGGACTATCTTATTTATTCGGTTTACAGGTCCTCACAGGTGTGACCCTCGAGTGTCTAGTAACGTTGGATGTGTAATCACTGGTTTGCCAACTTCTGCACATAATTACTAACAGACTCCCACTTGTGCAAGTTGGCAATACCGTCTTGATCACACGGACCTAAGGAGGCCCCTAGACAGGCGCTTAGGCTAACCAGGTTACAAGAACTCTTATACCCAGATAGGTGATTTAAAATTTCCATATGAAAATGACATTAATGAAACAACTGTTCATAAATTGGGTATATCTTGGCTTTTCCCTTTGCAACACGATATTTCATCTATGAGTATGAGCATGGATTAAGTCAACTCTAAATACTCATGATTCTGTTTCTCGACTATCCGACCTCTACTGATAGGTAAACGACAAAGAACTAATCAGTTCGTTTGGGCATGGCCATGCACTTCATCAGTATATTCAGTCAGTCAAGGGGCCCAGAAATATCTCTCTTCGGAGAAGAGGTGCAAATCCCATCTTGCATATCTGCATTTAACACCACGGCTTCCGCTGAATCTAGTCACGCCCTTTATAGCCACCCTGTTACGGCGTAGCGGTTGAACGCACTAAGTATCCAGCAGTCCTCATGATATCAAACCGGATACCTCAGGTGATAGGGACAACCACTGTGAGATTCTACTTATGACAAAATCCAAGAAGTAGTCTCAACCGCGGATCACGTCCGATATTCGTTACTCTATCAAATATCTGTGCAACTCCTGGTCTACAACGCTTGTAGTTGTTATTCAACCACTGATCATAACTACCCAGAGGCTCACAATGACTTTAACGCCCTAACGGGTTCCCACCACGATAAGTTGTCACGGACAAATTTCGAATGAAAGACTGGAAACTAGTCTCATTCCTGGATCATAAAACATGCAAAATATAAAAGTGATAAAGAAAATAATTTTGTATAGTCCATATTACACTCTGTAATAATAACAAAATTAATAGCATTTCTTAATTACTTTTACGGTGTCTATTCAATGTTTTACTAAAATACTGATTTAAATGAAGTATCACCTAACTTCAGTTTAAACCCTTTGATTAATGTTTACCGTATTAATCAAAGTAACAACCAAAATAATACAAGTTTTGTATCATCTGATACAATCTACTTGATTCTACTAATCTTTGTTTTGCAAACACTTTTAAACAAAGATTAGACTTTTCTTTACCATATTCCATGAACTTGGAGACACTGGAATAACTCCTAGTTTTCCTGAATATGTAAAGTTTAAACTGCAACTTCCCTTAGTTGCTGTGTAGATGAATGATTTCTACCTGAAATCAGATAAAATTTCCATTTACCAAGCTGGCAAATTTCAGGAAATTTATTCTAGTGTTTACGACACTTTTAGAAAGATAATTAATATCTTTAATAATTATTCCAACACATTTTAATTATTGATTTCTCTCGAAGTCAATTATGACCTTATTTAGTTTCAAAGACTTTGAAATTTTCGTTCTACCCTTTTGACTAAAAGATAGATTCGTATATCTTATGAATTTACATCCTTTCTGGATCATGAATTCCGAGATATATACTAAATCAATAATTTTATCTTTTATTCTTTATCATGCACTAGATAGAGAATAACCTGGGCTCCCACTAACCTATATGAAAACCAACTATTACTTAAAATTAACTATTGACTTAGTCAAAACTTGATTACTTAGTCAATTCTATTTCAAGTAATAAACACGAGAATTTTAACATTTATAAAACTTAACTGGATTATATTAAATCCTAATTCCGAAACTTGGAATTTTTCCTAGTTTTATAAATACTGATATTATCGATGATATTTGAAATAATATCCTAAATTCTTCTTAAAACATATGAGTAATAAATTTTGATCATAAAATACTTTCATAATCTTTTACTCATAAATGTTTTATTTAAAAACACATTCCTATAATTATAGTACTTCGTGTGTTTTTGACAGTTTTCATATACATTACTTCAAACTATTTTGATTGAAGCAATACTGTTAGTGTAATAGGCAACATCTCGGATCTAATTTTGAATTAAGTCTAATTTGACTTATACAGATTCAAAATATCATGCATAAAGATATCAAGACAATAGTTTTAAATTTTATAACCGATAAGAATTCAAAAAACAAAAATTCAAATTTTGGAAAGACAAGATTGTTTTAAAAATTTAAAATTGTCTTGATAATATCTAAAAGTAATCTTGCATGCTGATCCTTGCAATCTGGGCACTTCACTTTTAATGACCACCTGCAAATAAACATTTGCTTCTAGGTGTCAACACACTTGTAAACTAACAAGCGAAAGTGATAATCTGAAGCAGTCACGAATACCTGAGGTGTTTATATCTGCTTCGTAACGCTTCGGGCAGTTATGCCTTCAATGACCGACTTCATGGCACTTGAAGTATTGATTCTCGGTTATTATTCTGTTAGGCTTAACCTTTTTACCCTTGCCTTTGCCTATATCATAAACATTGGGTGCACTCAGGGTAGCCAGAACTTGGCCCTTTCCCTTACTGGTGTTCCCATGCCCACGCTTCTTCTTTACTTCACCATTCTTGACCATAAGCACATCTTTGGTCTTGGTCTCCATCCTCAACTCAATTACTTATAATCTTCAGACAGTGAGTTGAGTATCGTATTTGTTGCTAACTGCAACAAAACTGGGCGACTGAGCCTCTCTAGGTGATTAATGTGCCTCTTTATTTTCATGATCACTAACTGAGGTCCCCTTTTGCCATCTTGCACGCGTTCAGTGCTCTACTGGCATCATAACGCTCTGTGCGTGCTTGCGTCTGAAACATGTCCCTCAACTGGCGGATCATGTTATAGGCATTTGTGTTTATGAGCCTCGTACGAAAAAATGGGCTCATAGTCGCAAGCATAAGATAGCCTACGTCCAGCAAATAATCGGAATGCTTTCTATAAGCGTTCCTAACAGTGACAGTAGCTTTTGCTGGAAGGGCCTTCACCTAGAGGCTTTTCTAGGACATACTACTTTCTCTCGTGTCTGAGCACAATCATCAGACTGCGCTCCCATACGAAAAATTATACCTAGTAAGTTTGTCCTTTTCGAGAATGGAGCGAAGAGGGAGTTTATCAGTGTTGGTAATAGTGTTTGCTATCTACACATTTTAAAAACTTTGGTTTTAGTAACTGTGAAAGACTATTTCCAATAAATATCAATAAACCCTTAAATGATCAATTATTGGACTAGGATCCTAATTACATACGCCCTGATGACCGGTGTGTTCACGTCTCACCAGGACCACGTACTAACTAGGTAGGTAAGGACTTTTACCAATCATATCTAACTGACACGACTCCTAGATCTTTTCGGGACAACGATAATTATCCGTACATGTTTCAGTCCCTCTAAGTGCTTTTTGGCCCGGTACCACCCGGTAAACTTAACAGAACCAAAACAGATCTCACCATTTTGGGACTTGGACACTTTACTCTGGCCGGTACCACCCGGAGATAATTCGCAGAGTCTTGTTAATCCCTTCCAGCTTCGGTTTGAACGCGGTCGTTCAAGGTGTGTTCACTTACAACGGCCGCGTACCTTACGCCGGAGGTGACCCTAGATGGGTTGCACTCTGATCTATGATTTTCGGGGTTTTTAATTAATTTTGAAAAACCTTTTAGTTCCAGTATTTTTGAAAATCTATAATTTTGAAAAACTGATTGTTTAGAAGGTAACTGATGTTTAAACTAACTGTTTAAACATGCTTGCTATTTTAAAACTAACTGTTTTAAAGAGCACTTGCTAATTAAAAACTAACTGTTTTAATAAGCACACTTGCTAATCAAAACTACCTGTCTTGATAGCATATTTTTTGACCAAAACTAACTGTTTTATCAACTTACCTTTTCATACAAAACAGTCTTATTATTGAGGTTTTAAATAAAATCTACCGTTTCAAAAAGGTTTATAAAACTGGTAATTTTAATTATAAAACCTGTCCGCTCTTGTGATTTTATCTAGTTTTAAAAAATTCTCTTATTTTAAAACATTTTGATATAATTATAAAATCACAACCACGCAGTTAATATGTCAACAACCACGCAGTTAGAGCTAACTAATTATAGGTTTGCCAACTTTTATTCCTAAGGACCAATAATGACCTATTTTTCTAAAGGATTTCTAACACCTCGCGTAGTTCCCACTGGCTCCCCGGTATCTTCGTTAGTACTCCAGAGAAGAAAATTTGGGTTTTTCTTGCGTAGCTCCCACTGGCCTTCGGCATTCTCGATGGAACTCCCAAAAAAAAAGGAAAAATAACTATCCTATGGTCATTATTACAAAGGGGTTGTAAATGGCACGCAGGCCTCCCCAAATTTAATCCAAAAGGTCTAAGTTGGCAGGCCCTATAATAGATATATACGAAAGCATATATATACTCAAGCAACCACGCATTTATATATATTAAACAATATAATAAAGCGATAAAGAAATCCTAGATCCGTTAAAAATTATCTTGTTCCGTTTATCGCAAAACTTGGTTTATAAAACAAACTGTTTATAAACCGAAACTAATATTTTAAACTGAAAACGGTTTTTACTTGAATTATAAAAATACTAAGATTTATAATCAATAAATCTATTTATAAAGCAAAACCGATTTTCTAAAATATTTGCTTTTTATCTAAAAGTTATATCAAAACCCGGTCCTCGAACAAACTGGTCGGAAAAATAAACATTGGACCGTAAACTGTGTCGTGGTTTGACCAACTGGTCAAAACATGATACTAGACTTATTTGACCAAACGGGTCAAATAACAGGTTTGATAAAACACAATTTTACTCGGGATAATTATTAACTAAAAATCCCTTAAACATAATTTTATAATATAATGTAACTGATTTATATATATAAAAATATATTATCTAAATAAAATTAATTTGGGCCAAAAAGCTTAAAACCCAATAAACCCTTTTGGGCCATAAACTTGGTCCAAAATACCATGGTTTCGGCCCATTACCAAATTGATAAGTCTGGGCCCCGAAAGATAAAAAAAATTGAGAAACGCTTGAAACCAACCGCTACCTACGATCAACCGGGATATTATCGCCGCTCACATCGCCGTCGATCACCACCGCCTGGTGGCGATTGACCGCCGGTGCCATCACTGACCATCGTCGTCGTGGCGGCCGCTGGTGGTCGCACTCCTCTCGGCCCACCACTAACTGATGGTTCGGCCGAGCGCCGCCTTGGTGCATTAAGGGATCGGGCCATGGCTTGATTTGGGTATAGACCATGGCCAACCAAGCTGGTGGACCATGCCTTGAACTCTGATCAGGCCACGGCCTAGTGTCGACTCAAGCCACGGCTTGAATTCTGATCAGGCCAAGGTCTGATGGCTGATCAAGCCATGGTCTGATGGCGAGTCAGGCCACGGCCGAGTGGCGAGTCAGGCCACGGCCGAGTGGCGAGTCAGGCCACGGCCGAGTGCGATCTAGGCCACGGCCTGGTGGTGGTTCGGCCACCATCTGGCGGTCCGGTCGGCTGTTGCCGCCGTACCGCCGCCTCTAGCCTCGGTCGGCGATCGGTGGGTGGTTCGGTCGGCTATCTGCCGCAGTTCCGCCACCGATTCCCACTACCCTGTGGGGTTTTTCCGTGATAGCTTTTTCGACGATAAACATAAAACGATAAAACTGAAAAGTTATAATAGATAATCATTAAATCTTTATACGGAACTGAAAAAGATTTTAAACTGATAAAAATCAAATTTTTTCCCAAACTGATTAAAATTGAATTTTTATACGAAACGATTATCAATAAAACTTTATTCGCAAGAAACAATTTTTAACGGATCTTTAAACAGTTAAAAAGAATAAAACGAATAAACCTGTGGCTCTGATACCACTGTTGGGTTTTTATGCGTTCCTCGTATCAAACTGACACGAAGAAAACTGTGGATTTCAATCCTAACTGGATGAGATACACGACAAAACTTTGTGATCAAACTGATCAATAAGTTTATCGAATCAAACCTAACTGGTTTGATACGTGCGGAAGCGATTTGGATATAAAACCCAAATATCCACAGATCTTTTCGTTTCAATTATAATAGTAATAGATTTGTTAGAGTGTTACCTGGAATGCTCGAGTTAGATCCACCCGTGATCGACCAAACGAAGATCCCTCTAGCAGGAATGAGTCCCCGATACGATGAAAAACAGCTAAGGATTAATCAAAGAACCAAAAACCGAACTGGTTTTGCTCTTGGATCGGCGCCGGTTTCAAAGGAGGAGGGAGGAGAGAATTTTCTGGTTTGTTTTTCTTGGTGGAATGAATTATGAAAACTGATAAGCCATAGGCTTATTTTATATGGAGGAATTTCCATACAACTCAGTTTCCATAATTAGTTTCATAATTATCTTTGGCAAATATTCTTTTCTTTTCCTTAAAGAAAAATAACTAGATAATTATTTGTATTATTAATTATTATCCTATTATATATTTATTTACCTAATAAATATATAATTCAATAATTAATAAACTTATATATTTATTTATCTAATAAATATATAATTACTAACAAACCTTTAACTTTGGGATTTAGTACGGAAAATGCCCAACTGATTTATAATTAACTATTATAAACCTTAATCTCTCCAAACTGGGACTATCTTATTTATTCGGTTTACAGGTCCTCACAGGTGTGACCCTCGAGTGTCTAGTAACGTTGGATGTGTAATCACTGGTTTGCCAACTTCTGCACATAATTACTAACAATAAAGACTATAACTCTCAGTGAGTTATATGGTATGATGCTCAACCATGAACAGCACAAGACCCTTAAGTCTGATCTCATAAGAGATACTAAGGATGTCAAAAACACCCCTCTTACTTTTATTTCTGACTCTCCTCAACCCTCTAATCCTGTCTCAACAGTGACCATCACTAAGATAGAAGATTCTGACTCTGACCACGTCTCTGATACTGAGACTGAGCTTAATGAGTCCCTTGCTCTTCTTTCTAAGCATTTCAAGAAGTTTGGACGAAAAGGAAACTTCCGAAAGTCCAAACCCCTCTCTCTTACTAACAAGGCTGAAACACCTTCTAGTGATAAGGCCTGTGCTACTTGCTTCAAGTGTCAGGGAAAGGGACACTATGCTACTGAAAGCAGGTACAAGAAGAATCAGTTCGCTGAATCTTCCTCTCCAGCTTCCAAGGAGGACAAATACTGGAAGCTGAAGGCGAAATATCACAAGCTGAAATACCAGCGAAAAGGCAAAGGTCTAATCGCTGAAGGCAAAGGATGGGATTACTCCTCTGACGATTCCTTAGTTGAGGAAGACACCACTAAAGCCACATGTCTGATGGTTATCATTGAAGAAGCTGAACCAGTTCTCGTGGCGCAGCTTGAGGACATCCCTGAAGAGGTTCCTGCTACACCTACTTCATCCTCACTCCCACCTTTTCAGGTATCTACTCCCTCTCCCTCTGATACTATGTCAGCGATGGACGCTCTTACCATCAATCTGCATAATGCCTTAAATGGCAAGTCCTCTGCTGAAAAGATCAATCTTGATCTTAGGACTGAGCTCAAAGAGTGTTATGAGAAACTCAAAGAGCTTGCCATTTATGAAGCAAGTTACAAGGACCAGGTTCATGTGAACCAAATCCTTTGTCTTGAAAGAGAACAGGCTATCGCTGAGAAAGAGAAAGTTCTTGCTGAACTCTACTCTGAGAAGGTTACTGTCAAAAGTTGGGCTGATGTTTCTGAAACTGTTGACAAAATAATCTCCTCTCAGCGACATCCTAAGATTAGAACCTGTCTAGGTTTTAATAAAGACAATCTGCATGCTGATAATATCCCTAATAAATCTAGTTTAAAGTTTGGCATGTTTGTCTCTTCTAACTCTTGTCCTGCTGATGAAAATAACTCTATCTCTAACCAGCCCTCCATGGACAGGAATTTCTCTCTCCGTCCACCAAAACCTTCTAAAACTTACTTTAAGACTCCTAAAGTCTTAGGTGATGGACCTCCTAGGTCAGGGAAGATGTAAACAGGACAAAACCCTGTTCCCAGACTTAAAGTAGATATTATATCTAAGCCGGAGGAGAAGACACAAATTCCTCCTCAGACCGCTGAAAAAGGCTTTCTTGGACAAGGACCAACCCATCTTAGGTTTAAACATCCTAAGGGTAGTCTCTCTAAGGCTAAGACCTTCAGAAGTTGCTATCACTGTGGTCAAAATGATCATATTGCTAGTAATTGTCCAAATGCTACCAAAGCTGAAAAGGCAGCTGATGCGGTAATTATCGTATATAAAAAGCGTAACAAGTTTTAACTAGGGTGTAAACGAGTCGAGCTTTTATCGAGTAACTCGAGCTCGAGCTCGAGCTCGGCTCGTTCGAGTCGAACTTTATCGAGTTCGAGTTCGAGCTCAAGCCCAAAAAACAAGCTCGAATATTTAACGAGTCGAGCTCGAGCTTTTAAGAGTTCGACTCGAGTTCTTATCGAGCTTTTCGAGCCTTGTATAGCATATATATATTTTTTATATTATTCTATATTATGTATATATAAGGGACATCTATCAAAATAACTTAAATATGTATCTTTCGAGCTTTTCGAGTCGAGCTCGAGCTATAACCTAAATAACCTATTTTTTTTTATGTAATTTCGAGTTTTTCGAGCCGAGCTCGAGCTATAATGTATCTTTCACGAGCCGAGCTCGAGCTTGAAGTATGAAAGCTCGTCGAGCTATCGAGTCGAACTCGAGCTTAACATAAAGTTTCGAGCCGAGCTCGAGCCCTGTCGAGCTCGAGCTCGGCTCGACTCGTTTACACCCCTAGTTTTAACCTCTAATGCCTAGCCACCGTCTTACCACATATACAGGCAAGCGTACCTGATCGTGAGTAATATAGTGTAGGAAAGTCCAGGTATCGTATCTACCACTGGGAACGGTCAAGTTATCGTAGACTAAAGTCTAAATCGGTTTAATTAACCTAAAAGGGGGGTTTTGTATGAAAAAGGTTTGAATACTTAAAAAGACAATTAACAAAGTAAAAACTAAGAAAACAATCAAAATACTGATTTAAGATTATAATAAGAAAAAACAGCAGTACTTATCATGATAAAGTGAATCTCCAATATGGATGATATGAATAGGTCGAAGGTTTGGTTGTTTTGATTATTGTAGGAATTTAAGTCTGGGACACCCTAACATGTGCAATTTATGGTGAGAAACTAGGATACGATCCTCCTAATTCCAATCCTAAATCGTTTGGTCCACAATCTAGAATCGGTAAATCCTTCCTAATCAATATCGCAATGGCGCTTTTACTATCTGGTCACTATTGGTCAAAGTAACCCCTTAACACAACCTTTTGGTCCAAGTCAGGCTAAGGTAGGTTGATTATCCTTTCGGAGTCTATCTGCTTTGGTCTAACAAATACACCCAACCAAGTGAATTCAAATTGCCACAACAACATCAATCAGAAAAGAACCATAAAAGACATTCAATTAATCAAAACAAACCAGTAAACATTAATCACAAAGTATCATCCATAAAGGTTCATCGATCATGACAAGCACTACTAATAAACTACTCACTCATAATGAAAACATAAACATAAACAAAAGTAGACATCGACATGATACCGACAATACAACGATAAATGATCGGAGATCGATTCCCGTAGCGTATCGTCACCTTTCGTACTCTCACTCTCGTTCCTCTGCACTTCCCTCGTGTATCGAACATGTTTAGAACTGAAGGAGGAGGCTGATATTTAAAGGAAAACGTCCAGGGGCCATCTGGCGATCGCCAAGCTGCTGGATTGGCGACGCCAGACACTTAGGTCAACCCTGGTCTTTAATTCAGTCGAACTTGGCGGCGCCAGGTTGAGGATTTCGCGATCGCCAAGTAGCTTCTGTTTGACTCTGTGCATTTTTCACGTTTTCTCGCCCTTTTTCGTACTTTTCCGTTCCACGGCCTCCAAATCCTTTACAAACAATAATAAGCTCTTTTAGTGCATGAAATGATCATAAACGGGTGAGAAATGGGGTAAAGTCATACGATTACGCGCAACCAAAACATGTATAATTTTGGTGTTATCAAAATCCTCACACTTAAGCTTTGATTGTCCTCAATCAAAAGACTGAAAGATAAGAAAGATAACTCCAAAATTATCTCCACCCAAGATCATCAAAGAGAACAAAGTATACTCACACAATCGAACACACAAACAAGACTCATCAAGCAATCGGATACCAAGGCCAACCTTTTACCCTCACATAATATGAATAACAATATAAGATGTATCTCTCGGGGGTAAAAGTGTATATGTAAGTGATCACACCAATACTCGACTAATTCCCGCATGCATAAGCTTGTCACCAAATCTAATCTCCACCACTGAGAAGTTATCAACCGTCAAGAGGACTTTAGGGTTGTAATGTTAGGCTAAGGGTTAAGGGTAGGATAAAGGATATATGAGTGACTAAGGGTTTTGCAACAAAAACTTGAAAACTCAATCAGTAATGATCCAAACAGTGAAGCAATCTGACTTTCAAACAATGAGACTTTTGGGATGAGTATTCTCTCTTTTCTTTTCTTTTAGAATTGGCCTAAGCCTATGACTTATTTGGGGCACAAATTCTTTTTCACTCTTTTCAGCTCTCATTCTTTTTTTTTCAGAGCAGCAACTATGTTGCTTTTGGGCTCTTTTTAAATCTCAATCCCATAAAAACTGTCAGATATGAAAAACTGGATCAAAACATCTCAAGATTCAAGTTTGAGTCACGGCCAAAAGATAGATAAACAATTAGGCTCAAGGATAAAGTGTATAGTGGGTAACAAATGAAAAGGCTAAGGCTCAAAATGGTTTCAAGGGATGAAGTGTTAAAAGGTGAACACTTTTCAATCAAAGGCTAGGCAAATCAGATAACCTTATGATGAGGTCATCTGACGAAGGCTAAAAGGGTTAGAAACGAAGGCCTCTATCAGTGCAATGGTGATAAATACTTCTCTTATGTGGTCTCGACAAGCATTCAAATGACAAGTTCTACCTTGGGTCAAAGTTGGTATTCCTCACGAAATAAACAGATATAACAATTAAGGCTCAATCTCTCAACGGAATTGGGTGAGGCACTCATGGTAATCAGTATTCCAAGGCATCCTTTTACTCAACTAATCCTATTCAGTGTTCTCCTATGCAAGCAACTCAGTCTCAAAAATAATCTCAGATTTCGAAAAAATTGGGGTCAAATCTCAAAGCTTTCAAAAGTTTGAAAAACGACAATCCACAAGCAAAAAGTGAACCCATTTAAACAGATAAGTCTACAAAACTCCCTCCCACACTTAAAATTTGCAGTGTCCTCAATGCAACAATTAGAACAATTATGGAGTAATTGGGAAAAAGAGAAACTTCCCGGGTTATGTGACGAAATCTGTTCTGATCTGAGAGTGGTGCATAAAAATCATGCTCGATCATAAATTGCCGTATCTACCAACAAAAAGAAAAAAAGAAAAGTAAAAACGAACAAATGAAAATAAACCAAATCAAACTACTTAAAATCCTAAACAATCCAAAAAAAATAAAATTGTTCAACCAAACACAACCACGCAGTTCAAAAATAAAATTGTTTACGACAACCATATCGAATAACGGAGATAAAAGAGAGAGATCAATAAGGGCCACGAGGTTGGTTTTGCCAATCCTCGTAAGTCGGGTAACCGGGCGGAGCATCCTCAGAGTATGGCCAAAATGGAGATGGAGCATAAGCGGTATTCGGTTGACCCACATTTTCCCCACTCGTTCCACTTGTTCCGCCAATCTCATGCGTGCTCCTCAGTGCTTGACTCCTTTGACTTCTCGGCTGACTCCTATAAGCTAGAGGATTACGGATCCATGCATTGTAGTCCCTTCCGGTCATATGCTCAACTCTCGCCACACCCATACCACGGAGTTGGTCCATGTCAATCAATCCCATCTCCCCGAGGTTCGTCATCGAAGCGCTCGCGGCGTCGGTTAGGATACCGAAATGCTTGGCCAAGAGCGTCACGTACTGGCCACCAACTATTCGACTACCCTCTCGATAACCACTCGCCTTAGCGAGTTGAGCGGCGATGAGATACGGAGCATTCGGATACTTATCATCCGTAGAGAGTTGCTCAAGAAGCCATAAATCCTGCACGGTAACTTTCTCCTCACTCGAAGAACGAGCGTTCACCGCTTGAATGAGCATGCGGTGTAGAAGTCTATCCGACGAAGCAAGAAAACCTTTCACCTTGAGATTGCCATGATAATCACCATCACCCAAGATCGACCAAGCCAAACGCGGATCAAAATCATCGGGTCTCTTCGCGGTCGCCCACATGTACTCCTCGAATCCGGGAGCATCAACATCCAATTGGGTATATATCCCCAAGGCAAGAGCAAAGTCGACCAAAGAAAGAGATCTCCAAACGCCACCAAGTCGGAACGTCATGCATGTTTGATGAAATTCCCCAAGAGCCTTGATAGCCTCGAAATGAAACGTGGCCACAAACTCCACGATAAACTCCTTGATAGCCTCGGCAATATCGAAAACTCGCTCCCATGCATGGCATATGTAGTACTCATTGCCATCCTCGTCGTATGCGTGCTTCTCAAGAATTGCTTTGATGTCGTTCTCGACACCCATCGATCGAAGAAGATCCCAATCGGCTCTCTTTGGCATGAGAATTTGGCGGGGGAGAAGTCGGATAACAATGTCCCGATACTCCTCCTTCTTTCGAGCATTCAAAGTCGGGTCGTTCGCGAACGAGGTGAAAACATGACTTCCATCCGGTGCACGGAAGTTAGCTACGGCGGTCGTAGACGAGCGGGTTCTTTGTCTCTACAAAATCCAAATACCATTGTCTTAGAAAAGTTTCAATCCATAAACGCAAGACAAGGTTTATTCACATTCGAAATTCCAACGAGACAAACAATACACGACTAACAAGTTCAAGTATCATAATCACATACGCATCGAAAGCCAAAGGGGATGTGGAACATCCCCACACTTGAACTTTTAGTTCAATCCACAATTTCAAACCAATCTAGCTAGCAAGAAAGAATGGGGATTTTGGTGTTCTCAAAATCCCCACACTTATCATTTAACCACAATCACTAGATTAATTAATCAAATAGCATGCAAGAAACAAGATCTCAATTACAATATAGGGCATGCATTCATCTATAGGCTCTTAAACAATTAATGGTGTGTCAAGAATAAGGTTAATTCCATTCAAATAAACAAACACCATTGATACCCAAAACAAGATCTCCAATTACCAAATCGAGCAATCCTTACGAAATTAAAGTTGGGAAACGTACCTTGTTCATGTTGAAAGATGAAATTGAAGCTCAAGAAGGTCGAATCTCGCAAGAACGTGAGAGAGTTTGGCCGCGCCTAAGAGGAATTAGGTTTGTGTGTTTGTGAAAAGTGGGAAAAAGAAGGTTTAAAAACCGTCTGTCCCGACTTCGCGTCGCGAAACCCTGGGTCTCGCGTCGCCAAACAGGTTAATTTCAGAAAACCCTAATTTTTAAAAGGCTCGCGTCGCCAAACGGCTCTCTTCGCGTTGCCAAGTTCGAAAATTTTTTACCTGATCCGTGGCTCACCAACTTCGCGTCGCCAGATTGGGAATCGGGCGATCGCGAAATGCTTACTGTTTCCAACTTTTGAAAATCTGCATCGCATTGCGATTTCGCTTGAATCTGGTTTCTATCTCCTCCGTATGGTTACCTAAGCAATATCAAATGAAAACATTAATAAAAACACACACGCAAATCAATAAAAACGAAAGAAAATCAAAAAGGCTCGGGTTGCCTCCCGAGAAGCGCTTCATTTTTGGACGGGTCTAGAGCTCGACCCCACTTTCGGCTCATTTCTTGGCACGTCGGGATGACGAGCCCTTCTTCTTTCTGTGATCTTTCTTGGAGGTTCCCGGTTCCTTGGTTGATTGCTCCTTTTTACGCATCGGGTTTGGATAGTCCTCCGTTTTCTTCTCAAGTTCATGCGGGATTAGCGGACGGTTCATGCTTTTGGTGTAGGCCAGAGAAGGATCGTCATAAGGTTCATCGAGGTGTCTAACCGGCTCTCCGTTAGGATCAAAGTAAATCCGATTGTCTCCATAGCCTAAGCTCGTCACTTGATTTCGCATATCGGTATTTACTTGAGCGGTGTGCAAGAAAGACCTCCCGAGGATTTTCGGGATCTCCGTGTTCTTTGGAAGGTTAGCTATGACAAAGTCCGTATAGTACACAAATTTTCCAATACGAATCGGGACTCCTTCAGCTATTCCTAACGGTGTTGTCATGTAACCGTTCACTCCCCGGTATTGATAGTTAGTTGGCATGATCTTCTTGACTCCCATTTTCCTGCAATAACCAATAGGCATCATATTAAGAGCGGCACCTGAATCAACCAAAGCAAGACCACTAAATTTATGACAAGAAATAGGTAAGTTGTAACTCCCTGGATCATGCTTGATTGGTGCGATGTAGATGAGATCATCCTCCGGTGCTTTCTCTTTTTCTTTCTCCTTCTCTTTATCTTTGCCTTTATCTTCTTTCTTCGGGATTACGAACTCCGCGTATCCGCCTTGCTTTCCATCTTCCTCATCTTCATCATCACTTGAAGCTTCGGGTACCTTGAGTCGTAGGTGTTCGAAAGACACGGTGAACCCCTCCGAATCGTAATCCGTGGCATACTCGGGCTCACTTTCACTCTCGGTCTCCACGTACTTCTTTGTGTAGATGTCCGTCCACTTCTCTTTTGACGGCTCTCCGGTTATCATGAGCATTGGCTTCACATTCTCCACCTTCGGCTTGACTTGTGTTTGCGTTGGCAATTCTCCTTGCGTTCTTTCATTCAGCATTTGCGAAACACGTCCAACCTGCAATTCCAAATTCTGGATGGTACTTTGGTGATTACGTAGGTATGAACCCACTTCATCGTTTAGCTTCTTTTGCGCATCCATGAATTGGACAATCCGATCTTCGATAGATACACGTGGCTCTCCATCCGATCTTTGGTTCTGTTGAGTTGGTGCAAAGAAATCGGGAGGTCTAGGGATGAAATTACGGTTGTTGTTCCACCTCCCTTGGTAATCGCCTCGGTTGATATAGTTCACCTCCTCGGGTGTCATCATTGGTTTGTTCGGGCTATCCTTAGTCAAATGTGGTCCATTGCACTCCTCGCATCCAACCTGCAAAGCATGAACAGATTTAATAAGTTCCTCGATTTTGCGTTCAAACTTTACCTGTTGGTTTTTCATTGCGGCTAGTTCATCGGATGGATCGAAGTCGGTAGAGATCTTTCCGGCCATCCTCGGGATTTGCAATCGCTTGTCCGTCCTCCAATCTATGTTATGTATGAGCATGTCCTCGAGGAGCTTGTAACCTTCCGTGGGCGTTTTGTACATGAAGACACCACCTGCAGATGAATCCAAAGTAGCTCGTGAGGAATAAGCAAGTCCACTATAGAAAGTTTGAACCTGTTCACTCTTATTCAACTCATGACTCGGGCACGAGTTTAGGAGGTGCTTAAAACGTTCCCATGCTTCGGATATGGTTTCCCCGTCTTGTTGTTGGAAGGATCGGATCTCGGCTCTCAGTTTATCGATCTTGGATGGTGGAAAGAATCGGGAAAGGAACTTTGAACGAAGTCCTTCCCATGTAGTGATTGAGCTCGGCTCTAAGGATCGCAAACAAGCCCTAGCATCTCCGGTAAGCGTTAGAGGGAAGACCCGAAGACGAATTGCATCATCCCGGTCTGCCTCTGTTTTGAACAGATCACAAATGTCCACGAAGTTTTCCATGTGAATGATAGGATTGCTATCGTTTTTCCCGTCGAAGGTAAGGTCCTTGATCATGTGTAGGAGCTTCCCCGGGATTTCTTTGTTCAGGTTCGGCTTCGTGATTGGATTGGTGGGTACAGTTGGAGCGGCTCTCCTGGCAGTCCACCTTGGTGCCTCGTCTCCCATCTCACAAATCAAAGCTCTCGGGCGAACTTTGTTTGTTTTGAACTTCTTTTTGTTTCTTTTTCTGAATTCTCTGTCCGGCTCCTCAAATGGCTCTAACAAGTCTGCCGTGACTGAAATCACAACAAACGGTTACGGGCAACTTGCGGGAAACAAAGAGATAAAATAAAGATAAATATAAAACGAACTAATTAAACTAGAAAGCGAAAAACTTGCAAGGGACAGAATCCCTCACAAGGATCGATTAACAAAACTAATAAAGACTAAAATCTAACAACTACCGTTCCCCGGCAACGGCGCCAAAAACTTGATGCGGTAATTATCGTATATAAAAAGCGTAACAAGTTTTAACCTCTAATGCCTAGCCACCGTCTTACCACATATACAGGCAAGCGTACCTGATCGTGAGTAATATAGTGTAGGAAAGTCCATGTATCGTATCTACCACTGGGAACGGTCAAGTTATCGTAGACTAAAGTCTAAATCGGTTTAATTAACCTAAAAGGGGGGTTTTGTATGAAAAAGGTTTGAATACTTAAAAAGACAATTAACAAAGTAAAAACTAAGAAAACAATTAAAATACTGATTTAAGATTATAATAAGGAAAAACAGCAGTACTTATCATGATAAAGTGAATCCCCAATATGGATGATATGAATAGGTCGAAGGTTTGGTTGTTTTGATTATTGTAGGAATTTAAGTCTGGGACACCCTAACATGTGCAATTTATGGTGAGAAACTAGGATACGATCCTCCTAATTCCGATCCTAAATCGTTTGGTCTACAATCTAGAATCGGTAAATCCTTCCTAATCAATATCGCAATGGCTCTTTTACTATCTGGTCACTATTGGTCAAAGTAACCCCTTAACACAACCTTTTGGTCCAAGTCAGGCTAAGGTAGGTTGATTATCCTTTCGGAGTCTATCTGCTTTGGTCTAACAAATACACCCAACCAAGTGAATTCAAATTGCCACAACAACATCAATCAGAAAAGAACCATAAAAGACATTCAATTAATCAAAACAAACCAGTAAACATTAATCACAAAGTATCATCCATAAAGGTTCATCGATCATGACAAGCACTACTAATAAACTACTCACTCATAATGAAAACATAAACATAAACAAAAGTAGACATCGACATGATACCGACAATACAACGATAAATGATCGGAGATCGATTCCCGCAGCGTATCGGCACCTTTCGTACTCTCACTCTCGTTCCTCTGCACTTCCCTCGTGTATCGAACATGTTTAGAACTGAAGGAGGAGGCTGATATTTAAAGGAAAACGTCCAGGGGCCATCTGGCGATCGCCAAGCTGCTGGATTGGCGACGCCAGACACTTAGGTCAAGCCTGGTCTTCAATTCAGTCGAACTTGGCGGCGCCAGGTTGAGGATTTCGCGATCGCCAAGTAGCTTCTGTTTGACTCTGTGCATTTTTCACGTTTTCTCGCCTTTTTTCGTACTTTTCCGTTCCACGGCCTCCAAATCCTTTACAAACAATAATAAGCTCTTTTAGTGCATGAAATGATCATAAACGGGTGAGAAATGGGGTAAAGTCATACGATTACGCGCAACCAAAACATGTATAATTTTGGTGTTATCAAAATCCCCACACTTAAGCTTTGATTGTCCTCAATCAAAAGACTGAAAGATAAGAAAGATAACTCCAAAATTATCTCCACCCAAGATCATCAAAGAGAACAAAGTATACTCACACAATCGAACACACAAACAAGACTCATCAAGCAATCGGATACCAAGGCCAACATTTTACCCTCACATAATATGAATAACAATATAAGATGTATCTCTCGGGGGTAAAAGTGTATATGTAAGTGATCACACCAATACTCGACTAATTCCCGCATGCATAAGCTTGTCACCAAATCTAATCTCCACCACTGAGAAGTTATCAACCGTCAAGAGGACTTTAGGGTTGTAATGTTAGGCTAAGGGTTAAGGGTAGGATAAAGGATATATGAGTGACTAAGGGTTTTGCAACAAAAACTTGAAAACTCAATCAGTAATGATCCAAACAGTGAAGCAATCTGACTTTCAAACAATGCGACTTTTGGGATGAGTATTCTTTCTTTTCTTTTCTTTTAGATATGGCCTAAGCCTATGGCTTATTTGGGGCACAAATTCTTTTTCACTCTTTTCAGCTCTCATTCTTTTTTTTTCAGAGCAGCAACTATGTTGCTTTTGGGCTCTTTTTAAATCTCAATCCCATAAAAACTGTCAGATATGAAAAACTGGATCAAAACATCTCAAGATTCAAATTTGAGTCACGGCCAAAAGATAGATAACAATTAGGCTCAAGGATAAAGTGTATTGTGGGTAACAAATGAAAAGGCTAAGGCTCAAAATGGTTTCAAGGATGAAGTGTTAAAAGGTGAACACTTTTCAATCAAAGGCTAGGCAAATCAGATAACCTTATGATGAGGTCATCTGACGAAGGCTAAAAGGGTTAGAAACGAAGGCCTCTATCAGTGCCATGGTGATAAATACTTCTCTTATGTGGTCTTGACAAGCATTCAAATGACAAGTTCTACCTTGGGTCAAAGTCGGTATTCCTCACGAAATAAACAGATATAACAATTAAGGCTCAATCTCTCAACGGAATTGGGTGAGGCACTCATGGTAATCAGTATTCCAAGGCATCCTTTTACTCAACTAATCCTATTCAGTGTTCTCCTATGCAAGCAACTCAGTCTCAAAAACAATCTCAGATTTCGAAAAAATTGGGGTCAAATCTCAAAGCTTTCAAATGTTTGAAAAACGACAATCCACAAGCAAAAAGTGAACCCATTTAAACAGATAAGTCTACATAACCCCCTCCCCACATTTAAAATTTGCAGTGTCCTCAATGCAACAATTAGAACAATTATGGAGTAATTGGGAAAAAGAGAAACTTCCCGGGTTATGTGACGAAATCTGTTCTGATCTGAGAGTGGTGCATAAAAATCGTGCTCGATCATAAATCGCCATATCTACCAACAAAAAGAAAAAAAGAAAAGTAAAAACGAACAAATGAAAATAAACCAAATCAAACTACTTAAAATCCTAAACAATCCAAACAAAATAAAATTGTTCAACCAAACACAACCACGCAGTTCAAAAATAAAATTGTTTACGACAACCGTATCGAATAACGGAGATAAAAGAGAGAGATCAATAAGGGCCACGAGGTTGGTTTTGCCAATCCTCGTAAGTCGGGTAACCGGGCGGAGCATCCTCGGAGTATGGCCAAAATGGAGATGGAGCATAAGCGGTATTCGGTTGAATACCGAAGTGGGAGGCCATCTGGTTCATCACTCCACTTTGCCAGTTGGCTTGGTGAAGAGCCTCCACAGTGTTGTACTCCATATGCTGCTGATGCCGGCCATAAGAAAGTGACATCTCCGAGAGTTGGTTATTTAAGTCTTGGTAACCTGCATATGCCGTCCAATCCGCCGGTTGTTGACCCACATATGCCCCACTCGTTCCACTTGTTCCGCCAATCTCATGCGTGCTCCTCGGTGCTTGACTCCTTTGACTTCTCGGCTGACTCCTATAAGCTTGAGGATTACGGATCCATGCATTGTAGTCCCTTCCGGTCATATGCTCAACTCTCGCCACACCCATACCACGGAGTTGGTCCATGTCAATCAATCCCATCTCCCCGAGGTTCGTCATCGAAGCGATCGCGGCGTCGGTTAGGATACCGAAATGCTTGGCCAAGAGCGTCACGTACTGGCCACCAACTATTCGACTACCCTCTCGATAACCACTCGCCTTAGCGAGTTGAGCGGCGATGAGATACGGAGCATTCAGATACTTATCATCCGTAGAGAGTTGCTCAAGAAGCCATAAATCCTGCACGGTAACTTTCTCCTCACTCGAAGAACAAGCGTTCACCGCTTGAATGAGCATGCGGTGTAGAAGTCTATCCGACGAAGCAAGAAAACCTTTCACCTTGAGGTTGCCATGATAATCACCATCACCCAAGATCGACCAAGCCAAACGCGGATCAAAATCATCGGGTCTCTTCGCGGTCGCCCACATGTACTCCTCGAATCCGGGAGCATCAACATCCAATTGGGTATATATCCCCAAGGCAAGAGCAAAGTCGACCAAACAAAGAGATCTCCAAACGCCACCAAGTCGGAACGTCATGCATGTTTGATGAAATTCCCCAAGAGCCTTGATAGCCTCGAAATGAAACGTGGCCACAAACTCCACGATAAGCTCTCGGTAGAGGGTCTCGGCAATATCGAAAACTCGCTCCCATGCATGGCATATGTAGTACTCATTGCCATCCTCGTCGTATGCGTGCTTCTCAAGAATTGCTTTGATGTCGTTCTCGACACCCATCGATCGAAGAAGATCCCAATCGACTCTCTTTGGCATGAGAATTTGGCGGGGGAGAAGTCGGTTAACAATGTCCCGATACTCCTCCTTCTTTCGAGCATTCAAAGTCGGGTCGTTCGCGAACGAGGTGAAAACATGACTTCCATCCGGTGCATGGAAGTTAGCTACGGCGGTCGTAGACGAGCGGGTTCTTTGTCTCTACAAAATCCAAATACCATTGTCTTAGAAAAGTTTCAATCCATAAACGCAAGACAAGGTTTATTCACATTCGAAATTCCAACGAGACAAACAATACACGACTAACAAGTTCAAGTATCATAATCACATACGCATCGAAAGCCAAAGGGGATGTGGAACATCCCCACACTTGAACTTTTAGTTCAATCCACAATTTCAAACCAATCTAGCTAGCAAGAAAGAATGGGGGATTTTGGTGTTCTCAAAATCCCCACACTTATCATTTAACCACAATCACTAGATTAATTAATCAAATAGCATGCAAGAAACAAGATCTCAATTACAATATAGGGCATGCATTCATCTATAAGCTCTTAAACAATTAATGGTGTGTCAAGAATAAGGTTAATTCCATTCAAATAAACAAACACCATTGATACCCAAAACAAGATCTCCAATTACCAAATCGAGCAATCCTTACGAAATTAAAGTTGGGAAACGTACCTTGTTCATGTTGAAAGATGAAATTGAAGCTCAGGAAGGTCGAATCTCGCAAGAACGTGAGAGAGTTTGGCGGCGCCTAAGAGGAATTAGGTTTGTGTGTTTGTGAAAAGTGGGAAAAAGAAGGTTTAAAAACCGTCTGTCCCGACTTCGCGTCGCGAAACCCTGGGTCTCACGTCGCCAAACAGGTTAATTTCAGAAAACCCTAATTTTTAAAAGGTTCGCGTCGCCAAACGGCTCTCTTCGCGTTGCCAAGTTCGAAAATTTTTTACCTGATCCGTGGCTCACCAACTTCGCATCGCCAGATTGGGAATCTGGCGATCGCGAAATGCTTACTGTTTCCAACTTTTGAAAATCTGCATCGCATTCCGATTTCGCTCGAATCTGGTTTCTATCTCCTCCGTATGGTTACCTAAGCAATATCAAATGAAAACATTAATAAAAACACACACGCAAATCAATAAAAACGAAAGAAAATCAAAAAGGCTCGGGTTGCCTCCCGAGAAGCGCTTCATTTTTGGACGGGTCTAGAGCTCGACCCCACTTTCGGCTCATTTCTTGGCACGTCGGGATGACGAGCACTTCTTCTTTCTGTGATCTTTCTTGGAGGTTCCCGGTTCCTTGGTTGATTGCTCCTTTTTGCGCATCGGGTTTGGATAGTCCTCCGTTTTCTTCTCAAGTTCATGCGGGATTAGCGGACGGTTCATGCTTTTGGTGTAGGCCAGAGAAGGATCGTCATAAGGTTCATCGAGGTGTCTAACCGGCTCTCCGTTAGGATCAAAGTAAATCCGATTGTCTCCATAGCCTAAGCTCGTCACTTGATTTCGCATATCGGTATTTACTTGAGCGGTGTGCAAGAAAGACCTCCCGAGGATTATCGGGATCTTCGTGTTCTGTGGAAGGTTAGCTATGATGAAGTCCGTACAGTATACAAATTTTCCAATACGAATCGGGACTCGTTCAGCTATTCCTAACGGTGTTGTCATGTAACCGTTCACTCCCCGGTATTGATAGTTAGTTGGCATGATCTTCTTGACTCCCATTTTCCTGCAATAACCAATAGGCATCATATTAAGAGCGGCACCTGAATCAACCAAAGCAAGACCACTAAATTTATGACAAGAAATAGGTAAGTTGTAACTCCCTGGATCATGCTTGATTGGTGCGATGTAGATGAGATCATCCTCCGGTGCTTTCTCCTTTTCTTTCTCATTCTCTTTATCTTTATCTTTGCCTTTATCTTCTTTCTTCGGGATTACGAACTCCGCGTATCCGCCTTGCTTTCCATCTTCCTCATCTTCATCATCACTTGAAGCTTCGGGTACCTTGAGTCGTAGGTGTTCGAAAGACACGGTGAACCCTCCGAATCGTAATCCGTGGCATAATCGGGCTCACTTTCACTCTCGGTCTCCACGTACTTCTTTGTGTAGATGTCCGTCCACTTCTTTTTTGACGGCTCTCCGGTTATCATGAGCGTTGGCTTCACATTCTCCACCTTCGGGTTGACTTGTGTTTGCGTTGGCAATTCTCCTTGCGTTCTTTCATTGAGCATTTGCGAAACACGTCCAACCTGCAATTCCAAATTCTGGATGGTACTTTGGTGATTACGTAGGTATGAACCCACTTCATCGTTTAGCTTCTTTTGCGCATCCATGAATTGGACAATCCGATCTTCGATAGATACACGTGGCTCTCCATCCGATCTTTGGTTCTGTTGAGTTGGTGCAAAGAAACCGGGAGGTCTAGGGATGAAATTACGGTTGTTGTTCCACCTCCCTTGGTAATCGCCTCGGTTGATATAGTTCACCTCCTCGGGTGTCATCATTGGTTTGTTCGGGCTATCCTTAGTCAAATGTGGTCCATTGCACTCCTCGCATCCAACCTGCAAAGCATGAACAAATTTAATAAGTTCCTCGATTTTGCGTTCAAACTTTACCTGTTGGTTTTTCCATTGCGGCTAGTTCATCGGATGGATCGAAGTCGGTAGAGATCTTTCCGGCCATCCTCGGGATTTACAATCGCTTGTCCGTCCTCCAATCTATGTTATGTATGAGCATGTCCTCGAGGAGCTTGTAACCTTCCGTGGGTGTTTTGTACATGAAGACACCACCTGCAGATGAATCCAAAGTAGCTCGTGAGGAATAAGCAAGTCCACTATAGAAAGTTTGAACCTGTTCACTCTTATTCAACTCGTGACTCGGGCACGAGTTTAGGAGGTGCTTAAAACGTTCCCATGCTTCGGATATGGTTTCCCCGTCTTGTTGTTGGAAGGATCGGATCTCGGCTCTCAGTTTATCGATCTTGGATGGTGGAAAGAATCGGGAAAGGAACTTTGAACGAAGTCCTTCCCATGTAGTGATTGAGCTCGGCTCTAAGGATCGCAACCCAGCCCTAGCTTCTCCGGTAAGCGTTAGAGGGAAGACCCGAAGACGAATTGCATCATCCCGGTCTGCCTCTATATTGAACAGATCACAAATGTCCACGAAGTTTTCCATGTGAATGATAGGATTGCTATCGTTTTTCCCGTCGAAGGTAAGGTCCTTGATCATGTGTAGGAGCTTCCCCGGGATTTCTTTGTTCAGGTTCGGCTTCGTGATTGGATTGGTGGGTACAGTTGGAGCGGCTCTCCTGGCAGTCCACATCGGTGCCTCGTCTCCCATCTCAAAAATCAAAGCTCTCGGGCGAACTTTGTTTGTTTTGAACTTCTTTTTGTTTCTTTTTCTGAATTCTCTCTCCGGCTCCTCAAATGGCTCTAACAAGTCTGCCGTGACTGAAATCACAACAAACGGTTACGGGCAACTTGCGGGAAACAAAGAGATAAAATAAAGATAAATATAAAACTAACTAATTAAACTAGAAAGCGAAAAACTTGCAAGGGACAGAATCCCTCACAAGGATCGATTAACAAAACTAATAAAGACTAAAATCTAACAACTACCGTTCCCCGGCAACGGCGCCAAAAACTTGATGCGGTAATTATCGTATATAAAAAGCGTAACAAGTTTTAACCTCTAATGCCTAGCCACCGTCTTACCACATATACAGGCAAGCGTACCTGATCGTGAGTAATATAGTGTAGGAAAGTCCATGTATCGTATCTACCACTGGGAACGGTCAAGTTATCGTAGACTAAAGTCTAAATCGGTTTAATTAACCTAAAAGGGGGGTTTTGTATGAAAAAGGTTTGAATACTTAAAAAGACAATTAACAAAGTAAAAACTAAGAAAACAATTAAAATACTGATTTAAGATTTTAATAAGGAAAAACAGCAGTACTTATCATGATAAAGTGAATCCCCAATATGGATGATATGAATAGGTCGAAGGTTTGGTTGTTTTGATTATTGTAGGAATTTAAGTCTGGGACACCCTAACATGTGCAATTTATGGTGAGAAACTAGGATACGATCCTCCTAATTCCAATCCTAAATCGTTTGGTCTACAATCTAGAATCGGTAAATCCTTCCTAATCAATATCGCAATGGCTCTTTTACTATCTGGTCACTATTGGTCAAAGTAACCCCTTAACACAACCTTTTGGTCCAAGTCAGGCTAAGGTAGGTTGATTATCCTTTCGGAGTCTATCTGCTTTAGTCTAACAAATACACCCAACCAAGTGAATTCAAATTGCCACAACAACATCAATCAGAAAAGAACCATAAAAGCCATTCAATTAATCAAAACAAACCAGTAAACATTAATCACAAAGTATCATCCATAAAGGTTCATCGATCATGACAAGCACTACTAATAAACTACTCACTCATAATGAAAACATAAACATAAACAAAAGTAGACATCGACATGATACCGACAATACAACGATAAATGATCGGACATCGATTCCCGCAGCGTATCGGCACCTTTCGTACTCTCACTCTCGTTCCTCTGCACTTCCCTCGTGTATCGAACATGTTTAGAACTGAAGGAGGAGGCTGATATTTAAAGGAAAACGTCTAGGGGCCATCTGGCGATCGCCAAGCTGCTGGTTTGGCGACGCCAGACACTTAGGTCAAGCCTGGTCTTCAATTCAGTCGAACTTGGCGGCGCCAGGTTGAGGATTTCGCGATCGCCAAGTAGCTTCTGTTTGACTCTGTGCATTTTTCACGTTTTCTCGCCTTTTTTCGTACTTTTCCGTTCCACGGCCTCCAAATCCTTTACAAACAATAATAAGCTCTTTTAGTGCATGAAATGATCATAAACGGGTGAGAAATAGGGTAAAGTCATACGATTACGCGCAACCAAAACATGTATAATTTTGGTGTTATCAAAATCCCCACACTTAAGATTTGATTGTCCTCAATCAAAAGACTGAAAGATAAGAAAGATAACTCCAAAATTATCTCCACCCAAGATCATCAAAGAGAACAAAGTATACTCACACAATCGAACACACAAACAAGACTCATCAAGCAATCGGATACCAAGGCCAACCTTTTACCCTCACATAATATGAATAACAATATAAGATGTATCTCTCAGGGGTAAAAGTGTATATGTAAGTGATCACACCAATACTCGACTAATTCCCGCATGCATAAGCTTGTCACCAAATCTAATCTCCACCACTGAGAAGTTATCAACCATCAAGAGGACTTTAGGGTTGTAATGTTAGGCTAAGGGTTAAGGGTAGGATAAAGGATATATGAGTTACTAAGGGTTTTGCAACAAAAACTTGAAAACTCAATCAGTAATGATCCAAACAGTGAAGCAATCTGACTTTCAAACAATGAGACTTTTGGGATGAGTATTCTCTCTTTTCTTTTCTTTTAGAATTGGCCTAAGCCTATGGCTTATTTGGGGCACAAATTCTTTTTCACTCTTTTCAGCTCTCATTTTTTTTTCAGAGCAGCAACTATGTTGCTTTTGGGCTCTTTTTAAATCTCAATCCCATAAAAACTGTCAGATATGAAAAACTGGATCAAAACATCTCAAGATTCAAATTTGAGTCACGGCCAAAAGATAGATAACAATTGAGCTCAAGGATAAAGTGTATAGTGGGTAACAAATGAAAAGGCTAAGGCTCAAAATGGTTTCAAGGGATGAAGTGTTAAAAGGTGAACACTTCTCAATCAAAGGCTAGGCAAATCAGATAACCTTATGATGAGGTCATCTGACGAAGGCTAAAAGGGTTAGAAACGAAGGCCTTTATCAGTGCAATGGTGATAAATACTTCTCTTATGTGGTCTTGACAAGCATTCAAATGACAAGTTCTACCTTGTGTCAAAGTCGGTATTCCTCACGAAATAAACAGATATAACAATTAAGGCTCAATCTCTCAACGGAATTGGGTGAGGCACTCATGGTAATCAGTATTCCAAGGCATCCTTTTACTCAACTAATCCTATTCAGTGTTCTCCTATGCAAGCAACTCAGTCTCAAAAACAATCTCAGATTTCGAAAAAATTGGGGTCAAATCTCAAAGCTTTCAAAAGTTTGAAAAACGACAATCCACAAGCAAAAAGTGAACCCATTTAAACAGATAAGTCTACATAACCCCCTCCCACACTTAAAATTTGCAGTGTCCTCAATGCAACAATTAGAACAATTATGGAGTAATTGGGAAAAAGAGAAACTTCCCGGGTTATGTGACGAAATCTGTTCTGATCTGAGAGTGGTGCATAAAAATCGTGCTCGATCATAAATTGCCGTATCTACCAACAAAAAGAAAAAAAGAAAAGTAAAAACGAACAAATGAAAATAAACCAAATCAAACTACTTAAAATCCTAAACAATCCAAACAAAATAAAATTGTTCAACCAAACACAACCACCCAGTTCAAAAATAAAATTGTTTACGACAACCATATCGAATAACGGAGATAAAAGAGAGAGATCAATAAGGGCCACGAGGTTGGTTTTGCCAATCCTCGTAAGTCGGGTAACCGGGCGGAGCATCCTCGGAGTATGGCCAAAATGGAGATAGCATAAGCGGTATTCGGTTGAATACCGAAGTGGGAGGCCATCTGGTTCATCACTCCACTTTGCCAGTTGGCTTGGTGAAGAGCCTCCACAGTGTTGTACTCCATATGCTGCTGATGCCGGCCATAAGAAAGTGACATCTCCGAGAGTTGGTTACTCAAGTCTTGGTAACCTGCATATGCCGTCCAATCCGCCGGTTGTTGACCACATTTGCCCCACTCGTTCCACTTGTTCCGCCAATCTCATGCGTGCTCCTCGGTGCTTGACTCCTTTGACTTCTCGGCTGACTCCTATAAGCTTGAGGATTACGGATCCATGCATTGTAGTCCCTTCCGGTCATATGCTCAACTCTCACCACACCCATACCGCGGAGTTGGTCCATGTCAATCAATCCCATCTCCCCGAGGTTCGTCATCGAAGCGATCGCGGCATCGGTTAGGATACCGAAATGCTTGGCCAAGAGCGTCACGTACTGGCCACCAACTATTCGACTACCCTCTCGATAACCACTCGCCTTAGCGAGTTGAGCGGCGATGAGATACGGAGCATTCGGATACTTATCATCCGTAGAGAGTTGCTCAAGAAGCCATAAATCCTGCACGGTAACTTTCTCCTCACTCGAAGAACGAGCGTTCACCGCTTGAATGAGCATGCGGTGTAGAAGTCTATCCGACGAAGCAAGAAAACCTTTCACCTTGAGGTTGCCATGATAATCACCATCACCCAAGATCGACCAAGCCAAACGCGGATCAAAATCATCGGGTCTCTTCGCGGTCGCCCACATGTACTCCTCGAATCCGGGAGCATCAACATCCAATTGGGTATATATCCCCAAGGCAAGAGCAAAGTCGACCAAAGAAAGAGATCTCCAAACGCCACCAAGTCGGAACGTCATGCATGTTTGATGAAATTCCCCAAGAGCCTTGATAGCCTCGAAATGAAACGTGGCCACAAACTCCACGATAAGCTCTCGGTAGAGGGTCTCGGCAATATCGAAAACTCGCTCCCATGCATGGCATATGTAGTACTCATTGCCATCCTCGTCGTATGCGTGCTTCTCAAGAATTGCTTTGATGTCGTTCTCGACACCCATCGATCGAAGAAGATCCCAATCGACTCTCTTTGGCATGAGAATTTGGCGGAGGAGAAGTCGGTTAACAATGTCCCGATACTCCTCCTTCTTTCGAGCATTCAAAGTCGGGTCGTTCGCGAACGAGGTGAAAACATGACTTCCATCCGGTGCACGGAAGTTAGCTACGGCGGTCGTAGACGAGCGGGTTCTTTGTCTTTACAAAATCCAAATACCATTGTCTTAGAAAAGTTTCAATCCATAAACGCAAGACAAGGTTTATTCACATTCGAAATTCCAACGAGACAAACAATACACGACTAACAAGTTCAAGTATCATAATCACATACGCATCGAAAGCCAAAGGGGATGTGGAACATCCCCACACTTGAACTTTTAGTTCAATCCACAATTTCAAACCAATCTAGCTAGCAAGAAAGAATGGGGGATTTTGGTGTTCTCAAAATCCCCACACTTATCATTTAACCACAATCACTAGATTAATTAATCAAATAGCATGCAAGAAACAAGATCTCAATTACAATATAGGGCATGCATTCATCTATAAGCTCTTAAACAATTAATGGTGTGTCAAGAATAAGGTTAATTCCATTCAAATAAACAAACACCATTGATACCCAAAACAAGATCTCCAATTACCAAATCGAGCAATCCTTACGAAATTAAAGTTGGAAAACGTACCTTGTTCATGTTGAAAGATGAAATTGAAGCTCAAGAAGGTCGAATCTCGCAAGAACGTGAGAGAGTTTGGCGGCGCCTAAGAGGAATTAGGTTTGTGTGTTTGTGAAAAGTGGGAAAAAGAAGGTTTAAAAACCGTCTGTCCCGACTTCGCGTCGCGAAACCCTGGGTCTCGCATCGCCAAACAGGTTAATTTCAGAAAACCCTAATTTTTAAAAGGTTCGCGTCGCCAAACGGCTCTCTTCGCGTTGCCAAGTTCGAAATTTTTTACCTGATCCGTGGCTCACCAACTTCGCGTCGCCAGATTGGGAATCTGGCGATCGCGAAATGCTTACTGTTTCCAACTTTTGAAAATCTGCATCGCATTCCGATTTCACTCGAATCTGGTTTCTATCTCCTCCGTATGGTTACCTAAGCAATATCAAAAGAAAACATTAATAAAAACACACACGCAAATCAATAAAAACGAAAGAAAATCAAAAAGGCTCGGGTTGCCTCCCGAGAAGTGCTTCATTTTTGGACGGGTCTAGAGCTCGACCCCACTTTCGGCTCATTTCTTGGCACGTCGGGATGACGAGCCCTTCTTCTTTCTGTGATCTTTCTTGGAGGTTCCCGGTTCCTTGGTTGATTGCTCCTTTTTGCGCATCGGGTTTGGATAGTCCTCCGTTTTCTTCTCAAGTTCATGCGGGATTAGCGGACGGTTCATGCTTTTGGTGTAGGCCAGAGAAGGATCGTCATAAGGTTCATCGAGGTGTCTAACCGGCTCTCTGTTAGGATCAAAGTAAATCCGATTGTCTCCATAGCCTAAGCTCGTCACTTGATTTCGCATATCGGTATTTACTTGAGCGGTGTGCAAGAAAGACCTCCCGAGGATTATCGGGATCTCCGTGTTCTGTGGAAGGTTAGCTATGACGAAGTCCGTATAGTACACAAATTTTCCAATATGAATCGGGACTCCTTCAGCTATTCCTAACGGTGTTGTCATGTAACCGTTCACTCCCCGGTATTGATAGTTAGTTGGCATGATCTTCTTGACTCCCATTTTCCTGCAATAACCAATAGGCATCATATTAAGAGCGGCACCTGAATCAACCAAAGCAAGACCACTAAATTTATGACAAGAAATAGGTAAGTTGTAACTCCCTGGATCATGCTTGATTGGTGCGATGTAGATGAGCTCATCCTCCGGTGCTTTCTCCTTTTCTTTCTCCTTCTCTTTATCTTTGCCTTTATCTTATTTCTTCGGGATTACAAACTCCGCGTATCCGCCTTGCTTTCCATCTTCCTCATCTTCATCATCACTTGAAGCTTCGGATACCTTGAGTCGTAGGTGTTCGAAAGACACGATGAACCCCTCCGAATCTAATCCGTGGCATAATCGGGCTCACTTTCACTCTCGGTCTCCACGTACTTCTTTGTGTAGATGTCCGTCCACTTCTTTTTTGACGGCTCTCCGGTTATCATGAGCATTTGCTTCACATTCTCCACCTTCGGGTTGACTTGTGTTTGCGTTGGCAATTCTCCTTGCGTTCTTTCTTTCAGCATTTGCGAAACACGTCCAACCTGCAATTCCAAATTTTGGATGGTACTTTGGTGATTACGTAGGTATGAACCCACTTCATCGTTTAGCTTCTTTTGCGCATCCATGAATTGGACAATCCGATCTTCGATAGATACACATGGCTCTCCATCCGATCTTTGGTTCTGTTGAGTTGGTGCAAAGAAACCGGGAGGTCTAGGGATGAAATTACGGTTGTTGTTCCACCTCCCTTGGTAATCGCCTCGGTTGATATAGTTCACCTCCTCGGGTGTCATCATTGGTTTGTTCAGGCTATCCTTAGTCAAATGTGGTCCATTGCACTCCTCGCATCCAACCTGCAAAGCATGAACAGATTTAATAAGTTCCTCGATTTTGCGTTCAAACTTTACCTGTTGGTTTTTCATTGCGGCTAGTTCATCGGATGGATCGAAGTCGGTAGAGATCTTTCCGGCCATCCTCTGGATTTGCAATCGCTTGTCCGTCCTCCAATCTATGTTATGTATGAGCATGTCCTCGAGGAGCTTGTAACCTTCCGTGGGCGTTTTGTACATGAAGACACCACCTGCAGATGAATCCAAAGTAGCTCGTGAGGAATAAGCAAGTCCACTATAGAAAGTTTGAACCTGTTCACTCTTATTCAACTCGTGACTCGGGCACGAGTTTAGGAGGTGCTTAAAACGTTCCCATGCTTCGGATATGGTTTCCCCATCTTGTTGTTGGAAGGATCGGATCTCGGCTCTCAGTTTATCGATCTTGGATGGTGGAAAGAATCGGGAAAGGAACTTTGAACGAAGTCCTTCCCATGTAGTGATTGAGCTCGGCTCTAAGGATCGCAACCAAGCCCTAGCTTCTCCGGTAAGCGTTAGAGGGAAGACCCGAAGACGAATTGCATCATCCCGGTCTGCATCTGTTTTGAACAAATCACAATTGTCCACGAAGTTTTCCATGTGAATGATAGGATTGCTATCGTTTTTCCCGTCGAAGGTAAGGTCCTTGATCATGTGTAGGAGCTTCTCCGGGATTTCTTTGTTCAGGTTCGGCTTCGTGATTGGATTGGTGGGTACAGTTGGAGCGGCTCTCCTGGCAGTCCACATCGGTGCCTCGTCTCCTATCTCAAAAATCAAAGCTCTCGGGCGAACTTTGTTTGTTTTGAACTTCTTTTTGTTTCTTTTTCTGAATTCTCTCTCCGGCTCCTCAAATGGCTCTAACAAGTCTGCCGTGACTGAAATCACAACAAACGGTTACGGACAACTTGCGGGAAACAAAGAGATAAAATAAAGATAAATATAAAACTAACTAATTAAACTAGAAAGCGAAAAACTTGCAAGGGACAGAATCCCTCACAAGGATCGATTAACAAAACTAATAAAGACTAAAATCTAACAACTACCGTTCCCCGGCAACGGCGCCAAAAACTTGATGCGGTAATTATCGTATATAAAAAGCGTAACAAGTTTTAACCTCTAATGCCTAGCCACCGTCTTACCACATATACAGGCAAGCGTACCTGATCGTGAGTAATATAGTGTAGGAAAGTCCAGGTATCGTATCTACCACTGGGAACGGTCAAGTTATCGTAGACTAAAGTCTAAATCGGTTTAATTAACCTAAAAGGGGGGGTTTTGTATGAAAAAGGTTTGAATACTTAAAAAGACAATTAACAAAGTAAAAACTAAGAAAACAATTAAAATACTGATTTAAGATTATAATAAGGAAAAACAGCAGTACTTATCATGATAAAGTGAATCCCCAATATGGATGATATGAATAGGTCGAAGGTTTGGTTGTTTTGATTATTGTAGGAATTTAAGTCTGGGACACCCTAACATGTGCAATTTATGGTGAGAAACTAGGATACGATCCTCCTAATTCCAATCCTAAATCGTTTGGTCTACAATCTAGAATCGGTAAATCCTTCCTAATCAATATCGCAATGGCTCTTTTACTATCTGGTCACTATTGGTCAAAGTAACCCCTTAACACAACCTTTTGGTCCAAGTCAGGCTAAGGTAGGTTGATTATCCTTTCGGAGTCTATCTGCTTTAGTCTAACAAATACACCCAACCAAGTGAATTCAAATTGCCACAACAACATAAATCAAAAAGACCATAAAAGACATTCAATTAATCAAAACAAACTATAACATTAATCACAAGTATCACCAATAAAGGTTTCAAAGTCCGATCATGACAAGCACTACTAATAAACTACTCACTCATAATGAAAACATAAACATAAACAAAAGTAGACATCGACATGATACCGACAATACAACGATAAATGATCGGAGATCGATTCCCGCAGCGTATCGGCACCTTTCGTACTCTCACTCTCGTTCCTCTGCACTTCCCTCGTGTATCGAACATGTTTAGAACTGAAGGAGGAGGCTGATATTTAAAGGAAAACGTCCAGGGGCCATCTGGCGATCGCCAAGCTGCTGGTTTGGCGACGCCAGACACTTAGGTCAAGCCTGGTCTTCAATTCAGTCGAACTTGGCGGCGCCAGGTTGAGGATTTCGCGATCGCCAAGTAGCTTCTGTTTGACTCTGTGCATTTTTCACGTTTTCTCGCCTTTTTTCGTACTTTTCCGTTCCACGGCCTCCAAATCCTTTACAAACAATAATAAGCTCTTTTAGTGCATGAAATGATCATAAACGGGTGAGAAATGGGGTAAAGTCATACGATTACGCGCAACCAAAACATGTATAATTTTGGTGTTATCAGCAGCTAAGGTAAAGAAAGGTCCCAAGGCTGAAAAATCAGTCAAAGGAAAGAATCCTTTAATCCCTGATGCATCTAGCATCCCTGATCCTGTCAATTCTGAGAAATCAGAAATGACAGATGTCGTTGCCCCTACCTCAAATGCAATGATATACTATGTCCCTGATGAGTCATCAAGTGTTGACTCAACTGGACTCAACTTCATGTGGGTCCCCAAGACCACTTAACCTGTCTTCTTATTTCAGGGAAAGGGCATCTGGTATCTTGATAGCGGATGCTCAAAGCACATGACTGGAAACAAGCATGTGCTGATTGACTTCAAAGAAGAAGTAGGCCCTTCAGTCAAATTTGGCGGGGAAGGAAGAGGTATCACTAAAGGTTATGGTACCTTAACCAATGATAAGACTACCTTTAAGAAGGTATCTTATGTTGAAGGACTGACTCACAACCTGCTGAGTATTAGTCAACTTTGTGATAAGGATCACAAAGTTTCTTTTTCTGAGAAGGACTGTAAGGTGAAGAACAGGCACAAGAAAGTCATTCTCAGAGGACAACGTTTCCGTGATGTCTACACTATCAACATGGACACTTCCATTGAAAATGTGTGCTTCATGTCCAGGGCCTCTTCTGACATCAACTGGCTCTGGCACAAGCGTCTCTCTCACCTTAACTTCAAAACCATCAATCAACTCTCTATCAGCAATCTGGTTGATGGTCTCCCTAAAAAGAGCTTTGCAAAGGAATCTCTTTGCTCAGCATGCGAAAAGGGAAAGCAGACCAGAGCTTCTTTCAAATCGAAGCAGGTCTCCACTATCTCCTCTCCACTACAGCTATTGCACGTGGATCTCTTTGGACCTATCAATACTCTATTTATTGGTGGAAAGCGCTATACACTAGTGATTGTGGATGAATACTCAAGATACACTTGGGTGTTCTTCCTCAGATCCAAGAGCGATGCCTCTCAAGAGATTATCAACTTCATTCTTTAGATGGAGAAGTATAATCTGATCACTGTTCGTTCTCTAAGAAGTGATCACGACACTAAATTCAAAAACAGTGTTCTTGATGATTTTCTTGTTAGCAAGGGAATCTCTCAAAACTTCTCATCCGTTCGAACTCCTCAGCAAAATGGGGTCGCTGAACGAAGAAATCGCACGCTAATTGAAGCTGCAAGGTCGATGCTGATTGAAGCACGTCTACCTCTCCAATTCTGGGCTGAAGCTGTCAACACGGCCTGTTATACCCAGAACAGGTTGCTGATCGTGAAACGATTCAAGAAAACAGCCTATGAACTCTTCAGGGGAAGAAAGCCAAATATTTCCTACTTTCATATCTTTGGATGTAATTGTTATATCAAAAATGACAGAGATAATCTAGGAAAGTTTGATGCCAAAGCTGACGATGGTTTTCTTGTTGGATACTCCACTATATCCAAGGCCTATCGCGTTTTTAACAAACGTAGTCAAACTCTAGAAGAAACCATCCATGTCAAGTTTGATGAAATTGATCCATTTTCATCCACTCCTTCTTTTACTGATAGTGATGATATAGATCAATGGGCTAACTCTTACTTTCAGGTCCCTGAAAATGACATTCCTAAGGTTAGCACTCCTGTTGCAGGATCTTCATCATACATCCCTGATGGATTTGAAGAACCTAATTTCCCACAGGATACCCCTATCCACTCAGCGATTCCTTTGAATCAAGTATCTCCCACCATTTCTCAGGAAGATATTCCGTCAACTTCAGGCTCTGCTGAAGTTGTACAAGATGCTGACAACCCTCTTCAACTGAATGATGTCCCTGAGGCCTCTATCCTTTCAGCCGCTGAACCTATTCAGGTAATCGCTGATGAATCTACTTCATCAACAAATGCTGAACCTCTGCAGGCTATTCCTCAGCCTCCTGCTCTCAGATGGACCAAAGATTATCCAATTGATCAGGTACTTGGTGATCCCTCTACTGGAGTCAAAACTCGAAAACAGTCAGGTAACCACTGTCTTTATGTCAGCTTTCTATTTGAACATGAACCTACAAAAGTAGATGAAGCGCTCGCTGATCCATCTTGGGTCTTAGCGATGCAAGAAGAACTCGCTGAGTTCGAAAGAAACCTTGTTTGGACACTTGTTCACAAGCCATCTAGAAAGACCATCATTGGTCTCAAATGGGTTTTTCGAAACAAACTAGATGAGCATCGTATAGTCATTTGTAACAAGGCTAGACTTGTTGCACAAGGCTATAGACAAGAAGAGGGGATAGACTACGACGAAACCTTTGCCCCTGTTGCTAGACTTGAAGCCATAAGGCTATTTCTTGCCTATGCTGCTCACATGAACTTTCAGGTCTACCAAATGGACGTCAAAAGTGCGTTTCTAAATGGGAAGCTCGCTGAAGAAGTCTATGTCGCTCAACCTCCAGGATTCACTAACCCTAAGCATCCAAACCATGTTTACAAGCTATACAAGGCTTTGTATGGTCTAAAGCAGGCACCTAGAGCCTGGTATGAAACCTTTTCTACTTTTCTTATCTCTGAAGGATTCACTTGTGGAAAGATTGACAGCACTCTGTTTGTCAAGTCTTACAAGGATCATGTTTTCCTTGCCCAAATTTATGTTGATGACATTATTTTTGGATCCACGAAAGCCAAACTTTGCAAAAAGTTTGAGTCACTCATGCAATCTCAGTACAAGATGTCTATGATGGGTGAACTAACCTACTTCTTAGGTCTTCAGGTTAAACAATCTGAAAAGGGGATTTTGATCTCATGCAAATATGTTCGAGATATGCTGAAGAAATTTGATCTCACTACTTGCTCTAAAATGAAAACACCCATGGCTCCTCCTCTAAAACTAGACAAGGATTCCAATAGAAAATCTGTCGATGTTTCTACCTATAGAGGAATGATAGGCTCACTGCTGTATCTTACAGCGAGCCGTCCTGATATCATGTATGCCACCTGTCTATGCGCACGATATCAGGCTGACCCAAAGGAATCCCATCTGAAGGCTGTAAAGCGCATCTTCAGATATCTGAAAGGGACTCCCAACCTTGGTCTCTGTTACCCTAGGGACTCAGGTTTTGATCTAACTGCTTTTTCAGATAGTGATTTTGCAGGCTGCAAATTAGATCGAAAAAGCACCACTGGTGGGTGTCATCTTCTTGGTGGCAAGTTGGTGACCTAGACAAGCAAAAAGCAAAACTCTGTGTCCACATCAACCGCTGAGGCTGAATATGTCGCCGCTGGAAGCTGCTGTGCTCAAGTATTATGGATGAGAAATCAGCTGCTAGACTACGGTTTTCAGCTGTCCAAAATTCCCATATACTGCGACAATACCTCAGCTATCGCCATCGCCAACAATCCTGTCTTACACTCGAAGACAAAGCACATTGAGATCCGATATCATTTTATCAGAGATCATGTGATGAATGGAGATGTTGAACTCCATTTCATACCCACTGAATACCAACTCGTTGATCTCTTCACAAAACCCCTTGATGAGAAGAGGTTCAATCACCTCATCAGCGAGCTAGGCATGCTAAACCCTGATGCTTGATCTTCAGCAAGCTCATGGCTCTTACTATTCTTGTACATTAATTATGTATTCTTCTTTTCCAGTGTACTATTTATTCCTTTTGAATGAATATAAAGATCCTACTGATCTTTATCCGTCACTGATGATGTTTCTCCCTGATATATTGCATTTGTTCCTATCCTTATGATCAATTATCAGTGATAAACCTACCTTAACGCATTTATTGTGATAAGAAGATTTTTTAACTACATTTTCAAAATCTTTTGAATATGTAACTAGATAAGTTATCTTTTTACTTATCTTGTACCAACTCTTTCTGGTAGAGTTGACGTTTTGGCACCATATGTTACATCTTAACGTGTGTCAGGCGCGTGGCAGTAAATGATAAGACGGTTTTAAGCGCGTAAACTGAACTGATTCGACGCATTTAATAACCGTCATAATCACATCTTGAAACTTGCTCCACGTCCCATCTTCTTTGGGTGCCAAAATCGCACATTTTGGTATCCCTTCTCTCTATATAAATCCACCCTTGGATTACTTCTTTTCATCACAACTTACCATATCTTCTCTCTAAAGATTTGCTTCACAATGTGTTCAACTCTTTCTTCCTCCTTTGAAGATCTTCTTCCTAGTTTGGTGAGTTCATCCTTGTTACAAGGATATTTTCTTTTCTCTCTTCTCTCAAAGATAATAACTCACTTTGAGTTTATCTTTAAGAACATAAGTTCTCTAACAATACATCTCTCTTATCTTTTATTGTGCTCTAACTTATGTTTCCTTTTCCCATCATTGCAGATTCTCTTCTACTCTACTGTTTCTACAGCAAAAATCTCAGCTCTAATGAAGGAAGGTCCTGCATCTCAGCTACAGCACCAGGTGCTGTATCTGAGGGGGAGAAAGTCTTGCAGGACACCTTCTTCTATAAGGGATGTTCCATTCCCCTTTACTTTCCTCTTGCAGGATACCTTCTTCTAACGAAGAAGGTTCCTTTCTCCTACCTCCTGAACCCATTCCTTGGGTTTAGAAAGTCTATCATCCGAGGGGGAGAAAGCACATCCTGAAGGGAAGAAACATCAGGCATCAGAAACTCAAACGAGTGACGATAGCTGATGTTTCGTGCATCATCAAGACAGGATCTAAAATCTATTTCTCCGGATCTTGTCTTGTTGATAAGTCTCTTCCTTGTCTTCTCTGCTCTGTGGAGAAGACTCGCCAAGGAAGAAAAGTCTGGCTGAAGAGGACATTGCAAAGCTTTGCTTTAATATGTCCTTCACCTTCAACAAACTCAATTCAGGAGTGTCTCATGGCTGTCCTGATTGAATGTCTCTTTCCCCATCTTACTGCTGAGTTCGCAACTCACCGAGGAAGAGCAGACGAAAATGGAGAAGAAAGAAAAGACCTCTAGACTAGTTCGCTGTCTATGTATTTCTTTCACCGTCTCTATGTATTTCTTTCAGTGACTTGTAATTTGTTTCCTTCTGTAATGTAATCTTCAATTTATTGGAATGAAATGAATACAAGTATCTTCTTATCTCTAATATCTGTTTCTTTATTGCTGATATCTGCTAACTGAAAATGACTTTACTTAACAGTTAAATAATACAAGTACCTTTCACATGTGTTGTTTCCTAACTGTTACTTCTGGACTTAGAATTCAAATTATTTTAAGTTCTAGAATCAAGACAACCTCCCTGTTGTCTTATCATTGATATTTAGGGGGAGATTGTTGATCCAGTCTTCCTAAGACTTTGTGAAATATCAATGATCCTTTATCTATCTTCTGTAAAATACTTAGCACTGCTGAAAGATGAAGTTCACCACTACAGCGTTTCTTTATCGCTGACAGTTTGGACAATCAGCGATTGCTGATCACTGATTCCGTTCAGTATCAGCAAGAGCTGACATCAGCTAAGTATCCCCTGAAAGACAAATTGTCGTGCCATAAGAAAACCATCAGCACCATCTATTGATGTAAGCTGAATGAAAGAGTCAGCGAGCTTGTGATTTGAAGTTGAGCTCAGTGATAGCAAGCTGACTACTCTGCATGACGTTCTGCTGAAGACAAGTCACAGCGCCTCCCTGATCTTCCCAGAGATCAGCGACTCTAAGGCCCGATCAGTGACTTGCTCTTTACGAATTCAAGATTTGTTTTTCCCTCCTATATGCACACAAAAGATTTGATTTGCCTTTCTGACAAGAGTACAAAAAGGGGATGTCTCTTCACTGTTCCCTCTTTGCATGTCAACCATAAGGCAATTGTACACTATAGACCATAAACATACCAAGTATGGGCCGTCATCTATAGTATATAGTACAATAGAGCCACTCCCAGATTGCCACATGCAAAAGTGGTTCTGCCATGCATTTAATGCATGGGTATAAACATGAGTATTAGGTTTGTTCTTCAAACCAACCTTGGTTCATGCTTCTATACCCCAATCCTTTCTCTCTTTATCAAGGTTCACTTCTATCTATCTCTATTCTTGCTTTGTGCATAAGCAAAAGCTTCGTGAAATATTTATGGATTGTTTGGATCATGACATAGTCTAGATCCGCTTCAACAAACAATCTACTTTAGTTCACACAAAAACTCCACAGGGGTTGTGAATTAAATTAAGTAGAAGAAACTGTGTTGATTGTATTCAATCCCCCCCATTCTACAATACAATTTACACAGTTGGCCATCGAAAGCGAAAGAGGACCAACATGTAATCTGCCGTTCAAGAAAAAAAAAGTTTGTAGGATCTTGTCGGGCGTCTTCACATGTTGTTTAGGACATTTTCAAGTTGTATTACCTTATTTTATATGACACTTCTGAGAAATCTCCTATAAATCCATCTTGTTATGACACTTGTTTTATATAACATTTTTTTTTTCAATTAACGTCCTATAAAATAGTTAATAGCACGTTTTTATTTGATAACGTTCAAAAAGCTCATCACGACACCCGACAACGTCCTTTAAGTTTATTGTAACACTTTTAATGTTTTTTGTTTGATGCTACAAATTAGGTCTTCTAAAACGTTTATTACAATCTACACTATTTATTAAAAGACTATTTTCGTTGAGATCATCAATACGAAAATAAGTCAATTCATTGGTCAATTAAAAAAAATACATCAATTGATAATGTCATCATTTATTTAAATTTATTTCTTTTTTTCTTAATATCGTATAAATACCTAAATTTTCTCATTAATTTATTAGTTTTCCTTTTATAATTTACATTTTGTATTCTTAGAATTACTTGATCAAATTACTTTTTATCCTTTAGTTTTTCATTTTTCACTTTACATCTGTTTATGTAAAAAATTACACAACTCGATGTCGTAAGAAACTTGTGTGAGGCTTAACCGTCGAGAGAAAGAAATTACAATCAATGATAAGTGCGGAAAAATAAAATGAGACAAATAATTTGATGACGCAGGAAAAACCTCACGACGGAGGAAAAAACCTGCGGTCGACCTAAAAGATAAGTCGACAGAGCACTATGTTCACCAATCAGGGGTGATGTCCTTCAGGTATACAGCTTTGGTCGTACGATTACAATTGAGAAAACTATGAAATCGAATGTAAATTACAGATGATTCTTCAAGAATAATTGCTATAGAACTTGTGAGCTTCGGATAGACTTCGTGTGTTGCAATGCTGGCTTGATTCTTCTTTTATAGTGGCTCGAGAATAACGGTCCAACGGTATTGTGTCTCATCAATGAGTGAATCGTAACCGTCCAACGTTATTGTCTTTAATTAATGCTCGGAGAGTAACTGTCCAACGGTATTGCTGAGAGTTAATGTCTAGATTGTAACTGCTGCGAGAATCTTGCTTATAACGGTCGATCTTGATGCTGTCGAACGATACATAACTTACGACTTGTTCGTTGTAGTGATGAACTCCAACAAGCATAGCATAGTACTCAATCTCGGACTTTCTCAAAGGTGGACAATTGTTAGATATGATAATCAGCTTATCTGCATCAAACATATAAACTTTGTATGTTATTCGTTAGTATCGTCGTACGACAATATAGTCATCGTGCGTCTTATTCGTTGTATACGTTCGATGCTTATTGATCTTTGTTCGATAGTCCTCTTAGGTTTTATCTCAGGACCTTATCTTAATACAGGACTATTGTCCTAACATTCGTCTTACGATTATAGTCGGTCGTCGTGCGATTGTGGATTTTTACCCTAACAATTTGCCCCCAAGATTTAGAAAATAATTCTAATTTTATCTAAATCTTTAATTCGCTGGTCAAAGAGTAAAAATACGTTGTATAACGGTCGAATAAACGTTGATAATATAGCCGTTATCTAGCCGTTACCCTGGACGCGTGTCTTTCTAACGGCTAATTGCTGATGCGTGGCGCGATTATCTTGGATTACTCATATGATTTAGTTGCTATAAATATAAGTATTCAGATGAAAGAAAGATTTTACAAAATCTTCTCTAATTTTCGTTTTGATTCACAAGATCGTAATCCGACTATTTTTGGCAAAGATTTCGTGCGACTAGGCTTTATAAGGTACTCCTTCTTCTCTGTTTCATGCGTCTGAAATCGATAGCATATAAGAGTAATAGAGGTTTAGATAATCTTAGGTTCAACCGTTTGAGAAATAGTTTAGGTCGATCGGAGTTCATTATGTCGAGTGAAGTTAGGAGTTCTATTACAGAAAGTCTAGAAGTAGGAGAGTTGAGGGAACTGGCAGGGCTTCCTGAGAATGCTCTGGTGAGGGTGGCCGGAGAGATCCGTCCGGCGGATGCTCCGAAAGGCTTTTTTGCTCTTTTCGAGTATCCGTTTAAAGTCGGATTTCGATGGCCATACTCTCCTTTGGCGAGGGCGTTCATGACTCGCTTCGATGTGTTCCGGGACAGTTGATGCCCCAGTTTTGGCGCGTCGTTCATGTAATCGAACGAGTGACCAGAAATTGGGATCGTCCACCGTTCTCAGTCGACGATCTCCTCTCGGCGTACAATGTGATCCGCTCTCCCTATAACCGTTTTGGGTTGTTTCCAAGGGGAAGAAGCGATGCCATGTTGGTCCATGGTACCCAAGTAAACGATCGAGGATGGAAGGCGAGATACGTCTTTGTCCAAACATCCTCGGTCATAGGCGAGGAATCGTGGGTTGTTCCTGAATGGAACAAAGGCGGTAATATAGCTTACCTTGCTTTTCTTCAGTTTATTTTAAATTATTTTTTGTTTGTTAACTCTTTGTTTCCTTCTTGACAGCGATCGACTTCACGTTTGAAGAGACCACCGAGGCGATCGAACGTTTCTTGAGCTATAGCGTGACCGATCGGAAGTATCGAACGTCGAAAGGAGGTGACGAGAGCGACGTCGAGCCTGAAGTACAAATAATCGAGGAAACAGATATGGAAGGTAGATATCATACATCAGTATTTTCGTTTATAGTAATTTATTTTGATTCTAACTTCTTCTTTCTGTATAGGCTCAGCTTCCAAGAAGGCGTCAACGATGGAAGCAGCTGCTCGTGCTGCTAAAAGGAAGGCTGCCGCCCAGGAAGGTTTGGTGGCTAAACGTACGAGGTCGTTGTACGTTTTTGTGGATACCCCACCTAAGGATGCCGCACGCAAGGCTGAAGGTGGGATAGAGGCTATTCCTCTTAGCTTTGCTCCTCCTGCAAAGGGAGCGGGTGCGTCGAAGGCCGACAAGGGGAAGGAGAAAGAGGGATCTGGTCTTACGACCATGACAATCCAGATCCCCTCTGACTTCATGGTGGACGATGTGATCAGGACGGCGGCCACTTTCCCAGTCCTTGAGCAGTTTCACGTTCCTGCTCAGAAGGCGCGCATGGAGGAGGCCGACATCGAAGACCTAGATGCCTCCATCGCGGGTATCTCCTTCTTGGTAAGTCCCTGTCGTACGTTTGCTTTCACTTTACTTTATTTGTACAGCTTCTTCTAATCTTTTCTTTTTTCTTTGTATAGGCCCTCCAAACTAGTCTTAGCCTCCATACACGGATGGCTAAGATTAAAGAAGAGTTAGCGTTGAATCAGAACGACGCTAAGCTAGCCAAGAAGGAGGCCGACAAGGCCAAAAAGAAGCTGACCCAACTGACCGACGAGATTAATGCTAAGTCGGTCCAGATTGGGGACTTGGAATCCAAGTTAGAACTCAGCGAAGGGTTTCAGGTCCAACAGCGAGAACGGCTGAAATTGGCCTTGGACCATGTGAAGGAGCTGGAGAAGGAGCTGCTGGCCGTTCGACGGGAGAAGGCTGAGAGAGAAGAAGCTCTATCGTCCAAGATCCAGGAACTGGAAGATGACGCCGCCTTAGTCCGTGTGGTCGCACGTACTGCGGTCATGCGACGCGTAGCTGCTGGGACCGTGACTTCTCAGATGGCGAAGGACGAGGTGGCTTCTTTTGTTCAGGTGATGGGCTCTGAAGATCTTCTCGACGAGGAGGATCTGAAGAACTTGGACGAAGAAACAGCTGCTGAAGATAAGCTTGCTGAAGTCAAGGATGCAGGTGTCGAGGAGGAGGTTCCTGAAACCTCTGGATCCGTTCCTGCGCATCCTCAAGAGACTGAAGAGGCTCCTGTCGTAGATCCATCTTCTTCTGTCGCTCCTTTAGAATAGCTTTTATCTTTGTAATCGTAAAATTTTCTTTGTAATTTGACATTTTTAAGCAAAAAATGTTTAATGAATGAAATTTTGTTTGAATATCGTGTGTTATCATTGTTGTTATGACTTACATATCATTCGTTGTATCTTGCGTTTTTAGCTTGTAATCGTGCGTTTTAGCTTATAATCGTGCGTTTTAGCTTTTTTGCATGTGTTTGTTTTAAAGTTCTTAGACTTATTGTAGAAACGTTTCTTTCGTACTCATGAGAGTATTCGTGCGACTGGCGAGTTGACTTGCGCTCTTGCGACATAATCTTGCGTTATAGCGGTTTTCTTGCGATCCATGCGATTTTTGTCGTGCGATTCCTGCGATAAGCATGCATTTAAGTCGTGCGATACTTGCGTTAATCGTGCGATCCATGCGATTTATCGTGCGATACCTGCGAACAAACATGGTTGCTAGGGGGTGGCCGTTGGTTTGACCAACGGCGCTCCGACGCTCAAGTCAGTAATTAGTTCAAGGAATAAATCATATGTAAATAGGTTTAGAAGTAATACCTTTTAAGGTGATGGGCGTTCCAGCTTCGTGGGATTTCCATACCTTCTATCGTCGTAAGTCTATATGCTCCGTTTCCAATGACTTTGGAAATTATGTATGGTCCTTCCCATTTGATGGAAAGTTTTCCAGCATTTGGCTCTTGTGTGTTTTGAAACACATGTCGTAAGACATAATCTCCAACTTGAAAAATTTTTGCCTTTACCTTTTTGTTGAAGTGTCTTTCGACAATTCCTTTCTGTGCAGCCATCGTTCGTAGTGCTTTCTCCCGGAGTTCTTCTAAAGCGTCAAGGTCGTAAGATAAATTTATTGCATTTTGATCATACGTGCGACTTCTGGCAGTTGGTATTTGAGCTTCGATTGGCAAGACTGCTTCGCATCCATATACCAGAGAATATGGAGTTTGTCCAGTTGATGCTCTAGGTGTCGTACGATTTGCCCATAAGACAGATGGCAATTCGTCTACCCATTTTCCTTTTGCTCCTTTCAACCTTTTTCGGATTGAATTGATGATGACTTTGTTGCTCGACTCTGCTAATCCATTAGATTGTGGATATCTCGGAGTTGAAGTGATTAACTTGATTCCTCGTTTTTCACAGAACGTACGAGTTTTATCACTTATAAATTGTGAGCCGTTGTCGCACATAATTTCAGCTGGTACCCCGAATCTATAAATGATATTTTTCTGAATGAAAGATATGACTTCTTTATCTCGGACCTGTGAGAAAGCACCAGCTTCTATCCATTTCGAGAAGTAATCGGTGAGCACGAGTAGATAGACTTTTTGTCCAGGGGCTGGAGGTAATTTTCCCACGATGTCCATTCCCCATCGCATGAAGGGCCATGGGACTAGAACAGAATGTAAAGGTTCAGATGGTCGATGGATCATACTCGAATGTTTTTGACATGCGTCGCATCGTTGGACGTATGTTATGGCATCCTCTCGTAGAGTGGGCCAATAGTAACCTTGTCGTGAGATTCGGTTAGCAAGACTTCTGCCCCCTGTATGATTCCCACATTCTCCGTCGTGCATCTCTTGGAGAATTTGATTGATTTGTACCTTACTTGTGATGCATCGTAGGAGAAGTCCTGTCGTGGATCTTCGATAAAGTTGATCTTCAAAAATTGTATATCTTGAAGCTTTCGACCTTGTCTTTCGAGCTTCCATTTTATCTTCAGGTAGTTGGTCGTGCTTGAGGTAGTTCCATATATCGAGCGACCAATTGTAAATTTCTTCGTTCATCTGTACTTCATCGTTTGTCGCAATTGTTGGTGTTGTGAGATGAAGTATTGGGATATTTTCCATAAATGGATCATGAAATGCAGATCCTAGATTAGCCAGTGCGTCCGCTTGCATATTTAGATCTCTTGGTATTTGCTCGATCAGGAACTGTTCAAATCGTGCGATTCGATCTTTAACTGCTTTGAGATAACTCATCATTTTTTGAGTCTTTTGCTTGAAAATCTCCATTTACTTGGTTTACGACCAGTAAAGAATCGCTTCGAACGTGCAATTGTTTTGCCCCCAGTCTAAGAGCAATATCTAGTCCTGCGATCAAAGCTTCATATTCTGCTTCATTGTTTGTGGCTTTGAATTCGCATCGTACGGAGTATACTATATTTCCCCCTTGTGATGATTTTAAGACAATACCTAATCCACATCCTCGTACGTTCGAGGAACCATCAACGTAGAGTATCCAAGGTTGGTTGTCTGAAATCATCACAACTTCGTCGCACGTCGTGGGTTCCAATCCTGGAGAAAATTCTGCCACAAAATCTGCTAGTACTTGCGATTTGATGGCCGTCTTAGGTTTAAACTCAATGTCGAACCCACTGAGATAAATTCTCCATTTGGCTAGTCGTCCTGTCAGCTCTGGCTTTCGAAGCACCGTCTTGAGTGGATAATTGGTCACAACAATGATATGATGTGATTCGAAGTAATGCCTTAGCTTCTTTGCTGCCGTCATAAGACCTAGTAGCAATTTCTCCATTGACGTGTACCTGGTTTCTGCGTCGAGGAAAGATTTGCTGACATAATAGATTGGTTGTTGTCGTTGATCTTCTTCTCGCACAAGTACTGCACTTGTCGCATTTTTGCTCACTGCCAAGTACAACTGTAGACTTTCTCCTTCGACTGGTTTTGTCAGCAGTGGAGGTGATGTCATATATTGCTTCAGTTCTTGCAAAGCTTTCTCATGTTCGTCTGTCCACAAGAAGCCTTGATTCTTTCGTAGGACATTATAGAACAAATGGCATTTATCCGATGATCGTGAAATAAATCGGGTTAAAGCTGCTACTCGTCCTGTTAACTTCTGGACTTCTTTGACATTCCTTGGAGATTGTATCTCGGTGATAGCTTTGACTTGTTCTGGACTTGCTTCGATTCCGCGTTGCGTCACTAAGTACCCCAAAAATTTTCCTGCTCGTACTCCGAAGGAACATTTTGTTGGATTGAGCTTCATCTTGTATTGTCGTAGGATATCGAAGGATTGCTTTAAATGTGCGACGTGATCGATCGAACGTTCTGATTTCACAAGCATGTCGTCGATATAAACTTCCATCGTTCGACCAAGATGTTCTTTGAACATCATATTGACTAATCTTTGATATGTTGATCCTGCATTCTTGAGACCAAATGGCATAACTTTGTAACAGTATATGCCTTTGTCTGTCATGAATGCAGTCTTCTCCTGGTCGTCCGTGTGCATCAATATTTGGTTGTATCCTGAATATGCGTCCATGAATGTTAACAATTCATGTCCTGCTGTCGCATCAACCATGGCGTCGATATGAGGTAAAGGAAAAGGATCTTTTGGACAAGCTTTGTTTAGATCCGTGAAATCAATGCAGACTCGCCATTTTCCGTTCTTCTTTTGTACGACGACTACATTAGCCAACCATTCTGGATATTTGACTTCTCGGATCTTCCCTGTTTTAAGCAGATTGTCGACTTCATCGTTGATCACTTTATTTCTTTCAGGCGCGAACTTGCGACGTTTCTGCTTAATTGGCTTGAAAGTAGGATCCACGTTCAATTTATGCGATATAATGCTTGGATCTATTCCCACCATATCTTCGTGCGACCATGCAAAACAGTCTGAATGTTCCTGCAAAAAAAAGATATAATCGTATTTTTTATGTCAGGGGGGAGCGAGGCTCCTACGAAGACTTTTCGATCAGGATGTTCAGGATCAAGGACGACTTCTTCTAGCCGAAGATCGTCGTTCGATTTCCTCTCATCCTGGCTCTGTAATTGCTAGATGTCCTGCGACTTTGTCTTCATCGTAATCTTGTAACATTCTCGTGCGACTTTATTCTCACTAGCAATTTCTTGAATTCCCCATGGAGAAGGAAATTTGATCTTCTGATGGTATGTCGAAGGAATTGCTTTCATCTCGTGGATCCATGGTCTTCCAAGAATAACATTGTAAGCTGATTGGCAGTCCACAACATTGAACTTTGTTTGTTTGTTGATGCCTTTGGCGAAGACAGGCAAGATAATTTCTCCGAGAGTGTTCATCGGGTCTCCATTGAATCCAATCAGAGTAGTACTTCGTCGTACGATTTCTGACCGTTCAATTCCCATGACTTTAAGAGTATCTGCAAAAATAACGTTAGCCGAACTACCTCCATCAATCAATATTCTCTTAGTCGAACAGTTTCCGATTGTCAACTGTATGACTAGAGCGTCATGATGTTTATGATGGACCCCCTGTGTATCGTCTTGGTCGAACGTGATTGCCATTGCATCGAGCTCTCTTTCTGCCTTTGATTTGACTTCTCCGGGGATAGGATGTTCGTCTGGACCATCTCGTGCATGTCGCTTTGCAGCTGAATATGTAAGTCCGCAAACTTCTGATCCTCCAGTGATGCAGTTTACGACTTTTGTATGAACCGGTGACGCTGGTCGTCCTTGTTCTTCTGGAATGAGGCCTTTTAGGTGCCCCTTAGATTTCAAATATGAAATCTCCTTCTTTAAACTGATGCATTCATCTGTCGTATGACCATGATCGTCGTGGAAGTCGCACCATCTGTTCTGATCTTTGTCCTTGCCTGGTTTATCAGATTTCTTTGGCCATCGTACGTTTGCATCAATCTTTCGTAGCGAATCCACCAAATCTTTTGATGTACCTGCAAAATTGTAAGTAGATAACTCTGGATATCGTATTTTAACAGTACCTTCGCCTAGTCGAGTTTTTGACTCATATCGGGGATTTCCAATCTTGTTTACTCTTTTATGCTTAAAGTCATGTTTTTGAGCACCAAGAGGTTTCTTTTCTGCAGAATGCTTTCGTCGGAAGAGAGCATCATCTTCTATTCTCATGAAAGCTAGTGTTGTAGCTCGTACGTCGTCGAAGTTTTCTGGTGGATATTTCGTCAATTCCAGATATAATCCAGAGGAATCTTCTAATCCACGCTTGTATGCCTCGATTGCAGTTTTTACGTCGCAATTCTTTATTTCAATCATTGCTGCGTTGAATCTGTTGAAGTAGTCGCGGATTGTTTCTCCAGACTTCTGTACGATATAATACAGGTCGCTGGTCTGCTTCTCCATCTTACGACTGCTAGCAAATTGTCGAGTGAATTGGTTCACCAATTCTGCAAATGATCCAATACTTTTTGGCTTTAAGTTGATAAGCCATTGTAATGCTGCTCCTGTTAAAGTTGATCCAAAGCTTTTGCACATGCAAACTTCTTGATATTGCGCCGGTATAGGAACTGTCCACATGAGTTGCTTGTACTGTGCTATATGTTCGACCGGATCTGTGATTCCAGAATATTTTGTTGTGAAAGCTGGGATGGTATATTTCTTGGGAACGTCAACAAGAGCTAATTCATCAACGAACGGTGAGGCCTGAAATCCAGTTTTAGGTTCGACTTCGACGGGTACTGCTGCTCCGGGTAGCTTTGTGAGTAATGCGAACAATTTTTGATTATGTTCTTCCAGGGACTTCAGTCGTACGTTCAGAGGATCTTCAACGTTTATTGGGATTGTTGGAATACAACTAGAAGAGATTCCGGTACTAGGTGGTATTGTCGTATGAACGGTGGAACTAGCAGCTGTGGGTATATGACAAGGGATAGGAATTTGTTGGGATACATTGTTAAAAGGCTCGAACGTGAACATGGGTGCTCCTTGAGGCATAGGAGGTGGACCTCGAGGCATAGGTGGCGGGCCATGAGGTATTGGTGGTGGAACCTGTGGTAAAGACGGTCGTACTTTGTTGTATTGTTGGTTCACAGTTGAAAATGGCATTGAGGCATTGAACTGTGGTCGAGGTGGTGGTCTTAGATGTTGAGGAGGATATGGAGGAGGAATAGACATTGGAATAGACATCGATGGTCCTGGCAAAGCTCGAAGACGTTGAATTTCGTTGTTAGCTTCTTGCAATTGTTGTTGGAGTGATGCTATGAATCCGTTATCCATTATCCTGCGCAAATAGCTCAAAGAGAACTCAAAGAAAAGGTTAGTACTAAGGCGCACTTTTCACCGAATGAAATTTTTCTCAAAACGGAGCCCCACGGTGGGCGCCAAACTGTTTATGTAAAAAATTACACAACTCGATGTCGTAAGAAACTTGTGTGAGGCTTAACCGTCGAGAGAAAGAAATTACAATCAATGATAAGTGCGGAAAAATAAAATGAGACAAATAATTTGATGACGCAGGAAAAACCTCACGACGGAGGAAAAAACCTGCGGTCGACCTAAAAGATAAGTCGACAGAGCACTATGTTCACCAATCAGGGGTGATGTCCTTCAGGTATACAGCTTTGGTCGTACGATTACAATTGAGAAAACTATGAAATCGAATGTAAATTACAGATGATTCTTCAAGAATAATTGCTATAGAACTTGTGAGCTTCGGATAGACTTCGTGTGTTGCAATGCTGGCTTGATTCTTCTTTTATAGTGGCTCGAGAATAACAGTCCAACGGTATTGTGGCTCATCAATGAGTGAATCGTAACCGTCCAACGTTATTGTCTTTAATTAATGCTTGGAGAGTAACTGTCCAACGGTATTGCTGAGAGTTAATGTCTAGATTGTAACTGCTGCGAGAATCTTGCTTATAACGGTCGATCTTGATGCTGTCGAACGATACATAACTTACGACTTGTTCGTTGTAGTGATGAACTCCAACAAGCATAGCATAGTACTCAATCTCGGACTTTCTCAAAGGTGGACAATTGTTAGATATGATAATCAGCTTATCTGCATCAAACATATAAACTTTGTATGTTATTCGTTAGTATCGTCGTACGACAATATAGTCATCGTGCGTCTTATTCGTTGTATACGTTCGATGCTTATTGATCTTTGTTCGATAGTCCTCTTAGGTTTTATCTCAGGACCTTATCTTAATACAGGACTATTGTCCTAACATTCGTCTTACGATTATAGTCGGTCGTCGTGCGATTGTGGATTTTTACCCTAACAACATCCTTATCATATTAACTTAAATAATATATATGAATAAAAGGTGTTAAAATTTTTGTTTTTCTTTTCAATAAATTACACCATTATTACCTTCAACAAGGATATAAAATGGTGCTTATTCGGCAAAATTAATTTTTAAAATGAATATAAATTAATTTAATATTCATTTTTCATCGCCACAACTTTTAAAATCTTTTGAAATCTAAACAATGAATAATTATATTAAAATTACATTTTATTGAATATTACGTATAAACCAGAACCCTTCGAGCCGTCTAAACTCCGCGCTTATTTACAAGACGTAAACCAGCACTGATCCTCACACATGCTTCCCGAATACAGTCCCGAGTCCAGAGTTGTTAGAGCATAATCAAAGCCTGCTGTCAACCAGCAGCCGTCCTTCAGATATAATTCGGCAAAATCGACCACTCTATCGCACCAAAGTTTGACGGAACCTGACGCTGAAAGCGTCTTATTCACTTCAGCATACGAGGCTGTCCGGATTGGACACCCACATATTCCAATCGACTTTCTTGTTTGAAGTTCTGGCGGTGATCCATTCATAGGATTTCCGTTGGAAATCAAAGAATAGATCTACGAGCGGCTTGCGATGTCATTTTTTTGAAGACTACGCTATTCCGATGAGACCAAATTAGATATTTTTTGTAGACCATACCATTGCTTTCCAAAGTTTGGCATTCTTCCTGGTTACTTCCACCAAATCGCTAGATTCTAAAAATTCATAGCCGATATTTGTAAATTCCTTACTCCACCAACTCGTCACAAGATGCCACAATTTTTTCACCCCCTCGCATCGGTAAAGCGCTTGATTGATCGACTCCACCTCTTTCGAGCACCTTAGGCAAAGTGTTGAATGAAAATCTAAACCCCGTTTGTCTCGAGCTTCTCTAGTCAGTATTCTATCCAACCTGGCTCTCCAAATTAAAACGGATACCTTCTTGGGTAGTTCCTTGGACCACCACGTCGCCACAGTGTTCCGGCTTGTCACCGCTAGCCTTTCATCTAGGAGATGTAAAGCATTTTTTGTAGAGAAATTGGTGTGTGAGACACAACCGACAACAAATACTAACAGATGCTAAAAACCATTTTATGGATAAATCCATTTGTAATGAGCTAAAAAAAACTTATACTTGTGAAAATAAAATGAAAAACCATTAATACGTATATACACTCTATCCACCATTGAGTGAACTAAAAATAATTCAAAATTAAACTTCAAATCATCAATCCACTAAAAATTAACTAAATAATCCAAATGATATCATTGTTGGAACATTAACATCAAGTACATTAAAATTTTTAAGAACATCAACAGTTACCTAAAATATGTATATTTATATAAACAGTTGTTATACAAATTCAAAATTTAAAAACTTAAATCCAAATCCAAAAATTCAAACAAGAAAAAGAAAAACTAGGTTATAAAAGATTTGGGATCAACCCATTTCCAAGATTTCTTGACAAGATTTGTAGCTTTTCCATATTCGACATGGTCATCACCCTTCTCAAACAAGCAAAAAATATTCTATATTTCGATATACTTCATATTTTCATATTTCTCGTGAATCTGTATCTTCCCTTCATTATTTTAATCTATGGAGTATGGCTATAATTGTTTAATTTATTTTTTTATAACATATTACAAACTATATTGCTCGGCCATCCATGCATTAGCACGATCCCAAGTCAGACTAGTATATATATATATATATACACATAAACGTGTGGAGTTTTATATTGTATATACCAAATATTATATTTCATTTTTACCCTTTTCTCATCTTTAAAACCAGCAACCATTTTTCGTTTCTCGCAGAGTATCAATAGATCACCATAACCACAAACACAGTCTGAAAGAGATATGGGTTCGAAGCCACATGCTGTATGCATCCCTTATCCAGCTCAAGGTCACATCAACCCCATGATGATGCTTGCCAAGCTCCTTCATTTCAAAGGCTTCCATATCTCCTTTGTCAACACCCACTACAACCATAACCGATTGCTCCGATCTCGAGGCCCTTCTTCTCTCGACGGCCTCCCGGATTTTCGATTCTACTCCATTCCTGACGGACTTCCGCCGTCTGAGGCTGAAGCCACTCAGTCACTCCCCGCCCTATGTGAATCCATTCCTAAGCACAGTCTTGAACCTTTCTGTGAGCTGGTGGGTAAGCTGCTTAATGGTGCATATGTAGAGAAGGAAGTGCCACCAGTGACCTGTATAGTTTCAGATGGCTGTATGAGTTTTACTCTTGAAGCTGCCCAAAGGTTTGGGTTGCCGGAAGTGTTGTTCTGGACGCCGAGTGCGTGTGGGATCTTGGCTTATACTCACTATCGTGATCTTGTTGAGAAGGGTTATATTCCTCTGAAAGGTACATTTTCTTCTTAATATTCTTTATATCTATGAACTATATAAAAATATATAGGATTTAAAAATGAGATATAATTCTTACAAACTATGTAAACAAAATATTAGGAATAATGATGATTACTTATAATGATTCATTAATTAAACTGACATATATATAACACATGACAATATTTCATTAATTATATATGACTTTAAATAGTAATATAAAAAAAATTTCAAATATAAGAATAACAAGAAAATCTAGGTGAAATATAATATAAATGGTGTGTTTATTATTTGAATGTGTTAATTTATTGTTTATTTATTATTGTAGAGTAAACTACATTTTTAGTCATTGTGGTTTACATAAATCTTTAAATGAAAGTCGTCTCTAGATTTTGGTAAGTATAAATATTGTTTTGGTTGTTTGCATTTTGAAATGAAAATTGTATTAGTTGTAAACTCTATTAAATAATTTTGAAAGTAAAAGGTGTTTTTGTCCTTTTTCGTATCTTTTTCGTCTTTATTAGGGGAGAGCATTAGGACCGAACCGGTCCGAACCTGATTTAGAACCGGAATAAAAATGATGAATTTAAAGAACCGAGAACCGGACCATATAGGTAATACTGGTTCTGATACCGATCCCGGTCATGGTTTTTCGGTCATATACCCGCTTGGAACCGATTTCTTCATAGTTGATATAAATAAAATCGTGGTTTGTACATGTTTATATATATGATGAGATAAATGATTTTCACTATTTATATTATAGGTTTAAAGTATATATATGTATATATCTAATAAAATTTTGAATTATATGTAATGAAATTAAAGATTTTAATTATTGTATATGTTTTGATTCAATGTGAGAGATTATTGAAAACGAGAATGGCGATAATTTTATTGAATTATGTAGTTGTTAAATAAAATTACGAAAAAATCTTTCAAAAAAATATAATTTTTGGTTCGATATAAAATATTAAATGTGAACTAAAAAGATATTACGAATTTTCTAAACTAGTATTCATATGTTTTCATATATAAAATGTCATTTTAAAATTCCGGTCCGATGATCGGATTAATTACCCGGAAAATTGAGCCCGAACCCGGTTTGGAGCCCGAACCCGGTTTGGAGCCGGAATCGGAAATGAGTAATTTGAAGGACTAAAAACCGGACCGGTTGGACTATATCGATGCCGGTTCCGTCCCGGTGCCGATTCGGTTTCGGTTAGGGCCGGTTCTTGCGGTTCCATTGCTCATCCCTATCTTTATTTAAAGGGTTAACGACTTATAAGGGTAACGAACTATTGATATTAATCACATCTTACCCATTTTCCCGGTTTGGTGGATGATGTAGCAATTATTTAGCACACGTGGCAATGACATGGCATGTTAAATGACTTATAAGGGTAACGAACTATTCTGTTTGATCATATTTTACCATTGAACCTTTTTTGTACTCGATATATCATTAACCTTTTTCTAATCGTTCAAATGTTACCATTGAACTTTAATCTTTCCCTGAAAACTATTGTTTTTCATCTCTTTTGATTTTGAAACCCTTGGTTTTGAAATCGATATAATTTGATTGATTCTCGATATAAACTACCAAAGGAGAATATTTAACAAATGAGGTTGTTTGATTATCGTCTTTTTGTCATTTGACTTTTCGTGGTGAATGGTGTGTTTGTCTTAACTTAAATGATAAAAAGATGTTTTCTTTTTTGTTTTTTTTTTTGTTTTTTTTAATGATGCATTGTTGGTATGATTATAACAAAAATGAAGGCCATTGGCATCTGATACACAAAACCAGGAAAACGGGTGATATCCGGTCAGAATGGTATTATGTGAACAATTAGAAAAAATTCAATGCTATATTGAGTACAAAAAAAAAAAAGTTCAATGACAACATGTGATTAAAATCAATAGTTCGTTACCTTTATAAGTCATTAACCCTTATTTAAACGATCAAAATAGTAGTTTAGATGATTTATTTATTCAAATTACTAAAACAAATAAGAAAAAGACATAAATGTCTCTTAACTAGTTGATAAGCCCGGGCTTCGCACCGGGTTCATGAACAGTAGATACTGATACTTTAACATATTTCAGTTAATATATTATATATGACTAAAACGTAAAATAAAATATAGAAAACTAAAATATATAAAGTGAATAAATATTATAAGTTTAGGGGGCTGATATATAAGTTAAAGGTGGGTATAGGATTCGGATCGGTTGGAACGTATATATATCGTATATAGTAAAATAAATACATGAAAAAAATATTTAATATTAGGCTCATTTCGATATTTTCGATGATACAATTATAATGGCGTAGTTTGTTAACATTAAAACGTATTTTTTAAAACATATTTTAGATCATATCGACGATAGGATTATAATGACATAATTTGTTAAAATTAAAACGTATTTTTTTGACATGTTCCAACCAATATACGATATATGAGTAAAACGTGAAATGAAATATAGAAAAGTAAAGGTATAAAGTGAATAAATATTATAAGTTTATGGCGCTAATACGTGAATTTGAAAATGGGTATAGGATTCGGATCGGTTGGAGCTTATATATAGTATATAATAAAATAGCTACATAAAAAAATATTCAATAGTAGGCTCATTTCGATCGTATCGACGATACGAAAATAATGGCGTAATTTGTTAAAATTAAAACGTATTTTTAACGTCTTTTTGCCAATACATGATATGTGGCTAAAACGTAAAATGAAATATTGAAAAGTAAAATGTGTAAAGTGAATAAACCTTATAAGTTCTAAGTTTATGGGCTAATATGTAAACTTGAAAATAGATATAGGATTTGGGTCGGTTAGAAGTTGGAACGTATATAAAGTATATAATAAAATAACCACGTCAAAAAAAATCAATATTAGACTCATTTTGATCGTATCAACGACACAAATATAATGGCGTAATTTGTTAAATTAAAACGTATTTTTAACGTCTTTTAGCCAATACACGATATATGACTAAAACGTAAAATGAAATATTGAAAAGTAAAAGATATAAAATGAATAAACATTATATGTTCAGGGGCCAAAAATGTAAAATTCAGGGCCAAAAATGAAAATTTGATGATGTGATTCCTGGAGGAGGACGCGCGGGTCAAATGGGTTTATGGGTGGGTCATAAGCAGGTCATGGGGCGGGTTTGGGTAAAAAATGAGAGAGAAAAAGTTTAAAAATTTTCTCTCGCGACCCACGGAAACAACTTGGATAACACCTTTTTCTCTCATATTTTTAACCATTCCGTGATCCAAGTCATAAACGGGTTTGGGTCGCGAGGTGGGTCGGAGCGGGTCGGACTGTGTTTGGGTCGGGTGGCCTGATAATTGTATAGTATTAATGTATATATTTGACATAGTTAATGAGACTTAGGATCAGATGAGAGCAAGTTGTTTCCGTGAGACCGCGTGAGACCAATACCTAACGTATGAAACTTCACAAAAAACACTGTGAAGGTAAATAAAACTCGAATATGCAGACCTAAAAATCACTTTCGATGCAAAAAATATCCAAAAAAGATATATATAAAAAAAACGAAACCTTCACAGCGGAAATGTTGTGAAGGTTTCGTTTTTTTACTTTTTTTTGGATTTTTTTTCTTCGATAGTGTGTTTTAGTATGTTTTTACGATGAATGCTTAAAATTTTTTTATCTTCATAAATGTTTTGATGTGAAGTTTCATGTAAAATATCTTGGTATCAACGGTCTCACGAAAACAACTTGATCTCATCAGAACTTAACCCTAGTTAATGATTAAGAATTATTTACAAAGCAAACCGTAAATAATAGATTCTATTTTTTTAGTTGGAAATATTGGTAACACGTCTTATTAATTTATTCGAATGGTTAAAAATATCAAGTTGCACATGAAAGTTTAGATAACATTTTATGATTTCGTCTATTTTACGTATGTTTAAAGCTATCCGTTGGTCTCGGAGGTGATGTGCGAAAATAAATATTGTCTTGTATAATTATAAATTTATTAATAACTTCCAGGATAAATTGTGGAAAATAGTATAAATGTTCAAAAAATTTAATTAAGATCGAGAGTCTATATTTTTCATGCTTTAAAAGGATTATACATTTTAATTTTTCAAATAAATAGATACTTACCTGAAACTCAAAATTTTGACCCACTTCAACGGGTTATCATGTACACGTAGAATAATAAATTAATTTAAATAAAAGAACAAATTGTCGAAAAGTATAACATAAATGTCCAAAAAATCCACTAAAGTTACACTATATTTTTGTTGTGCCCTGAAAGAATTTTACATTTTAATTTCTCAAAAAAGGGGTACTTACCTGTAACTCAAAATTTGACACTTTATCTGTTTTAAACCTGTGATCCAAGTAACCGGTTACTAATACTCCTTTTCTGAAAAATTAAAATTTATTAGTCTTTTTAGGGCATAAAAATGTATGTTTCCTTGATTCAATTTGTTAAACATTTTTGTTATCTTTTTCGATAATTTATCTTATTTTAAATGGATCATTCCTCCTTTTTGATGTTTTGAACTGTCATAAATGAGTATAAACTTCTTGTTATAATTTGTAAATAGACACAAAACACACATGTATAAGCCACCATCATTGGCATTAGAATCACATATAAACACTACGAACTAAAGAAAATCTAAAATATAAGAATAATATTATAGAAGATTAAAAGAAATTTCAACATAATTTTGGAGAACCCAAACCAATCACATACATAGTTAATGACTTTTTTTGACTCTTTGCTGATAAGTGTTTGGGTACGGATCATTGCATCTCTCCTTTAACCTATGAAATGACATATTTTTAAACATTTAGGTAGTTTTTGTCATAAATAAGTTGACTTTTTATTATAAAATGACATGTTTTCAAACTTGTAGATAGTTTTTTATTGTTATTATAGGTATAGGGAGTGTCCATAACAATAAAATGAATTATTTGTTTTATTCGACAAATAACTTGGCATCTAAACATTGGATCTTCTATTGATTTACGCTGCAACAAAAATGAATTTTATAGAACCTAAACTTATAGGATCAAACTAGAAGATTTTTATTTAAAAGTGTTACAATAAGTTTGTATAACGTTATTGGATGTGATCACAAGATTTTAGGACATTTTCAAAGTTGTATTAGTTGATTGTATAGAACGCTTTTTTGAAATGTCGTGTAAAGACTTTACTGGAATACGTCTTTAGTTTAGGTGTTATATAAACTTAGTTTTATTGTGGCGATAATATAAGCTAAGTTAAAGAACAAGGTTTTGATGCCCGTGTTTCGCCGCGGGTCACCGTGTATATAACGTTTTTTATAGCTAAATTTTGAAGTTGTATACGATTTAAAGTTATTGGGATGATTATTAATAAGTGTCATTAACCAAATGGAGTAAACCGTCAATTTTACAATTTCGAATAATAGCATCGTATTATTTTTTTATTATTATAATAAAATTTTGATTAATGAGTTTGATTAAATGATGTTTTTAGCCCTTTTACTATTTTTGAGTAAATATATAATCGTAATATTTTTTGAGTATACAATAAGATAATTAGACAAAAAATTATTCAATATTAGGCTCATTTCGAAGGTATCGACGATACGATTATAACGGTGTAATTTGTTTAAATTGAAACGCATTTTTAACATATTTTAGCCAGTATACGATACATGGCTAAAACGTAAAATGAAATATAGAAAACTAAAAGATATAAAGTGAATAAATATTATAAGTCTAAGGGAGTAAAATGTAATGACACCCATTTCAAGATGGACTATTTTAATGACCGGTAAATTTTTGAATTCCAAATTTCTTGCATTTTTCCCTCTATAATCTCAATATTATGATTATATACGTATTTAAGATATTAGATCAAAAAATATTCAATATCATGCTTATTTCGAAGGTATCGACGATACAATTATAATGACGCAATTTGTTTAATCTGAAACACATTTTTAAACATATTTTAGCCAATATACGATATATGGCTAAAACGTGAAATGAAATATAGAAAACTAAAAAGTATAAAATGAATAAATATTATAAGTCTAAGGGGTAAAATGTAACTTCCACAATTAAATTAAGTAAAATAATATAAATCTACTGTTCATAAAATATTATAAGTTTAGGAATGAAAATGTAAATTTTAAAAAATTGTCGTGAACATCCATCTGAATATTGCACACCATTCCTAATAAACACAATTAAAATAATAATATGATATTGTTCACAATATGTTATAAGATATTTAAATCAAAAAATATTCAATATTAGGCTCATTTCAATGTATCGACGACACTATTATAATGACGTAATTTGTTTAAACTGAAACGCATTTTTAACATATTTTAGCTAGTATACAATATATGACTAAAACGTGAATGAAATATAAACTAAAAGATAAAAAGTGAATAAATATTATAATCTAAGGGGGGAAAATGTAACTTGCACAACTACGATTATATATTATATAATCGTGCCATATATAATATGTAGTATAATAATTACACCAAATAATATTTAACATTTGGGCTCATTTCGAACGTATCAACAATACGATTATGATGACGGTAATTTGTTTAAACCGAAATGCATTTTTTTAACATCTTTTAGGCGGTGTACTATATGTGGCTAAAATGTGAAATAAAATATAGGAAAGTCTAAGGGGATAAAGTGTAAATTTTAAAACTAATTTGATTATTATATTATAAAGTTACTGTTGAATGAATAGTAAAAAAATATTAAAAAAATAGGAAAACACTGTTCATAAACACTATGATAAATGTTATATTGTATAATATACCACTTTCTGTTAATTATAGAATTTTCCAATTTAATAAGGTTTGATTACTTTAGACATTCTTTTAAGCATTTAGTTGTAAAAAATAGAAGGAGAAACTACAATAAACAATGTATCACTTCTGAAAATTTTACGATGAACGTGATACTTGAAACCATATATTCGGAAATAGACCATCTTCTAAAAATCGACCAGTTCATTTTTTTTTCTTTATCCAAATAAACATCATTTTTTTCTTTATTTAAAATCCCCACAGTTTAATAAAATGAGTGAATTGTCGATTTGGTATTTTCGGCCTTAGTTTTCTGATCAATTTTTTTACTACAATCTCTATTAGGCCATGCACTATGGGGACGGGTTACCCCATTGGGTAGCCTTCGGGTACCGCCAAGCCGGCGGGTTCTTGAGTGAACACCACCGTGGCTACCTTCGGGTAGTCACATAACGGCTTCAACAAACCGAAGCAAACAACCCCTCACCCCACCCCCATGCCCCCTCTCTCTCTCTTCTTTCTCTCTATCTCTCTCTTCTTTATCTCTCTTATTTATTTATTTTTTTTGTTTTTTATGGAGTGTGTTGTAGTGGGTCGACAGTGGATGAATTGGGTAGTTTTGGGTAGTTTTGTGGAAAGCTGATGTGGCGCTGATGTGGCAGCTGAAACCATTGCAACCCATTGGGTCGACAGTGGATGGTTACATGTTTATTCTGTATTTGATTTTTATGGTATGCTCTTTCTTTTAATAATTCTTTTAACTAACTCTTTCCTTAACTCCATTAAATCAAAAATTATTTTAGCATTTTTCGAATCTTTTGTCTTTTTTTTTTCTATAAAAAAGTAAAAGCAATATTTTTAAACAAACAAATTTATATATGTGTGTATATATAGAAGGCTAATCACATAAGAAGTCAATAGTTTATGAAAACTGTGAGAACCAACATGGACCATTCATTTTATTAAAACTAATCATTTTTTTATTTATTTAATACGATAATATGGACCACTTATTACTTTTAAGTCATTAACTATTGAAATGAATAATCGATATTGGTTCCATAATTTCTGAGTTCTAACATAAATGGTTTCTTGTAACATTATTAAAATAAATAAAATAAAATTTTACTTTACTGGCATGCTTTTCTAAATTTAAAAAATAATTAGATTATATACAAGTTTTTTAACTTAAACATATCAAATCACAAAACCGTATCTTATTTTAATCACTCAAAAGAAAACAAGAAATATTTTTATGATTTAATTTGTTTAAATTAAAATTTTAGTTACATTAAAACAGTAAAATCATATCATTATTCACCATTTAAATAAAGTAATAAAAATTAACACGTATTTAATATAAATACTATTTTAAAAAAGTTAAATAATCAAATATAAAATAAAATATTATTGTATGACTCGACGTTACTATCACAGCAACATGTATGTATGTATATACTAACATAAATACTTGTATACATGATATAATTAAATTTAATTTTATATTTGATCATTTAAATTTTTTAAAACATATGTTATATTAAAGTTATTTAATTTAATTGTTTTATTTAAATGGTTTGAAATGACATAGTTTATTTGTTTTAGTGAAACTAAAATTTTAATTTAAACAAATCGAATCACAAGATCATTTCTTATTTATTTAGGGCGAATAAAATAAGATTCGGTTTTATCATTTTATGATTTGATTTGTTTAAATTAATTAAATTGCATGTGATATAATTAACTTTTTTGATCTAAAAGGAATCAAACCGTGAAATAATATCTTTTTTTCTGGTACCATTATATATGTATGTATATATATATATATGTAGAGAAAAGTTCAAATGTGAACCACTTTTTGGTTGTGAACGTGAGAACAACCGAGAGCGCGACACGTGACAACTTTGAGTGTGGTCCCCCTCTTTAATTCAATGCCCTCCCATGAATCGCGCCTAGTCATCCGTCGTGGATCTGACGTGGTGCGCTCTCGGTTGTCCTCACGTTCACAACCAAAAAGTGGTTCACATTTGAACCCACCCCTATATATGTATATATATATATATGTAATTGTGTGTTAAAAGTTCTTGTTTTGCTCTTTTATAAGAAAAAGACAAGCGAATAGAAAATTGTTAAAATGATCCTTAATTTAACGTAATTAACAAAGAAGTTAGTTAGAGGAACCATGGTCAAAATAAAGTGAATATCACAAAGACCAAATTAGTCCAAAATAAACATACAATATGAACCATAGTAAAATTTTTTATCAAAACACAAGGACCAAATCTACAATTCACTCTAAAAAACGCCATAATTGTTGTGGTCAATTATACGTTGGTGGGACGAGTAATAAATCAATCCTGATACGAATAAGTTGGCTTGTAACCGAGCTGGTAGTCACGGTATTTTCTTGGCATTTTATAAAAAAATCAGTTTTTTTTAAATATATTTTTTGAAAATGTTATACAAGTTAATTATAGTTTTGAAATTTGGTAGTGAAATACACTTAAAATATGGACCTTAGTTGAAAAAACATATTAGAACATGTATTCCAAATTGTTAAAACATTTAAATATTAGAGTAAACTACAATTTTGGTCCTCGTGGTTTACATGAATATCTGAAAGTGGTCTATAAACTTTAGTAACTATAATTATTGTCCCTATTGTTTACATTATGCTTTAAAAAATGGCCCTTAGTCATTAACTCGGTTAAATATCTCCGTTAAGTAAGGAGCATTATGTCTTTTTATCATTTCTTTATCCTTACTCAAAGGATAAAAATTGTAGCTTATGTTGTTTCTTTATTCAAATGGCTAAAACAAACAAAAAGCATAAATGTCATTTATTTAATGGAGATAGTTAACGGAGTTAGTGACGAGGATTCATTTCCAATACAAAATGTAGACAATAGGGATTAATACTTGTAGTTATTGAAGTTTAGGGACCACTTTCAAAGATTCATGTTAACCACAGGGACCAAAATTTTAGTTTAATCTAAATATTAATGTAAAATGGAAAATGGTCCCAAGGTTCACCTGGACCCCATTTTTCCAAAACACCCGTCAAAGAACTTGTCATGATCGGTTACGAGTTAATCCTAAGTCGAGTCTATATCAAATGGGGCCCTGAAATTAACTATAAGTCACACTTTCTGTTAATCTTGACAGGACTTAAAGTAGTGACTTATGAAAAAGTAAACTCATAGTCTTATTAGTTAACCTATCTAGCAAAATTACTTAAGTTTGGATATAACATTCTACTGAGTTTTAATTGGCTTTAATGTTACAGATATAAGTGACATAACAAATGGGTATTTAGAAACAAGATTGGATTGGATTCGTGGGATGAACAAGGATATCAGGTTACGGGATTTCCCAAGCCTCATCCGAACCACAGACATAAACGATACCTTACTCAATTATCTCATGACAGAATCCCAAGCTCTCGCTAGAGGTTCGGCTGTTGTGATCAATACATTTGACGCCTTAGAACAAGACAGTGTTAAACCGTTAATAGACATAAACCCACAAACTTACACCATAGGTCCACTTCACTTGATGCAACAACATGTTCATGATAATCGACTCAACCGAATTGGATCCAACCTCTGGAAGGAAGATACAAGTTGCATCCTTTGGCTCGACGCAAAAGACCCTGGCTCAGTTGTTTATGTGAACTTTGGAAGTATTACGATCATGACAAAAGAACAACTCATCGAGTTTGGGTGGGGACTTGCTAATAGCAAGAAGGATTTCTTATGGATAACTAGACCAGATATTGTTGGAGGTGATGAAGCTATGATGCCATCGGAGTTCATTGATGAGACCAAAGGAAGAGGTATGGTGACTAGTTGGTGCCCTCAGGAACAAGTTATGAAGCACCCGTCAATAGGCGTATTCTTAACACATTGTGGTTGGAACTCGACTATTGAAAGTATTAGCAACGGGATTCCGCTGATTTGTTGGCCGTTTTTTGCCGAACAACAAACGAATTGTCGATATAGTTGTGTAGAATGGGGGATTGGGATAGAAATCGATACTAATGTGAAGAGGGAGGATGTGGAGGCTCAAGTGAGGGAGATGATGGATGGGAAGAAAGGGAAGATGATGAAAACCAAAGCTTCGGATTGGAAGAAAAAGGCGGAAGAAGCCGTTGTTGTCGGTGGATCATCTTATATCAACTTTGATAAGTTAATCACAGATGTTTTATTGAGAAATTAAAGTCGATAATTTGTTGCTAGTAGTTAATATGTCAAGGAAGTCTTCGAAATTGTCATTTTCATTGTTAAATTGTTTTTTCTTTTTGATTTTTGTTGCCATGTAAAACATGTTACACATTTATCTTCTATCCTTTATGAATTTAATATGTGCGAGTTGAAGTCAAGTATGACTAAGTAAAAGTTTTATGCTTGTATCTTGTTTGATTTTTAATTTTAGCTTTGATAATTAAGAATTTATATTTACTTTAATTTTTATACGTGATGTTCGGTCTTATAAAATTGTACGCTTGCATTACGAAAGATGGTATTACAGACAAACATAACTACTGGTTGATCATCGATATGTGAACCGAGGGTTTTTTTTGATGTAAAGCATTGGTTATAGAGAAATTGGGGTGTGAGACACAACCGACCAGTTTTTGGAGCGGTCGCACTTTTGTCAGGATTACGTGGCAAATGAGTGGATGGAGATGTACCATTATGCAGGGATAAGCCTGAGATTAGAGAGTATGTTGTGATGGCAAAGTGCACTGACTTCCATCAAATGCACGAGGCAGCGATGAATAGAGAGCTGGAATTGGAGAGGCAGGGAAAGAGGAGGAGGGCATAGTTGGCTCAGACGCAGACCCATCAGACCAAGAAAATTCAAATCGCCTGGTCCGAAAGTGGAAGTGAAGAAGGAATTTCCCCGTTGCTCGAGGTGCGGGCGACAGCATGTAGGAGAGTGCAGGATGGGCACCGGAACCTGCTACAAATGCGGGAAACCAGGCCACATGAGCTGAGACTGCAAGGTGGCCACGAAGTCGTGCTTCAAGTGTTTCCAGTCGGGTCACTTCGCCAATGAGTTCCCGATGACCACCGGGTATATTCAGAATTCCGGGTAGCGCCAGAGAAGATGATTAAGGGAAGCACAGGGAAGAAGAGTGATACCACAAGCCTAGGGGGTGATGTGTGAATATATATATATATATATATATATTATTTAAACAAAACAAACCAAGTTTTACCCTTAAAAGTACCAAACTATTAATCGCACATTCACAGGCAAGCGTACTTGATCGGGTATAATATAGTATAGGTAAGTCCAGGTATCGTTCTTACCACTGAGAACAGTGAAGCTATCGTTATTCACCCTACCAATCTCACTAATTAAACACAAAGATTACATTTTTAAAGAGGGGTTTTAATTAATTGAAAGAAAACAACTAACTAAGCAATTAACAAAACTAAAGATTAAAGATTAAAACTTTATAATGAGAGAAACAAATACATAATATGGTTATGGAGATTCCATTTTCAGATATTTTGATTAAACTCATAAACCCTAGATATATGACAATTATAAGAATTTAAGCTGAAGAACTCTAAGGGGCTGTTTACCAAATTTTTTATTAAGTCCTGTATGGATAAAGTTGTCTGTCTAGATAAAGTTGTCTGTCCGGATAAAAACATCTTGTTGTTTACTTTCTATTCTGAATCAACAGTCTGGATGACAAAAATGACTCTTTTACCCTTAATAATGAAATAAGCATTGTTTGATATTTTTAAATGACAAAAATAAGATACTTGAATAGGATACTTTGAACTTTAACATAAATCTGAATATATAAAGATTGATCAATTTACAAAATGATGATGTATTTATTTATATTGTTAGCAAACCCAATTCCACTTTATTTCATAAAAAACACCAAAAACAAACCTACTTTATTACCCATTTCATCAAAATAGCATCCAGAGACTTCTTCTTGACAGTGGAAACTTATGAAAAAACAAACCCACTTTATTACCCATTTCATCATCCCAAGTTTCCGATAATGGCAAAATCTTGCAGGCTTAAATCCGGATTCATATGAACATCATAAACACAAGAGTCTATTAAATTAACTTTGGTCATCAAGTCTCTATTGTCGACCGTCGATGCTCCAAAGGGAATGAATGCAGGTTTGTAATAATTAAACTAGGGCAGAAAAGGGGTGAAGGTGACCGGAAAATGAAAAAGGGAAGAAAGGGGCATTGATTTTTATGGGTAAATTCATATTAGGAACCCACCACCAGACTCCATTAGCAAAGACAAATACAGAGAAAAAGACATTTGGGTGTGGAGAAAAAAGCTTCACCAGATGCGATGATGATGATGAATCACCATTTTAAACCCAAATATCTCAACCTGCCATCTCCAACCCAAGGGTAGTCAAAGTAATTTTTCTGTCTTAATGGGGACAAGTGACCCCTCTTGACTGTGCGAATAAGTCAAGATCTTTATCATTAAGCTGCAGGTAAACAATCAAGAGTAGCTGTGCGAAAAAGCTTGTTGAGCTATTAAGCTCATTAAGTTATAAAGAAACACCCCTTAAGAATACTTTGTGATTGTCAACCAGATGGTCTTCGAGCCCCGAATATATGGATGAAATCCAAATATCAGTTACCCTATCTATGGCCAAGTCGTGGGACCCTACTATCCAATCTACTTTTGTTCAAAGGATTTCTTACCACGTCACCAAGGTGAAAGGCAAGAGAGGTTGATTATCCGTACGGAGTCTATTCATTAATTGTCAGATAATAAATACACTTAACCAACAAATTCAAGTAGCCACAGTTAAAACAATAGATAGGAATCACAAGACAAACGTTCAAAAGTCATAAATCTATTAACTAAATAAATAAATCAAACCATCTTCAAAGTTCATCAAACCATAGTAAGTACTTTAAAAGATCTAGCCACTAAACATGATTGAAGCTAAACAAAGAATAAAGTATGAACACATTAAGCACACTGTGCAACAATTAAGAAGATAGCACCAGCAAGACGACTCCGGGTGTAGACCGGTGATGAATCGCTGACTTTAAGCACCGTCCTTGATTATAGGCTCATACGCTACCTTTCTATCTATCCTCTCCACTAGAAAACCCTAAACTTGATTTGAGAGTTGATTACAACTTATGAAAATTGCTGGGCTGAAGGCTGTATTTAAAGGCTAAATCGATCCACCTCGCGATCGCGAGATTGGGCTTCACGATGCGAGGCCCTAGAAAACTTCCCAAATTGGTAATTCTTGAATATTCTAGAAGCTTCCAAGCGTAGTTGACAATTTCTGCGACTCCAAATCTATTCTTCGCAACGCCAAAGATGGACATAAATGAATCCTTCAAATTGATGCATCACTTCGCGACACGAGATTGCCATCTCGCGTACGCGAGAGTGGTCTGTCTTGTATCAAAATCTACTTTCTTCATTTTATGTCTCTTTTTGCTCCAAACGCCTTCAAATGTAAAGTAAAAAGGAAAGATATCTGGGGGTAAAACGTATCAAAAAGTGGGATTGATTCATTAATTAGCTCAACCAAAACATGTATAATTTTGGTGGTATCAAAATCCTCACACTTAAGTTTGATTGTCCTCAATCAAGAAATTTGATAAAGAAGAAAGATAGCACCAAAATTTTCTCAATCAATGATTAACAATATATGCTCAATTGAAATTAAGTGCTATTCAGACACACCATAAGGTAATTTGAGTAATCCAAAATCAAGCTTCAACCTTTTACCCTCACTAATGATTAATGTGTATCTCTCAAAGGGTAATAAGGTATATAGTTATCACACTAATACACAGCTTTTCCCCGAATGCATAAGCTTGTCACCAAATCCCATCTCCATCAGTGGAAAGTTTTCAACCGTCAAGAAGACTTAAGGGTTGAAATGTAGGCTTAGGTTTAAGGGTAGGAAAAAGGATATATATAAGTGACTAATGAAGGTAAATAGCAAAAACCTGTAATCTTTATCAGTTAAGATCCTGTCTTTTTTTTCTGACTTTTTACAACTTTTCAAATTAGGGACATTTTCTTTTTCTTAACACTTTCAAATACCGCTTTGTATATTTCTTTCTTTTGCACGATACTTATGCCTTTGACATTCTTTTCCGACTAAATGATACTTCTTTTCTTTTTGAGCGGGTTTTCTTTCTTTTTCTTTTGAAAGTTCAATTTTCGTCCCTGAAGTATCTGGATTTTAATATTTTTCGTCCCTAAACTAAGGAAAGTCGCAATCGACCTTGAAGTATGCACTTTCGTTTCAATTTTGGTCCCTCTCACTAACTCCGTTTGATTTTAGCCGTTAAAGGGTATCACGTGCAAATCATGTGAGGGTAATTTTGTCATTTCATCTTTCTTTTACCCCTTTTAAATGAACGCATCTCTCTCATTCACTTTTCTCTTTCTTCCCCAAACTTTGTCTTCAACCTCTCAACCTCTCAAATAACAGGAAGCTTAAACCAAACTTTTAACAATAGTGATATGTCCCTGTGGAACAGATGCTATGATTCGTACATCGTGGACAACTTCTAACCCTGGGCGGCGATTTCATTGTTGCTCAAGAACAGTAAGTGTGCAATTAGGTAAAGTAATGGGGTTTTTTTTGACCTAATTCTCTACTTTCTCCATTTGCAGGTTCGATCATGTGAATTTATTTGTTGGATGGAATAACCACTGGATTCGCGTTCGATTGATATTGTTCGTGGGCTATTGAGGTCAAAAAAGAACATTGAAGAAGCCTATGCATTAGCTGTTGAAGAATCACGCAAACTAAAAATCATTTTGGCTTTTTCTTGGATTTCTTTTGTAATCTACTTTATTTTCAGTTGAACCTTTAGAGGGTAAGTAGTACTTTTTGGTCAATGTATTTTTGGGACCATGTGTGAACATGTACTATGTATGGTTAAGAGTGTTTTAATCAATGGAATTTGGTATTTTGGTCAATTTACTGTTAATCAGTTTTTGTGCACAAATTGAAACCACAACAACCAAGAATAGATGTTACATGATGATTTTGTGTACAAATTGAAACCACAACAACCACAACAACAGAGTGCTTAATTACCATAAAACAACCAATTGATTTTGTGCACAAATTGAAACCACAACAACTGCTTAATTTGCATAAAACAAAGTGCTTAATTACCATAAAACAAAGAGTTGTCTAATAAACTGCTTACAACCATACACAAAAGATAGCAGTTGTAACAACCAAAAGAGTAACATAGCAATTTGTACCAACCAAAAGACAACAGTTTAAAACCAAATTCTTACACCCAAAACATAGCCATAAGAACCCTCCCCACTACTTAAGAAGTTGTCCCTTTCCCCTTGCATGTCCTTGCATTGTGTCCCTCTTTACGGCATATTCGGCAGCTCATTGGTTTCCCAGTCTTCAACAATTTTCCACCTTTAACCAATGGTTGGCTAAGCTCCTCTTCTGTCTTCCTCCTACACTTCTTAGGTCTTCCAATCTGCTTGTGATGGTTTGGTGGAAACATCTTGAATGGGCAACTTGATTTAGGCCACAATAACCTTCCATTGGTGGGTTTAATCTTGGATTGGTACATCTTCTTCCAAGTGTCTAGATCGTAAAATGGATGTACCTAGTTTTCTAGTAAAGCAACTGCACCTCTGTTAACTTAGTCAAGGACTGATTTTGTAAAAAGTTTTATAAATGTAAGCAATTTGTGTGAATGTATTGAATTATATTGTAATGGGCTTGGGAATTTAAAATGTTAAGGGCTTGGGCTTGGGATCCATGTTTAGACGTATATATAGGAGTGATTGATGTAATTAGGGCAACAATCTTCACTTTTGTAATTACGGTTCAGCCGTAAACACCCTTTCAAGGTAATACATGAGAGTCGTTTGAAATTTTATTGTTCTTCGTTTCTGTTCTTCGTCATTTTCATTTCTGTTATTAATAATCTCTTAGTATTTCTTGTTATTCAATCGGTTTTTGTTTATATCCCAATAGAAAACTTGGTTCTACATTTCTTTCAATTGGTATCAGAGCGGGAACGAATCAACAGTATTCGTTTTCGATCCTTTTTAGAACAAGTTTTCGTGGGAAATTTTATGGAAATTTAGTGTTTAGATATGCATCGTTTCAATTCTGAGTCCGTTCTTCAAACAGTTTCATCTTCGAAATTTGTTTCTTCAAAGACTGTCGGTTTTGGATTTAGAAATTTCTTTTCGAAAATTGTTCTTCAACGTGTTCTTGAGTTTCAGGTGTTGATAAAATTGTTTAGATCAGAGTTGTTCCAGGTTCTGATTCTGTGTGATTTTCAAAAAGGATATCACACTAGGTGGTCTATCCCTCAACAGGGATACTAAGGTTGGTTTCCTAGAGTCAATAGGTGGTTTACCTCAAATGAGTGTCACCACCTACTCGAATGTGTTAAATTCATACTAGAACCAACCTCAGAGGCAAATATGCCACAGAACCTCGGGCAGTGGTTACAGAACCTCTGGCGGACATCACAGAGCCTCTTGGCTGCTTGCTCTTACAGTCTCAATCAAAAGAGAGGCCATGTGATGGACTTGTCAGAACCTCTGCCAGTTGTTCTCATAAGCCTCTGACACCACCGCAGAGTCTCTGTCCGTTTTCTTTTTAACGTTGAGATAACTTTTTGATCTAATCAACCTGTTAGAGACATAGCTCCCGAATTCTCTGCTCACTGTCTATAACTTGTTGAAAAGATTTTGTAAAAGTTAAATCTCTATCCTCCCTTACAGAGACTCTGTTCGATCTTACTCGTTCTATCCTTTTTAATTCACAGAACCTCCATTCTGGTATTTCCTCTGATCCCAATTTACGTCTTCAGATGTTTCTCAAATCTGTTAAGATTTTTCTAAAAGACAATATCCAAATCCACAGAGGACTTAGTTCAGTTTCGAACGCTGAACTTCCCTGAACTTCACAGAAGACAAAAACCACTCCTACATTAACCTCCATGCCCACCCCTCTGAACCCAGCCACATTTAAAATACAACACCATGTCAACCTTCCCAGCAGAGCTCTTAAAAGTCCACAAAAGTTTCCTAATTAAGCCAGCATGAACTACACTCCTATTTCTCTGCCCTCTGTTGAGATATAGAGAGTCCAAAAACTTCACTGGACGGAACTTGTTTACAGAGCTGGGAAAAGAATCTTCTGCTACTTCTCTTCGTCCAATATGAAGAATCGAAGATCCATCACTTGTTTATCTGCTAAGTCTAAACTCTACAGGAAGCAGAACCTCTGTCATTCACGCTGAGTTGCTTGTGTTGCAGTCAGTTGAGGCAAAAGTCGAAAGAGCAATGCTTCTTGACAAGTGAAGAAATCACAGAGCACAAGTCGAGGGGGAGTTCGTCATTCATATAATTCTCAGAAGATGAAAATCCGGATAAAGTAGAAGTACCACAGAGCCTCTGCATCATATTTCAGAGCTTCTGTAACAATTCGTCATAGAGCCTCTGCAACATATTTCAGAGCTTCTGTAATCTTATAAACTTAGATGAAGATTAAGAGTTGCACAAGTCAAAAGTCACAGAGCTTCTGTCAATCATCTCAGAGACTCTGTAAAACATCACTGAGACTCTGATGCATTCAAAGTTATAAGATGATTCTTCTGCCATTCTACTCAACTTGCTACAAGCATAGCTACATCAACTATCTGCTCACTGCCATGTTCCTGTTGAAAAGTTCTGCAGAAGATGAACCTATGCATTCGAAAACAAGAGCTCTGTCGACACATGTCTCTGATGGTAAAGCTTTGAAGGTTAATACAAGTCAAAACCCTACAGAGCCTCTGACAAAAGCCACAGAGCCTTTGCAGTGTGATTCTCTGAGGAGTTAACCTTTAAGCTCTGCTAATATCATCTGAAGTTGGAAAGAAGATTCAAGGCATGCTTCATTTATAAAACTCAGGGGGAGATTGTTAACTCAGTCAAGGACTGATTTTGTAAAAAGTTTTATAAATGTAAGGAATTTGTGTGAATGTATTGAATTATATTGTAATGGGCTTGGGAATTTAAAATGTTAAGGGCATGGGCTTAGGATCCATGTTTAGACGTATATATAGGAGTGATTGATGTAATTAGGGCAACAATCTTCACTTTTGTAATTACGGTTCAGCCGTAAACACCCTTTCAAGGTAATACATGAGAGTCGTTTGAAATTTTATTAATCTTCGTTTCTGTTCTTCGTCATTTTCATTTCTGTTGTTAATAATTTCTCAGTATTTCTTGTTATTCAATCGGTTTTTGTTTATATCCCAATAGAAAACTTGGTTCTACATTTCTTTCAACCTCCATTAGCTGCACTAAACCATATAGCAGCTATAGCATGCTTACATGGGATTCCTGTTAACTCCCACTTTCGACACGAGCAAAACTTATCCAACAGATTAACACAACATTGTTCTCCCCATGCTCCTTTTATCTACATTAACAACACACAAATTTATCAAACATGGTCACATTGCACCACATTTACAAAAACATATTTAGCATAAACATTTACCTGATAATCATCTTCACCATTCCAGAGTACCACAAGTTGGGATGCTTCTTTCTTTGTTTTGATAAGCATTTTGGCAATAGTTGGTGTAAGGGGTCCATGAGTTTTGTCAATTGCCTTTTGTACAAGTGCCAACCTTCTCATCAAATAATCACGGATAAACTCCAAGGCAGTTAGTATAGGCTTGTCCCTTCCACCAAGTAGTTGCTTATTAAACACCTCACACATGTTGTTGAGAAGGACATCACATACAGCCCTTCCTATGAACATCACATAAATAGGCTTAAATACATGTTTTGACTATTGCAAACACTAAATACATGACATAGGTGGAATTTGTTTCAACCAGCTGTATGTTTCTGCATTAAACTTCCTTAGTTCCTCCATTTCTGCATGAAATTGTGGGATAGTGGTGTCTGATGCACACCTCCACAATAGATCATTGTAGACTTTTCCTTTCCAAGTCTGCTTCATGTTCTGTTGTATGTGTCTAACACAGAACCTGTGGTCAGCTGCTGGAAAAACTCTGGCTATTGCAGGTATAATGCCCTATAAGATTAAATCAGAATGTTAGTATTGCAATATATTAGAACCATCAATAGAAAAAGTAACCATTAACATACCTTTTGCCTGTCACTAATAAAAGTGAAGTTGGAATTTGAAACCAACTCTAGATCATCTCCCAAACATTCTAGGAACCATGTCCATGAGTTTGTTGTTTCAGCCTCAACAATGGCATAGGCCAAAGGGTAGATACCATGGTTAGGATCCACACCCACAGCAATGAGTATTTGTTCAGGATGGGCCCTTCATAAAAGATCCATCAAGCCCTAACAGATCCATCCCCAGTACTTTGAAACCATGCTTTAAAGCCCCTAAGTAGATGTATACCCTTTTGAACTGCCTTGTGGTTGTCCCCAGGTTTGGTTCAATCTCCAACTCCAGTTTCACAGTAGTTCCAGGATTTGATCTCTGCAACTCTTCAAGGTAGTCCCTCAAAAGCAAATATTGTTATGAATAGTCTCCCCTTCCTTGTCTGGTAGCCATTTTTTTGCCTAAAGACTTGCTGTGATGAAACCCTAATTTGAAACTTCTTCTGGATCTGTTCATGAAGTGTCTTTAAAGGGATGTCTGGGTTTGTAGCAATCTCTTCTTGAATATGTTGTGATAGGATTCTGGCAGTGCATAAGTTAACCTTTCTAGCTTGCAGACAGGTGTGGTCTCCAACATATGTTTTGACTATCCATGTTGAGTCATTCTTACTTGTAGACACATGCAAAACCCAAGAACAATGCACCCCACTTGCATTTGCCTTTTTACTAGACCCACCAGCCTTTTTAATTGGCCCACCAACCTCATTGAATATTGGATTTTGACCTTTACATGTGGCCCTCAACCTTGTGTTGTCATTATTTATTATTCTTATGTCCCTACAAGAATGCATAGAGTACATGGTTACCCTCTTTTTTACTTCTTCCCTTGTACCAAAGGTTTGACCAACATAAAAGCTATACTTAGCCCCTGAAATGTCTTCTTTTCCATGCATCTTTTTAAGCTTCTTTAACTCTTTTTTTCTTGCTGCTCCCAAACTGTCACTTGAATCACTTTCAAAGTCCTCAAAATTCATTGGATCCTCATCTTCATACTCTACTTCTTCCTTATCAACCTTTTCATTCCCAACCCATTCTGCTTCCCAATCAACATTATCATTGAAGGATGTCATGTCTACTCCAGCCATGTAGTCAATATCCTCGTCATCACCTAGATAATCACTGTCACTATCACCTTCATCATCACTTTCATCAGTCTCATTGTATCCCTTTTCAACACCCTCATGACCATCTTGTTGATCAACACTGTAAGTCTCTCCAAAGAATGGGTCAAAGTCATCCAAGATATCTTTGTCAAATGCATAGTCACCCACCCCATGATCATCTTCATTACCATGTTGATTACCATCTTCTACAACCTTGTCACCCCTCCCCCATGACCATCTTCATTACCATGTTGATTACCATCTTCTACAGCCTTGTCACCAACCCCATGACCATCTTCATTACCATGTTGATTACCATCTTCTACAACCTTGTCACCAACCCCATGAACATCTTCATTACCATGTTGATCATCTTCCATAACATCTTTGCCATTACCATCTTTAGGTCCAGATTTACCAATCTCATCTTCTTTGTATTCCTATCTTAGACATAGCCTTTTCCTACATGAACTAGATGTTGGGAATCGTAGGTGATAAACACGCAGCGGAATATAAAAACTTGATTCCCAAACACGGACCCAACCTAAACCTTACAGACACAAAAAGGGTGTTTTAGTGAGTTTACCTTTTGCGTGAAAAACCTCCAAAACGCGAGCAGGGGATACACCGCTACTGATACCACGTGAGACATGCTGCTAGACCACCAGGGAGATGCCTTGAGATCGATGGAGAGAGAGAGAGAGATAGGGTTGAGAGAGTTTGTAGGTTTTTCAGGTTTGATTATGATTGAAAAAATGATTAGATTAGAGGTTTACCATATTTAAATAACTAAATACGGTAATACCTATTATCTTGAAAAACCCATTAAAAGCCCATTCGGCTATTTTAATTAAACTCAAACTCTAAACCCTTTTAATTAATTAATTTTACTAAAAATTAATTAATCTACTGTTAATTAATTAATCCATTATTAATTAATTTAACCTAATAAAATAGACAAACTGATATTTTATTAACTATAAATAATAAATAATTTTTATTTATTTCTCTCAAATAATTAATTTCACTAATTAAGTATTCCATCAAACTGACAAATCTAATTGGTCTCTAATTGGGTGTGCAGCGGTGTGACCTACTAGTGTCTTATAACATTGGACACGGTAATCCCTGTTACTGTTTTGCACATAATCCTAACAGACTCCCACTTGTGCCAGACATGTAACTGTACTGTTACCATTAGCCTAAGGAGGTCCCTAGCCAGACACTTAGGTTAACCAGGTTATAAGATCTCTTATATCCAGAGATACAATTCATGCTTGAACTTGTACACAGGTTTATTCCTTTTGCACGCGATATTTCTAAAATGAATTTGAGACATGGAGTGGAGGATTCATTTCTCGAATTCAAGTATTTCTTGACTCTGATTTCGATTGCCTGCAGTAACGGATATTACTAAATAACAACAGTTATTCTATCCGAGCGTGGCCATGCGTTTTCTGCAAATCTTAATCGCCAAGGGGCCCGGAAATATATCTCTTTTGAAAGAGGTGCAAATCCCTTCTTGACTATCTGCATTTGGATCCACGGCTTCCGCTGCATCTAGTCACGTCCCGTATGGCCGCCCTGTTACGGTGCAGCGTTAGAATGCGCTAAGAGTACAGTAGTCCTCGTGTTCCCAAACCAAATATCTCAAGTCTAAGGACAACCTATCATCAAGTCAATGCTTATGACTGGGGCTCCATGAAGCAGACTTGAAACTGGTCACTTCTAATACTCAAACACTCTGATGAGTATCTATAATGCTTGGTCACATCACTTGTGCTGTTACTCTTTACTTCGAATAAATCATCAAACATTTATAATAACGTTAAACTCCCTATTGAAATTCCCATTTCAATAAGTGGCTACGGAAATTTAGATTTTATCGCAAGACTTTGCATAAATCATGGATACATTAAATATGTAAAAACAGTTTAACTCTTGAAACAATCATGAATTTAAAACTTCCAATATTTCAATCACACTGTGAAATAAAACATTACATGATCCAATGTCTCAAAATTAAACTATTGTAATAATAATAAACTAAAATCAGCTACTGGCGTCCAAGTACTGCATCCCAATGGAACTTGCATGAGCCTCATGCTTCACCCTTGCTAGCGGCTTTGTCAGCGGATCTGCGACATTGTCTTCCGTCGGAATCTTGCATATTCTTACATCTCCTCTTCCAATAATCTCTCGGATGAGGTGATACTTTCTGAGCACGTGTCTTGACTTGTGATGCTCTCTGGGTTCCTTTGCTTGCGCCATGGCTCCCGAGTTGTCACAGAATATATCGATCGGTCTAGAGACACTGGTAACGACTCTTAGATCCGATAGAAAATTCCTTAGCCAGACAGCTTCCTTTGTCGCATCAGATGCTGCAATGTACTCTGCTTCTGTAGTTGAATCTGCAATCGTATCCTGCTTCGAGCTCTTCCATGAGATCGCGCCTTCGTTTAGGGTAAAGACGTACCCTGACTGTGATCTAAAGTCATATCTGTCGGTCTGGAAAGTAGCGTCTGAATATCCGGTGACACTAATTTCATCCTCAGAACCTCCAAAGACCAAGAACATGTCTTTCGTTCTTCTCAGGTACTTGAGAATGTTCTTGACAGCCACCCAGTAAGGTTTTCCTGGATTCTGTTGATATCTGCTCGTAACACTTACTGAGTAAGCAACATCGGGCCTAGTACATAACATGGCATACATAATCGATCCAATTGCTGAAGCATATGGAATCGATTTCATTTTGTCCTGATCTTGACTAGAAACAGGACACTGTGTCTTACTTAACACTATGCCATGTTGCATCGGGATAAACCCTTTCTTGGATTCATCCATCCTGAATTTCTTCAGGATTTTGTCAATGTATGTACTTTGACTAAGTCCGATAAGCCGCTTAGATCTATTCCTGTAGATCTTTATGCCAAGTATATAAACGGCTTCTCCAAGGTCTTTCATCCGGAAACATTTGCTTAACCAACTCTGTACACTCTGTAAAGTTGGTACATCGTTTCCTATGAGTAGAATATCGTCTACGTACAATACCAAGAAGGTTACTATACTCCCACTGAACTTAGTGTAAACACATGGCTCGAACTCACTTTTCGCGAAACCAAACTCTTTGATTCGCTCATCAAAATGTAAGTTCCAGCTACGAGATGCTTGCTTTAATCCATAAATGGATTTTAGCAATTTACACACTTTATTAGGATTCTCAGGATCTTCAAATCCTTCCGGTTGTTCCATATAGACGTCTTCTGTTAACCTTCCGTTCAGAAAGTCTGTCTTGACGTCCATTTGCCAGATCTCGTAATTAAAATACGCTGAAATGGCCATCAGAATCCTAATTGATTTTAACATGGCTACTGGCGAAAAGGTTTCATCATAATCAATACCATGAGTTTGCATGAATCCTTTTGCGACCAGTCTAGCCTTAAAATTATGCACATTCCCGTCCATGTCATTTTTCTTCTTGAAAACCCATTTACGTCCAACAGCTCTACAGTGCTGGTGTAAATCAGTCAACTCCCACACTTGGTTGTCGTATATGGACTGCATCTCGGCCTTTATGGCTTCTTGCCATTGTTCAGACTCACTGCCCGACACAGCTTCTCCATAGGATGTTGGTTCATTCAAGTCTCCACCAACCTGAGAGACTAGAAACCCAAGATACCTATCTGGTTCTTGTCTTACCCTAGTGGATCTGCGAAGGTCCTGTGTTTGCACTTCCTCAATTGGCTCTGATTGAGGTTCAACATTTTCATGTTGAATTTCTGACTCAACAGTCGGTGCAGTGTTATCCTCGTCTACTACCTGTAGATCTACATCCTCTCTGGTGTTCCCGGAACTGAGAAACTTTTCTTCCAGAAATTTTCCATTTCGAGCCAAAAAAACTTTGTTCTCTTCAGGGTTGTAGAAGTAATATCCCACGGTGGTCTTGGGATATCCCACGAAGAAACACTTGTCGGATTTGGGTTTGAGTTTTTCTGAGGTAGGTCGTTTGACGTAAACCTCACAACCCCAAATTTTCAGAAAAGACATTTTGGGTTTCTTACCCTTCCACAACTCATATGGCGTCTTTTCTACCGACTTGGTTGGCGCTCTGTTCAGTATATGTGCTGCTGTTTCGAGCGCATGTCCCCATAATGATACTGGTAGTATAGAGTGACACATCATCGATCGTACCATGTCTAGCAATGTACGATTCCTCCTTTCTGACACACCATTCATCTGAGGTGTATACGGAGGTGTGAGTTGCGATACAATCCCACATTCCATCAGATGATTGCCAAACTCTTGACTAAGATATTCGCCTCCTCGATTTGACCGTAAAAACTTGATCTTTCTGTCAAGTTGATTCTGTACTTCATTCTGATATTCTTTGAATTTCTCAAAGCTTTCAGATTTATGTCTCATCAAGTAGACATAACCATATCTACTGAAATCGTCAGTAAATGTAATGAAGTACCGATATCCTCCTCTTGCCTCATGACTAAATGGTCCACACACATCTGTGTGAACTATTTCTAACAAGTCAGTGGCCCTTTCATTATCTTTGTTGAAAGGTTCATTTGTCATCTTGCCAGATAAACAGGATTCGCAGTTATCAAAAGGTTTAAAATCAAAAGTTCCAAGAAAACCTCCTTTTAGGAGTAGTTCAACGCGTTTCTTGTTTATGTGGCCTAGACGACAATGCCAGAGGTAAGTTTGATCCTCAATGTCTTTGGATCGTTTACTTATATGATAGATTTCTTTATTATCATCTTGTAGATTTACTATATATAGACCATTTACAGGTGTAGCTTTAAAATAGAAAATATTATTTTTCAAAGACTGAAAGCATTTTATAATCATATTTATAATAAAAACCTCGGTCTACCAATAAATCAAAAGACATAACATTCTTAATCATCTTTGGAACATAATAACAATTTTCTAGTTCCAAAACTAGACCCGAGGGTAAACTAAGACTATAAGATCCTACTGCTTCAGCTATCAACGGTGTGCCTTCGCCAACTCGTAGGTTCGAACGGTCCTTCCTCAAAGTCTCTCTTCTAGTGAATCCCTGTAAATGATTACAAATGTGGTTACCACTGCCTGTATCAATTACCCATGATTCATAAGAAGTGATTAAGCAATCTATCATAAAGATACCTGGAGCATCGGGTAAACCGATCTCTATCTGGTCGATATTCATCGAGTGCTCGCAAATATCCTGGCTACCGCATTCTGGGCAACTCAGATCTCCCAACTCATCAATCCAATCACTGTCCATGAGTTCAGCTGGCGCTGGTTTCGGCTCTAGACTGGCCAAAATGTCCTCGTGCAACATTGCCACGTCTTTCCTTGGTTCTTTCATGTAGGCACTAGCTGTGTCACATATCTCCTTCGGGAGTGAATACCACATGAGATGCATTAACTCTTCTTGACCATTTTGTATCCCAGACGTGTCAAACATTTAAAGAGCCTCCTTATGTTAATGAGATGGTCTTTAATTGATTGGTTTTTCTTCAGCTTCAACGAAAGTATCTCTTCCATTATCAGAAGCTTACCTGTATGCTTATAGAAACCTAGTTGGCTTTCTATATCTTTCACGACCTCATGGCAGGAATTATCTCTTAGACCTCCCATAAGCTCGGGTGATATAGAGAAAATCAGAATCGACATGACATCAGATTCATCCGCCAAATATTTAAAGTACTGAGCAAATTCCTTTTCAGGAGAATTACTCTTAGGTCGAGAAACAGGTTTTTCCAAAATGTACAACTTACCCTGTGCACTCAAGACATTGTCAAGGTGCATTTTCCAAACTGGAAAATTCTGACCTGTAAGCTTCCATTTGCTATTGATGAGGCGGAGCGACTCCTCAGGGGTATAAAACGGGACTACAGATTTAGACATCTACAAATACAAGAATAAAATTCCAATTTAGTTTATAATTATAAAAGTTCTAATAAATCATAACCCTCAAATTAATTTATTATACTAGAATCATATTTCACATGTGTCGGCAAGCATGTGTTCACGTCAAGCCGACTCATGCGATTTATGGTAGGTAAAGCCTATACCAATCGCATTTTAATACGAAAACACAACTTCTAGATCGTCGGGACATCAGATGTTTAATCTATGCATATTTAGTCCCTCTAGTGCATTTTGGCCCGGTACCACCCGGTGAATAAATAATTACCAAAACAGATCGCACCACCCGGGACCTGAACATACTCTGGCCGGTACCACCCAGAGATAATTCGCAGAGTTTTTATCCCCTCCAGTTTCGGTTTGAACGCGGGCGCTCAAGGTGTGCTCACTAACAACGCCCTACGTACCTTACACCGGAGGTTTCCCTAAAGTGGGTTGCACTTACTGATCTATGATTTTAACAAGGGTTCAAAAAATTGCCAGTTTTCAAAAACTTGGATCCAAACACAAACTGTATTTGTATCCATTTTATATTAAAACATTCATTCTATTTTAACAGCTTATATTTAATTTTAACCATACATGCAATTGAATATAAACAACCACGCAATAAAACAACATGTCATAGTTAAAAACCCTTAAGCTATTGTCGTTTTGTGAGCCAACACAAAACGACGGTCTCAATCCTAAGTGACAACAACACACAGGGCATGAACTTCTCGGCGCTCCCACTGGCTCCAAGATCCATGGTCGACTCTGTGCTCCGTCTTCAGTTCTCGATTCTTCAGTTATTTTATTTTAAAATTTATTACAATTAAAGCGGGTTGTAAATAGCAGACATGCCTCCTGTAACCAATAACGAATAAAATAAAATAAACATACGAAACATAATCCATGGGTCAAAGGGTTTGACTATGACATTAAAACGAAATCTTAACTAGATTCCTTTTATTTTAATTAAAATAATTAAACTAAATTAATTTAGCAAAACAAATTTAATCCCTAGGGTTTTAAACCTATCTGGTTTAAGATAAACCCTTATCCGTTGTCACCTACCGCGTACAGCAACAGGTACCTGCCATTGCCGCCGCACTGGTCGGTGTTCGGAAAAATAACAGCCACCACCATTAGCCGCCGCTCGCGGCGCGAGCCGAAGCCGCTTACGACGCGAGCTGGTGATCCGAGTTAGTCGGCGACAGCAGCCCAAAGACTACCGTCGCCGCCGCTCTTGGTCGGAAACGATCTTGGCAGTGGCCGATACCCCTTTGCGGCGGTTATCGACCACTGCCACCACCAATTATCAACTCCGGCGACGATAACGGTAGCCAACGCCACCACTGCCGCCGCTCATGGTCGAACGACAAAACCACCATTGCCACCACGACGGCAGTACACAACAGCCACCACCGTCGCCATTGGTGGGGATTCGATGACGGCAGCAGCAATCGCCACCACCGCTGCCGTTTCCCAGCGATTTAAACAGAAACCACCACCGTCGTCGACAACAGCGGTGAAGGACACCACCGCCGATCGACGCTCCAACCAACAACAGAAACACCACTACCACCATCGACGGCAGCAGCAATAGCTATCGCCGCCGATTGGTGGTTCGTCGACCTCTAATCGATCGCCACCACCACAAACGGTGGTGTGGCTCTCGATTTTGCAAACAATGCGATGCCGCAACCGATGCCGTCACCACAAACGGTGGTGCGGCGATCAATCACGGCCACAGCCGTTGTCGCCACCACAATCGGTGGTGCGACCGACAATTAGGTCGAGGAAGGCAGCCGACGATCACGAGCCACGGTCGAAACCACAATCGGAAGGAACAGCCGACGCTGCAACCACCAGCTATGGTGCGGTCGGCGCTGGTCTCCGGTAGCCGATGGCTGGCGATTGGCCTGGCGGTCCGGTCGGAAAACTGCCGCCTTTCCACCGCCGATCGTCAAATTCGATAGGTTTACAAAAATTCAATTTTAAAACAATAAACTTATAAAATCAAATTTTATAACCTAAACGATTTTACAAACCTGATCTGTAGGTTTGGGAAGTGGCTCTGATACCACTGTTGGGAATCGTAGATGATAAACACGCAGCGGAATATAAAAACTCGATTCCCAAACACGGACCCAACCTAAACCTTACAGACACAAAAAGGGTGTTTTAGTGGGTTTACCTTTTGCGTGAAAAACCTCCAAAACGCGAGCAGGGGATACACCGCTACTGACACCACGTGAGACAGGCTGCTAGACCACCGAGGAGATGCCTTGAGATCGATGGAGAGAGAGAGAGAGAGAGGGTTGAGAGAGTTTGTAGGTTTTTCAGGTTTGATTATGATTGAAAAAATGATTAGATTAGAGGTTTACCATATTTAAATAACTAAATATGGTAATACCCATTATCTTGAAAAACCCATTAAAAGCCTATTAGGCTATTTTAATTAAACTCAAACTCTAAACCCTTTTAATTAATTAATTTTACTATTAATTAATTAATCTACTGTTAATTAATTAATCCATTATTAATTAATTTAACCTAATAAAATATACAAACTGATATTTTATTAACTATAAATAATAAATAATTTTTATTTATTTCTCTCAAATAATTAATTTCACTAATTAATTATTCCATCAAACTGAAAAATCCAATTGGTCTCTAATTGGGTGTGCAGCGGTGTGACCTACTAGTGTCTTATAACATTGGACACGGTAATCCCTGTTACTGTCTTGCACATAGTCCTAACACTAGAACCCACTTCTTCTGTTTGCTCTCTGTTTCTATTCAATTCAGGTGAGTTGTCATCACTCAACTCTTCAATGATAACCTTTTTAGGTTCAGGTGACATAAAATAGGTTTGCAACCTTGTTGTCCCATGTTCAATATAAAAACTAACCAACTTACATTTTGGAACATATTTCAACAACCTTAACACATCCTAATCACAAGCAAATGCTTGAAGGCCAAAATCTAAGTCACTATTAGGGATTAAAAAATGGTAATACATCATGTAAATACCATGGTAACCTAAATGCTTCATAATCGCATTAAATTCATGGATTGAGAGTTGATCAGGATCAACCAAATCAACAAATGTTACCTTCCCATTCAAGTACTGCCTACCGGGGCTTCTAGTGAAAACACCACCATTATGAATCTTCATCGAAAACAGGTTTGCATAGAGGTCTGTAAACATATTAAAAATATACATTGGTTACTTATGAACAAAACGCCCTAAATTTTGAATTCTCTCCAAACATACGTACCATATATCATATCTGCATCAAAATCATCAGGTGTTTCTCGAACCCTTCACATTTCGTTAGCCATGAACAATGCGAGTTGCTAGATGATAATCATGAGCTTCAAATTTGCCAATCGTAAGCTTTACAGAACCATGAAATCAGTTTCAAGGGTTTACCATGGGTTTATGAAATCGTTAGAGAGAAAAGGGGTTTTTGAATCAGAATAGTTAATGAGAGAGAAAAGTGAATGAGAGAGAAAGGGGTAAAGGAAGGATGAAATGCCAAAATTACCCTCACATGATTTGCACGTGATACCCTTTAACGGCTAAAATCAAACGGAGTTAGTGAGAGGGACCAGAATTGAAACAAAATTGAATACTATAAGGACGATATCTGACTTTCCTTAGTTTAGGGACGAAAAATGTTAAAATCTAGATAGTTCAGGGATGAAAATTGAACTTTACTCTTTTCTTTTTCTTTTGATATTTTCTCTCATTTTCTAAGTTTTTGAGTCCATTTCTCTTCATCTATCAGATTCTTCAGATGGATCAAAACTGCAAAAGTTTACAACTTTAAGTTACGGCCAAAAGATAGATAAAATAAATGGCTAAAGGGATAGATTAACTTAAGTAACAAACGAAAAGGCTAAGGCTTCAAAGTGGTTTCAAGGGTCTAAAATACTAAAGATGAGTACTTTTTAATCAAGGCTTAGGCAAATTAGATAATCCAAAGATAGAATTACCAAACGGAAACGAAAGCTAAAAATTGGGTTGAAACAAAGGCCTCTATCAGTGCAATAGTGAAAAATATTATCCTTGTGGTCTTGAGAAGCATTCAAAGTGAGAAGTTCTACCTTGGTTCAAAGTTGGTATCCTCACAAAAGAATAAATATATACATAAAGGCTCAATTTCTCATGGAAAAGGGTGCGGCACTCATGGTAATTGGTATCCACAAGGTTTATTCAAACTCGAAGAAAGTTATTAGTGTCATCCTAATAAAAGAAATAATCTTGCACAAAAGAAAATCAAAGATTTGAAAAAAAAATCTGGTACCAAAATTCAGGCTTTCTCAAATAATTAATCAAGAAACAAATCAAAACATAAGCTAAGTCTACTTAACCCCCTCCCCACACTTAAGATTCGCATTGTCCTCAATGCATCAAAATATAGCAAGTAAGGAGGTAGGGAAACAGAAAACTCCCTTGGGTTATGTGACTTTGAAAACCTGAAAAAGTTCCAATGATGGTTACCGGTGCCAAAACTTTAAAATTTGCAACTCTTTACAAAAGCAAAAACAAAAAACAAACTAATAAAAAGCAATTAAAAATATTCAAACAATTAAAATCCTAAATGACGTGTGAAAATATATATATAAATTCAATCACAGGTTTTACCCTTACTAGTTACCCAACTATTAATCACACGTTCACAGGCAAGCGTACCTAATCGGGTATAATATAATTTAGGTAAGTTCCACCTATCGTTCTTACCACTGGGAACAATGAAGCTATCTAATCTCGATTTTAAGTCAAACTAATTAATCTAAACAACTAGTAATTTAAGAGGGATGTTTGTGAAAACAAGAATTAACCTAAGAAAGCAAATAAAAATCTAAACTTTTTATATCAAAGAAAAGACCATATGGATTTGAGAATCCCTTTTCAGATGATTTGACATAAATTACCAAAAGATATAGATTTACTGGTTATTGTAAGAATTTAATCATAAAGCACCCTAACATGAATATTTGTGATTATCAACCAGGTTGGTTGCCTGGCCCAAGTACATAATTATAAATCTAATACAAGTCACCCTCTTTATTGCCAAGTCGTGGGACCCTAATATCCAACTTACTTTGGTCTGAAGAGTTGTTTACCACGTCACAAAGGTGAAAGGTAAGGGAGGTTGATTAACCGAAAGGAGTATTGTTGTCCCTAGAAACAATGAAATGCAAGAAGAAATGGATGGAAATCCAATCAAGATGATGAAATCAATACAAGCTTTGATAAAACTCAACAATGGAGAAAATGTTGCCCAATTTGGTAAAAGGATGATTTCATTCTACAAAACCCTAGGAATCCTTTACCTTATATAGGTAGAAGGAAGTTTGATAAAGTGGCAATAAATGCCCCCGAGGTTACAAACCTCTAAACAAGGGCATAACAAAACATCATTGTTTACATAACAAGGAAATAAAACTAGAAAGCAGTTTTAAAGATAGATGATTCTGACTCTTCTCAACACCTGGGTTCTACAATCTCCCCCTTTGAGAAGAAGTCAGAATGGTGGTGGAAGCTCCAGTGCAGGCTCCCACTTGGACATCTGCAGGTATTCTTCCCACTCGCCTATGATCCGTGCTCTCATCTGCATCGCAGCCTCTGCCCGTCTGTACATCATCCGCTCCTTAAGCTTCTTCTCGATCAACCTCATTGCCTCCAGCAGCTTTCCTTTTCCATCTATGATTCTCCGACTTGGAACCTGATCCGCCAGCAGTCTGCTCTGCATGCCATTATAGACATAGAGGAGGGTCCCGTCGCAGAACCTGGAGAGCTCGCCAAACCTCATGAACCTGCGCTCCTTCTTCTTCCGAGTCAAGTACAGGACTCCATGCTCAGGTATCCTGGTTGGCATGTAAGGCGTGTAGGCATCGATACCAGGAACGAGCAGGTTTGGCCTCAGTAGGTTGACCTTCGGCTGGCGGCTTTCTATGGCAAGCTGGTAGTCCGTCACTCTCGCGAGAGAGATTGCGTGACGGACGTATTTCTTCAGTATCTCCGTGCCATCTCTGTAGTGTTCTGGTCGGAGGATCGGGCCTTGGAGGTATTTGATGATCGTGAGAAGGTCTTCTAGATGCACCCGGTCTAGGTCAGCTTCCGTGAATGTCCAGTTCTGCAGTTCACCTCGAGGGACACCGGTGCCGTACATGCGAACATCATATTCAAGGAATAACTGATGGCCATGTCTGTAGGGGCGCATAGCAGTTACCTTGATAAAGCGACGTCTGATCCTCTGGCGTCCATGAGTGGCCCAGTTGCACATTCGCTGATGCACGTACGCTGTCCTTCGTCTCTTTTTCTTGATGTGAGAGATCCCGAAGTAGACTTTTCGGGACCAGGCGTGCAGCTTCTCTTGCTGGTAGATGCGGGTGAATGTTTCTTCTAGGAACGGGCGGAAGATGATGGAGTGGTTCCAGTTGAGCTGGATGACAGTAGGAGCATCGGTTTCTGGATCGGTAGAGTGGACGGTCCGTGGGGCTTCTGGAGTTGGGAACTTGAGTGCTGAGAGGAGGTTGGCGTAGTCAGGATCCTTGACGAGGTCGTCTCCCTTCTGATAGACCCTAAGGCTCTGAGCGAGCGACCGCAAGATCTTCCGGGCTGCTTCCGGAATCTGGAACTCTGAGGGTTCGGTCGGCGCTGCTTCTGGGAGAACGGCATCAATCTGAGCCGTGTCCGTCATCTGAGGAAACTGAACTGACTCCCCTTCCGGAATCCTCTCATATCTCCAACTCCCCATGTCCGGTATGTCTTCTGTCTCCGAGTCGACATAGGGAGCTTCGGCGGCCTCGAAGTCTGTGGGAGAGCTCGAGGGGGCGGCTGAGGAACCTGGAGCTGGAGCTGATGAACCGGAGCCGGAACCAGGTTGGAGGTCGGTGCGAAGCCGTTTTGCAGCTTGTACCTCCCCCTCATGAGGACCTCGTGCGGAGTCATCAGGGTCATCATGCCTCCTCTTCGAAGGCTGAGCCTGGGACCGACACACGGCCTCCAGTTCTCTAATCCTTTGCTGTAGCAGCTCGATCTGGGCAGCTTGATCTCTGACTTGGGCGGACAGGCGGTCATTCTGAGTGGTGTAGGAGGTGACCATCATCAAGTGCTCCACCTCAGTGACGTAGCCTGTGATCGGAGGAAGGTCGCCCGAAGTCGGAGGAGCGAGCCTGAGGACGTCTTCGGATGGCCTGGGAATGGGAGCTTCAGTAGACGGGGCAGCCTCAGAGTGTTTGCCCTTGATCTTCTGTTTGAGCTCATATAGCTCCGCATCCCGGTCTTCTTGAAGCTTGCGCGACGCCTCAAGATCGGCTAGTCTCTTCCTCTCCGTCTCGGCCAAGGCTTTCTCAAGTGCCTCGACCCGCGCATCCCGAGCCTGATTGGCTTGCTCCACAGCTAATAACCTGCTTTGGACGACTTTAAGGATGTCGTCCGAATCCGTCGGACCTATAAGTCCCGTTGGTGCAGGGGCGGTTTTAGGGATTCCGCCCGAATCCGTCAGGCTCAAAAGCCCCGGTGTTGCGTGAGCATCTTTATAGACTTTGCTCGAGTCTGTCGGACCCGGTCCCGGAAGAGCTAAACCCGGTGCCACTTGGGCTCCAGTTGACGAGAAGAGTCCTAAAGAGGTACTCTCTCGGCCCGATGTCACCGCTGGAATGATGCTGACGGTGTCGGGGCTTCCGGTGGATCCTCGAAGGGCGTCCAATGACGCACCAACTCTCCCCGTTCCGGCCTCGCCACTTGGGCGGGCAGATGATGCATCCAAGAGTGTCCTAGACAAATGAACGACCCTAAAGGTCTCTGTGAGTGGCTCTAGGACTACTGGTGCTCTGAAAGACGTCGAGAGGTGGGGCAGAGCCTCTCTCATTTCAACACCGGCAGACTCCGATTGAGTGGCCGGTGGAAGTTGAGCTAATTCCCCGTGAGAATGTGAAACGACCATCTGTTGAGAGATGGCCGAGTGGCTGGTTTGGGCGTGCAAATGCGCTGGTTGGCTGCCAGCGACTTGACCTGACGTCAGCGAGTGACCGGTCTGTGTGAGGGTTGCCTCTGTGGGGGTTGGACTCTGGGCTAAAGGGATATCCGATTCTAACCTGTGCGGCTCTTCTTCTACATCCGCCTCCTCTAATTGAGCCCAAGGCTCGCTCAACTGGACCTCTACGTCTTCGGTCTCTTTTTCTCTGCTCTCTCTCTCCTTTTCTCCCCTCTCTCTTTCTTCTTCTTCTTCGCTGTCTTCTCGTCCCCAGCCGGTAGCTACCTCGGCCTCACCTTCTTCCTCCTGACCAACAGTTCGGTCATCCGACGCCAGATCCGCAATAAGAGTGGGATCACCTGAAATCCGGTCGTCGTTGAAGGAGGAGGTGGCTTCATCCAAATCTATCACTTGGGCCTTCCCGCCCTTTGGTGGATCTGATAGTTGAAACTCGGAGTCGGATCCGTAGTCAACTTGTTCTGACTCTGTTGCCTCGTCATCGGGCTCACGACGGTCCGTAGGAGTGTGCTCGGAAGAGTCGTGACCGTCGGAGTCATCGCCAGATGGTTCGCCTGAGGGTTCGCCTCCCTGAGAAGTGACGGCCGCCGAGTGAGGTGGTGGAGGAACATGTGCTTGTTCTTGTGGGGAAGCTTCCACGTCCTCCCCAGTAGGTTGTTGCGGCGGCGTCGGCGATCGGCGCTCTTCCGATGACGAGTGGATCGGTGACTGCTGAAGGGTGCCCATGTACTGCTTTACCCTGAAGTGACTCGTGTACTCGCGTGTGCGGATGGCCTCAGAAGATTCCTCCACAACAGTAGGAGTGCGAGCACGAGTGGCACGGTTCTGAATCATGGTCTGGTATGCACCGGCTCGAGAAGTGTGCGGAGTGGCAGACGTACCGACTATTCTACCCGCTCCTCCCCTTACGTCAACTCTCATCACTCCCGAGCCAGAAGCTCCCCCACTGGAGCTCTGGCCCGCCGTACCAGAGGCACGGCTTCTAGTTAGGACGGGTTGCACGTCTTGGGCAGGGCTCCCCGGCTCTGAGGAGTCCGTAGACGTGTCTTCTAAACCTACGGATATACGGTACATCCTAACACTCACTGACCTACGGTCTGCCATGTTGAGTACGATTGCCGGTATGTGCATCTCTACCTGACCAGGCTTCAGATTCTTCTTGTTGGCTCGGCCGATCTGTTGGCTTTCAAAGCGGAGATGGTTTGATCTGCGTCGGACAGCTCGGTTCTGGTTCATGTGATCTCGAATGACCAGACTGAAGAAGCGCATCCAAGGGATGGATGTGTGTTTTGTACGTCCTGGCCCAGCTCTGACATCACCGATGATGTCCGCCCAAATTTGCTGTGCAAAGTCGATCCGCCTTCCGTAGGCGACCGCATGGAAAATGTGCCAGAACTGGGTGGATGCCTTGTCCACGCCATGGGTCTTCGAAGAGATCGTGCGGTTGAGTATGTTGAAGAAAGAGTACCAGATTGGGGGCAGCATTCCCTGTGAGATCTGGGAGATTCCTCTCGGCCTGTTGTTCTCGGTGTAGTGGACTCCGACAGCGAGCACTTCGCTGAATAGCTCAGGTCCAGACACGAGAGGGTCAAACGGGGCCTCCGGAGTTGCAGCTGGCAGACGAAGGATTCTGCGAAGATCCTCCATAGTGAAGACCAGATCAGTCTGGTCCACTCGGCCGATGATGGTTTGCACTCCGTCCCGGTTCTCAACACGGGAAGTGTTCCAGAACTGCTGCAGATATATCATTGGGATGTCAGCAGTGGCTTGCATCGCATATGCAAGGGGATGTGCTCGGAGAATCTCGAGAACAACGTCATCTTGGACGGTGAAGTTCGCCAAGTCAACGAACTGGTTGTTCTGGTGGATCTCAACGATGTCTGCCGGGTTGATCAGCGCGAGATCAGCAGCGTTGGCGACGGGTGAAGTAGGAGCTATCGGTTGTTGATCAGCCATTTCTGCAATATATTAAGTGTTAGAAATAATACGACGTGAAAAGACTATACCCTCGACTAGACGCGAGTCGGAAAACCTCGAAACCCCATTAAAGAGTGTTTCGTATTTTCCGAGTCGAAAAACGAGCAAACATACGAGGGGAGTTTTCCGATTCGGAAAAGGGTGTTTTCCGAGTCGGAATACTCAACACTTGGAAAGATAGCACAAGGTAAAACAGACAAGTTTTCCGATTCGGAAAAGGTTGTTTTCCGAGTCGGGAAACTCCCACACTTAGAGAGAAAAACTTGTAGGTTTTCCGAGTCGGAAAACATGGTTTTCCGATTCGGAAAATGTCACAGCACTTAGTAAAATTTTGGCAAGACTTGGTCTCTCGATCGAGTCGGAAAACCTTGGAAACCCATAAGGGTAGTTCCACGTTTTCCGAGTCGGAAAAGAAGCATTTGAAAACCGAGACCAAGTCCGATTCGGAAAACATAGTTTTCCGAATCGGAAAACATACATGAATGAGCATCGTTTTCCGATGCGGAAAACTTGAACATTCAAGTTTTCCGATGCTGAAATGTCTTCACCCAGTATCCGTTATCACAGAACTGGCTGGAGCTAAACATGTTGTACCCCAATCCCTCCACGTAACGTACACCCTTTATGATGTACTTTCCATTGGTGATTTTTCCCGACCCTAATATCGGCAACGGCGTTCTGTCGGCAGTCTTTATGTATCCCTCAAACTTCTCAATGTAGTCGAAGATGAAGGACCGCTGCCCAGTCATGTGTGTGTGAGCCCCGAGTCAAAGTACCACACATGACTGATCTGCAAAACAATTAGGCTTGTTTAGGGACCCATTGCCAAATGGGTTCCTTAGGGTCAGAAACAATTGATTTGGTCGATGCAGTCTCCTTTTCGGATTTCTCCTTAGGCTTAGGGGACTGCACTGACGAGGAAGATTTTCCCTTTCCTCTTTTTCTCCCTCTTCTCTTTCGAGATTTGATTTTAGGCACATCAGCATTGAAAGAATTATAAACACCATAGCGCAGAAAATTGTCAAACATAAAGCACATGTCATTACGCAAAGAGTCAAAAGCATGAGTTAAATGTCGATTACGTTTTACAGACATGTTTGAATTAATTCCTACACTAGGTGGAGCATAGCCAAGACCCGCACGGTTAGGACTATGCTGCTTAGGGAAAGCTTGAAAAGAGTTGGGTCTTCCTTGGTGATTCTTCCTTGGTGGCTTCACTTCCTGTCCACCATCCTTCTTCCTCCCATCTGCATTACGAGCATGGTGTGAGTTAGATGACGGTTTAATAGGAGAAGAGTTGCCACCCTTTCCAGAAGATGTTTTTGAAAATTTAGGTTTTGTGGAAGAGAAAGGTTGCTTTGGTTTTAACCGAGAGGTCTCACCCACTTCAAAGCTGCTAGAATTAAGATCAAGACTTTTAATGGGTTTAGCTGAGTTACGAGCATCGTTAGACTTTGAATGCTTTTTCTGGAGTCCTTTGGATGCGTGAGGCTTAACTGACTTCCCTTTGTCAGTACCAACACATTTTTCACCCTTAGGGTTCCTGTTCTCAGAAATAGGAGCTCGTGACTCAACAGACTTCTCAGGTTTTACAAAAACAGATTTTGGCCCTTTTGGGATAAAGCCTGAAGGATCATCACCTTCATCTAAGAACACCTTCAGATCGTATTCAACGTTAGGATCATGGATAGTCTTTGGTTCAGATATCCTATGGTGTGAGTTGAGGGGTTCATCATCATCTGACAGTAAGGTGTAATAGTCCTCTGGATCCGTAACAGATTTGGTTTGGGAATCAACTATCGGATGGTTTAGGAGTGGAGTAGTCCTATCATTAACTGAGTCTGAAAGGTTTTCAAAGTACATGACTTTTCTTTTCAAAATGGAATTTGACACACGTTGGTTGGTTAAGGTCACACGATAATTGATCTTTTCATCATGATCAAGTTCTCTTGCAATTTCAGAATGAACATTTAGGAGAACATATCGTGCCTTAAGATCCGCAACCTTGAGTTGATAATTAGTAAAGGTTGAGGCTGCGGTCTCACACTCTGAAGATATTCTAATTCTCTCGGCATTTGCCTCGATCAAGTCTTTCTTCAAAGTGTGAACCAAGTTGTCTTTTTCAGAAATAAGCACTTTCAGATTCAGTATCTGATGTTGACATGCGTCCAGATCCATGGCTTTTAGTCTAAGTCCAAACATTTCCTTCTCTAGTTCGACTAGGTCGGGACTCTTAGTTGCGGAAACATCCTCTGGTGGGATAACTAAGGTCTCTTCTGAAAAATCCATCTTCCTAGTGTCATAACTAGTGTTAAGGTCTGAGTAGTTGATGGGAGGCATAGCTACCCTAGGGGTCCTAGCTTTGATGCCTTCCCATGTGGACTTAGTGTTTGTTGGATCACTGGCCGGAACAAAGATTTGTTTATTGGGAGTAGGGCTAGTGGGTGGACTGCTAGAGGTGCTGTTCGTTGGACTGATGGTCGTGGTTATGGTCTCACCGTTTATAACTTCGGTATATGTGACAGTCTGCCTAACAAATTCCTCGGTCACATGTCCTCCCACTAGGGCAGGTTTGGGTTTGGAGGCGGCCATGTCCTCAAAATTGTACAGATTAGAAGGTGCCTTTTCTAAAACATGGTTTTCTGACAATCCTAGTCCGGGTCTGGCTTTATAGAAAGGATTTTTGTTGGCATGCTGCGTAAGAATGCTCAAGGTCTGTTCAGATTGTCCTCTTTTAAAGTTGTTATCTTCAAGCTCTTGAATTTTGGAAAACAGTCTAGTTCTTTCTTCTGAAAGTAACTGGAATTTTATTTGGAGCTCTCCATGGTCACTGTTAAGTTTCTCATGGGTTTTCTGAAGACAACTGAGTTTGTTGGATAAATTGGACTCTCTGACACTAGACTCAAGAGTCTCACGATTGTACACTATGGTCAAGTCCTCAAGAGAGCTTTTGTATATGGCACTGTCGATTCTAAATTTCGTGACGAGAGATCGTTCCGATTGGAGACATCTCTCAAGTTCACAAATTCTAGATTCTAACATTGCCACATCATCAGTTAAGTCAGGAATAGTGGATACCTCAGAAGCGTCGAGGTCTCGATATGTGCTGGGGCCAACAGCTTCAGGTCCTTCGAAGTCTGCCATCAAACACGGACCCCCAACAAGATGATCTTCCTCGTCTGAGCTTTCTTCCTCACACACCCAGTTTTCTTCATCGACTAGCAGAGCAACTCCCTTCTCTTTCTTCCTCATCAAAGCTGCTTTCTTCTCAAAGTATGCAGCATCCTTGTATCTGACAGGGCAGTTGTTCGCATAGTGACCCAGCTTGCCACATTTGAAGCAGGATGTAGTGGCACTAGCGGTCTTTTGAGGAGCTGGGGTAGGAGCACCACTATTCACCGGAGCTGGAGGAGCATTCAACCTTTGATCACCAATCTCAACAGGACCTTGATGATGTCCTTCTCTCGGGGCTTGCCTGGAAGAACCACTCTGATGGTTGCCTTCTGGATAGTTTCTGTTCCCGTGATCAGTTTGTCCTTCAAATCCACGGTAGTTCCTTTCTTGTTCTTGTCCATATCCCTGACCACCTTGACCGCCTTCAAATCTTCCATGTCTTCCATCTTGGCCACCTTCGTACCTGCTGCTGTATCTCTGACGATCAATGTATCCTGATTCAGGAGTGTAGTTTCTCTGGTTTTGGCGATAGTTGATATGAGAGACTTGTCCTCTCCAATCTCCCTGATCTCCAGGACCTCCCTGATAGTTCAGGTAGGTGTTATCTCTGTAGCTTCCCCTTGCTTCCCTGTACTGGCCTTGATCACCACGGTATCTTCCTGGATGCTGATTCTGATATCTGTCCCCTTGCTGGTATCCTCCTCTTCCTTGATTCCCAAACTGAACTCGTTCCTGCTGGTAGTGTCCACCTCGGCCTTGCCCCATCCTTCCTCCACTGGGGTATCCAGATCCCCTAGGTCTGCTGTATCCACGTTTGGAATTCAGCTTTTGTACGCTATTAGAGATGAGGGCAAGAGACTCATTCACATGGAAGAGTTCATCATCAGAGATTGAGATGATTAACGGATCATCTGGATGTTGATAGCTTGGACTATAGTTCGAGTTGAACTCTTGGTAGTTTGAACCATAGTTCCCGTTGAACTCCTGGTTGTAGTTCTCCTGATAGTGCTGAGGTGGTGAGTGGTGGTACTGCTGAGGAGATGAGTTGTTGTACTGCTGATGCTGGAAGGGAGTTGAGTTTGATCCTGCACATGGCACTGCTGCGAGTGCCAGAGGGTCAACAGCATTTTTGAACTTCCCGCCAGTGATGAATTCCTCATGCTGAACCATCATGCTAAAAAGGTCATGTAGACCCATAATCCCCAGATTTCGGCTCAGCTGCAAGTTGATCGCCAGATTTTGCCATGCCGGTGTTAGGTTCTTTAGGAACTTAACATTTACCTCGTACTTTGACTTCTCTATCCCGAGTCTTCGTAGGTCATTCACGAAGGCGTTCAGTCTTTGATAAGACTCGGTGAGGGATTCGGTCTCCCTGGCTTTGAAGCCTTCGTAGGCATTTAGGGCACTTTCCTTTTGACTCTCGAGGGCGGTGTCACCTCCCTGCATCTGCTGCTCTATTTCTAACCAAACGTCTCGTGCGTTTGTCAGACTATCCACTCTTGCGTACATATCATTAGGAAGAGCCATAATCAGAAGGGTCAGTGCACGCTTGTCAACGAGGTGCCGGGCTCTTTGTTCTGGATTGAACATCTCAACTGGCTTTTCGACTACATACGACGGAAGTTCGGGACACGTATCTGTTTTGGGAACAGCGGCAACCGTGACAGTTGGTCGGATTGGGCCTTCACGGATTGACTTCATGAGATTTCCGTCGAGCATGTCTAGGAAGTGTATCATCCAGCGCTTCCATTGCTGGTACTCGCCCATCACCAGGACGGGAGGGCGAGTTTCGGAACCAATCCCCAGGATTTCCTTCGACATTTCTAAGAAAGGAATGAGACCTCCTTGAAAGATTCACTTGGGTTGAACACAGAAAAGGTTTTGAAAAAGCTGGTGTTTCGAGCGCCTCGGGACACAGAAAGCTTGGAAAAGTAAAAGGTTTTGAAAAGCAAGCTTAGTGTCGAATTTGAGAAACAAAACGGCAAGAGTTTCGGCTCAAAGAGGCGAAATCCGACTTGGAAACAGATGTTTTCCGATTCGGATTTGGCTCAAAACAGTATGGTGCGGAAAACACTCTTTTCCGATTCGGAAAATGAGCTTTTCCGATTCGGAAAAGGTGGGTGCGGAAAAGGGACTAGGAAAAGAGAAACTTCTCAAGAGCAAGACCCCGAGTCAGAGACTCGTTTTCCGATTCGGAAAACAGAGTTTTCCGATTCGGAAAAGGAGAGTTCTCCGATTCGGAGAATGAGCAATTTCCGACTCGGAAAATTTGAGCTGATATTTCAGCTCTCGTTTTCCGATTCGGAAAACCTGCACAGAAAGCTCGAAAAATTTCTTAGAAACACTTAAAAACCTCTTAAAAATCAGTGTTTAGACCCCCAAAATGTAGGAAAATGCTTAGAAAACTATGGGGAATCACTTAACACTTAATTTAAGCCCTTTAAAACACCTTTTGGATTGAAAATCCAAAAGTTTTGAAAAACTCAAAACTTGAAAAACCTTTAGAACCTTTTAAAAATCAAACCAAAAGCCAAGGAATCAACAAGTTTGGCTCTGATACCAATTGTTGTCCCTAGAAACAATGAAATGCAAGAAGAAATGGATGGAAATCCAATCAAGAGGATGAAATCAATACAAGCTTTGATAAAACTCAACAATGGAGAAAATGTTGCCCAATTTGGTAAAAGGATGATTTCATTCTACAAAACCCTAGGAATCCTTTACCTTATATAGGTAGAAGGAAGTTTGATAAAGTGGCAATAAATGCCCCCGAGGTTACAAACCTCTAAACAAGGGCATAACAAAACATCATTGTTTACATAACAAGGAAATAAAACTAGAAAGCAGTTTTAAAGATAGATGATTCTGACTCTTCTCAACACCTGGGTTCTACAAGTATGTTTATTAATTGTCAGATAACAAACACACCCAACCAACGAATTCAAGTAACCACAGTTAAGACAATAAATAGGAATCACAAAACAAACATTAAATAAACCATAAATCTAATAATCAAATCAACACCATAAAGTTAAATCATTCTACAAGTTCATCAATCCATAACAAGCACTATAAAATTACTAGCCTAGAAACATAACGCAAAACAAAATCATAGAATAATATGAACATATTATGCAGACCGTGCAGCAAGTGATGATCGGGCACCGACAAGACGACTTCGAGTAAGAACTGGGGAAGTTTCACCGCGTTTAATCACCACTTTCCACTACTGGTTCATACAATTCCTCCATCCGGCTAGCTAAACTAAACTCTCCTCTGCTTTTCTGTGTTTTTCTGAATGACAATTGATGATGAATTGAGGCAGGCTTGAAAGCAGTATTTAAAGAGCAACTTCGTCCCACCTCGGGATCGCGAGACGGCATACTTGCGAGACGACATCCCACTTAAAGAAGCCCTAAAATCAAATCTCGAATATTCTAGAATCTTCTAAGTAAGGTTGACATCTTGTTTGTTGACAGTTGAAAGCTCTTTCGCGACGCCAAAGCAGTTATATGAAGGAATCTTCTAGAATATTAGCATCCTCGCGTCGCTAGACTCTGGTCTCGCGATCGTGAGGTACTTCTGTTTCCAACTTTATTCCAAACTTCATGCTTTTTCACCTCTTTTTGTGATTTTATGATCACGGACCTCCAAATCCTTCTAAAACTGAAAAACAAAGATAATCGGGAGTGAATTGTACAAAAATGAGCTAAAACGGGATAAAACTATCTAATTCTGCACGACCCAAACATGTATAATTTTGGGGTTATCAAGTATCAGTGTGATCACTTTATATATCTTACCCATTGAGAGATACATTTGAAATATTTGTAAGGGTAAGAAGTTGAACGTGGCAAGTGGATTACGCATTGAAGTGGCTCGCGCCGTGAAGTAGCCGCCTCGCGATCGCGAGGTGGGTCGATCCTCTTTTTTAAATACAGACTCTACTCCAAGTTTTTAAATCATCAAGAAAAAATAATCAAAAAAGCAGAGAGGAGTCCGGATTAGCTAGCAAGGAGTGGAATTGTATGAATCGGCAGTGGAAAGCGGTGCTTAAACACGGTGAAACTTCGCCCGGTCTTACTCGGAGTCGTCTTGCCGGTGCTCGTTCCTCACTTGCTGCACGGTCTGCATAATGTGTTCTTACTATTCTTGTGTCCTGTTTTACATTATGTTTAGCGGCTAGTTAGTTTTGGTACTTGCTATGGATTGATAAACTTGTAAGATGATGTGACTATTGGTTTTATGGTTTAATTAGATTTATGGTTTATTGAATGGTTGTCTTGTGATTCCTAATTATTGTTTTAACTGTGGCTACTTGAACTCATTGGTTAAGTGTGTTTGTGAATTAATAAACAGACTCCGTTTTGGTTAAATTAAACCTCATTTACGTTTCGCTTCGGTGACGTGGTAAGCAATCTATTCGGACCAAGGATAGATTGGTTAGTAGGGTCCCACGACTTGGCAACAATTAGGTTGACTTGTACTAGATTTCTCATCTTGGTACTTGGGTCGGGAGACCAACCTGGTTTGCAATCACGGATAATTCATGTTAGGGTGCTATATGCTTAAATTCTTACAATAACCATTAGATTTATGTATTTTGGTAATTTATGTTAAATCATCTGAAAAGTGATTCAGTAATCCATAGTAAGTACTTGTGTTTTTCTCTGATATAAAAAAGTTTAGATTTTTGTTTTGCATTCTTAGTTAATAGTTGTTTTAGTAAAATTCCCCATAGTTAGTTGATTAATTAATTATACTCTAAACCACGATTAGGTAGCTTCATTGTTCCCAGTGGTAAGAACGATACCTGGAACTTACCTAAACTATATTTTACACCATCACTTATCCTTAACTATTGATCACACATTCACAGGCAAGCGTACCTGATCGATAGCAATATAGTTTAGGAAAGTCCGGGTATCGTTCTTACCACTGGAACAATCAAGTTATTCAAAACAAATCTTATAGAGCTTAATTAACCTAAAGGGGGGTTTTTCTTTTGAAAGCTATTTTAAAACAAGAAAAAGATTAAAACTTTACTTTAAACAATAATTAACGAAGATAACACTTATTATGGTTTAGGTTGAATCCCCTTGTGGATGAGTTATTTGAATCACAAAAGTGTAGTTTATTTGATTATTGTTGGAATTTAAGCTAAAAGCACCCTAACATGTATTATCTCTGATTATAAACCAGGTTGGTTTCCCGGCCTAATTGCAAGGACTGGTTGTCAGGCAATCTTAGCAAAAGTCATCCTAATTAATGCTAGGTTGTGGGATCTTACTAAATAGTCTACTTATGGTTCAAGCACACTAATTACCACTTTACTCCGTTTTACCGGAATAAAAGATAAAGGAGGTTGATTAACCCGAAGGAGTCTACCTATCCAACAATAGATACACCCAACCAACAAGTTCAGAAAAGCCACAGTCAAAACATTAACTTGGAATCAAAGACAAACATTCAATTAATCAAACAAAACTACTAATTCAATTAAATACCAAAACATCATCCAACAAGGTTCATCAAAACCATAATAAGCACTACTAAAACAACTACTCACTAGACATCATGAAAAACAGCAAACAAAGATTAAAAAGACAGACTTTATACAGACCGTGAAACTGGAGATGATCGGATACCGGATAACAGACTCCGGGTGACAATCCTCTCACGTTCTACGCTCATAAAATCTCTCTCTTCTCACTTTTTCTGCTAACTGACTCTGGAATAAAGCTATCTAAAATTATGACTCTCTATCTCAAAACCAGGTTGAAAGCCAGTATTTATAAAAGCTGTCGGCCCACTTCGCGATCGCGAAGCAGCAGCTTCGCAGCGCGAAACACTTAACGAACCCTAATTATCCAAATCAGCTTCTTCTAGAATATTCCATAGAGGGTCTTTAAACACTTCGCGAACGCTAAACTCCTGAACTCCAACGCGAAATCCACCAAAAGCAGGAATCTTCTAGAATATCTACACTTCGCGGCACGAGACTATACACTTCGCGTCTGTTCCACTTTTTGCACTTTTTCCCACTTTTTCACAACTTTTAGTCCTTTTCCGCTCAAGGGCCTCCAAAACTTGTAAAACCAAGAATCAATAGCTTTCGTGAGTAAAACATCCAATAAATGGGTCAAAATGGGGTTAAACATTGCAAACCGAAACTACCAAAACATGTATAATTTTGGAGTTATCAATAAGACTAAAGGTTAAACTTGTGTTAGATTTTATATATATATATATATATCATCACGCATCAAGTTTTTGGCGCCGTTGCCGGGGAACGGTGGCTTACGTAATTTTGGTTTTTAGTTAGTTAGTTAATTGTCTTAGTTCTTTTAATTTTTCTTATTTGTTTCAAGCAAGTTGCCCTTGACCGTTTTGCTGTGTTTTCAGGTAATTCACACCAGAACTGAAAGAGCCGTTTGCCGAGCCAGAAAGGGAAATCCGATCGAGGAAAAAGAAGAAACGCACTAACACTCAAAGAACTCCACTTCGGAATCTTAACAACGAGATGGGAAACGACCAGCCAATGTGGACCGCTCGAAGGGCCGCACCTGCTGCTGTAACCCGACCCATCACCAAACCCAATTTGGAAGGAGACACCGAAATCAAGGGGTTAATTCCTACATATGATTAGGGAATTGACTTTTGATGGAAAAGCTGAGAGTGATCCAGATCTTCATACTGAAAGTTTTCTTGACATCTGTGATCTTTTCAAGAACGAAGCAGCCACGGATGATGCGATACGTTTGAGGCTTTTCCCGTTTACTCTCACTGAAGAAGCACGATCATGGCTAAGGTCCCTCGAACCCAGCTCCATCACTACATGGAATGAACTTCGCAATAAGTTCATATCCCGATTTTTTCCGCCGTCTAAGGTGGAAAAACTGAGATCCGACATTCGTACATTCAAGCAAAGGGAAGAGGAGACTATTACTGAAGCGTGGGAAAGACTCAAACGTATGTTGAACCTATGCCCTTGTCATGGGTTGAGTAAAAGTGAGCAAGTCCAAACCTTTTATAATGGGTTGGACTATACCTCGCGAAGTACGCTTGATTCATCGGCCGGGGGAGTTTTCATGTACAAAATGCCCATTCAAGGATACCAAATGTTGGAGGACATGTTGATCCACAACATTGATTGGACCGTAGACAAGAGAGCTAACGTCTATCGATTCACCGGACATGTGTCTACCGGATTTGATGATAGTGACGAAGTGGCGGCCATGAAAAATAATCAGGTAAAACTTGAGAAAAGGATAGAGGAACTGACTAAATCTATCCATGCTATGCAGGTTGGTTGCGAGAACTGTCGAGGAGCACATCTTACTAAGGACTGTCCAAATGCGCTGATGATGACCCCCAAGGAGGTCAATTTCATGAATCGTGGCAGTTTCCAAGGGAGGTGGAATAATAATCAAAGTTTCAATCAGAGGCCTCCAGGATTTTTCCCACAAAATCAATCTCGGCCAGGAAACGAAAATGGATCACCCTCCTCCTTTGAGGAAGTTGTAGGGAAGTTTATGGCGTCACAAGCTAAAGTGAACGAAGAAGTAAGTTTGCGCCTTCGGAACCAACAAAGTACTCTACAGAACATCGAAGCTCAAGTTGGGAGAATTTCACAAGCACTAAGTGGTAGAATTCAAGGTGAACTTCCGACTCAAACTTAAGTGAACCCGAAGGTGGATGCAACCAAATGAGTGATGATGGTGGACGCTGGTAAGACGAAGAAAAAGAGTTGAACCGGCATCTATGATCGAGTCTATGAAACCTCCGAAAGTGAATATGATGATGATGATCTTTTGGATGGAGTATCTCTGAGGTTTATAGATTTGGGCATAGATGATCCTAAAGAGATAGTGTTGGAAGATTCGGAGGACGAAGAAAAGAAGTCGCACAAAGAGGACCGGAAGCAAGGTGTTACGCCGAATGGGTGTCACCTTCAAAGCAAGAGAAACACACCAAGAGTAATAAAAAGAAGGAAGACACTTCCCATTGCACTTATGTCATGCCATTCAAATATGTCCCGGGAAGTTATAATGTTCCTTTTTCTGTTAATAATTTAAAAGCAACTGCTTTGGTTGAGTCAGGTGCGGCACTTAATATGCTTCCTATTGGTTATTGCAGGAAAGCATGAATCAAGAAACTGGTACCCACAGAATACCGATACCGAGGCATAGACGGAAGACCTACAAAACCGCTCGGTATTGTCGAAAACGTGCATGTTTGCGTGGGGGATTTCATATACCCCACGGATTTCTTGATACCTGACCTCCCGCCGAACATTGAAGTTCCCATCATATTCGGGAGAGCTTTCCTACATACGGCCCAAGGAAACATAGATATGAGGAACCAAGTCTTCAGTATGGGATACGGAGACACAAGAATGACATTCAACCCCGACGGAGAACCAGTTACCCATCTTACGGACCTTATGAAGATCCGGCGTTGATAAGAAAGCCCAAGTTCGAAGAATTCCTTTCTCATTCAAAGCCAAGGAATGGTGGTGCGATAGCCATCCGGATGGAATCGATCGGAGAAGATTCGAATGCTAGCAGCTCGAGAAACTCAAAGGGGCATCGTAAGAAGAAGGGCTCGTCATCCAGGCGTGCCAAGAAGTGATAAAGGGAAAAGAGTCAAGCTCTAGACTTAAAATGAAGCGCTTATCGGGAGGCAACCCGAGTATTTTCTTTACTTTTCCGAATTTTAGTTTTTCTTGTGTGCTTTAGTTAATGTTTTTATTTGTTATTTCTTAGATTACCATGTCGGAAGCTTAGAAATCAAAAACGGGGAAATCGGACCGGAGATGCAAAATTTCATCTTGAGTAAACAGAGAGGTTTCGCGATCGCGAGGCTCCAACCCTGGTGACGCGAAATCTCCCCTTTGGTATCAGGTTTAATTTTTTCGATTTTGGCGACTCGAAAATGGCCGTTTCGCGATCGCTAGAGTTGTCTGTGTAAGGATTTTTGAAAAAAATCGACCCTCGCGACGTGAAGTTCGCAGACGGGGGTTTTATAAACCCTATTTTCTCACTTTTTCAAAACACAACTCACCCATTCTCTCTAGCACCGCGAAATTCCTTCTCAAGCCTTTGAAATCTTTAAGTTTAATTGCTTCAATTTCAACTCAATGGCATCAAAGGTAAGTTATTCAACCATCTCCTAGTTTGATTTTGCAAGTTTTGGGTTAAAGGATTATGCTTTACCTTGTTCTTCATGAATATGGCTCCATCTCATGTTTACAATTGTTCTAATTAGTGATTCTAGCCTATTGATGATTGTTGGAATGTTGGATGGTAGTTTATTTGTTAAAGGATTTATGCTTGTGTATTAGTCTATCATAAGTATGGGGATTTTTGCAAAATCCCCAATTCATCTTTTTGAGCATATTGTATGATCTTAGATTAGGTGATTGCATAATGTTTAATTGTTTACATGAATGCACCAAGCTTGACAAAGTTCAAGTGTGGGGATTTTTCAAATCCCCATTCTTTATTCACATGTGCATGGTAGGTTTGAACATAGAAGATAATGGCTCTTGGTTTAATATGGCTACTTTGATTATGTAGAGACGAAGAGCCAATGTCGCTTCCCCCTCCCGGAACTACTTTGCTCCGGATGGTAACCATGTGTTCACTTACTTTGAGAATGATGCTACCTTGCGGCAGGATAGAAAGAAGGAACTCTGGGATATCGTGCACAACATTGCGACCCGTCAAATTGAGGTGCCACGGAGGGCCGATTGGACCCTCCTCAATGCCATGGGGATGGCGGACCAAATCCGTGCCAACTTTGTTAAGAGCGCGAGGGGAGAAGATGGAGACGTCTACCCTCTATCGGGAAATTATTCTCGAATTCATTGCCTCATACACTTTCGATGCAAGGAAAGCCGCGATGGATTGCCGTCAAGAGTGCATGAACTTTCATCTCGGCAGAGTTTGGCATGCACTTTCATTGGCTGAGTTTTCTTTGGCTTTGGGTATCTATGCTCAAGCCGAGATAAACAATCCGGGTTTCGACGATTATATGATGGAGAACGAGGGCTCGATGGGTAACGATTTCGATGTGAGGAAGGCTTGGGACATTCTTGGCACGGGGAACTATTCGGTGAACATCAAGGAGAAGGGCCTTCTTTCGGTCGAAGACCGGTTGCTCCATCGCATGTTGGTCCATGCGGTCAACAACCGCACGTCTAGTCATGAAAAGATTAGCGGGTACGACCTCTGGCTTCTTGACCAACTTAACTCGGAGGATCATTATTCTAACATCCCGATCATCATAGCAAACTTACTTTCGAAGGCGGGAGGCTTTCGGGAGGGAAGTAAGCTACTTAGTGGGTGATGCGGTAAATTATATATATAAAATCGTAACCAAGCTTTAACCTCAAAATTGTCTAACCACTATTACCACATTCACAGGCAAGCGTATCTGATCGCGAGTAATATAGTGTAGGAAAGTCCAGGTATTTTTCTTACCACTAGGAACGGTCAAGTTATTCAAAATAAATCTTTTAAGAGTTTAAATAATCTAAAAAGGGGTTTTTATGGAAAATGGTTTTAATTAACTAAAGAGACTAAAAAGACTATTACTTTAACTAAGACTCAAAATAAAGATGATTTAAATAAATAAGAGAAAATATAGTACTTATTATGGTTATGGAGTTTTCCCTTGTGGATGATTCAATTAAGCCAAAAGTATAGTTTAGTTGGTTATGGTAAGAATTTAAGCCAAAGGCACCCTAGCATGTATTATCTGAGATTATAAACCAGATTGGTCTCTTGGCCCAATTACAGGGACTGGTTGTCATGCAGTCTAGCAAAAGTCACCCAAATTAATGCCAAGTCGTGGGACCCTACTATTTAGTCTACTCTCGGTCCGATTGAACTACTTACCACGTCTCTCCGCGTCACCAGAGTGAAAGGTAAGGGAGGTTGATTAACCTAACGGAGTCTATCTATTTATTTTCCAGAAAAACAGATACACCCAACCAACAAGTTCAAGTAGCCACAGTTAAGACATTAACTTCGGAATCAAAGATAAACATTCAATAAACCAAACCAAACTAATAATATATTAAAATCAAAACATCATCCAATCAAGGTTCATCAAACCACAATAAGTACTAAAAACAAACTACTCACTAATCATAGCTAAAACATAAAACAAAGTTAAAAAGAGAGACATTATACCGACCGTGCAACGCAAGATGATTGAACACCGGATAAACAACTCCGGGTAAGAATCGGCTCACGCTCAAGGCTCATAAACTACTCTCTTCCTCACTTCTGACTACTACTGACTCTATATGATAATTGACTAATTGATTTCTGAATGCTCTGAATTAATGGGAGGAGGCCTGTATTTATAAAGCTGTGATCGACCCGTTTCGCGATCGCGAGGCTGCATCTTCGTGGCGCGAAACACTAAAGAAGCCCTATCTTTCCTTTTCTGCTCATTCTGGAATCTTCCGTAGAGGGTCTTCAATTACTTCGCGGCGCTAAACTTTCCATATCCAACGCAAAACGAGCAAAACCAAGAATCTTCTAGAATAAACCCACTTGGCGACGCGAGACTTGAATCTTCGCGTTCGCGAAGGGCTCTCTAGATCCAATTTGCGCATTTTTCATGCTTTTTCACCTCTTTTCGTACTTTTCCGTTCAATGGCCTCCAAATCCTACAAAACACAGATTTAGTAGCTTTCGTGAGTAAAACATACTAGAAACGGGTCAAAATGGGGTAAAACAGTGAAAACCAAAATGACCAAAACATGTATAATTTTGGAGTTATCAAAATCCCCACACTTAAGCTTTGATTGTCCTTAATCAAAAGACTGGAAGATTAGATAAATAACACCAAAATTATCTCCATTCAAGATCATTTAAGAACACAAAGATTTCAAACACATTCAAACACACTATAAGGTACAATGAGTAGTCGAACACCAAAGATCAACCTTTTACCCTCACAAAGTATGTAAATATCAAGTGTATCTCTCGGGGGGTAAAAGTGTATGTATGAAGTGATCACACCAATACTCGACTAATTCCCGCATGCATAAGCTTGTCACCAAATCTAATATCCACCACTGAGAAGTTGTCAACCGTCAAGAGGACTTTAGGGTTGTAATGTTAGGCTAAGGGTAAGGGTAGAAAAAAGGATGTATAAGTGACTAAAGGGTTGCAACAAAAACTTGAGAAACTTAATCAGTAATGATTCAAACTCTTTTTGAGAATTATCTGACTTTGAGAATTTTGAGCTTTTTGGGATGAGCATTTACTTTTTTTTTTTTTTAGAATCGGCCTAAGCATATTGCTTATTTGGGGCTCAAATTTTTTTTCTTTTCTTCTGTTTGTCGACTCTTTTGATATTTTCTTTTCTCTTCTTTGAGTCGCTAATTTTAATTTTTTTTTTCTTTTTCTCAATCTCAATCCCCTTCTTTTATTCGTCAGATTTTGAAAAGTATGGATCAAAACCTCTCAAGCTCTCAAATTTAAGTCACGGCCAAAAGATAGATAAAAAGATAGGCTAAAGGGTGTAAAGTGATATTGGGTAAAGAAATGAAAGGCTAAGGCTCAAAATGGGTTTCAAGGGATAAAGTGTTTAAATTGAACACTTTCAAGAATTGGGATAGGCAAATTAAATAACCTTATAGTGAGGTTACTTAACGAAGGCTAAAAAGGGTTGAAACGAAGGCCTCTATTAGTGCAATGGTGATAAATACTTCTCTTATGTAGTCTCGACAAGCATTCAAAGTGATAAGTTCTACCTTGGGTCAAAGTCGGTAAATCCTCACGAAATGAATATTCAATAAAGGCTCAAACTCTCATAGGAATAGGGCGAGGCACTCATGGTAATTGGTATTCCAAGGCATTACTCTACTCAAATAACCTTATTTAGTGTTCTCCTATGCAAGCATCTAAGTCTCTAAAAACAATCTCAAATTTTGAAAAAAATGAGGTCAAATTTCAAAGCTTTCAAAAATTCGAAAAACGACAACCAAAAGCATAAGTTAACCCAATATTAAAAACAGTTAAGTCTACTTAACCCCCTTCCCACACTTAAAATTTGCAGTGTCCTCAATGCAACAATTATAACAAATAAGGAGGATTGGGAAAAAGAGAAACTTCCCGGGTTATGTGACTTATGTCCATCAGAGAGAGAGTTCCGAAACCGTAAGCGGTGCGCGATCATAACACGCTGCATCTATTACCAAAGAATAACAAAAAAGTAAAAAGAACAAAATAAAACTAACATCCAAACAATTAAAATCCTAAACAACTAAAGCAAATAATTAAAGAAGTCTAAAGCAAACCAAACAAACACGAAAAATAAAATTGTCTAAACAACCCAATCGAAAGCTAAAGAGATGAAAGATCAAGATCAATAGGGGCCACGAGGATGATTCCTCCAATCCTCGAAAGACGGGTAACCGGGTGGACTTTGCTCGTTGAACGGCCACAACGGAGACGGAGCGTAAGCGGGATCCGCTTGGATGCCAAAGTGGTTTGCCATTTGGTTAAGCACCGCACTTTGCCAATTCGTTTGGTGAAGCGTCTCCATGGAGTTGTACTCCATTCGTTGTTGATGACGGCCGTAAGACAAGGATATGTCCGAGAGTTGTTGACTAAGTCCTTGATAACTCGCATAAGCATTCCAATCCTCCGATTGTTCCGTCGCCTCCGCCCCACTTGAAGTATCACCATGCTCAAACATCATCTCTAATGCTCCTCTCGGTGCGTATGCTTGCGGACGATCATCCCACCAATAACGAACTCCATAGCTAGTCTGAACCGACTTAACGACCCCCCATTCCTCGAAGTTGATCCATGTCAATCAATCCCATCTCGCCCAAATTGGTCAAAGAAGCCAGAGCACCCGCGGTTAGGACATCAAAATATTTGGCTAGACGGGTGACATATTGACCCCCGAGCATCTTGCTTCCCTCTCGATAAGCACTCGCCTTTGCAAGTTGAGCGGCGATGATATAGGGTGCATTCGGACAGCGATCATCCGTGGTGATTCGGTCGAGGAGCCAAAGATCATAAGTAGGGATCTTTTCTTCACTAGAGGAATGAGAATTCACCGCATGCACCAACATGAGGTGTAGAAGTCGGTCAACGGGGGAAAGCAACCCCTTGACTTCGATGTTGGAGTTATAGTCCCCATCTCCAAGAATAGCGCAAGTCTCACGTGGGTTAAAACCATTGGGCTTCTTTTTCGTAGCCACCATGTATTCATCGAAACCGGGATCATCAACCTCGTCTTGAGTGTAAATGCCCAAGGCCACACCAAAATCGGCCAATGAAAGAGATCTCCAAATTCCACCGAGTCGAAAAGTCATACATTGCTCACGGCAATCCTCGATAGCCTTGGTAGTATCAAAGACAAACGTAGCCACAAACTCAAGAATCAATTTCCAATAAAGCGACTCATTGATCTCAAACACCCGCTCCCAAGCTTTGCAAATATAGTACTCCATTCCATTCTCCCCAAGAGCATGCTTCTCAAGGATCGCCATCACCCGATTGTCAACTTCCAATGTTTGGAGGAGAGTCCAATCGGCCCTCCTTGGAATGAAAAACTGGCGACTTGCAATCCGATTCATGGTATCTCGGAGTTTGGTCCTCTTAGAAGCGTTCAGTTGTGGATCCTTCATGAAGTAGGTGAAAGCATGGCTTCCATCGGGTGCACGGTAAGTGGTGGTAGAGGCGGATGCGACTCTTCGTCTCTACACAATTCAAAATAATCCATGTCTTAGTCTAATATGCATCAAGAAAGTATCAAGACATGATTAAAGCTAAATCAATTCTATGAGACAAAACTTAGCATGACCAAAAGATTCAAGTTCATCTTATATGCACATGTGAATAACCAAATGGGTACTTGTGAAAATCCCCACACTTGAATTTCTAGTCAAGCTACAAACTTCTAACACCTAATTTTAACATGGCAAAAACAAGAATGGGGGATTTTTGGAAAAAATCCCCACACTTAACATGCAAGTACATCCATAAAGAATTAATCTATCAACATCAAAAATTTGCCATGGTCCAAGTACAATCCAAAATCAATCTACCCCAAATCTAAGTACATTGCTACCATCATGCTATCAACAATTAAAGTACAATTTCAATTTCTATCATGCTATTATCAATCAAAAGTACACACAACCTAGCAATCCTAGGATAAAGCAATCAAAATCAAAGCAATTGTACCAATTTAACATTCTCAAGAAAAAATCCAACTAGAAGAGTGTAGGAAACATACCTTGGATGCCATTGAAACAAGAAATTGAAGCTCAAGAACTCAAGATTTCGCGTTCGGAGAGAAAGTTTTCGCGGCGTCGAGAGAGTATTAGGGTTTGTGAATTGAAATTTTGGGAGAAAAGGTCTTTTAAAAACTCGTCTGCACTAACTTTGCGTCGCGAAGTGTAGGGCCTCGCGATCGTGAAGTCAGTATTCTTTTAGAAAAATACCCTAATTTACTCTTTCGCGTCGCGAAACTCGAATATTTTACCTGGCAAACCTCAAATCACACTCCGCATCGTGAAACTTGAAACTTCGCGAACGCGAAGGTACTTCTGTCTCAATTTTTCACTTTTTTCGTTTCCGATTGGATTTCCACGTCTTCGACTTCTAAGCATCCGGAAAGGTTGTCTAGGCAATAAAAAACAAAAATATCAATAAAAACATAAAAGAAAATCAAGGAAATGTAAAAGATAAGAAAAGGCTCAGGTTGCCTCCCTAGAAGCGCTTCATTTTTTATACGAGTCTAGAGCTTGACTCTGATTATGCTCATTTCTTGGCACGACGGCTGAAGAGCCCTTTTTCTTTTTATGCCCTTTCTTGGAGGTCCCCGCTTCGTTTGATGTTTCTTCATTTTGCGTCATTGGGTTGGGATAATCCTCCGTTTTCTTTTTGTGCTCATGTGGAAGTAGCGGGCGATCGGCTTTTTCTTTGAAGGTTTGGGATGGATCCACATAGGGTTTTCGAAGATGTGTTACCGGCTCTACATCGGGATTGAAAGAGATGCGCTTATCACCATACCCCAAGCTAGACACCTGATTACGCATGTCAATGTTGACTTGCGCGGTGTGTAAGAAGGCTCTCCCAAAAATGATAGGAATTTTCGTATTTTTTGGGAGGTCGGCAATGATAAAGTTCGTGGGGTATATGAAGTTCCCGATGCGTATCGGGACGGCCTCCGCTATTCCAAGTGGCGTTGTCATGTACCCATTGATTCCCCGATACTGGTATGCCGTTGGTGTCAACTTCTTGATCCCTATTTTCCTACAATAAGACATCGGCATCATATGTAGTGCGGCACCCGAATCAATTAAAGCAAGACCTTTAAATTTATTAGAAATGGAAATAGGTAAGCTATAATTCCCCGGATCATGCTTTATCGGTGCGACATAAGTTAGCTCGGTATCCTCCTCATCCACCTTCTCCTTTTCTTTGTTTGATGTCGGAATCATGAATTCCGCGTATCCGCCTTGTTTGCTATCTTCCTCCTCTTCATCACTTAGGTAGATTGGGTCACGAAGCAGTAGGTGCTCAAAAGAGACAGTAATGCCCTCCGAATTATAGTTCATAGCGTAATCCGGTTCACTCTCACTGTCGGAAGGGACATACTTCTTAGTGTAAATGTCGGTCCACGCCTTTTTCATTGTTACTCCATCCACCATTAGCACCGTTTTGGACGCGTCCACCTTAGGGTTGACTTGCGTTTGCGTAGGTAGTTCTCCTTGAGTTCTCCCGCTCAATGTTTGAGAGATCCGCCCAACCTGCAATTCCAAGTTTTGGATTACACTTTGTGATTACGTAGGTATGAGCTTACCTCTTCGTTAATCTTCTTTTGTGATTCCATGAATTGGAAGAGTCGATCCTCGAGAGACATGCATGGCTCGCCATCCATCCTTTGATTTTGTTGGTTTGGTGCAAAGAAGCCGGGAGGTCTTTGATTGAAGTTCCGGTTATTGTTCCACCTCCCTTGGTAATCGCCTCGGTTAAGAAAGTTGACCTCTTCGGGCAATCTTTCGTGAGGTGAGGTCATTTGCACTCCTCGCATCCAACCTGTAAGGCATGAATAGATTTAATTAGATCATCTATTTTACGTTCAAACCTTACCTGATTGTTTTTCATGGCGGCTAACTCATCGGATGGGTCAAAGTTGGTAGAGATTTTTCCGGCCATTTTCGGGATATGTAAGCGCTTGTCCGACTTCCAATCGATGTTATGGATCAACATGTCCTCAAGGAGATTGTATCCTTGTGTGGGAGTTTTGTACATGAACACACCACCGGCGGATTAGTCCAAAGTACCACGAGAAGAGTAATTAAGCCCACTATAGAAAGTTTGGACTTGATCACTCTTGCTTAATCCGTGACTCGGGCACGAATTCAAGAGATGTTTGAATCTCTCCCACGCTTCGGAAATAGTCTCCTCGTCGTCTTGCCGAAAAGTGCGGATTTCGACTCGAAGTTTCTCAATCTTTGATGGCGGGATGAATCGGGATAAAAATTTTGAACGTAGGTCCTCCCAAATGGCGATCGAGCTTGGCTCTAGAGATCGGAGCTACGCTTTAGCTTCTCCAACGAGTGTGAATGGGAACAACCGTAGACGAATGGCATCATTTTGGTTGTTTTCGGTTTTGAAGAGATCACAAATATCCACGAAGTTCTCCACGTGAACGATGGGATTGCTATCGTTTTTCCCATCAAAAGTTAGTTCCTTTATCATGTGAAGGAATTGCCCTTTGATTTCCTTGTCTAGGTCCGGCTTCATGATCGGTTGTGTGGGTATGGTAGGAGCGGTCCTCCGGGTATTCCACATTGGTGCTTCGTCTCCCATCTCAAATTTCAAAGCTCTAGGATGAACTTTGCCTGCTTTGGATTTCTTTTTGTTCTTTTTTCTTAATTCTCTCTCCGTTTCCACAAAGGGCTCCACCAATCCTGTTGTGACTTCATTGAAACCACAACAAAGGATCAATTACAGGGACTGGTTATAAACCAGGTTGGTCTCCTGGACCAATTACAGGGATTGGTTGTCATGCAGTCTAGCAAAAGTCACCCTAATTAATGTCAAGTCGTGGGACCCTACTGTTTAGTCTACTCTCGGTCCGAGTGAACTACTTACCAAGTCTCTCCGCGTCACTAGAGTGAAAGTTAAGGGAGGTTGATTAACTTAACGGAGTCTATCTATTTATTTGTCAGAAAAACAAATACACCCAACCAACAAGTTCAAGTAGCCACAGTTAAGACATTAACTTCGGAATCAAAGATAAACATTCAATAAACCAAACCAAACTAATATATTAAAATCAAAACATCATCCAATCAAGGTTCATCAAACCACAATAAGTACTAAAAACAAGCTACTCACTAATCATAGCTAAAACAGAAAATAAAGTTAAAAAGGGAGACATTATACCGACCGTGCAACGCAAGATGATCGAACACCGATGAACGACCCCGGGTAAGAATCGGCTCATGCTCAAGGCTCATAAACTACTCTTTTCCTCACTTCTGACTACTACTGACTCTATATGATAATTGACTAATTGATTCCTAAATGCTCTGAATTAATGGGAGGAGGCCTGTATTTATAAACCTGTGATCGACCCGTTTCGCGATCGCGAGGCTGCATCTTCACGGCGCGAAACACTAAAGAAGCCCTATCTTTCCTTTTCTGCTCTTTCTGGAATCTTCCGTAGAGGGTCTTCAATTACTTCGCGGCGCTAAACTTTCCATCTCCAACGCGAAACGAGCAAAAGCAAGAATCTTCTAGAATAAACCCACTTGGCGGCGCGAGACTTGAATCTTCGCGTTCGCGAAGGGCTCTCTGGATCTAATTTGTGCATTTTTCATGCTTTTTCACCTCTTTCGTACTTTCCGTTCAATGGCGTCCAAGTCCTACAAAACTCAGATTTAGTAGCTTTCGTGAGTAAAACATACCAGAAACGGGTCAAAATGCGGTAAAACAGTGAAAACCAGAATGACCAAAACATGTATAATTTTGGAGTTATTAGTGGGCAATATATTTCGTGCCTGGCTCGTTATTTTGGCATTTTAATGGATGATGTCGTCCTTTCGATGACCAACGTAGGAGATATGGGCTTGATCGATATCTAGCAAATGCGTGGGATGGGAATTCTGACGGCGGTAAGGCAAAGAGAGGGACTTTCTTATGCTTGGAACAGTAATCCGACCCTCCATGAGGCAAGAGAGACTCCGGCGAGCACTCAAGAGGTTGGCGGCACATCGGGAACATCTTACGGAGGAGAACAAATGGGGTGGGACCAAAGAGCGGCGTACGACGGAATTTCCCAACAACTAACTGATATGTCTCTTTTTCAGGGTAATCAATTCCGAAGGATGGAGTACCACGCGGTGGAAGGACTTCGCCAACAAAATTGGCAAAGTGGGGCTATCAACATGATGGCCGATCATCTTGTTGTGGCGATCCAACCACCTTACGCTCCATCCCCGATATGGTCGTTTGACACCCAAAGTCCCCCCAGTTACCCAACTTTTGAGGATTGGCAACGCCAATTCCATGGCCCCAGTGATCTTTATTTATTGCTTATTCGATATGGTTGTTTGAACAATTTTTATTTTCTGTGGTTTGGTTTGGTTTGGTTTGGTTGAACAATTTTTATTTTTATGTTTGTTTAGGATTTTAAGTAATTTTTAGGAATTTGGTAATATTTAGTTTAAAAGCTTAGTTTGATTTTTATTCTTAGTTCTTTTTACGTTTTTCTTTTTCTTTTTCTGTCGTAATAGATGCAGCTTGTGGTGAACTCGTACCGTGACCTATTCTGGAACTTTACTTTTTCGCTGCCGGTTATAAGTCTCAAACCCGGGAAGTTCTCTGTTTTCCCTTACCTCCTTACTTGTTTTTATTGTTGCATTGAAGACACTGCAAATTTTAAGTGTGGGGAGGGGGTTAAGTAGACTTAACTGTTAATTTTTGGGCTAATCTTAAGCTTTATATTGTGCTTAGTCAAATTTTTGAAAATTTTGAAACTTGGCACCAATTTTTTTAAAATCTTTGATTGGTTTGAGACTATGAGAATTATTATGTTAGGAGGATACTTTATGAGTTTATTTGAGTGTTGACATATGCCTTGTAAGACTGATTACCATGAGTGCCTCACCCTTGTCTGTGAGAGATTGAGCCTTTTATTGTTTATATATTCATTTTTTGAGGATACCAACTTTGACTTAAGGTAGAACATGTCACCTTGAATACTTATCGAGACCACAAAAGGAAAGTATTTATCACCATTGCACTGATAGAGGCCTTCAATTCAACCCAGTTAGCCTTCGTTAGTTAACCTCATTATAAAGTTATCTGATTTGCCTAGCCTATTGATAATTAAGTATCCACCTTTAGTACTTTACCCTTTGTAACCACTTTGAATCCTTAACCTTTTCGTTTCTTTACCCAGTATAATATATCCTTTAGCCAACTATTTTATCTATCTTTTGGCCGTAGCTTAAATTCGGAAACTTTTCATGTTTTTGGCCCAGTTTATAAATCTGACAATTAGAGGAAAGGGATTTACAAGTAGTTAACAAGAAAAGGAATCTGACAATAAGAGACTCTCATTTTTTTTAAAAGGGGAGAAAAAGTTAGATAGATAATAGAGTCGATGTACTGAAAAAGAAATCGAGCCACAAATAAGCAATACGCTTAGGCTGATTTGAGTTGAAAAGTGATTAGAATCCCAAACTCTAAAATTCTCAAAATGTCAGATGATTAAATTGAAGCCTTAGGCTGAACTGTTTCCGGGTTTTTGCTGCAATTTTAGTCACTTATATATATCCTATATCCTACCCTTAACCCTGAGCCTAACTTTACAACCCTAAAGTCCTCTTGACGGTTGACAACTTTTCAGTGGTGGACATGAGATTCGGTAACAAGCATATGCGTGCGGAAAAAGTTGAGTATCGGTGTGATCACTCCAAATATCTTACCCTTTGAGAGATACACTTAAATTAATTGCGAGGGTAAGAAGTTGAACTTGGCATTTAGATCATTCATTGTAGCTTATAATTTGTCTGAATAATACTTGATATTCTTGTGATCTTAACTGGTCCTTGATTGAGATAATTTTGGTGTCATTTTCTTATTTTCAGTCTTTTGATTGAGAACAATCAAAGCTTAAGTTTGGGAATTTGATAACCCCAAAATTATACATGTTTGGGTCGTGCGGAATTAGATAGTTTTATCCCGTTTTAGCTCATTTTTGTACAATTCACTCCCGATTATCTTTGTTTTTCAGTTTTAGAAGGATTTGGAGGTCCGTGATCATAAAAGCATAAAAAGAAGTGAAAAGGCATGAAGTTTGGAATAAAGTTGGAAACAGAAGTACCTCGCGATCACGAGACCAGAGTCTAGCGACGCGAGGATGCTAATATTCTAGAAGATTCCTTCATATAATTGCTTTGGCGTCGCGAAAGAGCTTTCAACTGTCAACAAACAATAAGTCAACCCTACTTAGAAGATTCTAGAAGATTCGAGATTCGATTTTAGGGCTTCATGAAGTGGCTCACGCCGCGAAGTAGCCACCTCGCGATCGCGAGGTGGGTCGATCCTCTTCTTTAAATACAACTCCAGTCTATGTTTTCAAATCATCAAGAAAAAATAATCAGAGAAGTAGAGAGGAGTCCAGATTAGCTAGCAAGGAGTGGAAAGAGGTGCTTAAACACGGTGAAACTTCGCCGTTCTTACTCGGAGTCGTCTTGCCGGTGCTCGTTCCTCACTTGCTGCACGGTCTGCATAATGTGTTCTTACTATTCTTGTGTCCTGTTTTACATTATGTTTAGTGGCTAGTTAGTTTTGGTACTTGCTATGAATTGATGAACTTGTAGGATGATTTGACTATTGGTTTTATGGTTTAATTAGATTTATGGTTTATTGAATGGTTGTCTTGTGATTCCTAATTATTGTTTTAACTGTGGCTACTTGAACTCATTGGTTAGGTGTGTTTGTGAATTAATAACCAGACTCTGTTTTGGTTAAATTAAACCTCTTTTACGTTTAGCTTCGGTGACGTGGTAAGCAATCTATTCGGACCAAGGATAGATTGGTTAGTAGGGTCCCACGACTTGGCAATAATTAGGGTGACTTGTACTAGATTTCTCATCTTGGTACTTGGGCCGGGAGACCAACCTGGTTTGCAATCACGGATAATTCATGTTAGGGTGCTATATGCTTAAATTCTTACAATAACCATTAGATCTATGTATTTTGGTAATTTATGTCAAATCATCTGAAAAGGGATTCAGTATATAGTAAGTACTTGTGTTTTTCTCTGATATAAAAAAATTTAGATTTTTGTTTTGCATTCATAGTTAATAATTGTTTTAGTAAAATTCCCCATAGTTAGTTGATTAACTAATTACACTTTAAACCACGATTAGGTAGCTTCACTGTTCCCAGTGGTAAGAACGATACCTAGAACTTACCTAAACTATATTATACCAGATCAGGTACGCTTGCTGTGAATGTGTGATCAATAGTTAAGGATAAGGCTAAAGGTTAAACTTGTGTTAGATTTTATATATATATCATCACGCATCAATACTCAACCTTTTTCCGCATGCATATGCTTGTTACTAAATCTTATTTCCACCACTGAAAAGTTTTCAACCGTCAAGAGGACTTTAGGGTTGTAATGTTAGGCTTAGGGTAAGGGTAGGAAATATGATTTATTTAAGTGACTCAAAGGGTTGTAGCAAAAACCTGAAAACCAATTAGTTTAAGATACAAACAATTTAAGATACAAACAATTTTAGAGCTCGGGATTTCTATCACCTATATTTTTATATCGGCCTAAGCATATTGCTTATTTGTGGCTCGATATATTTTCCTCTTTTTCCGCACATCGACTCTTTTTGCCTTTTCTTTTGATGAATCGTTCTTTTTTTTTCAACTTCTTTTCTTTTTCTTTCTTTTTCTTTCTTTCTTTTCTTTTCTGACTTCCAAACTTTTTCAATCCATTTTCTCTATTTGTCAGAATCATTAAATTGGATCAAAAACATAAAAAGTCTCCAACTTTAAGCTACGGCCAAAAGATAGATAAAATAATAGGCTCAAAGGATAAAATATAGGGGTAAAAAATGAAAAAAGGCTAAGGCTTCAAATGGGTTTCAAGGGATAAAGTACTAAAGCCGAGTACTTTTTCAATCAAAGGCTAGGCAAATTAGATAACCTTATAATGAGATTATCAAACGAGTACTTTTTATCTCATGAAATGAATAAAACAATGTAAGGCTCAATCTTTCGTGGACAAGGATGAGACACTCATGGCAGTAAGTATTCCAAGGAATATATCAAACTCAAATAACCTTATTTAGTGTCATCCTAACAAAAGAATCCAAACTCTCAAAACAATCAAAGATTTTGAAAAAACTGGTACTAAATTTCAAAGTCTCAAAATTTTGACAAAGACAATACAAAAGCAAAAGCTTAACCCGTTAACCAAACATTTAAGTCTACTTAACCCCTTCCCCCACACTTAAAATTTGCAGTGTCCTCAATGCAACAATAAAAACAAGTAAGGAAGTAAGGAAAATAGAGAACTTCCCGGGTTTGAGACTTAGAAAAGAAAATTTTCCCGAAACGATCACGGTGGGGGTTCATCAAAAGCTACAAATATTACCAAAACAAAAAGAAAAAACTTTAAAAAAAATAGAAATAAAAACCAAACAATTAAACTAGAAATTATCACAATCCTAAAAATTAAAATCCTAGACAACCAAACAAATAAAAATTGTTCAACCAAACCAAACAGAAATAAAATTGTTTAGACAACCATATCGAATGAAATAAGATAAAGATCACTGGGGGCCTTGGATTTGGCGTTGCTAATCCTCAAAAGTCGGATATTCGGGGGGACTTTGGGTGTTGTATGGCCACATTAGAGACGGAGCGTATGGTGGTTGAAGCTCCACGCCAAAGTTATTGGCTATGGAGTGATTGCTCCACTTTGCCAATTTTGTTGACGAAGTCCCTCCATTGAATGATACTCCATCCGGCTCATGTGATTTCCCTGCAAAAGAGACATGTCAGAAAATCGCTGCATAAATTCTTGATGTGCCGCATATTGGTCCCAATCCGGATGTTATTCTTCTTCTTCTTGAGCTGTTCCTGAAGTACCGCCAATCTCTTGAGTGCTAACCGGGGCCTCCCTTGCTTTTTGTGGTGCCGGGTTGTCGTTCCATGCATAAGAAAGCTGTCCTCACTTTACCGTTGTTAGAATCCCCATCCTGCGCATCTGCTCAATGTCAATCAAACCCATATCTCCCACGTTGGTCATAGAATGAATGGCATCATCAGTCAAAATACCAAAGTGGCGAGCCGGGGCATGATATACTGCTCTCCACGTAGCTTACTTCTCTCTCAAAAGCCTCCCGCCTTCACGAGTAAGTTAGCTATGATAATAGGAATGTTGGGATGGCGATCTTTAGAGTTGAGTTGGTCTAGAAGCCAAAGATCATATACGCTAATCTTTTCATGACTAGACGTACATGAGTTAACCGCATGGACCAACATACGATGTAACAAACGATCCTCAGATGAGAGAAGACCTCTTTCCTTGATATGGACGGAATAATTACCGCATCAAGAGCTCCCCAAATCGTCCTCGGTTGGAAACTACCACTGTTCAAGCCCTCACTCTCCATCATATAGTCATCGAAGCCCGATATTTCGAGTTACATCACGGGAAGGACTAACGATACCTAATGCTGATAAAGAAATCGAGGATCGAAACATGATAAAACAATATAATTTATCATGAAGTCTTTAACACCATCTCTGCAGTCAATTCCAACTAAATAAAGGTACAAATCTATCAAACTTATTATACATTCTTCCAATTTATATTCACATAATACATGTCTCGCTTAAGTTATTTTGTTCACTCATTATTTTCCAAAAAAAATCATTTATTATTAGTATTAATCAGTATTTTTGTTTTCAGATGCAAAACATTGAAGTTAAATTATAATGCAAGTTGCACATTTCAATTGTGGTATTCAGTTGGATTATGCAAAGCGGACTTTATGCCATATAATTTCATTTCGTTTCTTAAGTCTTTCAAATCACTACTTTACACTTTCATTGTTATTCTTATTTTAGTGATTGAATATTATTCCATTTAATATTAATCTATAAGCTAATTCAATCTAAATCAAGTATATAATCACTCAAACTATAAGCATGTTAATTGTCATTGATTTATTTAGACAATATCATTCAATTATGCAAAAAAAAAAACATAATTGATAGGATGATTGATGGTAGAGTATTTATAGTCCAAAATGTATCATATAAGGAATAAAACTTATTAAATATAACCAATAAACAATATTTTATGTTATTCTTTGAACACCGCGCAATGCGCGGTGCGGGCCACTAGTTTATATATATGAAAGGAAGAATCACCAACTCTAAAGGCTAGAAATCCATTTATTTTTTTTATCATTTATTCTCTTTTTTATTTTTTTTGTTTCTAATTTCTAACACTAATTACCCATGAATATCAATTGGTACTTATGTTTGCATTTAAATACAATCTCTTCATTTTCCTTATCCACCCTTCATCTCCCAACTATTTTATACTATAAATTATGATTTATCATCAATTCACCATCTCCATTTATTATGGTAACCTTTTTCATATAAACTTTAAGAACCTAATACATGTATGTATCTCTTTTACTTTTTTATTAGGACTTTAAAGTTTTTTTGTATACTTTAGTTTGTACTATTTTTTCTTTGGTTTTTCCCAATGATGGAACCTTGGTATTGTTTTTGGAAAGGGTTTCAACCTTGGTATTGTTTAATATATTGATTTGGTTAGTGATTATCCGCGTTGTAAATTGATAATATTCTTCTAACCTATGATTAGAGAGCTCCATCATGAATATATATTTTTCTATACGACTAGAATCGGAGAGCCGACAGAGGAGGTACTCATGGCGAGGGAGAGCCGCATGAGGGACATCTTTTTCATTTGATATCTCATTTTTTGTACTTATGTCTTCTTTGTTTTTTCTTTTTATGTTTCTTTTTCTTTCTTATACATGTATATAACCATTTTTTTTTCTTCAAGCTAATATTGAAATGGTGGTTAATGGAATTTCATTTGATACTTCAGATTTTTGTACTTACGTCTTCTTTATTTTTTTCCTTTTATGTTCCTTTTTCTTTCTCATATATGTACATAACCACCATTTCTTTTTGTGGTAAGCTATATTGAAATGGTGATTAATGGATTTTCTTTCGTAGTCAATCCAAAGACAGAGAAATCTCCTTGCAAGCAATTGTTATGTTCCTTTTTCTTTCTCATATATGTATACAACTACTTTTTCTTTTTCTAAGTTAATATTGCAATTGTGGTTAATGGAATTTCTTTCGTAGTCATTTCGAAGACAGAGATTTGCAAGCAATTATTAGACATAGTCACACCTCGCAGTTCACTAATTTTTGGTGCGGTCACACATTCTTTTTCATTATAAATTAGTTACATAACTTATTAAAAAATGTTCGTTAATACATATTATACATATATAAAAGTAAGAATTAGGATATGGTTTAATAAAAAACCGTCATATTAGTATCTTTTTTTGTTTATATAAAAAATCATTAGTATATAAAAAATTTCATTTGTTAATAAATAAAATTAGTATCAATAACTATATAGATTATTTACAACCAATATAATTAACAACGTTTTTATTTATTTTTTATTTACATAACAATCTTTATGTTGATATGAACATATTATTATGAAAAGTTTATATGTTTACATGTAAATATTTAGAAGTCGTTGATGATAATATTTATTATTTTTATATACCATCTTTAATTTTATAAAATTAGTATACTTAATAACTAGTTAAAATGTTTTATGTATTTTTTAATTACTATAAGTCAATACAACTCATTAATTAATCTATCTTTTCATATTCTTTTATTTTCATTGTTATGAGTCAATGTACATTGTAACGACCCAAAAACCCAACACATAATATAAAAGAATCCCAGTGATATAACGCAGCGTAAAAAGAATTAATAATAATAAAGCTGGCAAAAATGCCTAAGTCATAGGTCAACAGTAGTGCCAGTGGAACAACCCTCCACAGCAGCCCCCTCTAGCAGCCCGATCTCTCCCTGAAAATGTTTAAAGATTTGAAAAAAAACGAGGGTTAGACCATAAGGTCTAGTGAATTCCCCTAAAAACAGTTTGTTGATCCAGCTCTCCTAAGACCTGATGAAATGATAATGATCCTGAATCTTTACTTAGTGAATAGGTTTTTACTTCTGTTATAGCTTGAGGAATTATCACTGAGTCTGTTCAGTGTTATTCCATGTTACTTGTGTTGTAACTTAACTTTATAGATTTCAGGATCAGGATCAGGAGACTAACGAGCCTGTTCTGCAGTTTACTGATCCTGTCCACTGAAGTAAAGACCTCCTCCTGAAGACATTAAGATCATACACAAAGAACCATCAGCGACGTCGAAGAAATAGCTGATGACAGGAACAGCATGCTCGTGATCTGAAGACGGAACTCAGTGATAGCAGTCTGTTCACTATCGTATGACATCCTGAAGATTCATCAGGATACACGTGACCCTGAACTTCCTCAGTTTCAGGACTCTAGTCACTGATCAGTATCCTGATCCTGAAGGATTAGAACAATGTCTTAGTCTAATGCACAAAAGGATTATCCGCCTTTACTGACAATAGTACATAAGGGCAGTTACTTTACTGTTCCCTCCGTACTTATCAGACCTCAAGGCAACTGTTTACAAACATCTTCTTTTGCACACCATGCAAAGAGTATTGTTTATAGTAAATAGTACAACAGACCACTCACATTGTGACACGTCACAATAGTAGGTCTGTATGCATTTAATGCATGGAGTATAAATAGGACGTGAAGAGATGTTCTCCACACTTCTACTTCATCCAAAAATACTCAAGTCCTTTCTCTCTTATTCCCTCTATCTTCTTTCTTTATTCTCTTCTCACTTAGTGCATAGTGAAAGAACTTAGATTGTTTAGTTTAGACTATTAGTCTTTTCTATTTCCGCAACAATCTGTAAATTCATTTTGTTAATACAACAAGAATTTAAAAGTGAAAAATTGTGATTATATTCAACCCCCCCCCCTTCTATAATCCCAAACACTATCCTTACTTGAAGGTCACCTACTTGGGACCAACAAGTGGTATCAGAGCGGATACAAGCTCTCATTTTCTTCTTAAGGAAAATCTTGTGATCCTCTCTCTTCTTATTCTATGGCTCTTCAAGCTAAGGATAACTACTTTGATACCGGCTCTGCTGGAAAGCCTCCTCGGTTTAACAAAGACAACTTCTCTCTTTGGAAAACCAGGATGGAACTTTTCCTCTCTGGTTCTGATCCCCAGATTCCTTACTTTCTGGAAAACGGACCACATGTGCCTACACAAACCGTCCACCCTATTCCTGCTGCTGGCGGTCAACCTGCTCTACCAGAACGTGAACTGGTAAAACCTGTGACTGATTGGAATGATGAGGACAGACGCCTGGTCAATATTGACACCAAGGCTAGATCTCTCATTGCCATGTCACTTCCTGATGACGTCTTTCATTCTGTCTGTCACCTTCGCTCTGCTAAGAAGATATGGGACACTCTTTGTGTTCAATATGAAGGTACTGCCGTACTCATGGAATCAAGAAAGATTTTCTTGGTTCGTCAGTACGAAAGCTTTATTCATCAGAAGGATGAAACTCTCTCCCAGCTACATCAGAGATTTAACTGTCTTCTGATTGACCTGAAGACAATCGGTACTACCTACTCTAACTCTGAGGTGGTCACCAAGTTCATGGAAGCTCTTCCTGAACATTGGGAAGTTTACACCTCCTGTTTAACTATGTCAAAGGACATAAAGACACTCACCCTAAGTGAGTTGTACGGTATTCTTCTGAACCGTGAACAACAGAAGAAACTGAAAAAGAATCTCATAAGAGATTCTAAAGAATCCAAAAGCACTTCTGTTGCATTGGTTTCTGATTCAGTTCCTTCTGTTGCTACTGCTTCTTCTTCTGTAACTATTACTGAAATAGAATCATCTGACTCTGAAATGTCAGAAGATCCTGATTTCAATGAATCCCTGGCTCTCCTAACTAAATCTTTTAAAAGGTTTGCCAAAAAGGGATCTTTCCATAAGAAGAAACCTCTTTCTATTACTGACAAGCCTAAGTCAGATCCTGTTGACAAGGCCACTGCTATCTGCTACAACTGTCAGGGCAAAGGACACTTTGCTAATGATTGCAGGTACAGAAAAAGTCAGTTTGCTCCCTCCTCTGCTAAATCTTCTTCTAAGAACCCCAAATACCAGCGCCTGAAGGAAAAGTACAAGAAGATGAAGTTCCAACGAAAAGGCAAAGGTTTAATTGCAGAAGACTGCGATTGGGATGATGTGTCTTCTGACGACTCATCTGATGAAGAGGAAACTCAAGTGGCACTCATGGCCATTATTGAGGAACCTATCTTAGCTCTCATGGCTAAAATAGAAGAGGTCCCTAAAGAGGTTCCTACTCCTGAAGCTCCCTCCCCTACTACTGAAGCTTCAACCTCTGCGACTGAATCTACCAGTCAGGTACCTATTCCTCTTGTCCCTTTGGAAAGCTTAACTCAGCTTGACCTGGTAACTCTAGATCTTTACAAAGCCCTAAATGGTAAGACCTCTGCTGAGAAGATGAACATCGATCTTCGAGATCAACTCAGAGAGTGTCAAGAGAAAATTAAACAACTCACCATTTTGGAAGAAAACTATAAGGACCAGGTCACTGTAAATAAAACTCTTTGCATTGAAAGAGAAACGGCCCTTGCTGCTAAAGAAAAGGCCTTAGCTCAATTAAATGCTGAGAAAGTCACCATCAAAGGATGGAGTGACGCCTCTGAAAAAGTTGATGTAATATTAGCTTCTGGAAGAACTGGTAAAAGTAGAAGAGGTCTTGGATTCACTCGTGGATACAAGAAAGAAGAAACTAAGTCTGATAGTTCCATGCTCAAATTTGGAAAATTTGTTTCCTCTATTCCTCTTCCTAATACTTCTGAAAACACTCCTTCTTCTTCTTCTAACACTCACCCTGAAGGTGCTCCTAAGAGCAAAAAGAATACAGTTAAGGATAAATCCAAAACTGAAACACCTTCAAAGACCAAGGGTCCTAAACCCAAGAACAAAGTTTTGGGTGGTGGTCCTTCAGTCTCTGGAACTAAGTCTCTTTCTCAGAGTCCTGCTCCTAGACTGAAGATTGACCTGAAGCAAACGACTAAGGAGAAGACTCCAATTCCTCCTCTGTCAAATGCTAAAGGCATACTTGGTGCAGGTCCTGCTCACTTGAAGTTCAAAAACTTCATGGACCCCACAAAACGCTTTCTTTACCGCAAATGCTATCACTGTGGATTAAATGACCATATTGCGAGTAAGTGTCCTGATGCTACCAAAGCTGAAAAATCAGTTAAGGTAAAGAAGGTTCCTAAGACTGAGAAATCAGTCAAAGGAAAGAAGGTTGTCAAGACTATCTCTTCAGTCAAGACTCCAGCCTCCTATACTGAGAAATCAGTAAAGGCTGACACTGACTCAACCAGTCCTACTGATAATCCTGGATCCATAGTTCTATGGGTACCAAAGAAAACTTAAACTCTAATCTTTTCAGGATAAGGGCATCTGGTACTTGGACAGTGGATGCTCTCGACATATGACTGGTTCTAAATCTGTCCTCACTAACTACCGTGAAGAAAGAGGTCCTGCTGTGACCTTTGGCGGAAACGGTAAAGGCCAAACCCGAGGGTATGGCACTCTTACCAACGGAGTAACTACTTTCAAACGAGTTGCTTATGTTGAAGGCCTGATGCACAATCTTCTTAGCATCAGTCAACTATGTGATAAGAATCACAAAGTTTCTTTCTCAAAGAAAAAGTGCAAAGTCAAGAACAGGAGAAAGGAAGTTATTCTCACTGGTGTTAGACATGCAGATATCTACATCATCAACATGAATACCTCCACTGATAACTTCTGTTTCGTATCACGTGCTTCCACTGATATGAATTGGCTCTGGCACAAGCGTCTCTCTCATCTCAACTTCAAGATGCTGAATCAACTCTGCATCAACAACCTGGTTATTGGTCTTCCTGACTTTCGCTACACAAAGGAATCTCTTTGTTCAGCTTGTGAGAAAGGAAAACAGACCAGGGCTAGCTTCAAGTCCAAGCAGATTTCCTCCATCAGCTCTCCTCTACAACTTCTCCACATGGATCTCTTTGGACCCGTTAATGTCCAATCCATTGGTGGAAAGAAATATACTCTGGTAATCGTAGATGAATATTCCAGATATACTTGGGTTTTCTTCTTACGTGCCAAGAGTGATGCTCCTGAAGAAATCATCCTGTTCGTCAGGAAGATGGAAAGACTCAACAACCTTACTGTTCGATCAATAAGAAGTGACCATGGGACTGAGTTCAAAAAAAGTACCCTGGAATCTTTCTTTGAACAGAAAGGTATCTCTCAAAACTTCTCCTCTGTGAGAACTCCTCAGCAAAATGGTGTTGCTGAAAGACGGAACAGGACGTTGATTGAAGCTGCGAGATCTATGCTGAGTGAAGCCAACCTTGCCACTCAGTTCTGGGCTGAAGCCGTAAATACTGCTTGCTATACTCAGAACAGATCTCTGATTGTCAAGCGTTTCAGAAGAACCGCTTACGAACTCTTTCGTAACAGGAAACCATCAATCGAACATCTCCATATCTTTGGTTGTGTCTGCTACATCCTGAACAACAAAGATAATCTTGGAAAGTTTGATTCCAAATCTGATGATGGAATTTTCCTCGGATACTCATCCATTTCTAAAACTTACCGTGTGTTCAACAAACGAAGACAAACCATTGAGGAAACGATTCATGTCAAGTTTGATGAATCGGGTCCTACCTTTCCTCACCCAAATGATAATACTGAAATCAATCAGTGGGCTGATTCTTTCTTTCAAGTCCCTGAACCTCCTATTGTTGATCCATCTCCTCAAGACCTTCCTGATGGTTTTGAAGAAAATCCTATACCTCCCACTGATATAACCACTCCACCTCTCATAAATGCCACCCCTATCTCTCAAATCACACCACCTGAACCTGATCAACCCACTAACAGTGAAGACTTCTCTCAAACCACTGTTAGTGAACCCTCTCCTACCAATCTTCTTCCTGATCCATCATCCAATGAAGCATCTACTTCAGGACAGGTGTATCAACCACCTGCTCTTCGATGGACCAAAGATCATCCCATTGATCAAGTTCTTGGAAACCCTTCTTCTGGTGTGAAAACCAGACGTCAGGCTGGTAACGTCTGTCTTTATGTAAATTTTATCTCTGAAAATGAACCTAAAGAAATAGATGATGCCTTGCGTGATCCTGCCTGGGTCTCAGCCATGCAGGAAGAGCTAGCAGAATTCATCAGAAACAATGTCTGGCTTCTCGTCCCTAGGCCTCGAAAACGTACAATCATTGGTTCCAAGTGGATTTTTCGAAATAAACTTGATGAGATTGGTACAATCATTCGAAACAAGGCTCGCCTTGTGGCTCAGGGATACAGGCAGGAAGAGGGCATTGATTACGATGAAACTTTTGCTCCTGTTGCTAGGCTCGAAGCAATTCGACTCTTCCTAGCTTTTGCAGCACATATGAACTTCAAGGTTTATCAGATGGACATTAAAAATGCCTTTCTGAATGGAAAACTTAATGAAGAAGTCTATGTGGCTCAGCCTCCTGGCTTTGTAGATCCTAAGTTCCCTGATCACGTCTTCAAATTAAACAAGGCTCTCTATGGGTTAAAACAGGCTCCTCGTGCCTGGTATGACACCCTCTCAACCTTTCTTCTCTCTAAAGGTTTTGTTCGTGGAAAGATTGATAGCACTTTATTTCTAAAGAAATATCCTAAGCATATCCTTCTTGTCCAGATATATGTCGATGACATTATCTTTGGATCCACCAATCCCAAACTCTGCGAAAAGTTTGAGTTGCTCATGAAATCTGAATATAAAATGTCTATGATGGGCGAACTAACATTCTTTTTAGGACTTCAGATCAAGCAATCTGAAAAGGGAATTTTTATCAATCAAGGTAAATATGTACATGAGATGCTGAAGAAATTTGATCTCACATCCTGTACACCGATCAAGACTCCAATGGCTCCTCCTCTGTCTCTTGACAAGGATTCCAAAGGGAAACCTGTTGATGTGACTCTCTATAGAGGAATGATTGGCTCACTGCTGTATCTTACAGCGAGTCGTCCTGATATCATGTATTCTACATGTCTCTGTGCTCGTTATCAGGCTGAACCCAAAGAATCCCATCTGACCGCTGTAAAGCGGATCTTCAGATACCTGAAGGGAACTCCAAACATGGGTCTTTGGTACTCCAAGGACTCAGGGTTCGATCTAACAGCTTATTCTGATAGTGACTTTGCAGGATGTAAGATCGACAGGAAAAGCACTACTGGTGGATGTCACCTATTAGGTGGCAAGTTGGTGAGTTGGACTAGCAAGAAGCAGAACTCTGTGTCCACATCAACTGCTGAAGCTGAATATGTTGCAGCAGGAATATGTTGTGCTCAGGTCCTGTGGCTGAGAAATCAACTTCAGGACTATGACATACAACTCTCCAAAATTCCTATCTACTGTGACAACACTTTAGCAATAGCCATCGCTAACAATCCTGTCTTACACTCTAAGACAAAGCACATTGAAGTGAGATATCACTTCATCAGGGATCATGTGATGAATGGTGATATTGAACTCCATTTTGTCCCTACTGAATATCAGCTTGCTGACCTCTTTACCAAACCACTGGATGTAACTCGTTTTAATATGCTCCTCAGTGAACTTGGGATGTTAAATCCTGAAGAATAGAAGTTCTCAGGACAAACAGTTGTTAAAGTCCTTATAAAAATATTCTCTCAGGACCTCTTTTCTTAACAACTCCTGAATAACTCTTCTTCAGGGGATAACTCTATTCAGTACTTACAAAATCTTGGTTCAAAATCCGAATACTGATGATTCTCAGGTAAGTATTTCTTCTCCCTGCTACTGAAACCTTATCGCATTAAATGTGATAAGAGGATTTTTCCCAAAACAGTACTTATCTGATAAGTACTCTGATTCCAATAAAACATATCTTTCACCAAAATGGAATCATCCCCTGAAAAGGTGGTTTTTAGTTTTTCATATAAAACAAACGTTTCATCTGGGCTGACACGTAATGGGACGTTTCCTGTTCCCCACTACGTGTGTCAGGCGCGTGAACGCGCGTAGAACTCCCTTTTTCATCATTACGTTTGAATTTAGCCGCTCTTTTCTCTCTCATCCTTTTTCTCTCTCTACCACGAGGTATAAAAACCTCACTTGTATTCCTTTTCACTCTTTACGCTCACATAAATCTCTAAGCAATCAAGCAAGAAAAGCAAGAACAAGTTTTAATTTCTCAAGAACATCAAGAACACTCATCTCTTTCTTTCAACAAATTCATCGTAAGTGTTTCTTAATTTTTGTTCTTTCTACATAGTAAGTTGGCTTTCTTCACTTAAACAACTTAGTGTGATAAATCGTTTTTCAAAAACACTAAGATCACTTCGTTTGATCTTAGTTTCTCCAAAATCTTCTAAGGTTTTTGTTAAACAGTTTACATGATATTCTTATTTCTTTTAAGAACAATCATAAACTCTTATTTTTGATATCTTTTCGTCAAAATAAAAGTTTCTTTTCAATACCAAAACACATTCCTTTTGTGAATTTTGGTATCTAATCTATTCTAAGTATAAAGGATTTCACCATTTTTATGAACATATTTTGTGTTCATTGAAAAATGAAGAAAAATGCATATTTTGGACTCTTAATCATCCATATATGTTATTTTTATGTTTTTAACAGGATGGCTGCTACTACATCTACATCCTTGGACGCCCAGCTCTCATCTGAGGCCACACCTCTGCAAGCTACTGAGAGTTTGCCAATAATCATCCCACAACATGACGTGCAGTTCAAGCAGAACAACGTCATAGGACTGTTTGACATCCCAGCAGACAAAGCATACCTGCTGCCTGCCAAAGAATTCTTGCTGAACAGCCCCCTGAAGACGGCTTTCACCATTGACCCTAAGCTGAACAAGCCAATGCTGCAACAACTATGGTCAACAGCCACTGTTGCCAAGGAAAAGAATACCAAAGGTGTCCTGCGAGAGGTCATCAAATTCCAAATCAAGGAAAACATCATTTCCTTTGGTTTCGGAACCCTAAGGAACGTGCTCAACTTCCCAAAGAAGAAGCGCTTCCCTCCTGTCCCCACCGCTGACGAAATCATAGAATTCCTGGACGCCATAGGCTACCGATGGCCTGTGAAGGAAGGCGTCTTGCTACCAAAGACGGGTGCCACTGTCCATAAGTCAGGACTAAACGCTACGTTCTACTATATATGGAACACGTTTGGTCTGTGCTTATCGGGCAAGACGGGGAGCACGGAGCAGTTCCCTACGGTCATCCAGCACATGGTCTTCTCTGCGATCAAAAATCGCGAGTTTGACTATGCTCGCTGCTTATGGGACGACATGGTGAAGAAGGTCCGGAGCAAGACCCGGGTCGTCAACATGGCCTTCCCCAGATTTTTCTCGGCCATCCTGGAGCTACATATGGGGGACAACTACCCCAAGGTCGGGAACTCCAACAACTACACTCTTGGACCTAGGTTCCTGGACCAGGTTGCTCCTCAACCTGACGACGTCCCTCTCTCCGCCGTCCTGGTCGTTCCTGAACCAGTTCAGGAGGACGCTGAACAATCCACCTCTCCAACTGCAGGTACGTTTTCTCTCTTCTCTTCCAAACCACATTCTTCTACTTCTATGCATGCTATGTCAGTAGCTAACCCCATACTGACTTCCCCAGCTGCAACCACAACTTCTGCGCTCCAGAAGCGCCCCCAACCATCTTCTGCCACTCCTCCACCTCCTCCAAAACGCGCCAAGTCTAAGGCGCAGAAGAAAAAGAAACAGGCGGCTGGTAAGAAATATTACATTACCCTGCCCCAGTACTTTAATAAACCATCTCCTTTATCTAAAAATTCTTCCACTGCAGATACTCCTATCTCTGCTCCTGTTACACAAGAACCTGAGGTTGTTCAACTCGAACACTCAGAGAATGTGGAGGGTAATCGTTCTGATACCCTCCTAGCCTCAGGTAATACTTCTAAGCAAACTGTTACCTTTTCTTCTTCTATGAAAGCTACTGAGTCTTCTAGTACTCATTTAGCTCCTCTATTTACAGGTTCTTTAGGAGCAGGTTCTGAAGGGCATCCCCAACTTCATCAGGATGACCCCTTCAATGATTTTATTCTCACGGATGCCGAGCATCAGCTGAACACAGCTGAGCTTCGCAGGCAGTCCGCTGAACGGAACCTGCAGGAGGCCCGCACAGCCCTCCAGCAGAAGGAGGCAGAGCATTCAGCACGTCTCCAGACTTTACAACAGGAGCTTGCTGCTGCCAAAGCTGCTGCAGCCGCTGCTGAAGCCGCCGCCGCCAGTGCCACTGCCGCCGCCGTCGCCGCAACTCCGCCGCCCACGGCCGTCACCCTCTCCATTCCTTGTCTGGATAACATCCACGACAAGGTTTCACAAGTTGCCTCCTCCTCCACCAACCTTCAGGCATCTATTGATGACCTGAAGGCAACGGCTCTCCCTGCGCTCTCCACAACAATCAACAACAGCACCAACTCTCTCACCACCTTCCAATCAACGGTGGTTCAGAGGTTGGATGCTCAGGAAGCTGCCATCCGCGCCATCCAGGAGCAGGTGACAGGGCTCTCCTCTGCTGTTAACGCCCTCACCTCTGCTCCTGCACAGCCTCCATCCTTCACCACGGCGGACAGGGATGTGTTGCAGTCCCTGATCTCATCATCATACATCACGCGCAAAGTCCTCAGTGACATGGCCTCTCTCCTCCAAAGGAGTGTATCAACAACTGCCTTAGTGCAGGCACCTGTTGAGGGGAGAGACAGCCCCGAGACCATTCCGCCTATTCCCCCTCCACGAACTGGAGAACCACTGAAGCCGGGGGGAATAATGAAGACGAGGATGATGATGATGAAGATGATGATGATGATGATATAGACGACGACATCTTCGTCGAGAAGGTTCCTACCTCAGCGCCCATTCCAGGGCTCGCACAACCTCAGGTGGAGAACCCTGATGCCTCTGGTATGTCTCTACTACCATCCTCTCCCTCTTCCTCTGATAACCAACCTATCTCTATTCTTCTTAAAACCAAACCTACCTCTGAAACCATCACCTTAGACACCTCACCTGAAGACTCCCCTCCTAATAACCTTCAAATGGTTATCTACCAACCTCCTAAACTATCTTCTCCTGAACCATCTCCTGAAATCACCTCTCACACTGAACCTGAACCTAATACCCAAGCCGATCCTGAAGATGTCAACTATGGTTCTGTCACTGGTGACATTATTCGCCTAATGGAGAATAGTCCCAATGAACAGACCAGGGCTGAATTATCTACTATGACCTTCAGGATCACACCCCTCAACCAAGAAACCATTTCTACCCGTCCTACAACCCGTTTCAACCAAGAAGCCTCTTCATCCAGAACCCCTGAAATCCGAGCCACCCCTGATACAATATGCCTTTCATCAGATGATGAATTCATCTCTGATGACTTCTCTACCCCTACTTCTTCACCCAGATCGCCTCCCTCAAACTCTCCTAGATCTGAAGGTGAAAATTACCCTGACAATTCCTTTGCCATTGACAGGGATGGGCGCTTAGACGCCGTGATAGAGCGACTCGAGAGTACAAGAGTAAAAATCCCTCTTCGTACCTCTTGTGACTCCGAGTTCGCCTATCTCTCGCAGGAGGAGTACAACGAAGCTGTACAGGCTCAACTAGAGCACAATAAAAAGCAGAAGGAAGCTTTCCTCTCTGCCCAAGCCGCTCGAAGGCTTGCATCGGATTTTGTAGATGAAGATGCAGAAATAAGTGCAGATCCTATCCTTGCACAGAAGGCTGTTCTGAAGGTCTTCAACAAATATGCAGAGGTACAGACTGGAGAAGTAAACGCTGAGCTTGACTGGTGCAGAGATCGGTTACACCTCCGAAAGCATGGTGCTGCCATCTCAGGAATCCATCTTCGCCGATCTAGAGGCAAGAAAGGTAATCCTAGCAAAATCTGGATCACAGTCAAACGCTCTGGAGTAAAGGACGCAGAGCACACTCTGGACAAGTTAGATCGTTACAACTTGTCAGAGTGGAACGAAATCAGATCCCTACTTCCCAAAGCCAACAAGAACTGTCGGGCTGAAGTAGAAGAAGTCATTGAAGGACTTATTGCTCGCATCAGAAGGACAACTGAAATACCTGATGACCTGCTCCATTACTCTTCAGTCCTATCTCAGCAACCAGTTCGAAGATCTGCAGGCACCTCTACAAGAAGACCTACTCCCTATCTTCCCAGAATGGTTGTTAAACCTCTGGACCTCTCAATGCTTGATCTTTCACTCCCTCCTGGAATCTCTCTATCTGAAGGACAAGTAATCAGAGAACCTGTTCATGGCATTTGTGTTAGCGATAACTCAAAAATCCTACGCTTTCAGCGCTTCAGTGAGCTACACATAGCGCCCTATGAACATCTTTTGACAGTTCTCTTCACTGCACAACAAGATAAGAAAAATCCAGACAACAAAGAGATTATTCGCACTGTCAGAGCTATACTTGATCACAGACTTGCCTTCAGCGACACTCCTGTTCCTGTTTGCGTCAAGACTGAATACATTAGCGAAGAATCTGATAGTTAGATATTTTGTAATTTTTTTTCTTTCAGTACTCCTGTCATGTACTCTTGTATTTTCCTTACTCTTGTAATACTTAAATGAGATTAATGAGAACGCAATTCAGTGCATTGTACTTCATTCCATCATAGTACTGAAAAAGATCCCTCAAAACAGTAAATGGGACATGTACCTTTATGAGTTCTATTTCCTACTATTTAGTTCTAGACTTAGATTTATTTCTAACTTTTCTAGATTAAGACAATTACTCTATTGTCTTATCATTATCATTTAGGGGGAGATTGTTGATCCAGCTCTCCTAAGACCTGATGAAATGATAATGATCCTGAATCTTTACTTAGTGAATAGGTTTTTACTTCTGTTATAGCTTGAGGAATTATCACTGAGTCTGTTCAGTGTTATTCCATGTTACTTGTGCTGTAACTTAACTTTATAGATTTCAGGATCAGGATCAGGAGACTAACGAGCCTGTTCTGCAGTTTACTGATCATGTCCACTGAAGTAAAGACCTCCTCCTGAAGACATTAAGATCATACACAAAGAACCATCAGCGACGTCGAAGAAATAGCTGATGACAGGAACAGCATGCTCGTGATCTGAAGACGGAACTCAGTGATAGCAGTCTGTTCACTATCGTATGACATCCTGAAGATTCATCAGGATACACGTGACCCTGAACTTCCTCAGTTTCAGGACTCTAGTCACTGATCAGTATCCTGATCCTGAAGGATTAGAACAATGTCTTAGTCTAATGCACAAAAGGATTATCCGCCTTTACTGACAATAGTACATAAGGGCAGTTACTTTACTGTTCCCTCCGTACTTATCAGACCTCAAGGCAACTGTTTACAAACATCTTCTTTTGCACACCATGCAAAGAGTATTGTTTATAGTAAATAGTACAACAGACCACTCACATTGTGACACGTCACAATAGTAGGTCTGTATGCATTTAATGCATGGAGTATAAATAGGACGTGAAGAGATGTTCTCCACACTTCTACTTCATCCAAAAATACTCAAGTCCTTTCTCTCTTATTCCCTCTATCTTCTTTCTTTATTCTCTTCTCACTTAGTGCATAGTGAAAGAACTTAGATTGTTTAGTTTAGACTATTAGTCTTTTCTATTTCCGCAACAATCTGTAAATTCATTTTGTTAATACAACAAGAATTTAAAAGTGAAAAATTGTGATTATATTCAACCCCCCCCCCCCCTTTCTATAATCCCAAACACTATCCTTACTTGAAGGTCACCTACTTGGGACCAACACAGTTTATATTACAACATGATCCATCGGCCTAACAAATCATTTAGTAAAACAACACTGGGTTACGTTGTGGACAAGGAAATCATCACCCCGTGACGTAGGACTGGGCTACCGCGTACCTCCCAGGTCTTGGTAACCCACAAGTGGCCGGATCCCCCGGATGCTCATTAAGGGAGTGACGAAATCAAGTTCGTGCCTCCACACCATGCTCACTCCCAAGTGATGTACGGTCCCTTGGTATCACGTGCCCATGACGTAGCCCACCCCCACACAGTCGATACAATTATAAGCATGCTTATTCATAATTATAGTAGTTTATCAAAAGTAAACATTTCAGAATAGTCACAAACATTTCCAGTATCATTTTGGTTTATAAAAAGGTTTGATGAGGGAACTCACCTGAGCCTAGCACTTGAAAGTTCTCCTCGCTACGTTCTCCTATTGTGTCGACCTCCAATCCAAAACAATACACAATCTACTTAAGCACTGATAAGCCCTTAAGCTACAAGATCCCCCTAGGCAAACTTAGCACGGGGGTTCCTAAATCCGAGAACTAACTCTAAAGTCAAAATCTCCCTAAATCCGAGAACTAACTTAGAAAATTTTTTGGTTTCTATAGTAATAATTCACTACAGGATTTTCTTCCGAGAACTAACTCTAAAGTCAAAATCTCCCTAAATCCGACTTGGATAATTCCGAAGTCTAACTCAGACTAACTCATTGCCCGACTCGGACAACCGCAAAGTCCGACTCAAGAAAAATGGGTAATCTGACTCGGGAAACAGGCCAAGGCCGAATCGGACAAACAAGAAGTCCGACCCGGAAAATTCATAGCTCGACTCGGGGAAAGTCGGAATCCGACTCGGGAAAGTCGACGTCCGACTCGGGGAATTCATATTCCGATTCGGGGAATTCATATTCCGATTCGAACAACTAGAGAAGTTGTCCGACTCGAACTATTTCGTAGATCGAAAATCAGCCTTAAAATCGATCTTACAGAGGTCTAAATCATCCGAAATTGATCCTGTCCACCCCAAATAGCTTAATAATCAATCTAGAATAACTTTTACATTCGGAAAACATCATAACATACCTCGATTTGATGATTCTTGGAGAAGTCCGATGTTGATGATGATGAAGAAGATGACAATGGTGGCTGCTCCCATTTTTTCACACACTCACACACTAAACCTTTTCCAAGAATGGTATAAACCCTAACTTTACACCTTAAATACATGGGCTTAAGCCTAAGACCATACCCAAAATAGCCTCAGCCCAAACATTTATTCTAATTTTTCCAGTTTTTACACTCTCAGTCCTTCCTTCCACAGTACTCTTACAAACTAGGTAAATCTTGACATTAAATTAACTTAAACAATTGAATCAAATTTTCTCGGTCATTACATACATAAATCAAATATTTATAAGAATAATATATAGTTTAGTATACATAACAAAAGTTAGTTAAAACATATTAAATTTAATTATTATATAATCAATGTGTATAAATGAAATCATAGATAAATTAAATTAAAACTTAGTATAATTATAATCAATGTATATAAATGAAATTATTATGATGATTTAAAAGAGCTTATTATAATCAAAATACAAATGAAATACTTCTATCTAAATTTGACTTTATGTTACTAAATTTCTTGCTAAAAATTTCTTTTAAGGAATCTTCAAGATAACATTTGCAAATCTATATATATATAAAAGGAGGATGTTGGGTGTATGATGTGGCATTCTATCTATTAAGTATTTGCCCAAAAGAATTTTCTCCTTTTTTTGAGTTTTCTAAATATCAATTAAGCTAAAGACTATTCTACCCTTAAATATAAATTCCATGTTTTATTATGAGAAGGACAATTTGGTAATTTAACTTAACAATTAAATTGTCTTTAACTTTCATATTATTTAACTTTTAAAAACATTTACTCTACCTTTTTCACCTTCTCATACCCTTATACTATTTGATAACTTTACTTATAATTTAATTAGCCTTAACTTCCACATTATTTAAATTCTTAAAGACATTTATTTTAGCCTCTTCATATTCACATTTATTAATTGAAAGAAAACCTACAACATAATCATCTATAAATTACAACTTATACTCCACCAAAATGTAATTAACAACTTTTTGTTCTATGTTATACTATTGTGTTCCTATTTTGTTTGTTGTTTCTATTTTTTATAAATCATATCCCATCAATATTGTTGCTCAATCTTCATATAACTTCAAGGTAGGTTAACACTTTTTATGATTATTTTATGATTTTCGTAAGTTATATATTGTTTATATGTACATATATGCATGTCAATCAATATTATTATATTTTTCTATAAAAAATTTCCATATAATTTTTATACGTTTTTGTGTATATTTTGTATTGTTTTTATAAAAGTTTTTTGTTTTTCTATTTTTGAAACTTATTCCAATTGTTATATTTGTTCTCCTTCATGCTTCCTAATTGATATTTATGTACTATAACATTTTTCCATCAAAATTCAAATAATGTTTTTGATTTGTGTATATTATAATCGATTGTTAATAAGTTTTTGAGTTTTATTTGGAATTTCTTAACAATTGTTATTTTTTTCTCTTTCATGTTTTCCACTTGATATTTTATGTTGTACGAGTGTTTTATGTAGGGTTTTTTCTCAATTTGTTTTGCTTATATTGTTGTAGTTTCCTAGAAAAGAAATTGTTGACAACAATCGAACTCCAAATAGTAACATTTGGTTTTTTTAGTCTTTCTTTAGTTGTGATTCTTTTCTAAATCTTTTATGTTTTCATAAGAGTGTTATGTAAATAATATGACTAAGATCATAAGATAATATTGACGTAATTAATCATTATCTTAAATTTTTTATTTAACTTATAAATTTTTTTATTGTAAAAAAGACACATATAATAATGTATTCAAGTACATCTCATGTGAATAGAAGTATATATATATATTATATGATGTAAAATAAAAGAATAAAAAAATTTATGGTATATATTGATATGTATTTTATATATTTCAATAACTTTAAATATTTAATTTTCAATTAATATACAAAGTCTGAAACAACTTATTATTATTATTACTATTTAATATTTTATTAAAATAATAAAAATATAAAATAACATTAAAACTAATATATATAAATAAAATCAAAATTAATGTATAGTTAAATATTTATTGTTATCTAGCTCTTTAATAAGTGGAATATTTGATATATATATATATATATATTATTGTTAAATAAAATTTGTATATAATTAAGTATTTATTACTAACTCTCTCATTAATAACTTAATGGATACTTATTATATTTAATATCATTAATTAAACAAATACATACAATTAGAAACAATTAGTAGAATCAATAGATATAGTTAAAATTATAATCAAAACTAAAATATATCATAATCAACTAGCAATATGTTTTGTCAAAAAAAAAACTAGCAATATGAAAAACGAAAGATAGAAACATATACAGAGGTGAGTTCAAATTTTAAATTAAATTAAACAAATATATAAAATTTGCAAAAATAACTTGCTACTATTATTAATATATAATTTTTTCAGTTTCATCTCGAAACAATAACTCACTACAATTAATGTATATAGTTATTCCAATTTTATCTGAAATGAAAGAATGTAAAAAAATGGAATTAGAATTGATATAAAACCTCTTATTTTTTCAAGATTTTTAACCTAAAAACTAATTTATGAAAAAACAACCTTAACATGAAAACATTAACAACTCAATTATATCACATATAATTATTTGAGTCAATTACAACGCACAACGATATAGAATTTATTAGTTATTACTTTATTTTATACATATATATATATATATATATTAGAACTTAAAAGAAACAACTAAAGATGATGAGGTAACTTCACATCAAGTCTAATATCGATTTTTTAATTAACTTAATATATGATATGTGATCATCGACTCATTTAACAATAATACTTTATAAATTCTTTATCAACACCGCGCAACGCGCGATGCCGAACACTAGTTACTATAAATATACGATTATCAGGCGCCCCGACCCACAACAGCACCCCAAACTACCCCGACCCGACCCGGGCATCCCTCTCACACTTTTTGGCCCAGACCCGTCTCTTGACCCGCGCAAGGACCCGCGTCTCCTCAGCCAATACCCATTGTCAATTTTACAGTTTTGCCCCCCTCAACTTACAAGGTTTATTCACTTTATACCTTTTACTTTCAATATTTCATTTTACATTTTAGTCATATATCGTGTATTGGCCAAAATACGTTAAAAAAAATACGTTTTAATTTTAACAAATTACTCCATTATATTCGTATCGTCGATACGATCGAAATGTACCTAATATTGAATATTTTTTGACGTAGTTATTTTATTATATGCTATATATACGTTCCAACTTCGAACCGACCCAAATCCTATATTTATTTTCAAATTTACATATTAGCCCCCTAAACTTAGAACTTATAAGGTTTATTCACTTTACACATTTTACTTTTCAATATTTCATTTTTCGTTTTACCTATATATCGTGTATTGGCAAAAAGACGTTAAAAAAATAAGTTCTAATTTTAACAAATTTACATATTAGCCCCCTAAACTTAGAACTTATAGTATTTATTCACTTTATACCTTTACTTTTCTATATTTCATTTTACGTTTAACTCATATATCGTATATTGGTTGAAATATGTTAAAAAAAATACGTTTTAATTGTAACAAATTACACCATTATAATTGTATCGTCGGTACGATCTAAAATATGTTAAAAAAATACATTTTAATGTTAACAAACCGCGCCATTATAATCGTATCGTCGATAAGATCGAAATGAGCCTAATATTGAATATATTTTTTCATGTATTTATTTTATTATGTACGATACATATACGCTCCAACCGACCCAAATCCTATACCCACCTTTAAACTTACATATTAGCCCCCTAAACTTATAATATTTATTCATTTTATATCTTTTAGTTTCTATATTTCATTCTACGTTTTAGTCATATATAGTATATTGACTGAAATATGTTACAGTGTCGGTAGCTATTGTTCATGAACCCGGTGCAAGGCCCGGGCTTACCAACTAGTTACATAACAAATGGTAGGACCTTTGAACACACTACAAAAAACAACTCCAATCCAACAAAATACACTAAAACATTTTTAATATTATAATGTAAATTTAATAAAAATTATTATTTATTATATGAAATTATTAATCTATGCATATGTAATTAGAAAAAGTTGAATAAAATATAATATATGATTTTAGAGACTTACTTTTTTGCCTTTAAATATAGGGGATTGCTTTTATTGGTCTTTATTTTTATTTTTTATGTTTTAATGTTAGGTTGACGATTAAATTATCGTCATTTTTTTATTTTTAGTGGTGGGTTGGAGATGCTTTAAGTGATAAATTTTTTATTTATTGTTAAAATATTTAGTGTTGTGTTGACTATTTACATTTATCTTTTATATAGTATCGAGGAACATGAAAACTGATAATAAAACTTGAAAAGGTACATATAAATTATTACATATAAATCATTCAATATAGTTCTCAATCTCAAATCAATTTTCATTTTGAAAACAAAAGGCAAATAAGATGTGTTGCTTGGAATGCGCTTATCCAACATATTTCATAAGCATGTTAATCAAATAGTTTGAAATCAATCTTCAACACCTAAATTGAAAATCTTTATACCTAATATCATGATCATCAATAGTCCATTTAATAAAAATATTCCGATCACCGTGCAACGCATGGTGAATAATACTAGTATATATGTAAAAAATAGTTTTTAAATAATATAAAGAAATAATGTTTAAGTTGATATATAACGTTATATTACTAATATAAAGAGTTCATTTTATCGACTCATAATATTCCAAAAGCATAACAAAATTTTGATACTATTTTTCAGGTAATAATTTAAATGTCCCTACTTTTAGTTTTATGTTAACCATTTTTTTTTATGTAATAACCGAGAAATTGAATTTATTAATTTAGTTAATTTTTCTTGGCAATATTTACTCAGTTTGCAATAATAGTTGAGAGGAGGGACCATTTGTGTTAAGTTATGAAAATAATTTAAGTGTTGGACCTATACTAATTTGGGATATGGGCTTGGCCCCAAGCCTAGGGTATTTAAGGGATAATCCCTATGGTTTTACCATTTTGTGGAATGACATAATGTGTGTTAGTGTGTGTTTTTGGAGAGCAGCTCGGTATCATCTTCTTCATCAATCTCTGAGGTAAATTCTTGATTTTAATGTTTTGATATTAATAAGAATGGTATAGGATTGGTCCATTAATGTTTAAGAATGATAATCTAGGCTATTTGTGGAGGATTTAGGCTGTTTTAGGACTTTGGGTCTCCCGTATAGGACTTTAGGTTTCCAATATAGGACTTTGGGTTCCCATATAGGACTTTGAGTTTCCCTATAGGACTTTGGAACAGTCCATATAGGACTTTTCAACTGTCCTTCAAGTGGTCCGAATCAAAGAACCATGTTGCCCTGGTCGGTTTCGGGCCGTTCGAGTCGGTTTTTGGGTAGGACGTTTCTGCGGGACTTTTCAGTTAGGATTAAGGTTGTCAGTTGAAATTCGAATCTTGATAAACCCTTTAACTATGTAGGTGCGCGTAAGGCAACCTAGACGTTTAAGGAAGGACCAACTGTGACAGATGAGTTCCCTTGCCAAAACTTTTCAAAGCTAAAATGTTTACTGTTTACTGAAAAGATTATTGAGATGTTTACTGAAAGTGTTTATTGAAAACCTGCTATTGAATAAACTGTTAAATATCTGCATTTTATGAGCATGCTTATAAATAAATGTCTTTTTGTTGTTTAACTGTGGTGTGTTGTATAGTGGACACTGAGTACCTTGGGATACGTCCCTTGGGAGTTTGAGAGTGAGAGTGGAGGATGCATTTGTTGCACTCCTTACTGGGCGCCGAATGGGCCTGGGATTCGGGGAGCTGGTAGGGGCCCCGATTTAACGTCACGGTGTGACAGTTTCTTTGTCCACAATACACTATCATTGTTTTTAGATGTTTTGGTGTTTAGGCCAGCAGGCCAAATCTTTATAATAAACTGTATTTTGCAATTGGGCCAACGGGCTATATATGTTTTTGTTATAAAACTTTTTTTGAGGGAATTCACTAGACCATATGGTCTAACCCTCGCTTTCAAACCTTTTTAAAAACATTTTCAGAGGAAGCGTGTAGCATTGGATCAGGAAAGGGTAAGGAGAAGGTGCGTAGTTAGATGGCGAACAATTCTCGGCCTTAGATCGTTGTTTTATTTGAACACTTAGTTTATCTTAGCTATGGAGGGTTGTTCCATTGGTATGAATTACTTCGGATTTTAATATTTTTGAAACTTCCACTGCGTTAGATCACTGGGATTTGCGCTATTTATGTTATGGGATTTTGGTCGTTACATTTTAAAATTTAATATTACATTATATAAAAAATAAATAAATAATACTTACGCTAAAATATATATTTCGGCCTCTGAATCTATAATGACCGTGTTCCGCCCCTGATTATATACTTAAAATAAAAAACGTAAGATGCTAAAAAGGTAAATAAAATGATCAAATATTGCATTATTGGAACATCACATTGATCAATAACACTAGGGCTTGAGCTACGATGCATCACGAGGATAGACTTTTGTAGGAGCGATAAAAAGTGACGTGACTAAAACAATGGGAAGATTACGAAGATCTAACTGATAACGTTTTCTTTTTTGATATGTGTTAGGATTATGTGCGAGACAGTAACGGGGTTATCGTGTCCAATGTTATAAGACACTAGTAGGTCACACTGCTGCACACCAAAATGAGAATGTTTGGATTATGGGAAATAATTAATTGGTTAATTAATTATTTAGAGAGAAAAAGAAATAAATAATTAGTTTAATTATTTATAATTAATTAATCAGTTAGATTAATTAGTTGGATAATTATGGAAATTATTTCAGAGATAATTACCAAGAATTATATATGGAAACAAACACTGCTTGTTTTGTCCATATAAATAAAGGGTTTGGGGTATCAGTTAATTGATTGATTCAGTTCAAAAACCCAGAAAAATCTCTCTCTCTCTCCCTCTCCCAAAACCGGCGCCTAAATCCAGTGAGGAGGAAGGTTTGCGTTTGTTTTCGGGTAATCCACGGTGGTAGTCTAGCAACTCTCTCAACCGGTGCCAGTAGCGGTGTACCCCCTGCTTGCCTTTCAGAGTTATTGTTCGCAAAAGGTAATCCACTGAAACACCCTCAATTGTATCTGTATGGTTTAGGATTGGATCCTCGATTGGGAATCGGGTTTTTGTTATCCGCTGTGCATGTTCTTGTATCCCTCGATTCCCAACAGTGGTATCAGAGCCACTTCCTAAAACCTTCAGATCAGGTTTATCTGTTTAATAGGTTTAAAAAATTCTAATTTTATTGATTTGTTCATTGTTAAAATTGGATTTTAGTATAAACCTAGACTACAGTAACAATCGACGGCAGTTAGCCGATCAAACCACCAGCACCACCGTACACCATCGCCGGCGACACCACAGTTTGTGGTGACCGGCGACGGTTCTCTCATCGCACCACCACGCCACGCCACAGATCGTGGCCGCGGCTGTGGTCGAAATCACACACCACACCACCGAACGTGGTGGTGGTAGCGATCGATCAAACGGCCACCAAGCGATGGTGGCGGCTGTCGCCGTTGCCAATCGCCGGTGACAGCAGATGATGGTGGCGATGGCGTTGTCTGGTTGTAGCCACCACACCACCGTTTGTGGTGGTGGTGGCAATCGACGACGGTCTTAACAAAAACGAACCGCCGCACCACCGATTTGTGGTGGCGGCGGCGATAGATGGTGGCGATAGATTATTGCCTCGATCAATCGATGACCACCGATCGACTGTGGTGGCCGATTGCCACTAGCGGTCACGGTGGTGGTACTGTTGCCGTACGCCGCGCAAGGCGGTGGTGGCGCTAAGCCACTGCTGCCGCCGGCAGACGTGCGGACTGGTCACCGATCGGCGATGGTGGCCCAAGGCTGCTGTTAGTCGATAAGCGATGGTGGTTGGTCGTTTGTTGTGCGCCGATCACGGCGGCGGTGGTAGCGATGTTGTTGCCGCTGTCGCCGACTGATCAGAGGCGGCAACGACAGGTGGTGGTGTATTCAGTTTTTCGTTGTTATCGTTAACGGGTATCAGTTTGAAATCCGTTTCCGGATAATTTTTCGAATAAAGGATCGTTTTACCAGATAAAGGTTAAAACGATTCAGGATAAGATTTAATTAATTATTTTAATTAATTAGTGTTATAATTATTAAATTAAAATTCAGATGTGTTTTAATTTATTTAATTATATGATAAGTCATAGCTGAACCCTTTAGACCCGTGGTTGTGTTTATTTATCCGTTTTATTAGAATAGTTGGGAGGCCTGCGAGCCATTTACAACCCTTTTTGTAATTTTAAGTTTTATTAGACTAGTTGGGAGGCCTGCGTGCCATTTTTTAGCCCATTTGTAATAATTATTTTAATTACGTCAAGACGGAGACAAGACGACGACCATGGATCTCGGAGCCAGTGGGAGTGCCAGAAGTTGAAGACTTTTGTCACTTAGGGTTGAGACCGTTGTTTTTGTGTTGGCTCACAAAACAACATTAGTTTAAGGGTTTATAGTCTTAGTTTACCCATTTGAATCATGGGTAATTGATACAGGCAGTGGTAACCACATTTGTAATCATTTACAGGGATTCACTAGAAGAAAGACTCTGAGGAAGGACCGTTCGAACCTACGAGTTGGCGAAGGCACTCCGTTGATTGCTGAAGCCGTGGGATCTTATAGTCTTAGTTTACCCTCGGGTCTAGTTTTGGAACTGAGTAATTGTTATTATATTCCAAATATGATTAAGAATGTATTGTCTTTTGATTTGTTGGTAGACCAAGGTTTTTACTATAAATATTCCTATAAGATGATTTCAGTTTTTAAAGATAATATTTTCTATTTTAAAGCTACACCTGTAGATGGTCTATACACTGTAAATCTTAAAGACAACAATAGTGAAATCTATCATATAAGTAAGCGATCCAAGGATATTGAGGATCAGACTTACCTCTGGCATTGTCGTTTGGGCCATATAAACAAGAAACGCGTTGAACTACTCCTAAAGGGAGGTTTTCTTGGCAATTTCGATTACAAACCTTTTGATAATTGCGAATCTTGTTTATCTGGTAAAATGACAAAGCAACCTTTCAACAGTGAGAATGAAAGGGCTACTGACTTGCTTGAAATAATCCACACAGATGTATGTGGACCTTTCAGTCATGTAGCAAGAGGAGGATACCGGTACTTCATTACCTTCACTGACGACTTCAGTAGGTATGGATATGTCTACTTGATGAGACATAAATCTGAAACCTTTGAGAAATTCAAGGAATATCAGAATGAAGTACAGAATCTACTTGACAAGAAGATCAAGTTCTTACGGTCAGATCGTGGTGGCGAATATCTCAGTGATGAGTTTGACAATCATCTGATGGAGTGTGGGATTGTATCCCAACTTACACCTCCGTATACACCTCAGATGAACGGTGTATCAGAAAGGAGAAATCGTACCTTACTTGACATGGTACGAACGATGATGTGTCATTCTTCGCTGCCAGTATCATTCTGGGGACACGCGCTCGAAACAGCAGCACACATACTGAACAGAGCGCCAACAAAGTCGGTAGAAAAGACTCCATACGAGTTATGGAAGGGTAAGAAACCCAACATATCTTTTCTGAAAATTTGGGGTTGTGAGGTTTACGTCAAACGACCTACCTCAGAAAAACTCAAACCCAAATCCGACAAGTGTTTCTTCGTTGGATATCCCAAGACCACCGTGGGATATTATTTCTACAACCCTGAAGAGAACAAAGTGTTTGTTGCTCGAAATGGAAAATTTCTGGAAGAAAAGTTTCTCAGTTTAGAGAACACCAGAAAGGATGTAGATCTACAGATAGTAGACGAAGAAAACACCACACCAGTTGTTGAGCCAGAAATTCAACATGACAATGTTGAACCTCAATCAGAGCCGATTGAGGAAGTGCGAACACAAGACCTTCGCAGATCCAGTAGGGTAAGACAAGAACCAGATAGGTATCTTGGGTTCCTAGTCTCTCAAGACAGTGGAGACTTAAATGAACCAACATCCTATGGAGAAGCTGTGTCAGGCAGTGAGTCTGAACAATGGCAGGAAGCCATGAAGGCCGAGATGCAATCCATGTATGACAACCAGGTCTGGGAGTTGACTGATTTGCCACAACACTGTAAGGCTGTTGGACGCAAATGGGTTTTCAAGAAGAAAACCGACATGGATGGAAATGTACACACCTTCAAGGCCAGACTGGTCGCAAAAGGATTCACACAAACTCATGGTATCGACTATGATGAAACCTTTTCACCAGTGGCCATGTTAAAATCAATTAGGATTCTAATGGCCATCTCAGCATACTTTAACTACGAGATTTGGCAAATGGACGTCAAGACAGCCTTTCTGAATGGAAAGTTAACAGAAGACGTCTATATGGAACAACCAGAGGGGTTTGAAGATCCTAAGAATCCTAATAAGGTGTGTAAACTGCTAAAATCTATTTATGGATTAAAGCAAGCATCTCGAAGCTGGAACTTACACTTTGATGAGCGAATCAAAGAGTTTGGCTTCGCTAAAAGTGAGTTCGAGCCATGTGTTTACACTAAGTTCAGTGGGAGCATAGTAACCTTCCTGGTCTTGTATGTAGATGACATACTACTCATAGGAAACAATGTACCAACTTTACAGAGTGTTAAAGAATGGTTAAGTAAATGTTTCCAGATGAAAGACCTTGGAGAAGCCGCTTATATACTAGGTATAAAGATCTACAGAAACAGATCTAAGCGGCTTATCGGACTTAGTCAGAGTACATACATTGACAAAGTACTGAAGAGATTCAGGATGGATGAATCCAAGAAAGGATTCATTCCAATGCAACATGGCATAGTGTTAAGCAAAACACAGTGTCCTGTTTCTAGTGAAGATCAGGACAGGATGAAATCGGTCCCATATGCTTCTGCAATTGGATCAATTATGTATGCCATGCTATGTACTAGGCCCGATGTTGCTTACTCAGTAAGTGTTACGAGCAGATACCAACAGAATCCAGGTGAGCCCCATTGGGTGGCTGTCAAGAACATTCTCAAATATCTGAGAAGAACGAAAGAGATGTTCTTGGTCTTTGGAGGTTCTGAGGATGAAATTAGTGTCACAGGATACTCTGACGCTAGTTTCCAGACCGACAGAGATGACTTCAGGTCACAGTCAGGGTACGTCTTTACCCTAAACGGAGGTGCGATCTCGTGGAAGAGCTCGAAGCAGGACACGATTGCAGACTCAACTACAGAGGCAGAGTACATTGCAGCATGTGATGCGGCAAAGGAAGCTGTCTGGCTGAGGAATTTTCTATCGGATCTCAGAGTGGTTGCCAGTATCTCGAGACCGATAGATATATTCTGTGATAACTCAGGAGCCGTGGCGCAAGCAAAGGAACCTAGAGAGCATCACAAGTCGAGACACGTGCTCAGAAAGTATCACCTCATCCGAGAGATCATTGGAAGAGGAGATGTAAGAATATGCAAGATTCCAACAGAAGACAATGTCGCAGATCCGCTGACAAAGCCACTAGCAAGGGCAAAGCATGAGGCACATGCGAATTCCATTGGGATGCAGTACCTGGAAGCCAGTAGCTAGTACTTAGTTTATTAATTATTACTATAGTCTAATTTAGAAACAATGTAATCATGTAAAGTTTTTATTTCACAGTGTGTTGGAAATAAATGGAGGTTTTAATTTCATGATTGTTCTAAATTAACTATTTTTCGCATATTTAACGTATCCTTGATTCTACAAAGTCTTGTATGAAATCTAAATTTCCGTAGCCACTTATTGAAATGGGAATTTCAATAGGGAGTTTAACGCTATTATAAATACTTGATGATTTATTCAAAGTAGAGAATAAAAGCACAAGTGATGTGACCAAGTATTTATAGATACTCATCAGAGTGTTTGGGTATTGGAAGTGACCAGTAATCAAGTCTGCTTCATGGAGCCTCAGTCATAGGCACTGACTTGATAGGTTGTCCTTAGACCTGAGATACCTGGTTTGGGAACACGAGGACCACTGTACTCTTAGCACGTACTAACGCTGCACCGTAACTGGGTGGCTATACGGGACGTGACTAGATGCAGCGGAAGCCGTGGATCCAAATGCAAGTAGTCAAGAAGGGATTTGCACCTCTTTCAAAAGAGAGATATTTCCGGGCCCCTTGACGATTAAGATTGGCAGAAAACGCGTGGCCACGCTCGGATAGAATAACAGGGGTTATTTAGTAATATCCGTTACTGCAGGCAATCGAAATCAGAGTCAAGAAATACTTGTTTTTAAGAAATGAATCCTCCACTCCATGTCTTAAATCACTTTAGAAATATCGTGTGCAAAAGGAATGAACCTGTGTACAAATTCAAGTGTGAATTGTATCTCTGAATATAAGAGATCTTATAACCTGGTTAACCTAAGCGTCTGGCTAGGGACCTCCTTAGGCGAATGATAACAGTTCAGTTACATGTCTAGCACAAGTGGGAGCCTGTTAGGATTATGTGCGAGACAGTAACGGGGTTATCGTGTCCAATGTTATAAGACACTAGTAGGTCACACTGCTGCACACCAAAATGAGAATGTTTGGATTATGGGAAATAATTAATTGGTTAATTAATTATTTAGAGAGAAAAAGAAATAAATAATTAGTTTAATTATTTATAATTAATTAATCAGTTAGATTAATTAGTTGGATAATTATGGAAATTATTTCAGAGATAATTACCAAGAATTATATATGGAAACAAACACTGCTTGTTTTGTCCATATAAATAAAGGGTTTGGGGTATCAGTTAATTGATTGATTCAGTTCAAAAACCCAGAAAAATCTCTCTCTCTCTCCCTCTCCCAAAACCGGCGCCTAAATCCAGTGAGGAGGAAGGTTTGCGTTTGTTTTCGGGTAATCCACGGTGGTAGTCTAGCAACTCTCTCAACCGGTGCCAGTAGCGGTGTACCCCCTGCTTGCCTTTCAGAGTTATTGTTCGCAAAAGGTAATCCACTGAAACACCCTCAATTGTATCTGTATGGTTTAGGATTGGATCCTCGATTGGGAATCGGGTTTTTGTTATCCGCTGTGCATGTTCTTGTATCCCTCGATTCCCAACACTGTTGGGTTTTTATGCGTTCCTCGTATCAAACTGACACGAAGAAAACTGTGGATTTCAATCCTAACTGGATGAGATACACGACAAAACTTTGTGATCAAACTGATCAATAAGTTTATCGAATCAAACCTAACTGGTTTGATACGTGCGGAAGCGATTTGGATATAAAACCCAAATATCCACAGATCTTTTCGTTTCAATTATAATAGTAATAGATTTGTTAGAGTGTTACCTGGAATGCTCGAGTTAGATCCACCCGTGATCGACCAAACGAAGATCCCTCTAGCAGGAGTGAGTCCCCGATACGATGAAAAACAGCTAAGGATTAATCAAAGAACCAAAAACCGAACTGGTTTTGCTCTTGGATCGGCGCCGGTTTCAAAGGAGGAGGGGGGAGAGAATTTTCTGGTTTGTTTTTCTTGGTGGAATGAATTATGAAAACTGATAAGCCATAGGCTTATTTTATATGGAGGAATTTCCATACAACTCAGTTTCCATAATTAGTTTCATAATTATCTTTGGCAAATATTCTTTTCTTTTCCTTAAAGAAAAATAACTAGATAATTATTTGTATTATTAATTATTATCCTATTATATATTTATTTACCTAATAAATATATAATTCAATAATTAATAAACTTATATATTTATTTATCTAATAAATATATAATTACTAACAAACCTTTAACTTTGGGATTTAGTACGGAAAATGCCCAACTGATTTATAATTAACTATTATAAACCTTAATCTCTCCAAACTGGGACTATCTTATTTATTCGGTTTACAGGTCCTCACAGGTGTGACCCTCGAGTGTCTAGTAACGTTGGATGTGTAATCACTGGTTTGCCAACTTCTGCACATAATTACTAACAGACTCCCACTTGTGCAAGTTGGCAATACCGTCTTGATCACACGGACCTAAGGAGGCCCCTAGACAGGCGCTTAGGCTAACCAGGTTACAAGAACTCTTATACCCAGATAGGTGATTTAATATTTCCATATGAAAATGACATTAATGAAACAACTGTTCATAAATTGGGTATATCTTGGCTTTTCCCTTTGCAACACGATATTTCATCTATGAGTATGAGCATGGATTAAGTCAACTCTAAATACTCATGATTCTGTTTCTCGACTATCCGACCTCTACTGATAGGTAAACGACAAGAACTAATCAGTTCGTTTGGGCATGGCCATGCACTTCATCAGTATATTCAGTCAGTCAAGGGGCCCAGAAATATCTCTCTTCGGAGAAGAGGTGCAAATCCCATCTTGCATATCTGCATTTAACACCACGGCTTCCGCTGAATCTAGTCACGCCCTTTATAGCCACCCTGTTACGGCGTAACGGTTGAACGCACTAAGTATCCAGCAGTCCTCATGATATCAAACCGGATACCTCAGGTGATAGGGACAACCACTGTGAGATTCTACTTATGACAAAATCCAAGAAGTAGTCTCAACCGCGGATCACGTCCGATATTCGCTACTCTATCAAATATCTGTGCAACTCCTAGTCTACAACGCTTGTAGCTGTTATTCAACCACTGATCATAACTACCTAGAGGCTCACAATGACTTTAACGCCTTAACGGGTTCCCACCACGATAAGTTGTCACGGACAAATTTCGAATGAAAGACTGGAAACTAGTCTCATTCCTGGATCATAAAACATGCAAAATATAAAAGTGATAAAGAAAATAATTTTGTATAGTCCATATTACACTCTGTAATAATAACAAAATTAATAGCATTTCTTAATTACTTTTACGGTGTCTATTCAATGTTTTACTAAAATACTGATTTAAATGAAGTATCACCTAACTTCAGTTTAAACCCTTTGATTAATGTTTACCGTATTAATCAAAGTAACAACCAAAATAATACAAGTTTTGTATCATCTGATACAATCTACTTGATTCTACTAATCTTTGTTTTGCAAACACTTTTAAACAAAGATTAGACTTTTCTTTACCATATTCCATGAACTTGGAGACACTGGAATAACTCCTAGTTTTCCTGAATATGTAAAGTTTAAACTGCAACTTCCCTTAGTTGCTGTGTAGATGAATGATTTCTACCTGAAATCAGATAAAATTTCCATTTACCAAGCTGGCAAATTTCAGGAAATTTATTCTAGTGTTTACGACACTTTTAGAAAGATAATTAATATCTTTAATAATTATTCCAACACATTTTAATTATTGATTTCTCTCGAAGTCAATTATGACCTTATTTAGTTTCAAAGACTTTGAAACTTTCGTTCTACCCTTTTGACTAAAAGATAGATTCGTATATCTTATGAATTTACATCCTTTCTGGATCATGAATTCCGAGATATATACTAAATCAATAATTTTATCTTTTATTCTTTATCATGCACTAGATAGAGAATAACCTGGGCTCCCACTAACCTATATGAAAACCAACTATTACTTAAAATTAACTATTGACTTAGTCAAAACTTGATTACTTAGTCAATTCTATTTCAAGTAATAAACACGAGAATTTTAACATTTATAAAACTTAACTGGATTATATTAAATCCTAATTCCGAAACTTGGAATTTTTCCTAGTTTTATAAATACTGATATTATCAATGATATTTGAAATAATATCCTAAATTCTTCTTAAAACATATGAGTAATAAATTTTGATCATAAAATACTTTCATAATCTTTTACTCATAAATGTTTTATTTAAAAACACATTCCTATAATTATAGTACTTCGTGTGTTTTTGACAGTTTTCATATACATTACTTCAAACTATTTTGATTGAAGCAATACTGTTAGTGTAATAGGCAACATCTCGGATCTAATTTTGAATCAAGTCTAATTTGACTTATACATATTCAAAATATCATGCATAAAGATATCAAGACAATAGTTTTAAATTTTAAAACCGATAAGAATTCAAAAAACAAAAATTCAAATTTTGGAAAGACAAGATTGTTTTAAAAATTTAAAATTGTCTTGATAATATCTAAAAGTAATCTTGCATGCTGATCCTTGCAATCTGGGCACTTCACTTTTAATGACCACCTGCAAATAAACATTTGCTTCTAGGTGTCAACACACTTGTAAACTAACAAGCGAAAGTGATAATCTGAAGCAGTCACGAATACCTGAGGTGTTTATATCTGCTTCGTAACGCTTCGGGCAGTTATGCCTTCAATGACCGACTTCATGGCACTTGAAGTATTGATTCTCGGTTATTATTCTGTTAGGCTTAACCTTTTTACCCTTGCCTTTGCCTATATCATAAACATTGGGTGCACTCAGGGTAGCCAGAACTTGGCCCTTTCCCTTACTGGTGTTCCCATGCCCACGCTTCTTCTTTACTTCACCATTCTTGACCATAAGCACATCTTTGGTCTTGGTCTCCATCCTCAACTCAATTACTTATAATCTTCAGACAGTGAGTTGAGTATCGTATTTGTTGCTAACTGCAACAAAACTGGGCGACTGAGCCTCTCTAGGTGATTAATGTGCCTCTTTATTTTCATCATCACTAACTGAGGTCCCCTTTTGCCATCTTGCACGCGTTCAGTGCTCTATTGGCATCATAACGCTCTGTGCGTGCTTGCGTCTGAAACATGTCCCTCAACTGGCGGATCATGTTATAGGCATTTGTGTTTATGAGCCTCGTACGAAAAACTGGGCTCATAGTCGCAAGCATGAGATAGCCTACGTCCAGCAAATAATCGGAATGCTTTCTATAAGCGTTCCTGACAGTGACAGTAGCTTTTGCTGGAAGGGCCTTCACCTAGAGGCTTTTCTAGGACATACTACTTTCTCTCGTGTCTGAGCACAATCGTCAGACTGCGCTCCCATACGAAAAATTATACCTAGTAAGTTTGTCCTTTCGAGAATGGAGCGAAGAGGGAGTTTATCAGTGTTGGTAATAGTGTTTGCTATCTACACATTTTAAAAACTTTGGTTTTAGTAACTGTGAAAGACTATTTCCAATAAATATCAATAAACCCTTAAATGATCAATTATTGGACTAGGATCCTAATTACATACGCCCTGATGACCGGTGTGTTCACGTCTCACCAGGACCACGTACTAACTAGGTAGGTAAGGACTTTTACCAATCATATCTAACTGACACGACTCCTAGATCTTTTCGGGACAACGGTAATTATCCGTACATGTTTCAGTCCCTCTAAGTGCTTTTTGGCCCGGTACCACCCGGTAAACTTAACAGAACCAAAACAGATCTCACCATTTTGGGACTTGGACACTTTACTCTGGCCGGTACCACCCGGAGATAATTCGCAGAGTCTTGTTAATCCCCTCCAGCTTCGGTTTGAACGCGGTCGTTCAAGGTGTGTTCACTTACAACGGCCGCGTACCTTACGCCGGAGGTGCCCCTAGATGGGTTGCACTCTGATCTATGATTTTCGGGGTTTTTAATTAATTTTGAAAAACCTTTTAGTTCCAGTATTTTTGAAAATCTATAATTTTGAAAAACTGATTGTTTAGAAGGTAACTGATGTTTAAACTAACTATTTAAACATGCTTGCTATTTTAAAACTAACTGTTTTAAAGAGCACTTGCTAATTAAAAACTAACTGTTTTAATAAGCACACTTGCTAATCAAAACAACCTGTCTTGATAGCATATTTGTTGACCAAAACTAACTGTTTTATCAACTTGCCTTTTCATACAAAACAGTCTTATTATTGAGGTTTTAAATAAAATCTACCGTTTCAAAAAGGTTTATAAAACTGGTATTTTTAATTATAAAACCTGTCCGCTCTTGTGATTTTATCTAGTTTTAAAAAATTCTCTTATTTTAAAACATTTTGATATAATTATAAAATCACAACCACACAGTTAATATGTCAACAACCACGCAGTTAGAGCTAACTAATTATAGGTTTGCCAACTTTTATTCCTAAGGACCAATAATGACCTATTTTTCTAAAGGATTTCTAACACCTCGCGTAGCTCCCACTGGCTCCCGGTATCTTCGTTAGTACTCCAGAAAAGAAAATTTGGGTTTTTCTTGCGTAGCTCCCACTGGCCTTCGGCATTCTCGATGGAACTCCCCAAAAAAAAAGGAAAAATAACTATCCTATGGTCATTATTACAAAGGGGTTGTAAATGGCACGCAGGCCTCCCCAAATTTAATCCAAAAGGTCTAAGTTGGCAAGCCCTATAATAGATATATACGAAAGCATATATATACTCAAGCAACCACGCATTTATATATATTAAACAATATAATAAAGCGATAAAGAAATCCTAGATCCGTTAAAAATTATCTTGTTCCGTTTATCGCAAAACTTGGTTTATAAAACAAACTGTTTATAAACCGAAACTAATATTTTAAACTGAAAACGGTTTTTACTTGAATTATAAAAATACTAAGATTTATAATCAATAAATCTATTTATAAAGCAAAACCGATTTTCTAAAATATTTGCTTTTTATCTAAAAGTTATATCAAAACCCGGTCCTCGAACAAACTGGTCGGAAAAATAAACATTGGACCGTAAACTGTGTCGTGGTTTGACCAACTGGTCAAAACATGATACTAGACTTATTTGACCAAACGGGTCAAATAACAGGTTTGATAAAACACAATTTTACTCGGGATAATTATTAACTAAAAATCCCTTAAACATAATTTTATAATATAATGTAACTGATTTATATATATAAAAATATATTATCTAAATAAAATTAATTTGGGTCAAAAAGCTTAAAACCCAATAAACCCTTTTGGGCCATAAACTTGGTCCAAAATACCATGGTTTCGGCCCATTACCAAATTGATAAGTCTGGGCCCCGAAAGATAAAAAAATTTGAGAAACGCTTGAAACCAACCGCTACCTACGATCAACCGGGATATTATCGCCGCTCACATCGCCGTCGATCACCACCGCCTGGTGGCGATTGATCGCTGGTGCCATCACTGACCATCGTCGTCGTGGCGGCCGCTGGTGGCGGCCGCTGGTGGTCGCACTCCTCTCGGCCCACCACTAACTGATGGTTCGGCCGAGCGCCGCCTTGGTGCATTAAGGGATCGGGCCATGGCTTGATTTGGGTATAGACCATGGCCAACCAAGCTGGTGGACCATGCCTTGAACTCTGATCAGGCCACGGCCTAGTGTCGACTCAAGCCACGGCTTGAATTCTGATCTGGCCAAGGTCTGATGGCTGATCAAGCCATGGTCTGATGGCAAGTCAGGCCACGGCCGAGTGGCGAGTCAGGCCACGGCCGAGTGGCGAGTCAGGCCACGGCCGAGTGCAATCTAGGCCACGGCCTGGTGGTGGTTCGGCCACTATCTGGCGGTCCGGTCGGCTGTTGCCGCCGTACCGCCGCCTCTAGCCTCGGTCGGCGATCGGTGGGTGGTTCGGTCGGCTATCTGCCGCAGTTCCGCCACCGATTCCCACTACCCTGTGGGGTTTTTCCGTGATAGCTTTTTCGACGATAAACATAAAACGATAAAACTGAAAAGTTATAATAGATAATCATTAAATCTTTATACGGAACTGAAAAAGATTTTAAACTGATAAAAATCAAATTTTTTCCAAACTGATTAAAATTGAATTTTTATACGAAACGATTATCAATAAAACTTTATTCGCAAGAAACAATTTTTAACGGATCTTTAAACAGTTAAAAAGAATAAAACGAATAAACCTGTGGCTCTGATACCACTGTTGGGATTTTGTGGGTATCCTTGGATCAAACTGATCCGAGGATTATCTCAGATCTATCAAAACCTCGCTGGTTTGATATATCTCGTAGGTTTAAAACAAACTGTTAAAACCCACGTGATCAGAAACACACTGTTTCTGATCTAAACATGCGGAAGCGATAAAAGCTAAAAACCCATTAAAGCCTAATGATCTTAATCGTTTGTAGCTCTAAACCTAAAGGATTAGGTTAGATTAATTTACCTGGATGCTTGAGAATTAGTCCACCCGTAATCAACCAACGAACGTTCTTCTAGCAGAACCGTGAAACCCGAACAACAAAAACGACCCGAAGGGGGGGGGGGTTTGTGCGCCGATTTTGGGAGAGAGGAGGAGGGGACAGAAAACTGATTTTTCAACTGAAAAAGCTTATTATTTTTCCTTAACCCATAGGCTTTATTTATATGGAGGAAAAATACAGTTTGTATGGAATCCAGTTTCCTTATGATAATTATCTCAAATCCTTTCCTTATTTAATTAGCTGGAAAAGAATTTGCATACGATAATTATGATTTATATATTTATCTAATATATAAAAACTTTATTAATTAACTATTATATATTTATTTATCTTAATAAATATATAATATCCTAATTAATTAATAACCCTCCAACTTTGGTAATTCTGACTGAAATTACCCAATAGATTTATAATACACTATTATAAATCCTAACTCTCCATTTCGGGGTTTCATCTAACTTGTTCGACTTATAGGTTCTAACGCGATAAACAAAAACATATAATAAATTTCAGATTTTATAAAGATTGAAAAAAACAATTTAATTTTAACTGGAAAAAAAAATTAAAAATTGGTGATGTTGATATGTATTGTGAAAGTTTGATGTTTAGAATAGACGACTTAAGTTCTAGTAGGAAGTTTTAAATTTGGTGATAAATAGTTATCAATCGTTTGCAAAAGAAATAAACAGACATTCAGATGAGATGCACCAAGATAATATGCATCGAATCAAATTCCATTTTAAGTTACAATTTATAAGAGGATGTCTGATTAAAAATGATCAACGATGTGAAAGTGTTTTTTTTTAATCAAAAATAACACTTGTTACATAATCTCATCCCTAATATAGACATTGAGCTTAACTTGAAGGACTAAAACATAAAATTTGTCATGGTAGCTTCTAGAACTCGCGTGTAAAACATTCCTTGTCCATATCGACACTGCATTGCATTCCCTTCTTCTTCTTCTCATCGTCTCTCTTTCTTTCTCAGCTTCGCCCACTAATGGCGACCACAACCATCGTCTACTGGTATCAGATTTATCTTTTATGAATCTCTAAATAATTTGTTTTCATCAAGCCTCAATTGCTAAGTCTGTTTTATCAATTCGTTAATTAGCTGTTAATTTTTTGTTGTTGAAGATCATAAATGACTGTTGATTATTTACTGAAACTCGAGTTATAGAGTTTTATTGCGAAATTGTAATAATGTGTGATGCATAGATGGAATTATATGTTCGTTTCTCCTGGATTTCGTGTTTTTTTTTTCGAATTCTGATTGTTATCTGAACCGTCTTCGGAATGCCATAGCTTGGATTATGTTCCGATTTGGTGTAGTTTTGACCTAATGTGCACATTTATGCCAACACTGTGATATATTATGGTTGCATTTGGATTTGGTTCACGTAATTAAAAGTTTGATAGCTTTGGAGTTTTGAAAATCTAGGCGAAATTAAGTCTGAAAATTAGGAATTAGTGTTGCAAAAATTGCCAAAATTAAGGAAGGACCTATGGATTAACTTAAGTAACTTGTCTCATTTTTTGTTTGTAATGAAGAGGTTTGCAGGCTTAAGATGGTTTGTTTTAATTTTAAGAAAAGGTCTGAAACTTCTTACCATCCTCTGAAATTTTAAGAGGTGCATCATCTACCTCTTATTTTTCATTAGACTTCATACTCTAGACCTCTTTAAAAAAACAAATGACACCTAAATGTGCTCATAGAAGAAACAATGTTTAAGATATGAAGGGGACTCTGTTGTATAATTGAGGGATTGATTGGTGATGGTTGTGCATGTTCTTATCCACTTCCACCATAGTTGATAGGTAGTGGGTTCATAAGTCTTTTGTGATGGACTTTGTTTTACATGTATTCACAGTTAGTTTTCTTTGAATCGTACAACAGATGAATTCAACATCGTTTTTATTGAAAAAGGAGCTTACAAATTGTGACAGTCGTGCATGTTCTTATCTTCTTTATATATTGTTATGCGTGAATCCGTTACGGGTTTGCAGTTTCCGTCTTGATATTTCATTATTTTAGTTTTATTTGAATTTCTACTTCTTTGTTCTCGGTATTCACCCTATTCTGTAATGATTTTCCCTTCTTGTTAAATAAGAGAGGCAAGATGGTATGTGTTTTAATGTTTGATATGTGTGAGTGGCAAATGTTTTACCTTTCTAGGTTTATGTCGTTCAATCGTTGTTGCATTACGCATGCATATGTTGGGATCATTGAGTCTTTTTCTTGTTTTAAACCACTGATGCTGTAAGTAGTGGCACATTTTTTTCTTTTGAGGACTAATAGATTTCAAGTGTGGACAACTTCACGTCAATCTTTTTCTACTTCTAATAAGTAATAATGAATAGTTCTTGCATCAAGCATTTGTGCATCTGTTTTTTCTTTTGATATGAGGTTTAGCCAAGCAATTAGTTTTAACTACTGAGCATTTGCTGCATTGGGTATAAAGATGCTGTTTGTGACTCTTATGTTTTTCAAATAGAGAGATTTTATTGCAAGGTTGAGAATTTTTCAATTTTGTGTTACATTCCAGGTTATATGCTACCTTATTGAACAGAAAACCTTCTCAAATCTAATCAGTCTAATCTACTTCTAGAAGCATTAGTTCTCAACTCAATCTGAGTGGGAGTTGGTTATTTCAACAGTTTGTCTCATATTTACTTGTCAAAGGCTGGTGTGCTGAAAATACAATGGAAGGGTTACTAAAAAGATTTTAGCTTTCCTGTTTTTGTATTGCTTTCCTTATAAGTTAGATGGAGTAATGTTTTCTTTAAGATTGATCAGAACTTTAGTAACTAAAAGTTAAACGATTATCTTACAATGCTCTGTGACTGCAGAATACTTCTGGTTTCGAGTCCGAAGTTCTATAACTTATCTGTGAAATCCATCATTGCATAGAAATGTCAGGTGACGGCAATACACATTGGTGCTACCAGTGCCTGCAACCAGTTCGGCTTCGAAGTCACAATCCAGTTTGCCCCTCTTGCTCTGGAGGATTCGTGCAAGAACTGAATGAGGTGGTTGTTGATGGACAGCAAGACTTCGATCCTTTTCATGGACATGAAGTTTCTGACCACCGCTTCATGGATCCATTTAGCGACCCTAGAAACAGGATCATGGATGCCTTTGCCGAGTTAATGAGGCACAGAAATTTAAGTATTGGAAGATCATCTCTTCTCCTTGGAAATGGCATCGGTGATCCATGGGGATCTCTCTTGTCTGCTGACGATGAGTTCGAGTGCTTCTTTAATGGAGCTCCAGTGGGCACAAGGCCTTCTAATGCCAGGAATATCTACATGGGGACTAGCTTTCAGGAGTTGGTCGAACAACTTATAGCGAATGAGAACCGGCAGGGTCCACCTCCGGCCACACGGTCTGCGATTGACTCTTTGCCGACTGTTAGGATAACAAGCAGGCATCTTAACGCCAATTCCGACTGCCCAGTTTGTCAAGATAAGTTTGATTTGGGGTCTGAAGCTAGGATGATGCCGTGCACCCATATTTACCATTCTGGTTGTATCGTGCCTTGGCTGCTTGAGCATAATTCTTGCCCTGTTTGCCGGCTGGAACTCCCTTCTCAAGGCACTGATGGTGGTAGCAGTACAGAGGACGGTGGCCAAAATGAGGGGAGGAGGAATCCGTTGTCGTTTTTGTGGCCTTTTCACTCTTGATCAAAGTTACAGAAAGCATTTTGGAGGTAATTGCTATGTAAGGTAGTTATTTTACTTGTGCATCTTTGTTTGAATTTGAACTTTTTTTGCCATCCATGGTAATTGAGTGCTTGAAATGGGTACTCATGTCTATGTGCTCTGCTATATTAAAAAGGTAATTCCTGTGTTCAGAAGCTCAATTCTGTTGTCTAGAGAAAGTTAAAATAATTTGTTTTTTTCTAAGAATGGTTTGATTGTTTATAAAGTATAATCCATACATTTCATGCTTACAAAGTTACAGTATGTTCTCTTTAGTTGCATAAAAACATGGCACATATTTTTGATTGCATTAAAAACATGGGTAAATGGGTATGGTATATTATTGGGGCAGATTCTCTATAGCTGGGCGTTTGGTGTATTACTTTTTCTGATGGGATGGGGGTGCTCTATCTATCATTGGGTTAATCTTTGAAAAGTGTGTGATTGTGACACAAAACTGAAATAATGTTGATTTGGAAATAGGGCTATCCTACAATGTAATTTAGGTAATAAAAGTAGGAGCTACTATGAGTTGGTTAGTTTTGCATTTCCCCTTGGGGTACCACCAAGACACCAAGCCTTGGGGTGTTTGGTTTGGTAGGATTTGGAATTGAATTTTGTTTTCAATCCGCAATATTCATGGTGGACCCATAATGTTCAAATAGTGGCATTATTTGATTACAAGGGATTGTTTGTTTACCTCTTAACAGTTTCATTAAGAGGCAATCTTAAAATCCTTAAGGCCCTCGGTAATGCAAACCATAAGCCTATAAAGTCCGAGCTGTCACATCAGTGTCACATCAGCTTTACCTACAAACACACAATAAACCCGAAATAGGAGTATTACTACTCACCAGCCAAAATACCCTAGATATATATATATATATATTAATAAAAAAAAGCGAGAGGAGTATGAGAGAGGGAGAAAGAGCGGGTAGTGTGCTACCGAGCTGAAGCCCGCTCCCCAAACCGCTGGCATGTGTAGTGCCACCCAGCCGAAGCCCATTGAGCCTGCATGTATGCCCGACTGCAAACCACTTTGTAGTACTGAAGGCCTAAGAGGTAAATCCTATTTGATAATAAAAAGAATCGACTCTTAATGGTTCTAGAACTATCTAAATGGTTTTGTATCCTCTGCCTCCTTTAATCATTAAGTGCCCTGATTTCATTCTCAATAATTATCAAACAACCATATTTTATTTTGCACTAAATCATAAGATTCTCTTAATCATTGTGACTACTTAATCATCTAACACCAAACCATTCAACAACTTCTCGACGGCCTCTCAGAACAATATAGATATTTTTAGGAAGTTAATATAGGTCTAGTGATTGGTTTTTTGCTTTTTAAATGCAAGGTTTGTGTTCGAGTCTCTTATTACAATTCTTTTAGAAACATTGATATTAAAATGAAAAGCTAGGAAAATGATTTTAATAGGGCTTAAACACGAGAAATTTATATCTTTATTGTAGTTTCAAAATATATACGATGACATTTTTCATGACCCTATAAATGTTTGGGAAAAGTCTAAAAAAACCCAACTAACTATCCTTTTTTGAATGGTTAAGTCACTCAATTATTCTTTTGAATAGAAAACCATAAACATTCTCATTTCGATTAAATAAGTCTTTCAACATTTTTTCCAATAAAATAAATCATCGAATCATTTAAAATGAGAAAGTTTAATGATTTTTTCATTGAAGAAAATAGTTTAAGAACTTTATCATTCAAAAAAAGAAAGTTTAATAATTTTTTTTCTTAAAAAAATAGTCCACGGATTTAATCATTCAAAATGGAATAGTTTGGTGATCTTTTTGAACTTTTTCCTAAATTTTTATACTAAGATAGAAGGACAAAACATGACACGTCCAAATTATTTTATAAAGTATCTTAAACACACTTATTAATTTATTATGTGATAACCTAATTAAATAAAAAGATAATTCAATTATTTTGATAATTTACTTCAAATCAAACATGTAAAAGATTTCAAATCATTTTTATTGTAGTAACTAAGTGACCTTCCAAAGTAAATATACTTTGTAAATATAGGGAAGGTTCAAATGAGAAGCATGTTAATTTAAGAAAACGTGAGGAGCAAACTCAGTCACTCATCTTGCGATTACAGTGGAACTGATCATGGAGCATTGATGCAATTCATGGGAGGGTAGAGATTATTAAAAGGGTAACATTGATGCAATTCACGTGACTATTGACCTAGATGAGTGGTTGGGATTGCTTCTCATGTTTTCTTAAATTGATATGTTTCTCGTTTGAACCTCCCTCTATATATACCGGAAGGTATAGTGGTATCAAACTAACGAACAACTACTACGAACACACACACACACACCTCCACGGTGGTATTGGGCATCTACGGGCAGCCCGCTAATCCCCCATTATCCCGGTCTAGCTTATGCTGGACCTAGAAGGCTAGAACCAAATCACAATTTTTAGCTAGGCTGGACCTAATTTTATGACATGTCATATGATATGTTTTGTAGCTTGATGAAATATTTATTGTTGGCAGTGTTTTAAAAACTGGTTGAACCGGTCCGGTCGAACCGGGAACCGGTGAAAGGACCGGTTCAATTGTGACCGGTTTTATAGGAACTGGATTGAACCGGCCGGTTTAGTGGTTGAACCGGTTAAACATGTGGATCGAACCGTTAAAAAACCGGTCGACCCGTTTAAAAAATATTATGTGTAAAACTTATTATTATTATTTTAATGTTTTTTGATTGATGTAAAACTTATTGTAATGTATATTTTTAATGTTTTTTAAGTTGTAGATATCAAATTGTTGGTTTTATAAATATATAAATGTAAGAAAATGAAAAAACATAAAAACGCTTGAAACCGGTTGAACCGACAGTTGAACTAGTTGAACCGGTCATCATATCATACCGGTTCAACTAAAAAACCAGTTTTTAAAATATTGATTGTTGGCAAACGCGGATTCTCTAGGTATTGATTGATAAAACCCGAGGAGGAAGTGTTCGTATTTTCTATTTTGTGTGTTACATACAAGGCTTTGTTTTTACGTCTTATTTTGAGCCGGAAAAACATTATGTTTATTAAATGATTTTACACAACTTTATGATTGATTTAACATGCACGTCTTTTTACATTGTAAAAGATATTTGTAGTGGTTAGCCAATGAGCAGCAAATTTGATCTGTTAGGCTACCTGCACCGGAGGGTGCGGGTTCCATCGGCTTCCATCGAGTAAGCCCGCCGGTTTCATTGGGTTGGTGTGCGATGTCTTCAAGCCGACGGGTTGGGAGGTATGCGGGTTGGGAGAGCCGTTGCCAAACGGCTCTCTCAACGGTCAAAAAATCAATTTTTTTTTTACTTTTTTTTTCATTTTTTACTCCTATATAAATACCCATTTATATCCAACTTAATTTTTCACACAAACTCTAAACCTTCAATTCTTCAACTCTTTAAACCTCAAATTCTTCAAACCTCCCACTCTTCAAACATCATGAACCCAAACGATCAAAACCTCGGATCTTCATCACGGCGCGCGAAATGTAAACATCAGGCGGAACCTTCGAAGCCCTCTTTCAAAGTCGACGTTACGCACACCGGGTTCTCTCCACAATATCCACCCAATTACGATGTCGAAATTTCGCCGAAAGGTTTTTGTATCACAATTACTCATCCTCAAGCTCCTCAACCCGGGAGCTCTTCACAACCCAATCAAACCGGGAGCTCTTCACAACCCAATCAACCCGGGAGCTCTTCACAAGCTCCTCAACCGTTTCCTTATCAACCGTTTCCTAATCCGTTTATGAATCCACAATTTCCTCCAACCGATTGGGGTACTCCTTATCAACCACAATATGTACCCAATTACCAACCCAATTACCAACCCGTAGAAGAGGAAGACACTTCCGATGAGGGAGAACTTTCACCAACGACCCAACAAGAGGAAGACATTAAGTTTTACACCGCCCTGCACGGCTATCTCCGGGGTAAACGGCTCAAGGATACTATGAAACGAAAAGACGAGATCAAAGCCAAATATGGCTTGTAATTTTTAGTTTATTTAATGTTTTAGTTTATTTTATTTAATCATGTAATGTTTAGTTTTAATTTTTAGTTAATTAATTATGTAATGAAGTTTTTAGTTAATTAATTATTAATCTTATTGTTAATTAATTAATTACATGTTTTATTTAATTATATTATTTATTTATATAAAATAAATTGAAAAGTGAGAGGGTTGGGAGGGTTGGGTGTGTGTTGTAGAGGGTTATGGGAGGGTAAAGAGAGGGTTGGGAAAAAGCTGATGTGACATTAAAAAAGTGAGTGGGTTGAGTGGGTTGATTGGGTTGGGTGCAGGTAGCCTTAAGGCCATTCGCTGTCGACCCACTACTACCTAATGGTCAATATGTTATTCGAACAGATTCACGTGGTACTTATCATATTAGATTATTTATACCAGTCGTATTGTGAGAGTATGTGTTTTTGGAGATAATATACTGACTTAGAGCATCTCCAACAACATTTATATAGTTTTTTTAAAATAGAGAATGAAAATTCAAAATTTCAAAACTTTTTCTTTTCATCTCTAACAGCTTTTCTATTTTAGAAAATCCATCATTACTTATATTATTATTATTATATACAACTAGTGGCTGGCTCGTGCGTTGCACGGTGATTGGTAATTTTTAAAAAAATATTGAAGTTATATTGGTTGATAATCATGTATCAAGTATTATAACTAATACGAATGCATATTCAATTTGATATAAATCCACCTTATCATCTTTTGTTGTATTTTTAGTGTATAATTAATAAGTTTCATAGTAAACATATATCAAACTTTATGATCGGCTAAAAGTAATAATAAAAGAAATATGAGATATCGTTGATTATAGTTATGACGTGTGTTATGAGGATTGGTGAAAATATATCAGACAAATGTGACACTCTTATTTACTATTATATAATTGCGAGATATTTTGTAATTTGTTTACAATTGTTGTAATTTACTCGTTTACAACTTTGACAAAAAAAACTTATTGCACAAAGAAGAACATTAGTTATTGGTATTGCGACCACTTTGACTGCGAGCGGGTTTAATTGAATCGTTAATATTTCATTAAACATGTTCGAGTTTTTTGATATTCTTAAGACCGTTTCTTTATATTTGGTTAGTCCGTAAAAATCATGAAAAAGATAAATTTTTATTAAATTTATGTAAATAAAGTTGTTATTTCTATTCTAGTTCAATTTGATTTAATCTAAGGTAATAATGAATTATGAAATAATTTATACGTATTAAGGATTGTAACCAAAATCAAATTCATCTAATATATTGATTCTTCTAATTTAAGTTTTATTCTTCTATTATTTTATTGACTTTAATTTTATTGTATATTATCGTACTAATTTTATATTTTATATACTAATTCTAATTATATATATTATTTATTTAATAACATTTTAAGCGATATTAAACATGATAAGTATCTCATTTATTTAGAGGACTAATAATAGTATTATACTATATACTAGTTATAATTTTATTTATTTTATATTAATCACAATTATACTTTTTTTTGTAAGATAACAATCATTATAAATCAAAACTATGATTAAACGAGCTTTATTTGGTTATTTTTTTTAATATTTATTAACCTTTTTTTGTAAGATAAAATTAATCAATATATCAATATCAATATATATGATTTTATTTTTATATAACGACTTCACTTATTTATCGTGTTTTTAATTTTGAAATTACAATTTCACTTAAAAATAGGATCAATTAATATATATATATATACATATATATATATTTATTTCGAATTAATATCATACAAATGAATATAAATGGCATAGTCTACCGTTAATATTTTAATCAATACATATAAAAAGTATTATATAGACAATAGCAATTAATAATTGTCATTAAACAGTAACGATAAGTTATTATATTTTTATTATCATAAGTTTTCATTTATATTTTAAATTGAACTGATTAATTGTCATCTTTATTTATTTATTTCCATTATAACCAATTTATTATTATATTTTGACAACTAAATATCAATTATTATATTCACGTGTCATCGAAATAACAAAAATATTTATTCTATTTTTTTAAAAATATTTAATCAAGCAAAAAACTTGGAAAAATGTAAAAGATTGGGATAAGAAAAGGGCTTTAAAACTCCAACAACAGTCTAAAAAATGTATACCCATATTAATTTTCACGAAATAAAACCTAAATAAAAATACAAATAACCATTGAAGATTACTTATAACAATTATATTATATATTGTATCTTGTCTTCTAAAATCGTTGTCAATAATGCATCATTGGTTCCGTTGAAAGAACCACTGTCACGCAAAGAAAACAATTTTCGAATAAAACATATGTGCAAACATCAACGACAATATATAATTTGTATAGAACATGAAATAAAAGATAAACGTTTTTACCTAAAAAATTTATGGTGAAAACGTAATAACTTCCATTTTAACGGAACATCCATCTTAGCTTACAATTGGATGGACCTCGCAAATAGATCAATATACAATTGTTAACAAACTCAACAAAAAAAAAACAAACAAATAATTTGTCTCAAATAGTCGGTGTATGTGTGTGTACATATTCTCTAACATATGTTTGATGATTTGACATAAAATAAAATTAGGAGTAAAAAATATATATAAATTTGCATTTTCCTATATGAACAATGTGATATAAACAAAGAATGAACTTTACTCATGACACATCAATGATTGTAATATATTCGAAATTCCTTTGATGAATAGTTGTTGCAAGCAAAACTGCAAAACAAATATAAAAAAATATACACTTGATTTCATTTGAAATATATAACAAACATAAAGAATGCCTTGGTTAAATAAAGAAACTCTAAAATTCTCAACAAAATCTCTACAAAATGCATAAATGATTAATGATATATATGGTATATGGATTAGTTTTTCTCGAAGTAATCCAAAGAAAAAAATATAGACGAAATAAACAAAAAAAAATATTTTAAAATCTTAACAAAAGGTAAGAGAGATGCATACCTTGTCTCTCAAAGTTTATTCAAACATGATAAAGAGAGTCTAAAATCCCCACCAAAATTTCTACAAAATGCATATATGAGATATGGATTAGTTTTCTCGAAGTAAACAAAAGAAAAAAAACCAGAGACGAAATACACAAAAAAACTATAAACATGATAATCATCATGAAAACATATGGTGAATGGATGATCTATCATAAGTTATAGTAGTATAAATAGTTTGAAGATGGAGGTAGGTAGAGAAAACGAAAAGATGGTTTAATTGCAAACATAAATAACCATCAATGTTGATGAAAAAATAATATTGAAAAAAAAAAGAGTAAAAGAAGAATGAATGAGAAAAAACATAAATATGTTTCTTGGTTTTAGAATAGATCACATCAAAACTCATGATTCTTCCTTTTAATGAAGAAAAACTTGGACAATTTGATGGATGTGTTTGATGTAAATAGTTGGTATATATAGTATAACATGTGTTTGATGATTTAATTGATGGTAAATGAAAAGTTTGAAGAATAAATGAAAATGTGGTCAATTTATGTTTGAAATAATGACTCTAAGGCCATCCGCAGCCATCGGTGCAGCCGGCCTGTACCGCTGCCTTGCAGGCGGTAACACCGCCGAGGCCAAACGATATGGGATCGGTACCAAGGCCCGGCTGTAAGATGTTGCAGCTCCAAACACACACACAAACACATGTATATACATACAGAATATATATATATATTTTTTATTATTTAAATAATATAGGTGGTATGACCTGTACGGCTGTGGATGAAATGGTATGGTAATGGTAAGGTAGTGGTAAAGCTGATGTGGCGCTGAGGTGGTAGCCGGTACAGGTGGTATCACCTGCACGGCTGCGGATGGCCTAATAATAAATGTAATTATTATCATATTAATTAAAAAGATTAAAAATACAAAAAATTACAAATTTTGAGAAAAAATATAAATGATCTTCTAGCCCTTAGAAGACGTCACATCATATTTTGTGGTTCTTCTTTTTAGTAACAAATTATATTGTTTGGAGAACATAACTTCTACATACATGTTTAAGATTTTTTTGTCTTTTTCAACTTTCATCTTCTCAAGCTTCACCAAGGAATTTATAGGATTTCAATTTGTTTATCATTGTAACTTATGAAAAACAAATTTCATTAACAAATAAAGAGAATTAAATGAAGAAGCAAATGAAAAGTTGGAGGTTAAACTTGGATATGTAAATTTACAAAAAAATCTCAAGTTTGTATTGAATTACACATGTTTTATGGAATGGCAAAAAAGTCTTTACAAAATTCAACATTAAAAAAATCAAAATTTTGAGAAAAAAGATAAATATTTTTCTTGGCCTTAGAGGATGCTACATATGATGTTGTGGTTTTTCTTTTTAGTATATATATTGATATATTGATATATTTAGTATTTCAATAAAACTTTTTTAAAAAAATTAACAAATAATTATGTCATTGGTGAAAGACATTAAAATAATATTTCCCTCTTATTATTTAGAAATTTTAGCAAATTCTCTAAATTTAGAGATTCCTCTATATTTTTCTGTTTTAGCAATTGACATAGCAAAGCTGTTGAAACACTTTAACAAAAAAACCAATTTATTTTATTTTATTTTAACAATGTTGTTGAAGATACTCTTAGAATAAAAATCAATCTTTGATTCATCGTTAGATTTTCAATTTGATGTTGCTTTTTTGACGGTGACACATTTCCTTGGGCAAATGGGACCTTGATTTGTTGACCACCATAGCATCATGAAAATTTTGATATAAGCCATTAATTTGATTAGTTTGATAGAATCAATACTCTATTCACATTCTAATTTTATTATAGGTTTTTCGCTAAATTTATTATGTTTTTGTGTTTAAAAAATATGATAATGTTTTAAAAACATACGTTAATACAACGCTTCAAATCGATATCATTAAACAAATATTTTCATAAAACTTCAGGCGTACTCTTTTATATCTTCATTCAATTCAATGAATATTGTCAAATTAGATTTGATACATTATTTAACACATGAATTTTATTAAGAGATGCACACTTTGCATGACACTTCTCGTCTTAGAAAAAGTATAATGATAATTTTTTTAATAAGCTGTCCAAAAAATGATTTTTCTTAAAATTTTATTTCTAATTTTAACTTTACCCATTAACCGTTATTATAAGATGTCGCCTTAATTGTAATTCACAAGTTTTTTTTTTTGGTAATTATTAGTGAAAATTTTAGGATGCGTTTGGTCGTAGAAAATTGTTTTCAGAAAATGAAATTGGGTTTTCATTTTTAGTTTTTTATGAAAAATTTAGAAAATGCGACTGGTTGAAATAGTGGAGTTTTCATTTTTCATCTTAGAAAATAAAAAATGTGCTTATAAAATTTTGGAAAACTATTAAAATCAACTGTTCAATATACATAAAAGTTTTTCATAAATATTTAATTCATAACGAAATTCTTTACCACACGTACATGTGTTTAGAAAGATCAAATCATCTAAATTTAGTGACTATATGATAAGAACATCTATGAACAAACAAAAGTTTTTTTGTTGTGTATTTTCTTGTTCCAACTTTATTATCAAGAAATTTCCCAAGGCCGAAAAAAGATAAGAAAGGTATAAATTTGAAGGGGAAAAAGAAATATTTAATATTAAATTACGGATAAAAGAGAAAAGATGTATCATTTATTTCGGAGGTAGAAAAGAGAAGGACACAATAAAAATATTATTTTATAAAGAATTATTTAAAGTATTAATTAAATGCATTGAGTATTAAATAAAAATATTATTTTTAAAAATGACAGAAATTATTTTTCAAAGATTTTTATTTTTATTTATTTAGCTTGAGAAAATTTGGTAAGATATAGTTGAAAATGATCAAAGTAATTAGGATAATGCTATAACCTTTTTAGGGTAGAGTAAGGTAAGTTTAGTTTACAAAATGTTTTTGGATAAAATAAAATTTGGTAAGAAAATTTGCCTTTGAAGAAACTAAAATGCAATTTTATTAGGTTTAGCAGGTGTTTCGTTGACAAACATTGAAATGGAATCAGTTAAATGAATTACAATATGTTTGTGTTGAATCACACAATGTAAGGTGGTGTTTGTTTACCTCTTAACAGTTTTATTAGGTTTAGCAGGTGTTTCGTTGACAAACATTGAAATGGAATCAGTTAAACGAATTACAATATGTTTGTGTTGAATCACACAATGTAAGGTGGTGTTTGTTTACCTCTTAACAGTTTCATTAAGAGGCAACATCTGAATAGTTAAGAGGTAAATCCTGTTTGGCAAAAAAATGGACTACCTCTTAATGGTTCCAAAATCGTTTGAATGATTAAGTATCCTGGATATCTCATAACCATTCAGAGTCATGATTTCATATTCAACAAATACCAGACCAACATATTTCATTTTGCACCATATCATAAGAGCCTCTTAATCATTCTGTCCACTTAATCATCAAACACCAAACCATTCAACAACTGCCAAACAACCCCTAACTTTGGAATTGGAATAAAAGATTAGTAAAATGATTAAAATACCCTTTTTGAAAAGTTTGGAACCGAGATCTAACTACTGTGGTTCAGATCAGTGGTGGTTAGGGGTTTAGATTTGCATTTGGATCGGTGTTGTCACTGTGCTCGTCAGTGGTGGCTTAGATCAGCAGTGGTCGGGCATGGTGGTTCAAAATGGCAGTGGTCGGTAGCGGTTCCAAACGGTGGCTGGAGACAGTGGTGGATCAGAACGGTGGTTGGTGATGTTGGTGGTTCGGAACGGTGGGTGGGGACGATGGTGGTCGATGGATCAGAATGGTGGCTGGGGACAACGATTTTTTAGAAAATATGATGACAATTCAATTCAATTCAATCCCATAGGTAAATCAAACGCTTTAATGGAATTGATCATTCTAATTCCTTTAGATTTCATTGGAATCATGTGAATCAAACGCCCCTTAATAGAGTAGGAATAGTAAAAAAGTTTCAAATAATTTAAATCAACTCCAACAACCACTCAATTTTAAGAGCATCTCTAACAACTTTTTTTATAATTTTTCTAAAATAAAAAATGAAAAGTTAAAATCTATAAAAAGTAAGAATTTCTTTTTCCAACTCCACCAATTTTTTCATTTTAAAGAATCCATTGTTACTTATATTATTAAAATATACTACTATAATAATTCAATAAACTTTTTAGACAACTTTTAAACGATCAATTTGTGAGATATATTAAAATGATATTTTTTTCTCCTTATTCAAAGGTTTTTTTTGAGACTTCTCTATATTTAGAGCTTTTTTTTTATTTTTATAATTTTCTATTTTAGAAATTAGATAATAGAACTCTTGAAACATTTTAACAAACAAAAACTATTTTATTTCTATTTTAAGAAAGCTATCCAAGTTGCTCTGCATTTTTAGCATTAATGATGTTAATAAAATATTATATCTCTTTCTCATATACATTACAACTTTAGTTGATTGTAGAAAATTAAAATATTATTTCTCATTTAAATAGAATTTTAAAGATTTTTTCAAATCTAAAGATTCTTTCTTTGTTCTTCTTTTCATTTTCTCCATTTAAAACATCCACAATGTAGTTTTTCAGAAATTTTAGAAATGCTTTTAAAAAAAATAAAAATCTTACTTTGAGAATTTTTTACATAATGTAAAAGTTTTTTTTGGATAGGGTTTTTGATGAGTTTTTTTGTGATAATTTTAGATTATTGAGGTGATAATAACACATTAGAAAAAAGATGTGGAAAAGTTTAATAAAAAAGCTAGACTCTTTGAATGCTCTTAATACTGTTATAATAAAAAAAACCCTTTAAAAACTTTCTAAGTTTTTTATGTTTTGAAAATGCTTCTAAACTTTGATTGATTCCTTAAAAATCCACCAAGGTCTTACAGAAGGTTCTTCAATAGGAAGTGACCAAATTACATGGTACTGAGCTTTTTCACTTTTGTTTAGAATCAATCACATGATCAAACAAAAACCCTATAAAATAAAAAGTTAAAAACTGAGGATGATGATGATGATGATGAATGACAGCTGTAATTTCCAAAAAATCTATGTCTTGACTTGGTCTGATTATAAAGATTTATTCAACCATATAAAGAAAATTATTAAAGTCATCATAAATACCAAGAAAGTCAAAAGGGATGGAAAGAAAGCCTTAAAAACCCATTGCCTTTTGGCACCCATTCTCTCAATTTCCTTTCTTTCTTTCTTTCTTTCTTTCTTTCTTCTCAAAAGGACGGTTACAAAGGTCCACACTAGAAAACCTAAAACCCTCTTTCATACTCCATACACACATCATCATCTATTATACATATACATACATATATATGTTTGTATATCTATTTGATTTCCCCCAATTTTAGTTTCTATTGTGCTTCACTTTCTTGGAAAGATTAGCGATCTTTAAGTTCAAATTCAAGGTACCCATTTGCTGATTCTTCAATTAATTTGTGAAAGTTTGGAAATTTTTGATTTGGGTGTTGTGGATTTGTTGTTGTTGATGATCAGATTTTTTTTTTCTTCTGATTTCTTGATTTCTTGATGTTTTGATTGCTTACAGGTGGTAGTGAAATTGAAGGGCTTTTTTTGTTGGTTAGAAGAAGGGTTAGATGTTAAGTTATAGATTCAGGTGGTGAAAGGGAGGCTGGCTGAATTACTTACTAAATGGGTAATATATGCTGCAATTCTGTTTCAAAGGTGAATACTGCTTATTCCTCTTTTTATTTGTGTCCAATTTCTATGTTTGCCAAGTGAATTTTTGCTGAATTGTTTTCACTGTAAGCATGATTAAGTCAATTGGTTGTGTTAATTGCTATTTTATGCCAGTATTTCTGTTATTAGTCTTTAAAATGTTTCTTTGTTTTTGTTTTCAATTGTTTCTATTAGGGTTATTATCAAATTAGGGTTCTTGTGACCCCATTTGGGATCAAGGTGACTTAAGTGCACCAAAACTACATATTTGCGGTCATTGTCCCAAAATTGGTTTCAATTTGTGTCCATATGATTCCAAGATTTCCTGTTATTGAAACTTATTTTATATGATACGACTAATATGTAAGCATTTTCTTTTTAAACTATGTGCAAAATCAAAGATTTATAGAATGTAGATTGGCAAATGGCAAGAATTGAAGCTTTAGAAAAGTTGCCAAATTTGACCATGTAGTCGTGGAAGCGTCGAAAGTTGGATCTGTACACGTACCACATTGTGGAATTATTAATTCCGTAAGCCGGTTTGTTGGGTGACGATCATTTTTTATTGAGTTTGCTTGGTATTTTAATTTTGTTATAATTGTCGTTCTAATTAGTGTGCTGCATTTCAGCCGCCATTGGAAATTTCTATTTAGTGAGATCATGTATGTCGGTTATCGTTTTAAATCAATATCCTCATCTTGGTTGAGCTTCTATTTTGGTGCATTTGTAATACTTCTCTTAATGATACTTTTGTTTTGATTATTAGTTCTTGAAGAATCTCACATGCATATTTGTCCCATGAAAACTGTAGTATACTAGTATCTCACTAGATTTATTGGCATATAGTTTTGCTTAAGTTCGACTATTACTCAAAATGACCAAAATACCCTTCTACAACCACGACATAGGGTGAGCTTGTGGAACACAATCAACTATTGTTGGTATCTTATTTAAACCGATCCAAAACCAATAAACCCAGAATGATGGGGTCTGTCGGTGGGATGTACGCAGACCTGACCTCTACCCTGAAAACCAGAGCAACTGTTCTTATTGTTGATATTTCTTAATGATGACAATTGGCAAATTGGTAACTTTTTATCTTGAAAATTCACCAATAAAAAGTAAATTTGTAAGTTTGACATGTGAATTTTGTCGTTGTTAGCTCACAGGCGGCCAATCATCATCAAATGGCACCGGCAAGGGACGAGGCCACAATGGGTCCGTCAAATATGGATTCAGCCTAGTTAAAGGGAAGGCTAATCATCCCATGGAAGATTACCATGTTGCCAAATTTGTCCCTCATCAAGGTCGTGAGCTTGGATTATTTGCTATTTACGACGGCCATCTGGGAGATAGCGTACCCGCATATCTTCAAAAGCATTTATTCTCCAATATCCTAAAGGAGGTTAGCTTTTATCGCTCTCAATATTCCAAAATATGGATATTATCGATCATCATAAATATTGGCCTAAATCTTTAACTAAATTATAACACCTATTTAGGCGTCATATGTTTTTTTAAGAGGTCTGAAGTCTGAAGTCTAAATTCATGTCTAAAGAATAAGAGGTGGATGGTGCACCTCTTAGGATTTCAAAGGACAAGTTTTCAGACCTTCTCTTAAAAATAAAAAGATGCTCTTAAGTCTGCAAACCTCTTAATTTTCAGACTTAAGAGGTTTTAAGAGGTAATTTTAAAAAACAATCGACCCCTTAGTGTCTTGGAGTCGAAAAATGTCTAGTTTTTGACATGCGATTATCTTTAAAGTAGGGAAAGACATGAGTTTTGATGGTGAACGTTCTTGCAGAATGAGTTTTGGACGGACACAAATACGGCGATTTCGAAAGCCTATGAAAGAACGGACCAATCGATTCTTTCCCACAATCCTGACCTGGGAAGAGGCGGGTCCACTGCAGTTACCGCGATTTTAATCGACGGTTGCAAGTTATGGGTGGCGAATGTTGGAGATTCTCGGGCAGTTTTGTCGAGAGGCGGGCAGGCAATTCAGATGAGTATTGATCACGAACCCAATACCGAGAGGGGTAGCATTGAAAACAGAGGAGGGTTTGTCTCGAACATGCCAGGTGATATATCTTGATTTTGATGCAAGATTCATGTTGGTATTTGAATATATATATATATACATATATTATTTAGGGTGAATTGAACTTTGCGTCTTGTTATAATATGTTCGATTTGGTTTAGCATCCCGCATTTAGGATTACGTGCATGATCTAGATTCATTCTACCACTATGTAAAAGAATAAGAGTTGTTTTAAGTTTTAACGAATTAATAGATTAGGGTTAGCTAATCGTAATTATCTTTAAAATAAATGGAATGTTTTTTTTTCCCTCTTTTAAGTTTCCACCCTGCGTTTCGCACTCCAATGGAAGAATATCCTTTTTGACAATTTTTTAAAATGTAGTTACTTGTTATGAGTGTTGACTGTAGTTAATTTTGGGTTCATATTATTTTCTTAGATTGTTAGTAATAAAGGGTAGTTAAGGAAGTCACCTTTGTGATAGAGGCCAGGTTTACTTACATCTTACAAATAATACTCCCTTGTACAACTATAATTTGTTATCATTCATTTGCGATGCTTAAAGATTTCTATAATGGAGGTAGTTTGGTTTTAGTTCTCATTTTGTGGGTGAATGATGAATCGGCGGAACATGACAAAACAAGAATATTAGGTGGAACAAAAGTAAGAGAGATTGACAAATTTGGTAAATTACTAAACTACCCTTGTCAAGTTAAAACCTAAAACCTTGCACATTTCTTTCACCAACCTACCTAAGCCTCACGTCTCACATGTCGAGTCCCTTTTGCATGCCAAACGCACCCCTCAGTGAACAATTTTGGACAGCAAGTGTCACGTATGGTGGTGGTTCTTTATGTATTTTTACATTTTTCGCAGTTGTACAATCTTTCGTTGTTGCAAGCTATAGTGTTCCTTTGGCACTCCCATAAGAACATTGGTTGTCACATAGGTTTACAAGTATCGCTATTTTCCATTTTTGTGCATATTGAGCAGAAAGATACGGGCTTTTTAGGATATAATGAAAAAAGGTTTCTTCTTTTAGCTGATTACGTATTGAATCATTTAACAGGAGATGTAGCAAGAGTGAACGGACAACTAGCCGTTTCACGTGCTTTTGGAGACAAGAATCTCAAAACCCACCTTCGCTCTGATCCCGATGTAACGAATGCTGATATTGATGCCGCTACTGAAATTCTCATCCTCGCCAGTGACGGTCTATGGAAGGTACTTATTTCCCCTATAAAAAGAGTGATAATCATTTACAACTCATTTCTAACGTGAAACCCATGCAACCCTATTTAACCCTATGAAATCCTATAAAGTTCTATGAAACGTTTCCATATTTAATATAAAATATATGGAAAGTCAATGATTATGGAAATATGAAATATATGAAAACTCTATAATTATAAACATTTCATAGAATTTTATAGGATTTCATAGGGTTACATCGGTTTCACATTATCGAAAAAGAAGAATCATCATCACTAATAAACTGCTTTGTAGGACTTAAGTTTATAGAACCAAATAGATGTGCTCTGCATATAATAATAAGTTGAAAAAAATGCTTTTCGGCGTTGTCACAAGTTCTTAAGACAATTTTATTTTAAATAAGAACCTTCTTATTAGTCTTTATATCAAGAAGCAAGTACGCTACACTTAGATGTCGTTTGTTTTTTAAGAGGTCTGAAGTCTAAAGTCTGATTTCACATCTAAAAAAATAAGAGGTGGATGGTGCAACTCTTAAAATTTCAGAGGACGAAAAGAGGCTTTCAGACTTTTTTTAAAAAATAAAACAAATAGTCTGTTAAACCTCTCACGCTATGTTCTTGAAAATGAAGAGGAAAGAAAAGAAAAGAAAGAGAGAAAAAGAGAAGAAGAGAAAAGAAAGGAAACAAAAATATTTTTTCATTTGTATTTTCAAAAGGAAAGGAGAAGGAATAATTTTTTTTCCTGTGTCCTTGAACAGGAGAGAATGGAAAGGAAAGATGCTACTTTTACAAGTATACCCTTTAAAAATATATCTTTTATAATGAAAGGTTTGGTAGTTTTGTAATTGTAATAATTTCAGTAGTTTTTTTAATTGGTTTAAATTTCATTCCTTTTCCTTCCGTTTCCTTTCCTTTCCCTTTCCATTCCTTTGCAAAATGAGTTTCGAGAACACAACGTTAATTTTCAAACTTTTTTTAAAGGTGTTTTTAAAAAAAAACAAACAGGGCCTTATAGGTATATATTTGATGAATGCAGGTGATGTCGAACCAAGATGCAGTGGACTTAGCGATCAAAATCAAGGACCCACAGAAGGCAGCGAAGGAATTAGCCGTTGAAGCATTGAATAGAGAAAGCAAAGATGATATTTCATGCATCGTGGTTCGGTTCAACTGAATGAAGGAAAGAAAGAAAGCAAGGTAATTTGTGTATGTGCAGTATAAGGTGTACATTGGGTTTGGGTGGGTTATTATGTTTGCAAAATAGAGTAAAAAAACATCCCGAAAATTGCGCATAAAAGAAGGTAGCTAAGTTACTTAATTGGGGGACAGGTTACATTACATATATATAAATATGGTCTGCTTTTCTTTGTAAGATGTTGAAGTTGTTGTACTCAAGGTTTGTGATTGTTTGATTTCTTGAGAGTGAGTAGAATGAATATATACACAATCGGTTTTTCGGTACATTTGATCTTTAGATTTCCGATTTCGGATATCTGATTTGATATAGTGGAATAAGTTCAATTTAAGGGAATTAAACTAGTTTCCATTTCTATTCCCAAGTTGTTTGCATTCTTGTTTCATTTCATGAGACGAGCCATACACCCTTAAAAAAGAGTTCATTTTGGCGTTTTTTTCGAGTTTTTCTTTATTTAACGATAGATCTCACACACACACACACACACTCAACTTACTTCTAAAATCTACACCGTTGTTCACGTAAGCTAGCTTATTAAACACTAGCTTTTTAGAAGCTTTTTGTAGCCTTTTTCAATTCTTATTAATATTAATTATTCATAAGCTTTTTGTAGCCTTTTCCAATTACATATTCATAAGCTAGTTTTTGCCAAAACATAATTTATTCATAAGTTAGTTTATCGGTTACCAGACAGCTTATTAGCTAGTTTGCCAAAAACAGCCTTAAACCTACAATACAACCACAAGGAAAGCCCTCTGCAAGATTTTCTTTTTAAAGCTTTTTTCCTTCTTATTGTTTTGGAAGGAAAAAAAAAAAAGAACATTTGTCTTAGAATCATCATTTTTCTTTCTTTCTCCACCAAAAGGTTCTTTCATTTTTTTTGTCTGACTTCACCAAACTAGTTATTTATTTATTTATTTTTCTCTCGAATAGATTTGGAATTTCCATGATTTATGTGCTTTGTTTTGGTGGTGGTGATGATGATAATTGTAAATCCTTTTCTTTGAAACGAAATTTTGGGTTTTTCATTTTTGATGTAAGGATAGACTTCATTTGGGTTCTTATTCAAAGCTTAGGGGGGGGGGGGTGTTTGGTTTGATCATATGATTTTGAAAATTCAGATTTTACTAAAGGATTTGGAATTTGGAATTTTTGATGTGCTTATGGGATTGGAAATAGAATTGTATTGTAATATTTATATAAAAAGTTGTAAGAATAATTCTTTTTATTAATTGGATACTATAAAACAAATTATTTTCGATATATTTTAAGTTATTATTATTAACAAATTTTAAGAAATTTCGTGAAGTATCAACTAACTCAGAGGTATCAAAATCAAATGTCTAATTAGGGTGCGTTGGTTTTGTGGAATTGTAATGGAATTGGAATGATTTGGATTTTAAATCCATTCCATTCCTATGTTCGACATGTCATAAGTTTAGGAATCGGAGGGTTTTGAGATCCCAACACAAAATTAAAATCTTATGGATGGTGGATTTGGAAATCTGTGGTGAGGGTTGGGATTTTAAATCCAAATCCGGATGCGTTTCATCCACGTTCTCTCAACTTTATCGCTCAATCGTTCTCTCAACTCCTTGTCGACTTTGTTAATTGAAGATTCAAATCGCCGAACCGAAACCGAAATAACCGAATGAAAGACGAAAATAGAAAATCCAAATGGTTTGGTCCCGATTGTGGATTTCATTCCGACCGAAAAAACCGAATCGAACCGAACAAATGCGATTTCCCCCAAAAACTAAACCAAAAAACTTAGAATTTTATATTTATGTATAGAGTTGTAGTATGTAAGATATATGTATATATTGTAGTCTCAAAAACCAAAAACCAAAACATTTTTTACCATTCGGTTTTAAAACCGAACCGAACAAACGATTTCCCCAAAAACCAAAACGAAGGAATTAATATTATATATATATATATTGTAGTCCCGATAATAAAAAATCAGAACATTTTTATACCATTTGGTTTTAAAAACCAAAGTGAAAAAAACCAGAACACCGAAAACCGAATGTTTCTACCCTATTAATTTTGTTTTTCGATTTTCCACTATAAGAAGACGGGTACAAGGCAGCAGAAGAGGTAAGCGAGGTATCATCGTTGGAATCAATTGACTCTTCACGGGACTCGTGGATTAGAAGCATGTTCTTTGCTTCCAGGAATTAGGGTAAAGGCTTGATGTTGGTGATCACATCAACAATACTATGATGGTAATTGGCGTAAGATTTGCATGACGAGCTCAACTTCATCTATTTTAGAATCACAATCAGCAAGAGCTTCTGCAAGATTTTTTAAAGAGTGACAAAACTCGGTAATGGAGGATGAGCCTTTTTTAGTGTTACAAAATTGTTCTTGAAGCTGGGACATTCGTGACATTTTGTTGTTTAGAAAAAACTCATCTAGTTTATCTAGAGGTGTTTGGCGGTACATTTATCGCTAGAGATTATTTGCAAAAGATTAGCATCACAAGTAGAATAGAACCATGATTTAATCCTAGAATCAATGGCCTCCCGGTCCTCATCATCATCACTGGTAGGTTTGGATTTACCGGTGATGTGACCGTGGACTTTAGCACCCTTACACATGTCAAGAAAGACACTAAATTGTGAGTACACATTGGTAAGGGCAAATACTAGTTGACTGGCGGTGGGAGTGGTGAGGGTGTTTGTGGACGACAAAGTGGTCATAGTGACACGTGGAAAGTGAAAAATAAACTAATATAGGCAAAAAAATAAATAAGCAACGCGCTAACCGCAGGTAGAGGGAAAGTAATGTACCGAGTAAGCTAACTCACTGTGTGAACGGCACAAAGGTGAAGAACACGGTGTAGAGACGTGGGTGGGTGGCACCGCTGTAGGATGTTCGGTAGTCGCTCGGTATGAAGCGATAACAACACCGAAGAGAGGAGCAAAGCTGGTCGTTGGCGAGATGCTGGACGACTAGTAGCAGCATTTGACAGCAGCGATGAAAGCCAAGAGTGAGAGCAAGAGTTTGACTGGCGGTGAGGGGCTGATCGGCGGCAAGAGGCTGGCCGGCGGTGGTACCAATGAGAGGCTGGCCGGCGCCGAAAATAAAAACCCCCCTAAATTTTGCCGTATGTATGGTCTTATATCATGAGAGAATATGTAGAAAACCCTTGATTAGGGTTGCATGTATCATACACAATATAGGATATATAGTTAACGGTAGGATCCCTAAACTATTTGGAGATGAACAAAATAAAGAAACTATTTAACAAAAACTTTTATCTCAACGTTGTATAATAAATATAGAGTAGTACAGATATATGAACTATGTATGTTGATTGTTTTAAAAGTAGGAATTTATTTTCTTGGTTTAAATAAATAAATAATAATACCAATCAATTAAATATTTCTGCCGTTAAAAAAATATATTCTTGTTTCCATAAAATAAATGCATTTTATTTTAATTCACAAAAATAAAATCAAAGACTCGTTTAATTCGTTTGTATGAGAATGTGACATTTGTGGGCATGGAGACCAGTTAATTAATCCACACCCATATTTCCATTTCCCCCCTAATTTCTAAATTTAATTTCCTTTTAGGTTTTGTTTGCATTTGATGATTCAATCTTGTAATGCCCACATTCCAATCTTCATTTCATGCATTGCGCAAGCTTTGCATGATGATGAATTTCTTCTTGTTTAATTTTCAGTAGCAAAAATATATAAAACATGGCCAAATTATTTAGTTTCACAACCCTGAGGGATCGATGGTATCGTTATTTCTTTTCCTTCTCCGGTCTCCGATCGGTCTCAAAAGATCTTGGCGATGGTACGATCATGCATTGCTGGGTCCCGAGAACGTACAAACCATGGAAGCCGAACCTCCTCCTCCTCCATGGGTTTGGTGCCAACGCCATGTGGCAATATGCCGATCTTCTCTGCCACTTCACACCTAAATTCAACGTTTTCGTTCCTGACCTACTCTTCTTCGGGGGCTCGTTTACGACTAGGCCGGAACGGTCGGAGTCGTTTCAAGGGAGATGCGTGATGAAGATGATGGATGATGGGTTTGGGATTCACCGGATGAGTTTGATTGGGATAAGTTATGGCGGGTTTGTTGGATACAGCATGTGTGCGGAGTTCCCGGAGGCGGTTGAGAAGCTAGTGGTTTGTTGCGCCGGGATATGTTTGGAGGAGAAGGATTTGAGGAATGGTTTGTTTAAGGTTTCGGATTTGGATGAGGCCGAGAGGATTTTGTTGGCGCAGACGCCGGAGAAGTTGAGGGAGTTGATGAAGTTTTCGTTTGTGAAGCCTATCAAAGGAATCCCAAATTACTTTCTATCGGATTTCATCAATGTGAGTTTGATAAATTACGTCAATATTCTTCATCTTCATTGGTTTTTAAACAATTGTATGTCGTATACATATAGAAGTGTCGGATAAGTTGATAAGAGGTTTTTAGGTATTATAACGAGTTTATTAAGGATGCTTTTGAAATAACATGCATATTAGTTTCTATGTAAGATAGTTTTGACGATTGTGTTAATAAAACATCTTTTTATAAGACACATTTCAAATAATGTATATAAAATATCTAGTTGGCACGTAACTTTATTCCAAAAGTTGTGAACTATTGGGTTCTATATAAAGTTAATTCTTTGAAGAAATCTATTGGAATATTGAAAGTTGAGACACATTTAAGTTGAAAAGCTGATTTTGTTGTAGCGATTCTTGAAAGCAGCAACTTCAATCACATGCCCAAATCAGCAAATTTGACGGCGATGCACTCCAATCATACAAATGGGAGGTGATACTTCCACTTAATAAATTGATTGTTCTACATATGATACAACACCTTCAGAAGGTGTTGTATCATATGTAGAACAATCAATTTATTAAGTGGAAGTATCATCTCCCATACAATATATCACCAAATTTGACGTGATACTATTTACACCAAAAAAAGAGTCACGTGGCCCACAAGTTTTCATTATTTAGAGTTTTTTAATACCTTGCATCCTCGTACAACTAATATTATTTTAATGGGGCCACCAATTTAATGTGGCTTTTTAAAGTAGTTGAAGTTAAATTTCTTTTTGGTGTCAAAGGAGCCTACTAGTTTTAGTATTTTTGATGTTTTTTTGTGTTATGGGTTGGAGTTAGTCTAAGAGGATCAGGAGCTGGATGAAAACCTTTAATTGTATAAAGTTATTTACATGTATCTTGAAGAAAAACACTCTTTACGATCCAAACCCCATAGGCCTTCGAGCATAACGAAAGTGATTCCTTACGCTCGTTCTATGTGAATTAATTAAGAGGGTCTATAAAAGTGTTAAATTGCGAGTCTATAAAAGTGTTAAATTGCGATTTCGAACCAGGAAACTTGATAGGATCCTTAAACTTGGCATTTTGGGACATGTAGGTGATGTGTTCAGATTATTTAAAAGAAAAGAGGGAGCTTATTCAATCAATCCTCAAGGATAGACAGCATTCCATGAACGCAAAGATTAAGCAGGTATATATATATATATATATAATCTTTTCTTTTAAGGCTATATTTATCTATTCCTTTTTCAAATACCAAAAGTTACAACTTCTAATACATGGATATTTACAGAGATTTGATTGATAAGTATATATCTTGCCCATTTATTTTCAAAATCTCATGATCAAACGTGCTGTTGATCTTCTTATGAAACAGCCCACATTGATACTTTGGGGAGAGAAAGATCAGATTTTCCCCTTGATCCTTGGTGAAAGATTAGAAAGGTTAGTTTTCATTTTGTTATGTAATTACTTCGTAGCTGGTATGGCCATCTTTATTTCTTATCAGTAATTAGACGGCCTGACTATATATATATATATACACCAAAGTTCAAATGGAAACTCAAATCTGATTGCTAAACTCTCAGCCAAGATCACGTCAGTTATATATATTCACTCTGAATGATCATGTATTATTCAGAGTGAATAACACAACAAAAAGTGTTATTCAGAGAGAATAATGTTGAATAATACAGAAAGCTGTACGTATTATTCACTCTGAATAACAGTGAATGTTGTGTTATTCACTCTGAATAATACGTGATTATTCAGAGTGAATATGCCACGTGGCATGCTGTCGACTGTCCTTACGTTGGTAATAAAAAAATGAGTTTTCATTGGAACCTGACTCTATATATATGTATATATAATTAGACGACATAATTTGTTTGTTGTTGGTATAGACATATTGGGGAGAATGCAAGATTGGTAGTAATTGGAAATGCTGGGCATGCAGTAAACTTTGAGAAATCCAAAGAGTTTGCCAAACACCTCAAAGACTTTCTTTGTGATGATTCCAAATCCTCATCAACGAGTCCGACGTCTTCATTAACGAGTTCCATTTCTTCATTATCGAATTCTCTTTCCTTCTATAGCTGCAGAGAAGAATGAATGAATCAATTATGCCAAGCTCATCACTGGTTGATGCATGCAAGATTTGTCCTTTATATATAGGTTTAATTAGTTTTTATTTTTATTTTCTTATTATGAGGAATATTTTCTGTATAATTTATCTATCTTATTTTCAGAAATCTTTCCTTTACCTACGCGCGTATATGTATATGTGGAGTGATTTATAGAAATATTTGTTGGTCAGTGGATGAACATGATCGATCACCATGTACGTACGTATATATACCAGGTTGCCATATGCATGGAAAATGAAGCACGAAAAGGCCACATGTATTTATTAGGGTTAACTTCATACATACCCTTGTTAAAACTGAAAAAATATCATATTTATCCAACATAATCTTTAAATATCATATACGTAACACCCCCGTCCCGCGTGGCTAAGGACAAAAGATGCTACAATTACGTGTGTATCTAAACCAGTCAAACTATCGAATATGACAGAGCCGCTAATATCTTTTGTCCAAAATACACATACACAACCACAACCAGAGATAACGGCTATAAAATATAGTCTCATAGTACACATATGTAAGTATATATCTACATTACTCACCAAAAAAGATTAACAAACGTGAGTCCTAATGGTTATCGTCAGACTCGTCATCTCCGTAGCTCTCACTGCTAAATCATGTACCTGTTGAAAACAAAGAAAATCTCGACTGAGCTTAATGCTCAGTCAACGGATAACATGATAAACATGATATAACGAGTTCAAAGGGAATACATAAATAATAATCAAAACTAAAACGTCTCAAAGAAAAGTTGAAGTCAACCGAACGCCTCAAAGGCGTATCAAAGTCCAAAGACTAAACCGCATCATCACGATACGTTGTTTCCAAAGGATGATCACTCCGTTTGGGCCTGAGTGAGGATAGAGGTGCGGGCACAACACAACAATTCTCTCCGTGGATTTAACCACGACCACAATTTCTTCTCCGATAACGGTTCCTAAGATCGATCCATATGCCCTCTATTTGACCAATACTCGTTCAAGTCCACTTTTAAGGACTATATACAACATAAGAACGCCATGATCGTTTTAGCCACCATGGAAGCATCTCAACATTGGTGCCCCCAATGTTGAGTCTATCGAAAACGGTTCACAATAGATATCATCCAACAAGTCAAAGTCCATGTTTCAATCAGAACGAAATCATACTTCAAAGCGAACAAATGCGCAACTATATTTATCAAGCATGAAAGCAATTCGGAATCTATGTGTTTGGAATTTATAATCGTTTATCCGAATTAGGAAGCCATATGCAAATGGCTATCCCCGTATCAAATGGAGTAAGATATCCGTACCTGAGTATATGGTGATGAATATCACAACAGGAGGTCCGACGAGTTGATACGATTTACACGAATTCACCTTTACACAAATAAATATTGATTACCAACTATATATAATAATGTATATACTTGACTATATAGTGTAAGACCCATGTTTCTATTCCTTCATATCTCTAGTTTAGTCCTACAAAAATTTAGATTTCATTGGTATAAGTTCTCTTTAAGGAACAAGACAACTACATACAATCGGGAACCACCGATTTAACTGCACCAAACAGCCCCTATCCTCCTTCTTTTCGAGCACTTTTACCCTACTTAGAGGCCACAAGATATTTTGTCATCCAAATGAAAGTTGTAGTATAAAATCTTAGGAGTCCATTGGCTTTTGAATCACCTCATTTGAATTATCCATCTATTAGATACAGGCTTTACAAAACAGTTGTGCTGATCTCGGGGTATGCTGTCAACAGCCATAAAACACACTGTCTTGAGTCTTTTAACGTCACAATTGGGTCATTTGGGTGTTGGACTCTAAAAAATAATCATAGTGTACCGTAAGGTCTTTATGATTGCAAAATTTAAGACCTTTACGACGTACGGTTTATGAGTTATGAGCTGTCAAAGTAGGGGATTTGCAGCTGTCGGAAATTCTGATTTCTACCATTTTTCCTCAACTCATTTTTATGATTTCATTTACATGATTTGCTATATCTAAGTGATCTAAACATACTTTGACATCCTAAATGTTAAACAAACTTCATGGGTTGTAGTCCTAGGCTTAATCATACGATTTTACTCTTTTAAGCATTTAGTCGAACACTTAGTGTGCGGTAAATCAAATAAACCTAATCTAACCATATTGGACCAACACTTTATCCTTTTCAATTTCCACTCAAATTATAGCTAATTAATCATCTAGCACATAGACATGCTACGAATGTTGACACCATAAACTAGACACAAATCTGAAAACATTAAATCAAACCGTGGAGCAATTGATGATGTAACACTCGAAATTGTTCTATTTGGATGAATCAACGATGAAGCTCTTTCGATATCGAAGATGTTTGAAGAATTTTTGTTAATAAAACTCCATAATAATATGTCTAGAATAAATCTCCTAATATATATATTGAATGCTTGAATTCAACTCTAGATGCTGAAAGAATAGGCTGGAAGTCTGTTTGTCCTAGATCTAATGAGAATCAAGATGGAATAGAAACATTGTTTGAAATGATGATCAATGAGAATGAATAACAATGGAATGCTTAGACTTGAAGTTGTATTTCTTGAAGATGAAGGTTTTCCCAAAATAAGCATTACAAAACCATAAACCCACATATTATATATATATATGGGATAGGAATAAGAGAATTACATAAAAGGCCCTTGGAGTCTATGACTCCTCTAAAGGGCACCAAAGTTAACTAATCTAACGGAAAACGTAAATAAACTTAACTACACTAATGGATAAACCCTTGACTTCTTCACAACCCACAAATGAGGGTCTAACAATCTCCCCCTTTGGGAAGAAGTCAAAAGGGTGGTGGAAGCTTCAGCGCAGGCTCCCACTTGGATAATTGCAGGTACTCGTCCCACTCTCCGATGATTCTCGATCTTAGCTTCAGCGAACTTGCTCACTTTTGTGATGACACCCTTCTTTACGTCTAAAACGGGCTACGGAGCAGGTTGTTGACTGATCAGATTCCGAAGACGAAGCATAATGACGGAAAGGCGAAGGTACTTAAGGCAATGAACCTGATCGAGGAGAAGCTAAAGGGGAGATTGATGATTCTCGATCTTAGCTTCAAGGCAGCTTTAACTCTTCGGAACATCAATCTCTCCTTTAGCTTCTCCTCGATCAGGTTCATTGCCTCAAGTACCTTCGCCTTTCCGTCATTGTCGATCGGCGAGGAAGGGTTGTTCTGATGTAGATAAGTTAGAACCCAAAAAAATGCTAAGTGTTGAAAAAGCTCAACTTGGGGAGCACCAAAACCCGAGTCGGGTTTTGACATTTCCCGAGTCGGGAAAGGTGAAAACCCGATTCGGGAAAAGTTGTTTCCCGAGTTGGCTTGTTTCACACTTGAAAAGCCCCTTGAACGAACACGAGTCGAGAAACTCGAATACCCGAGTCGGGTTATTCAAGTTTCCCGAGTCGGGAAATGAGACATGCAATAATTTAGATGATAAGTTTCCCGTGGAAACCCGAGTCGGGATACAAGGTTTCCCGAGTCGGAAAAGAGTTAAACACTTAGAGAAAAAACAAAGTATCTTGGCATAAAGTTCGAGTTAGGAAACTTGAAAACCCGAGTCGGGTTTTCATGTTTCCCGAGTCGGAAAACGTGTAAGATGAAAAATTCCTTGCCAAAAATCCGAGTCGAGAAACTCGAAAACCCGAGTCGGGTTTTCATGTTTCCCGAGTCGGGATACTTGAGTGTGGTCGTCGTCCCCGAGTCGGGAAACTCAAGAACATTCAAGTTTCCCGACTCGGGTTATTTGAATATCCCGAGTCGGGAAACCGAGACTGTTCGGTTTCTCGACCAAAATCTGCCCAAAAATGACGAACCGACCCACCAAACTTGTTGTAAATGATGCATAGAAGCTAAAAACAAGTTCAAAAACACTTTTAGACCGATTGAACGTCCCAAAAACCCATTCCAAAGAGTTTGGGTTTTGGGTTTATGCAAAGCTTTTAGGCTTCGATTCGGCCTTAAAAATGACTGAATTGGACGATATGATTATGTAAGGGTTGCTCGAAATCTTACCGTGAATTCGATGAAGTGATCGGATTTGAAATCGGAGCAAAAACAAGTGCGGTTGAGATCAGCGGTTATGGGAGCACGAGAGAGGGAAAGTTGGAGAATTTTTGGAAAAGTGAATAGTAAAATCTGAAAATTGGCTTTTATAATTTCCAAAAATTACACTGTGTTTGGTTGAAGTAATACTGTTTGGCTCTCTCTTTTTGGCTCTCTTAACCCGAGTTTCAACAATTGGCTAAACTGATCTGAACTACAAGTTTCACAACAAGTGCAAAACGAGTCCCTGAACTTGTTAGTTTTAAAATTTTCAAACGCAGCCCATGAACTTATGTTTCAGAAAATGGCAGACTTAGTCCCCGAACTTGTAAGTTCAAAAACATGTCACTACCACCCCCTAAACTTTCAAGTTCACAAAAAATTGACAAGTTCAGTCCGCAAACCCTTACGAATCGACAAACCTGGATATTTTCTTCGGGTATTAACTGTGTAACCCCAGGATTGGATTTTGTGCGAGTTCTGATTAGAGGTAATCAGAAGTCGTTGTTATGATCCACACCTACAAAAACAAATTAAAAGCGGTATCCAAAGTGATGTGGATCCGAGAACATTAGCACAAGAAGTAAACAAATACAAGACACTCCCCCTAGATTCATGCATACTCTAAGATACCCCCCCTCTACACACATGCATTCATTGTACAAGTTCCCGACTCCCCCTAGACCTCTAGCGGTAGGTCAAGCATTCCTAACTTGTTTAGAAGAAAGAAATGGTGTTTCTCATCAAACGGCTTAGTGAACAGATCAACAAGCTGAAGGTCACTTCCACAAAATACAGTTCAATGTTACCTTTGTCGACGTGATCCTTGATGAAGTGATATCGGATGTCGATGTGTTTCGTCCGAGAATGTTGAACTGGATTTGCCGTGATTTGAATAGCACTCTTGGAGTCACAATAGATAGGAATCCTCTGCATGGTGTATCCGAAGTCGGCCAGTTGGGTTTTCATCCACAGAACTTGTGAACAACAACACGCAGCGGCGACATATTCTGCCTCCGCCGTAGAGAGTGAAACACAGTTCTCTTTGCGGGACGACCAACTAACCAACTTGTCCCCGAGGAACTGACAAGCTCCGGAGGTGCTCTTTCTGTTCAGCTTACAACCTGCGTGATCTGAATCTGTGTAGGCGATTAGTTCAAAACCAGAATCCTTTAGGTAACAAAGGCCAAAATCCGGTGTGCCCTTCAGGTACCTAAGGATTCTTTTGACAACAGATAAATGTGATTCACGAGGATCACACTGAAAACGAGCACAGACACCTGTGGAGAATACGATATCAGGTTTACTAACCGTGAGATAAAGCAAGGAACCAATGATTGGCCGATAATTCTTCTGATCTACCGGCTTGCCAGATGAATCAGCATTTAGTTGAAAATTTTTGGGCATTGGTGTAACAGCAGAGTTTGAACCACCGAAATCAAAATGTTTGAGTAAATCATGAACGTATTTAGATTGGTTTATAAAAATGCCATCAGGGCGTTGTCGAACTTGAAGTCCTAGAAAGAACGTCAACTCGCCCATCATGCTCATTTTAAACTAAGATTTCATGGTGTTCTCAAACTCCTTGCACAACTCTGGCTTCGTAGATGCAAAATTGATGTCATCCACGTATATTTGTACTATAATTAAATCACTACCTGATCTTCGAAGAAATAAGGTGGGGTTGATTGTACCTTTCTTGTAGCCAGCTCCAATCAAGTAGACAGTAAGAGTTTCATAGCATGCTCGAGGAGCTTGCTTGAGACCGTAAAGCTCCTTATCCAACACATAGACATGAGATGGATACCTCGGATCCACGAATCCTTCAAGTTGTTCGACATACACCTCTTCTTGAAGAACTCCATTTAAGAAGGCGCACTTGACATCCATCTGATAGACAGTCATGTTTTTGTGCGTGTCATATGCGATGAAGATCCGAATAGCCTCAATCCTGGCAACAGGCGCAAACGTCTCGTCATAATCGATACCCTCTTGTTGGTGATACTGATGCGGTAATTATCGTATATAAAAAGCGTAACAAGTTTTAACCTCTAATGCCTAGCCACCGTCTTACCACATATACAGGCAAGCGTACCTGATCATAAGTAATATAGTGTAGGAAAGTCCAGGTATCGTATCTACCACTGGGAACGGTCAAGTTATCGTAGACTAAAGTCTGAATCGGTTTAATTAATCTAAAAGGGGAGTTTTGTATGAAAAAGGTTTGAATACTGAAAAGGTAATTAACTAAGTAAAACTAAGAAAGCGGTTAAAATAATGATTTAAGTTTATAATAAGGGAAAAACAGCAGTACTTATCATGATAACGTGAATCCCCAATATGGATGACAAGAATAAGTCGAAGGTTTGGTTGTTTTAACTATTGTAGGAATTTAAGTCTGGGACACCCTAACATGTGCAATTTATGGCTATGAACTAGGATATGGTCCTCCTAATTCCAATCCTAAATCGTTTGGTCCACAATCTAGAATCGGTAAACCCTTCCCAATCAGTATTGCAATGGCTCTTTTACTATCGGTCACTTATTGGTCAAAGTAACCCCTTAACACAACTCTATGGTCCAAGTCAAGATAAGGTAGGTTGATTATCCTTTCGGAGTCTATCTGCTTTGGTCTAACAAATACACCCAACCAAGTGAATTCAAATCGCCACAACAACAATAATCAGAAAAGAACCATAAACGACATTCAATTAATCAAAAACAAACCAATAAACATTAATTGCAAAGTATCATCCATAAAGGTTCATCTATCATGACAAGCACTACTAATAAACTACTCAATCATAATGAAAACAAGAACACAAACAAAAGTAGACATCGACATGATACCGACAATACAACGATAGATGATCGAAGATCGACTTCCGCAGCGTATCGGCACCTTTCGTACTCTCACTCTCGTTCCTCTGTACTCCCCTCGTGTATCGGACTTCGAACCTGTTTAGAACTGAAGGAGGAGGCTGATATTTAAAGAAAAACGACCAGGCTCCATCTGGCGATCGCCAGGCTGCCAACTTGGTGACGCCAAGCACTTAAATCAACCCTAATCTGCAATTCAGTCGAACTTGGCGGCGCCAGAATGAGGACTTCGCGATCGCCAAGTGTCTTCTGTGTTGACTTTGTGCATTTTTCACGTTTTCTCGCCTTTTTCCGTACTTTTCCGTTCCACGGCCTCCAAATCCTTCACAAACAATAATAAGCTCATTTAGTGCATGAAATGATCATAAACGGGTGAGAAATGGGGTAAAGTCATACGATTACGCGCAACCAAAACATGTATAATTTTGGTGTTATCAAAATCCCCACACTTAAGCTTTGATTGTCCTCAATCAAAAGACTGAAAGATAAGAAAGATAACTCCAAAATTATCTCCACCCAAGATCATCAAAGAGAACAAAGTATACTCACACAATCGAACACACAAACAAGACTCGTCAAGCAATCGGATACCAAGGCCAACCTTTTACCTTCACATAATATGAATAACAATATAAGGTGTATCTCTCGGGGGTAAAAGTGTATATATAAGTGATCACACCAATACTCGACTAATTCCCGCATGCATAAGCTTGTCACCAAATCTAATCTCCACCACTGAGAAGTTGTCAACCGTCAAGAGGACTTTAGGGTTGTAATGTTAGGGTAAGGGTTAAGGGTAGGATAAAGGATATATATAAGTGACTAAAGGTTTTGCAACAAAAATTTGAAAAGTTAATCAATAATGATCCAAACAGTGAAGCAATCTGACTTTCGAACAGTGAGACTTTTGGGATGAGTATTTCTCTCTTTTCTTAGAATTGGCCTAAGCCTATGGCTTATTTGGGGCGCAAATTCTTTTTCTCGCTTTTTTCAACTCTCATTCTTTTCTTTTTTGTATTCTCGACTCTTTTGATATTTCTTTTATTTTCTGAGTCTCAAATATTTTTTTTTTTCTCTTTTTTTTTCAGAGCAGCAACTATGTTGCTTTTGGGCTCTTTTTAAATCTTAATCCCATAAAAACTGTCAGATAAGAAAACTGGATCAAAACATCTCAAGATTCAAATTTAAGTCACGGCCAAGAGATAGATAAACAATTAGGCTCAAGGATAAAGTGTATAGTGGGTAATGAAATGAAAAGGCTAAGGCTCAAAATGGTTTCAAGGGGTAAAGTGTTAAAAGGTGAACACTTTTCAATTACAGGCTAGGCAAATCAAATAACCTTATGATGAGGTTATCTGACGAAGGCTAAAGGGTTAGAAACGAAGGCCTCTATCAGTGCAATGGTGATAAATACTTCTCTTATGTGGTCTCGACAAGCATTCAAATGACAAGTTCTACCTTGGGTCAAAGTCGGTATTCCTCACAAAATAAACAGATATAACAGTTAAGGCTCAATCTCTCAACGGAATTGGGTAAGGCACTCATGGTAATCAGTATTCCAAGGCATCCTTTTACTCAACTTATCCTATTCAGTGTTCTCCTATGCAAGCAACCCAGTCTCAAAAGCAATCTCCGATTTCGAAAAAAATTGGGGTCAAATCTCAAAGCTTTCAAAAGTTTGAAAAACGACAATCCACAAGCAAAAAGTGAACCCATTTAAACAGATAAGTCTACATAACCCCCTCCCCACACTTAAAATTTGCAGTGTCCTCAATGCAACAATTAACACAATTAAGGAGTAATTGGGAAAAAGAGAAACTTCCCGGGTTATGTGACGAAATCTGTTCTGATCTGAGAGTGGTGCATAAAATTCGTGCTCGATCATAAATCGCCATATCTACCAACAAAAAGAAAAAGACAAAGTAAAAACGAACAAATGAAAAATAAACCAAACCAAATTACTTAAAATCCTAAGCAAACCAACAGAAAAATAAAATTGTTCAACACAACCACGCAGTTTAAAGTGCAAAGTATAGTACAACCCAATCGAATCAAACAAAACCGCTCAGTTACGGTTTTCAAAAGCCCATTCATCGTAGGTGGAATAACCAGCAGGACCGTCATCACTATCACGCCACACAGGATGAGGTTGGAGAGGAGCCGAGGGAGCATGTCCCACGCTCTCAAAGTACTCTCCCATCGATGCGGCGACCCAAGACAACTCCCGCCGAACACCATACATGTCATATGAGACCCTGTCCAATCTTTCCATCATCTCGTGATGCTCTGCTCCCATCTGTTCCGATAGTCCTTGAATAGCTTCATGAAGAGATCCCGATCCTTGTTGATTTGTCGGTTGAGGGTTGCTCGATTGCCCCAGGAAAGTTGGTTGAGGCGGTGAAGTAGCCGTACCAACCGGCTCTTCATTGGGGTAATATCCCCAATCCACACAAAAGTACCCCGCCGAGGTCCCGGTGCAAGCAACTTCATGGAGCGAAAAAGAGCCTTATCGATAAAACCCATAGGAGACAACTTGGTGAGAGTTCCGCAAACGTCCGGTGTAAGAGTTCCCAACTTCTCCGCTATGACCGTGATGAAATGTCCCCCACAAAGGCCCGTTCCGGCCTTATCGTGCACCTTTCCGGCGTTTTGGAACATGTTAGCCATCACATGAGAAAGATTGGTTATGGCATTCCGATTGACCAATCGCGAAAGAAGCCAAAGATCCCCTTCCGGAACCTTTTCCTTGATAGCTTTCCGGTAAGCAAAAGAGTGGACAAGCATCCGATGGAGAAGGCGATGCTCGGGTAGAGTGATAGAACTTTCCTTGGTGTTGGACTGTAGATATGGTCCCGATCCGATGGTAGCCCAAAAATCCGTGCCCACAAACTCGGCACTAGGTTCACAAGCACCGGCTAAGAAGTAGTGAGAAAAGTACCCGGATCTCGATTGAGCCGCCGTGAAAAATCCGAGCAACACTCCAAAGCGTGGTAGTGTGACCCCATACCATACTCCAAGCAAACGGAATCGAATACTGTTAGGATTATGTGCGAGACAGTAACGGGGTTATCGTGTCCAATGTTATAAGACACTAGTAGGTCACACTGCTGCACACCAAAATGAGAATGTTTGGATTATGGGAAATAATTAATTGGTTAATTAATTATTTAGAGAGAAAAAGAAATAAATAATTAGTTTAATTATTTATAATTAATTAATCAGTTAGATTAATTAGTTGGATAATTATGGAAATTATTTCAGAGATAATTACCAAGAATTATATATGGAAACAAACACTGCTTGTTTTGTCCATATAAATAAAGGGTTTGGGGTATCAGTTAATTGAATGATTCAGTTCAAAAACCCAGAAAAATCTCTCTCTCTCTCCCTCTCCCAAAACCGGCGCCTAAATCCAGTGAGGAGGAAGGTTTGCGTTTGTTTTCGGGTAATCCACGGTGGTAGTCTAGCAACTCTCTCAACCGGTGCCAGTAGCGGTGTACCCCCTGCTTGCCTTTCAGAGTTATTGTTCGCAAAAGGTAATCCACTGAAACACCCTCAATTGTATCTGTATGGTTTAGGATTGGATCCTCGATTGGGAATCGGGTTTTTGTTATCCGCTGTGCATGTTCTTGTATCCCTCGATTCCCAACAGTGGTATCAGAGCCACTTCCTAAAACCTTCAGATCAGGTTTATCTGTTTAATAGGTTTAAAAAATTCTAATTTTATTGATTTGTTCATTGTTAAAATTGGATTTTAGTATAAACCTAGACTACAGTAACAATCGACGGCAGTTAGCCGATCAAACCACCAGCACCACCGTACACCATCGCCGGCGACACCACAGTTTGTGGTGACCGGCGACGGTTCTCTCATCGCACCACCATGCCACGCCACAGATCGTGGCCGCGGCTGTGGTCGAAATCACACACCACACCACCGAACGTGGTGGTGGTAGCGATCGATCAAACGGCCACCAAGCGATGGTGGCGGCTGTCGCCGTTGCCAATCGCCGGTGACAGCAGATGATGGTGGCGATGGCGTTGTCTGGTTGTAGCCACCACACCACCGTTTGTGGTGGTGGTGGCAATCGACGACGGTCTTAACAAAAACGAACCGCCGCACCACCGATTTGTGGTGGCGGCGGCGATAGATGGTGGCGATAGATTATTGCCTCGATCAATCGATGACCACCGATCGACTGTGGTGGCCGATTGCCACTAGCGGTCACGGTGGTGGTACTGTTGCCGTACGCCGCGCAAGGCGGTGGTGGCGCTAAGCCACTGCTGCCGCCGGCAGACGTGCGGACTGGTCACCGATCGGCGATGGTGGCCCAAGGCTGCTGTTAGTCGATAAGCGATGGTGGTTGGTCGTTTGTTGTGCGCCGATCACGGCGGCGGTGGTAGCGATGTTGTTGCCGCTGTCGCCGACTGATCAGAGGCGGCAACGACAGGTGGTGGTGTATTCAGTTTTTCGTTGTTATCGTTAACGGGTATCAGTTTGAAATCCGTTTCCGGATAATTTTTCGAATAAAGGATCGTTTTACCAGATAAAGGTTAAAACGATTCAGGATAAGATTTAATTAATTATTTTAATTAATTAGTGTTATAATTATTAAATTAAAATTCAGATGTGTTTTAATTTATTTAATTATATGATAAGTCATAGCTGAACCCTTTAGACCCGTGGTTGTGTTTATTTATCCGTTTTATTAGAATAGTTGGGAGGCCTGCGAGCCATTTACAACCCTTTTTGTAATTTTAAGTTTTATTAGACTAGTTGGGAGGCCTGCGTGCCATTTTTTAGCCCATTTGTAATAATTATTTTAATTACGTCAAGACGGAGACAAGACGACGACCATGGATCTCGGAGCCAGTGGGAGTGCCAGAAGTTGAAGACTTTTGTCACTTAGGGTTGAGACCGTTGTTTTTGTGTTGGCTCACAAAACAACATTAGTTTAAGGGTTTAAGCTATGACTGTGCTTTTTATATTTAAATTGCGTGGTTGTTTAATCTATGTAATTGTCATTAAATATAAATTGCCCTTTTTGAACGGATTGTTTAAAAATCAAAAGGATACAGATACAGTTAGTATTTGGATCCAGTTTTTTTTTTTTCAAAGTTTTGGAAAAAGGAAACTGGCAATTTAAACCCTTGTTAGAAATCATAGATTAGTAAGTGCAACCCACTTTAGGGGCACTTCCGGTGTAAGGTACATAGGGCGTTGTAAGTGCTCACACTATGAACGCCCGTGTTCAAACCGAAACTGGAAGGAGATAAAACTCTGCGAATTATCTCCGGGTGGTACCGGCCAGAGTTTGTCCAGGCCCCGGGTGGTGCAATCTATTTTGGTAATTATTTATTCACTGGGTGGTACCAGGCCAAAATGCACTAGAGGGACTAAATATGCACGGATTATTGATATCCGATGTCCCGACGATCTAGAAGTCGTATTTTCAGATAGGAATACGATTGGTATAGTGTTACCTACCATAGATCGCATGAGTCGGTATGACATGATCACATGCTTCCCGACACATGTGAAATATGGATTCTAGTCTAATAAATTTATTTTAAGGGTAATAATTTATTAGAATTATATAATTATAAACTAAAACTGGAATTTTATATTCTTCTGTAGATGTCTCAAATTAGTATTCCGTTTTATTCACCTGAAGAGTCACTTCGCCTTATTACGGGCAAGTGGAAGCTTACGGGCCATAACTTTCCAGTTTGGAAGTTACACTTGAGGAACGTTTTATGTGCCCAGGATAAGCTTTATGTGATCAACAAACCCGTATCACGACCTAAAAGCAATGCCCCTGAAGAGGAATTTGCTGAGTATTTTAGATACTTGACAGATGAATCGGATGTAATGTCCATTCTGATTTTCTCTATGTCACCCGAGTTCACGGGAGATTTAAGAGTTAAATCATGTCACGAGGTTGTGAGAGATGTGGAGAACCAGCTAGGTCTCTACAAGCACACGGGAAAGCTATTGATCATGCAAGAGATTCTCTCCCTAAAGCTACAGAAGGGTCAGTCAGTTAAAAACCATCTTGTTGATATGAGAAGGCTTTTTAAATGTTTATCACGTCTGGGGTACAAGATGACTCAGGAAGAGTTAGTGTATCTCATGTGGTTCTCCCTCACAAAGGAAGTTCAGGACACAGCTAGTGCCTACATGAAGGAACCAAAGAGCGACGTGGATAAAGTTCATGAAGATATCCTGGCCAGTCTAGAGCCAGTACCCGAACCTGCGAATCTCATGGACACTGACATAGTAGATGAGCTGGGAGATCTGAGTTGCCCAGAGTGCGGCAGCGAGGATATTTGCGAGCACTCGATGAACATCGACCAGATGGATATCGGTTTACCCGATACTCCAGGTATCTTTATGATAGATTGCTTAATCACTTCTTATGAATCATGGGTAATTGATACAGGCAGTGGTAACCACATTTGTAATCATTTACAGGGATTCACTAGAAGAAAGACTCTGAGGAAGGACCGTTCGAACCTACGAGTGGGCGAAGGCACTCCATTGATTGCTGAAGCCGTGGGATCTTATAGTCTTAGTTTACCCTCGGGTCTAGTTTTGGAACTGAGTAATTGTTATTATATTCCAAATATGATTAAGAATGTATTGTCTTTTGATTTGTTGGTAGACCAAGGTTTTTACTATAAATATTCCTATAAGATTGATTTCAGTTTTTAAAGATAATATTTTCTATTTTAAAGCTACACCTGTAGATGGTCTATACACTGTAAATCTTAAAGACAACAATAGTGAAATCTATCATATAAGTAAGCGATCCAAGGATATTGAGGATCAGACTTACCTCTGGCATTGTCGTTTGGGCCATATAAACAAGAAACGCGTTGAACTACTCCTAAAGGGAGGTTTTCTTGGCAATTTCGATTACAAACCTTTTGATAATTGCGAATCTTGTTTATCTGGTAAAATGACAAAGCAACCTTTCAACAGTGAGAATGAAAGGGCTACTGACTTGCTTGAAATAATCCACACAGATGTATGTGGACCTTTCAGTCATGTAGCAAGAGGAGGATACCGGTACTTCATTACCTTCACTGACGACTTCAGTAGGTATGGATATGTCTACTTGATGAGACATAAATCTGAAACCTTTGAGAAATTCAAGGAATATCAGAATGAAGTACAGAATCTACTTGACAAGAAGATCAAGTTCTTACGGTCAGATCGTGGTGGCGAATATCTCAGTGATGAGTTTGACAATCATCTGATGGAGTGTGGGATTGTATCCCAACTTACACCTCCGTATACACCTCAGATGAACGGTGTATCAGAAAGGAGAAATCGTACCTTACTTGACATGGTACGAACGATGATGTGTCATTCTTCGCTGCCAGTATCATTCTGGGGACACGCGCTCGAAACAGCAGCACACATACTGAACAGAGCGCCAACAAAGTCGGTAGAAAAGACTCCATACGAGTTATGGAAGGGTAAGAAACCCAACATATCTTTTCTGAAAATTTGGGGTTGTGAGGTTTACGTCAAACGACCTACCTCAGAAAAACTCAAACCCAAATCCGACAAGTGTTTCTTCGTTGGATATCCCAAGACCACCGTGGGATATTATTTCTACAACCCTGAAGAGAACAAAGTGTTTGTTGCTCGAAATGGAAAATTTCTGGAAGAAAAGTTTCTCAGTTTAGAGAACACCAGAAAGGATGTAGATCTACAGATAGTAGACGAAGAAAACACCACACCAGTTGTTGAGCCAGAAATTCAACATGACAATGTTGAACCTCAATCAGAGCCGATTGAGGAAGTGCGAACACAAGACCTTCGCAGATCCAGTAGGGTAAGACAAGAACCAGATAGGTATCTTGGGTTCCTAGTCTCTCAAGACAGTGGAGACTTAAATGAACCAACATCCTATGGAGAAGCTGTGTCAGGCAGTGAGTCTGAACAATGGCAGGAAGCCATGAAGGCCGAGATGCAATCCATGTATGACAACCAGGTCTGGGAGTTGACTGATTTGCCACAACACTGTAAGGCTGTTGGACGCAAATGGGTTTTCAAGAAGAAAACCGACATGGATGGAAATGTACACACCTTCAAGGCCAGACTGGTCGCAAAAGGATTCACACAAACTCATGGTATCGACTATGATGAAACCTTTTCACCAGTGGCCATGTTAAAATCAATTAGGATTCTAATGGCCATCTCAGCATACTTTAACTACGAGATTTGGCAAATGGACGTCAAGACAGCCTTTCTGAATGGAAAGTTAACAGAAGACGTCTATATGAAACAACCAGAGGGGTTTGAAGATCCTAAGAATCCTAATAAGGTGTGTAAACTGCTAAAATCTATTTATGGATTAAAGCAAGCATCTCGAAGCTGGAACTTACACTTTGATGAGCGAATCAAAGAGTTTGGCTTCGCTAAAAGTGAGTTCGAGCCATGTGTTTACACTAAGTTCAGTGGGAGCATAGTAACCTTCCTGGTCTTGTATGTAGATGACATACTACTCATAGGAAACAATGTACCAACTTTACAGAGTGTTAAAGAATGGTTAAGTAAATGTTTCCAGATGAAAGACCTTGGAGAAGCCGCTTATATACTAGGTATAAAGATCTACAGAAACAGATCTAAGCGGCTTATCGGACTTAGTCAGAGTACATACATTGACAAAGTACTGAAGAGATTCAGGATGGATGAATCCAAGAAAGGATTCATTCCAATGCAACATGGCATAGTGTTAAGCAAAACACAGTGTCCTGTTTCTAGTGAAGATCAGGACAGGATGAAATCGGTCCCATATGCTTCTGCAATTGGATCAATTATGTATGCCATGCTATGTACTAGGCCCGATGTTGCTTACTCAGTAAGTGTTACGAGCAGATACCAACAGAATCCAGGTGAGCCCCATTGGGTGGCTGTCAAGAACATTCTCAAATATCTGAGAAGAACGAAAGAGATGTTCTTGGTCTTTGAGAGGTTCTGAGGATGAAATTAGTGTCACAGGATACTCTGACGCTAGTTTTCAGACCGACAGAGATGACTTCAGGTCACAGTCAGGGTACGTCTTTACCCTAAACGGAGGTGCGATCTCGTGGAAGAGCTCGAAGCAGGACACGATTGCAGACTCAACTACAGAGGCAGAGTACATTGCAGCATGTGATGCGGCAAAGGAAGCTGTCTGGCTGAGGAATTTTCTATCGGATCTCAGAGTGGTTGCCAGTATCTCGAGACCGATAGATATATTCTGTGATAACTCAGGAGCCGTGGCGCAAGCAAAGGAACCTAGAGAGCATCACAAGTCGAGACACGTGCTCAGAAAGTATCACCTCATCCGAGAGATCATTGGAAGAGGAGATGTAAGAATATGCAAGATTCCAACAGAAGACAATGTCGCAGATCCGCTGACAAAGCCACTAGCAAGGGCAAAGCATGAGGCACATGCGAATTCCATTGGGATGCAGTACCTGGAAGCCAGTAGCTAGTACTTAGTTTATTAATTATTACTATAGTCTAATTTAGAAACAATGTAATCATGTAAAGTTTTTATTTCACAGTGTGTTGGAAATAAATGGAGGTTTTAATTTCATGATTGTTCTAAATTAACTATTTTTCGCATATTTAACGTATCCTTGATTCTACAAAGTCTTGTATGAAATCTAAATTTCCGTAGCCACTTATTGAAATGGGAATTTCAATAGGGAGTTTAACGCTATTATAAATACTTGATGATTTATTCAAAGTAGAGAATAAAAGCACAAGTGATGTGACCAAGTATTTATAGATACTCATCAGAGTGTTTGGGTATTGGAAGTGACCAGTAATCAAGTCTGCTTCATGGAGCCTCAGTCATAGGCACTGACTTGATAGGTTGTCCTTAGACCTGAGATACCTGGTTTGGGAACACGAGGACCACTGTACTCTTAGCACGTACTAACGCTGCACCGTAACTGGGTGGCTATACGGGACGTGACTAGATGCAGCGGAAGCCGTGGATCCAAATGCAAGTAGTCAAGAAGGGATTTGCACCTCTTTCAAAAGAGAGATATTTCCGGGCCCCTTGACGATTAAGATTGGCAGAAAACGCGTGGCCACGCTCGGATAGAATAACAGGGGTTATTTAGTAATATCCGTTACTGCAGGCAATCGAAATCAGAGTCAAGAAATACTTGATTTTAAGAAATGAATCCTCCACTCCATGTCTTAAATCACTTTAGAAATATCGTGTGCAAAAGGAATGAACCTGTGTACAAATTCAAGTGTGAATTGTATCTCTGAATATAAGAGATCTTATAACCTGGTTAACCTAAGCGTCTGGCTAGGGACCTCCTTAGGCGAATGATAACAGTTCAGTTACATGTCTAGCACAAGTGGGAGTCTGTTAGGATTATGTGCGAGACAGTAACGGGGTTATCGTGTCCAATGTTATAAGACACTAGTAGGTCACACTGCTGCACACCAAAATGAGAATGTTTGGATTATGGGAAATAATTAATTGGTTAATTAATTATTTAGAGAGAAAAAGAAATAAATAATTAGTTTAATTATTTATAATTAATTAATCAGTTAGATTAATTAGTTGGATAATTATGGAAATTATTTCAGAGATAATTACCAAGAATTATATATGGAAACAAACACTGCTTGTTTTGTCCATATAAATAAAGGGTTTGGGGTATCAGTTAATTGAATGATTCAGTTCAAAAACCCAGAAAAATCTCTCTCTCTCTCCCTCTCCCAAAACCGGCGCCTAAATCCAGTGAGGAGGAAGGTTTGCGTTTGTTTTCGGGTAATCCACGGTGGTAGTCTAGCAACTCTCTCAACCGGTGCCAGTAGCGGTGTACCCCCTGCTTGCCTTTCAGAGTTATTGTTCGCAAAAGGTAATCCACTGAAACACCCTCAATTGTATCTGTATGGTTTAGGATTGGATCCTCGATTGGGAATCGGGTTTTTGTTATCCGCTGTGCATGTTTTGTTATCCGCTGTGCATGTTCTGTATGGTTTAGGATTGGATCCTCGATTGGGAATCGTCTTTTCCAAGATTCGTTTCAACGCCTTGTTGGTGTTTTCCGCTTGACCATTGGCATGCAGATGGTAGGCAGTCGAGAACCGATGATGCACTCCATACCTTTTTAAGGTCTTCTCCAATAGATAGTTTGCAAAGTGAGTTCCTCTATCACTGATGATCGCCTTTGGACATCCGTACCTGCACACAAGAGACTTCACGAAGTCAACAACTACCTTAGCATCATTTGTGGGCGAAGCCTTTGCTTCGGCCCACTTGGAAACATAATCAACTGCTACAAGGATGTATTTGTTGCCTCTCGAGTCGGGAAAAGGTCCCATGAAATCGATTCCCCAAACATCAAACACTTCACTGACGGAGATGCTCTATTGGGGCATCTCATCTTTCTTTGTGATGTTGCCTGCCCTTTGACAAGCATCACAAGATTTTATTAAAGTGTGAGCATCCTTAAAAATCGTAGGCCAATAAAATCCGGACTCGAGGACTTTTCTTGCAGTTAAATTGGCTCCAAAATGGCCTCCCGTGGGGCCTTTGTGACAGTTAGTGAGAATGTCCCAAGCAGCAGGGCCGGAGACACATCGATGGTGAATCCTATCAGGTCCTACTCTAAACAGATAAGGTTTAGACCAAAAATAATACTTTAAATCCGAGAAAAACTTACCTTTTTGTTGATAAGTCATACCTTTGACAAGAACACTAGCGGCCAGATAATTTGCAAAGTCGGCATACCAAGGTATAGGGTCCTCTCCTATGGTCTTAATCATATTAAGGTCCTCATCGGGGAATTTATCCCTGATAACTTCTCTACCTCCGGAATCCATGTATGGATTCTCCAGACGAGATAAATGATCGGCAGCCAAATTCTCAGCGCCTTTCTTATCTCTTATCTCTATATCAAACTCTTGCAACAGAAGTATCCATCGTATGAGTCTGGGCTTAGCATCAGGCTTAGCAAAGAGATATTTAAGGGTAGGGATGAGCATTTGGAACCGAAATCCCGAACCGAACCGGGACCGTACCGTAACCGGGACCGGACCGGAACCGGTATATGTTATACGGTGCGGTAAACGGTTCTAGAATTTGGCCCTAATCGGTTCGGTCCAAACCGGTTTCGGTACGGGAAAAAACCGAAAAAAACCGGTTCCGAACCGGTTTAGGAAGACATATAGATATGGTGGTTTTTTTGGTTTTGATTCAAAAGTAATCTTTTAATTGCAAATTCAAATTTTGTCATCTTTTCCAAAATGATGACTTTTTGTTTCCGTAAAACAACATATATGATAGGTTAAAACAAATGATTACTTTTCAACTATTATTTATATATTATATATTTTGAAATATATCCTACTAATTTTATTATTTAATAACTATTTTAAAATATGAAACATTCTTTTTTTAACCATTCATTTTCCCAACCAAGATTCTTATAAATCATTCAATTAAATGAAAATATCAAATTAACCTAAACAATAAATCCATCCCAAAAATTGGTTTCTTTAATCATACTTAAAATTGGTTTGTATCGGTTCCATTAAGTATACAAAGAGAATACGGTTTCATCAAGTCTTCAATCCGGAATTTGCTTAACATGGAATCAGAAGTAAGTTTTTTAAACGGTTCTTTTTATGTGTTCTTTTTTTCAATTCGGAATTCGCTTCTTACGTCGGTTGTTACGTCTTTTTTTTAGAGAGATGATACATTTGTTGAGGAAACGCCTTTTGTGGACCTCGACAACGATGATAAACAAGAGGAAGGCGATGATCAAACGAAAGTGGAAACAAGTGGTAAACGAAAACGGGCAAGTGAAGGAGGACGAGGAAGGGAGAGAGCTCACTATTGGAAGCACTATGACATCGTGTATATTGAGAAGGACGGTGTAAAGAAAAAACATGCAAAGTGCAAGTATTGTTTCAAGCTATACAAAGCCGATCCATCAATAAACGGTACTTCTGCTCTTAGAAAGCATTTTCCTAAATGTGACAAGAATCCCGAAAATGCCATGAAAAAACAAAATACTTTATTCTTTAAAAAAGAATCTTGTGGGGAAGGGAGTGTGCAAACTTGGAAACATGATGAGGGTAGAATAAAAAAGGCTTTATTGAATTTGTTTGTCGTTGGTGAATTGCCGTTTAAGTTTGTGGAAAATGAGGCATTTGTTGAGTACACTAATGCGTTAAATGGAAAAGTTATTTTGCCATCACGTTACAAAGTCTCTAGGGATGTTGCAAAGTATTATGTGGATGAAAGGAATAAGTTGTTGGCTTATTTAAGTAAACCAACAAATACTGTTCACTTGACCACAGATACTTGGACATCATCATGTCAAAGGGTGAATTATATGGTTGTTACGGCTCATTTCATAGATGACGATTGGGTAATGCATAAAAGAATTATTAATTTTAGACCCATTGAGAGTCATAGAGGGGAAGATGTGGGTCGTGAATTGCTAGAATGCATACAAGGTTGGCGGATAGAAAATGTTATGACTATGACGGTTGATAATGCATCTAGTAATGATAAAGCACTAGAGTATTTGGTGAAAAAGTTACCTAATATGTATGATGGTGGAAAACATTTTCATGTTAGGTGCATGGCTCATATTTTAAACTTGGTGGTGAAAGATGGTTTAAAGGAACACAATTACCATATTGATTGCATGCAAAAGGCTATTAGGTATATTAGACATTCTACACAAAGAATAGCCTTGTTTAAGAAGTGCATGAAAATTCGTAAATGTGAATCAAATAGGTTTTTGTGTGGTGATTGCCCCACTAGGTGGAATTCCACCTATGAGATGTTAAAGATTGCCGTCGAGCTAAGAGATATATTTTTTGCATTTGAAGTAGAAGATGCTAGCTATTTTCGGGATCTTGATAGAGTGCCCGAACATTCAGATTTTGGTGTGTGCAAAAAAGTGGTCGAATTTCTTGAGAAATTCAAGACTAAAACCGAAATTGTATCGGCCACTTCAAAGCCTCTAGCTCATCTTTTTTTAGAGAGATTTTAGATGTAGACAAACATCTACGTGTGTGGGAGGCGGAACCTGAATTTTGTTTAATGGTTCGGTCCATGCGAGAAAAATACAATAAGTATTGGGGGAGGTTCGACAAGTTGAATGATTTTATGTATTTTGCCGTTATGTTGGATCCTACAATGAAATCATCTTTTATTGGACATGCATTTCGAAAGATGATTGCATATAATATAACGAAGGAAAATCCAATGGAAAAAGAAGCGTTTGAGACAAAGGTGGCAAGTATGGTGCAAGAGGTAGAGAAAAGGTTGGATGCCTTGTTTAGAGCATACAAAGAAAGGTTTGATAATATTCCGGGATCTCAAGAAGCAAGTAATGGAGAAGACTTGACATGTGATGTGGGTAATGATTTTTTGGGAGAATTTCTACACGTCGAAGAAAGTAACTCGGTTGCGAATGAAACCGAGTTAAAGAGGTACCTAAATGAGCCGAAAATTGCTTACACTTCCGGTTTTGACATACTTCGGTGGTGGAAACAAAACGGCATTCGGTTTCCAATTGTATCTCGGATGGCCAAAGGTACATTGTTTTATTTATTATTATTTACATTACTATTCTAATTATTGTAATTGTTTATGTTTTAGAAAATAATGGTTTATAAAATTTGTATTTTTTAGATATTTTAGCAATACAAATTTCGACCGTGGCATCCGAGTCAGCGTTTAGCACAAGCGGGCGTGTACTAGATCCATACCGATCAAACTTGTCACCTCCCATAGTTGAGGCGTTGATTTGCACACAAGATTGGGTGAGAAAGTCAAGGAAACCAATTATTGATGACATTGACGATATTTTGAAGGATGATGACATTGCCATAGGTATTAAAATATTTATTCGTTTCCTTGATTTTTTCTATTAGCTTTTAACTATAATTATCCATTGTTTTAACTATAATTATCTATACCCACAGAGATTGAAGTGGCGATAAACCAACTAATTGAGAAAGCAAAAGAGAAAGACAATACCGAAGATTGAAGAGGCGATAAACCAACTTTTGATTTTGATAAACTTTTGAGTTTGATCTAGTTTGTTGAAGTTTTAGTTTTGTTGAACTTTTTATCTACTTTGTTGAAGTCTTATTTTGTTAAACCCTTTAATCTACTTTGTTGAAGTTTTAAATTAACACATTTTGATATACTTTGTTGAGTTTTAGTTTTGTTATAAAAATTGAAATTTGCAATTTTCGAAACTCGTCCCAAAATACGGTCTTACCGGTACTAAACCGGATTTCCCGGAACCGCACCGGAAACCGAACCGGTACCGAACCGGGGTATACGGTTCGGTATTCGGTCCTATGAAAAACATTATTTCGGTTTCGGTCCAAACCGGTTCCGGTCCGGTTCGGTCCGGGATTGGAACCGAGCTCATCCCTATTTAAGGGCATAGTGATCCGTGTAAACTATGATTTTGGACAACACAAGATAAGACCTAAACTTTTCAATGGCAAAAACTATCGCTAGGAGCTCTTTTTCTGTCGTGGTGTAGTTTTCTTGAGCATCGTTCAGAGTTCGACTTGCATAACAAATCGGTTGAAAGTGACTGTTTTTACGTTGCCCAAGAACTGCACCGACGGCATAATCGCTTGCATCACACATAATCTCAAAAGGTTGATCCCAATCAGGTGGAACCATAATAGGGGCGTTGGTCAGATGCCGTTTCAAAGTTTCAAAAGCGGGATACACTTCTCATCAAAAATGAAAGGTGCATCTTTCTCAAGAAGTTTGGTTAGAGGTCGAGATATTTTTGAAAAATCTTGTATAAACCTCCTATAAAACCCGACATGACCTAAAAAACTTCTGACCCCTTTTATGTTTGTAGGTGGAGGAAGCTTCGATATGGTGTCTATCTTAGCTTTATCCACCTCCAAACCATCTTTCGAGATTTTGTGTCCAAGAACTATACCTTCCCTTACCATAAAGTGACACTTTTCCCAGTTGAGAACCAGATGAGATTCCTCGCATCGAGCTAGTACCCTGTCTAGGCTGCTTAGACAATCATCAAAAGAGTTACCGAAAACAGAGAAATCATTCATAAAGACTTCCATACAATTCTCTATCATGTCCTGGAAAATGGCTGTCATGCATCGCTGAAAAGTAGCGGGTGCATTGCACAACCCAAAAGGCATACGCCTATAGGCAAATGTTCCAAAGGGACAAGCAAAGGTCGTTTTCTCCTGGTCTTCAGGATCAATGGGGATTTGGAAATATCCCGAAAATCCATCTAGGAAGCAATAGTACTCATTTCCCGCCAAGCGTTCAAGCATTTGATCAATGAAGGGTAAGGGGAAATGGTCTTTTCTAGTGGCATCGTTAAGCTTCCTATAGTCTATGCAAACTCTCCACCCGGTAACAGTACGGGTGGGAACTAACTCATTGTTATCATTTGTGACAACTGTGAGTCCTCCCTTTTTGGGAACTACTTGAACAGGGCTTACCCAAGGACTGTCAGAAATGGGGTAAATGATTCCGGTATCAAGCAGTTTGATCACTTCTTTTTTCACAACTTCTTGCATTTTCGGATTAAGCCTCCTTTGTTTTTGCACACATGGTTTAAAATTGTCTTCCATTAAAATTTTGTGTGTACAAAATGAAGGGCTTATTCCGGGAATGTCCGAAATTTTCCAAGCTAAAGCCTTTTTGTGTTTTTTCAAAACCTCAATAAGTCTATCCTTTTCGTTGGCTGTTAGCAAGGAAGAGATAATTACCGGGAGAGAATTGTTACCTTCAAGAAACTGGTACTCGAGGTGCTCGGGAAGGTCCTTTAACTCCAAATCTGGTGGTTCCTCCAAAGAGGTCTTTACTCTGACTTTGTCTTCCTGCTTTAACTCCTTGAAGTCCTCTTCTTCTTCCCCCACGGTTTCATCCCATCTTTTCTTAATAGCAAGGCTTTCTTCCCATTCACCTGATTCAAAAAGATATTCATTAGGCTCTGATTCGGTGAAATCATCTATACTATCTAGAGTATTTATAGAGTCATTATAGTCCTGAATCCCGTCAATGGAAAGTGTGATTCGGTCTTCACCAATTCCAAGACTAAGTTCTCTTTCGGCTACATGAATAATCGCACTGGCAGTGTTGAGGAACGGACGACCAAGGATTAGAGGCACTTTAACCTCGTCCTTTATATCCAAGATCACAAAGTCGGCAGGGAATTCAAACCTGTCTACCCGAACTATGAGATCCTCAGCTATTCCTACAGGGTATTTTATGGATCTATCAGCCAGTGGGATGGTCATTCTTGTGCTTTTTAGATCATTCAATCCCAGTTTTTGATAAAAGGATAATGGCATCAGGTTTATACTGGCTCCTAGGTCTGCTAGGGCTCTACATGAAACACTTTTACCAAAATAACAAGGGATAATGAAACTCCCTGGATCACCCTTTTTGAGGGTGTCTGAAAGTGTAGCTGAGCATTCGGCATTTAGAAAGGCTATTTCTTCTGTTCCTATTCTTGCTTTATTAGCCACCAACTCCTTGAGAAATCTTGCATAACTCGGTACACCTGCAATTAAATCCACAAGAGGCACATTAATATCTACTCGTTTAATCAAGTCAATAAACTTACGATATTGAGCCTCTTTCTTTTCTTTCGATAGTCGTGCAGGGTATGGTACTCTTGTAGGCACATGTGGTGTTGTAGATTCCCTTGGTCTGACTGCTTCCTCCCTGACCTCTTTTGTTGGTCGTGATGGCAATTCCACCTCGGGTTCAACAACCTGCATATTAGGAATTTGATTAGTTTGAGGCATAGGTGGCCCTACAACTACCTTACCTCCTCTCGTGGTTGTGAATACTTCAGCCTGTGCTTCCGCCTCCATATGAGGAAACGTTTCTTTGACGTCTCGGAGGAATTGATCTGCGCCTCGAAATAATCCTGCAATAAAGTTCACAAACCCCTGCATTTTCTGTTCGATATCCGTACCCATCTTTTCTTGCTCTTGGGAGAAGTGATGGAATAATTGCTCGATTACCCCGCCATATGGCTTGGAAAGAGGGTTTGGCGTCTCGGTGAAGTCCTTAGTTGCATGGATGCGCTCTTTGGATGACGATACTACGTTTAAATGTGCCGGTTGGGTCTCCTCTTGTTCCTCGTCGGTAGACCAATCCAGATAGTGTGCTTCCATGTCGTCCAAGAGTTTACGCGCTTCCTTCACTGTCTTATATGGAAAAATACCTCCACAAGATGAATCCAACCTTAACCGAGAATCGTTAGTCAATCCAGCATAAAAAACATCTATCATTTCTCTATCATCAATACCATGGTTTGGAAAAACTAAAAATAAACTCTTATACCTTCCCCAAGCTTTCACAAGGCTATCTTTTCCTTGTTTAAAGTTTCGAATTTCAGCTCTTATTTTGTGAGCCATGGAAATGGGAAAGTACCTTGACAAAAAGGCGGATTTCAAATCGTCCCAGGTTGTGATGGATCCCGGGAGCAACTGTTTAAACCAGTCTTTTGCCTTTTTTGTCAAAGTAAAAGGGAATACTCGAAGTTTTACCTCATCCTCCTTGGTGTTGACTAATTCACAGATGTCCTCGAATGCTTCAAGGTGTTGGTAAGGATTTCCGCTTGGTTCTCCATCAAATGAAATGGTGTTGATCATTTTGATGAGTCCTTTATTGATTTCCACCATTTTATCATCTGTCTTTTTGATCGCGGATCTCGGAGTAAACTGACCTCAGATCGCTTATCCCACATGGGTTGATCGTCTCCCATCCTGACAACTTAACAAACGATTACGGGCAACTTACGGGAAACAAAGAGATAAAATAAAGATAAAACTAATGAACTAATTAAACTAGAAAGCGAAAAACTTGCAAGGGAAAGAATCCCTCACAAGGATCGATTAACAAAACTAATTAGACTAAAATCTAACAACTACCGTTCCCCGACAACGGCGCCAAAAACTTGATGCGGTAATTATCGTATATAAAAAGCGTAACAAGTTTTAACCTCTAATGCCTAGCCACCGTCTTACCACATATACAGGCAAGCGTACCTGATCGTGAGTAATATAGTGTAGGAAAGTCCAGGTATCGTATCTACCACTGGGAACGGTCAAGTTATCGTAGACTAAAGTCTGAATCGGTTTAATTAATCTAAAAGGGGGGTTTGTATGAAAAAGGTTTGAATACTGAAAAGGTAATTAACTAAGTAAAACTAAGAAAGCGGTTAAAATAATGATTTAAGTTTATAATAAGGGAAAAACAGCAGTACTTATCATGATAACGTGAATCCCCAATATGGATGACAAGAATAAGTCGAAGGTTTGGTTGTTTTGACTATTGTAGGAATTTAAGTCTGGGACACCCTAACATGTGCAATTTATGGCTATGAACTAGGATATGGTCCTCCTAATTCCAATCCTAAATCGTTTGGTCCACAATCTAGAATCGGTAAACCCTTCCCAATCAGTATTGCAATGGCTCTTTTACTATCGGTCACTTATTGGTCAAAGTAACCCCTTAACACAACTCTATGGTCCAAGTCAAGATAAGGTAGGTTGATTATCCTTTCGGAGCCTATCTGCTTTGGTCTAACAAATACACCCAACCAAGTGAATTCAAATCGCCACAACAACAATAATCAGAAAAGAACCATAAACGACATTCAATTAATCAAAAACAAACCAATAAACATTAATTGCAAAGTATCATCCATAAAGGTTCATCTATCATGACAAGCACTACTAATAAACTACTCAATCATAATGAAAACAAGAACACAAACAAAAATAGACATCGACATGATACCGACAATACAACGATAGATGATCGAAGATCGACTTCCGCAGCGTATCGGCACCTTTCGTACTCTCACTCTCGTTCCTCTGTACTCCCCTCGTGTATCGGACTTCGAACCTGTTTAGAACTGAAGGAGGAAGCTGATATTTAAAGAAAAACGACCAGGCTCCATCTGGCGATCGCCAGGCTGCCAACTTGGCGACGCCAAGCACTTACATCAACCCTAATCTGCAATTCAGTCGAACTTGGCGGCGCCAGAATGAGGACTTCGCGATCGCCAAGTGTCTTCTGTGTTGACTTTGTGCATTTTTCACGTTTTCTCGCCTTTTTCCGTACTTTTCCGTTCCACGGCCTCTAAATCCTTCACAAACAATAATAAGCTCATTTAGTGCATGAAATGATCATAAACGGGTGAGAAATGGGGTAAAGTCATACGATTACGCGCAACCAAAACATGTATAATTTTGGTGTTATCAGATACCCTTTGGTGACTAACCGGGCCTTATTTCAGATAATAAGGTCGTTTTCATCTTTCTTGTTCCGGAAAATCCATTTCAAGCCAATTTTGGATTTTCCCCATGGTCTATTCACCAAATGCCACACCTTGTTGCGCTCGAATTCAGCCAATTCTTCTTGCATTGCCCGTACTCAGTCTGGATCGGAGAGAGCTTGCTGAACATTTGACGGTTCAAAATCACTCAAGAACCCGCAAAAAAGAATCAGGTTGTCAACATTCTTCGAATATCTGGTCTGAACAGATTGAGATGGACTCCCGATGATCTGGGAGGAAGGGTGATCTCTAGTCCACTTTCTGGTATGTGGGAGTGTGACATATGCTTGCTGATTGTTTGATGCATCGTTCTCGTCGTGCACTGCTAAGACCCCTGACTGGTTCCCATTTGAAGAGCCTTCTTGAAGATTCGTCAGTGGTTCTATGTTAAGAACAACTTCCAACCAGGGCTCCCGTACTACCTGAGCATAGGTTCTTTGAGTGGAGCTCGGAGAAGGTAGAGGAGCGTCTTCAGGAATGGGTGCAAGAATAGGGTGTGTTGTCTATTCTCGGACAGGTTCCGGTGAAGCAACAGTTGGAGGTTCTGTTGAAAAAGTTTCAGGGGAGAGACCACTGACTCTGGTGTCACTGAATTTGTTGAAGTACTCGATGATGGCTCTGTCACGAAGGCATCCGATGACACAGAAGTGGTGGTTGAACCAGCTTGAGCAGGAACTACGATTGGTCCAGTAAGAGTAGGTAGGTCGTAGTCTGCAAGGTCTATGAAGTCTGAAGCAAAAGAGTTAGATGCAGAATCTGTGCTCGGTGGTGCGGTGGACAGTTCAGGCGATAAGGCATTTGGATTACTAGGGCATGCATCAGAATAAGTTTCAGTTTCAGAAAAGTCAACATTTGAGCTTTCCAAGATGGTTTGGGTGCGTTTGTTGCATACCCGATAAGTCTTTGAGTTATGTGAGTATCCGATGAAGATAGACTCATCAGACTTTACCCAAATCATCTCGGTCATTAAGAACATAGCATTTACAACCAAAAACTCTAAAGTAATCGATGTTAGGCTTACGCTGTTCGATCATCTCGTAAGCGGTTTTACCGGTCCGCTTGACGATCAGAGTCCGATTTTGGGTGAAGCATGCTATAGAAACGGCTTCAGCCTAGAATGCTTGTGGAACGCCTGAGTGAGCCATCATGGATCTCGCTGCTTCGACCAACCTCCGGTTCTTCCTTTCTACAACTCCATTTTGTTGAGGAGTTCGTACTGCTGAGAAATTGTGAGAGATGCCCACATCTTCAAGGAAGGATTGCAGCTTTGCATTCCTAAACTCGGTGCCGTTGTCGCTACGTATCTTCTTCACTTTGCGACTCAACAGAATTTGAATCCGCTTGATGAAGGCTATTATCCGATCAGCAGCGTCAGATTTGGTTCGTAGAAACTCAAGCCAAGTGAACCTTGAGAACTCATCAACGAGAACTAACATGTATTTCTTTCTGGCTAGGCTCTCGACTCTCATAGGTCCACACAGATCCATTTGAATCATGTCAAGTAGACTTTTGCTGTTGGTATCCATCTTTGGTGGATGCGAGCTTCTTCTCATCTTTCCTTTTTCACACGCAGGACATAAGGTGTCCTTTGAAAGACGATTCTCTGGTAGTCCTTTGACCAGGCGTTTTGAAACCAACTTGTTCATATCTTTGAAATTCTGATGACATAGCCTTCTGTGCCATAACCAACTGTCCTCCTTAGACGCCTTGGAGAGCAAACATATTGCATTCATTGGTTGAGAAAGTGCTTCAAACTGAGGGTGTGTCTGAGGGATTGAACGAAAGACAGTGGAATACAGATTTCCGTTCCTCTATGCACTGAGAACAACATTACCGTCTTCATTGTTCACATCACTTCCATACAAGAATTGTTTCAGCCAGTAGCCATTATCACAGAACTGGCTTGAGCTAAACATGTTGTATCCTAATCCCTCGACATACCGTACATCCTTAATGATGTATCTTCCATCGGTGATCTTCCTGTAACCCAACATTGGCTTTGGAGTCTTGTCTGCAGTTTTGATGTATCCCTCGAACCTTTCAACATAGTCGAAAAGGAAGGACCTTTGACCAGTCATGTGTCTATATGCTCCAGAATCAAAGTACCATACATGATTGACCTGCAAAACGGATTAATCTTGTTTAGGGACCCATAGGATTAATCTTGTTTAGGGACCCATAGTCGAAACTGTCGGTGTAGTCCCCTTTTTGGATTTCTCCTTAGGCGCAGGGGACTTCACTAACGAAGAGGATTTAGATTTTCCTCTTTTCCTTCCCTTTCTCTTTCGAGAACTGACATTCGAATTATAAGCATAAAGAGAATTAGCCACACCATAGTGCAAAAGATTATCAAACATAGAACACATGTCATTACAAAAAGCATTAAAAACATTGTTCAAGTTACGATTACTGTTTACACACATGTTTGATTTAAGTCCTACACTAGGAGGGGCATGGCCTAAACCCGCACGGCTAGGACCACGCCTCTTAGGGAAAGTAGAAAACTTGTTGTTCCTTTCTTGATGATCCTTTCTTGATGATCTTTTCTTGGTGGCTTCACATTCTTTCCACCATCTTTCCTTCTCCCATCTGCATTAAAAAGATGGTGTGAGTTAGAGGACGGTTTAGAAGAAATGGATTTGCCACCTTTTCCAGATGACGGTTTTGAAAAATTAGGTTTTATGGAAGTGAAAGGTTGATTTGGTTTTAACCGAGATGTCTCACCCACTTTGAAGGTACTCTAATTAAAGTCAAGACCTTGAATGGATTTGATTGAGGCACGAGCATCGTTAGATTTTGAATTCTTGTTCTGGAGTCCCTTAGGTGTGTGAGGCTTAACTGACTTCTCCTTGTCAGTACCTACACATTTTTCACCCTTGGGGTTACTTTTCTCAGAACCTGAAGCTTGTGACTCAGCAGACTTCACAGGTTTGGAAACAACAAGTTTCTTTTTCTTGGGAACAAAACCAGAAGGATCATCATCCTTATCCAAAAATACCTTCACTTCATATTCAACATTGGGATCTAGGTCCAGCCTGGGCTTGGGCTTTCTTATGCTATGGCTAAGGACAAGGTATGTCTCATCATCATCTGAATCCATGGAGTAAAAGTTCTCAAAATTAAGTAATTTCTTTTTCAAAAGAGAGATAGACACATCTTGATTGACAAAGGTTTGGCGATACATCATCTCCTTTTCATAAAGCAATTCTTTTTCTAACTGAAATTGAACTTCTTGGATGATGAGTCACTTTTGAAGATCCGCAAATTTGGTTTTAAATTCGTGAACGAAGAATTTGCGGTCTCACATTCTGAAGATAGCCTAATTCTCTCGGCGTTAGCCTCGAGTAAGTCCTTTTCCAGAGTGTTTATCAAGTGGTCTTTTTCGAAGACAATGACTCTAAGATTCAGAATTTGAGGTTGACAGGCATCTAGATCCATGGCCCTCAATCTAAGTCCAAACACCTCCTTTTCTAGCTCAACTAGGTCGGGACTCTTAGTTGTGGAAACATCTGTGGGTGGGATAACTAAGGTCTCCTCAGATAATTCAATTTCCCTAGTGGCATAGCTGGTGTTCAAATCGGCATAATTTGTGGGTGGCATAGCTACACAAGGGGTTCTAGCCTTGATACCTTCCCAAGAGGGGTCGGTATTGTCAGGATCTGTAGCCGGAATGAAAATAGGTCTATTGGGAGCAGGACTGGTGGGAAGACTGCTAGTGGTGCTGTTTGACGGACTTGTGGTTCTAGTGATGGTCTCACCGTTAATGACTTCGGTGTAAGTGATAGTCTGTCTAACATACTCCTCGGTAACGTGTCATCCTACAAAGGCTGGCTTAGGTTTGGAAGCAGCCATATCCTCAAAGTTGTACAGATTTGAAGGTGCTTTTTCCAAAACAAGCATTACAAAACCCTAAACCCACATATTCTATATATATATATATAATATGGGATAGGAATAAGAGAATTACATAAAAGGCCCTTGGAGTCTATGACTCCTCTAAAGGGCACCAAAGTTAACTAATCTAACGGAAAACGTAAATAAACTTAACTACACTAATGGATAAACCCTTGACTTCTTCACAACCCACAAAGGAGGGTCTAACAAAGTCAAATTTATAGATGGAGGTCTGAGTTGATCTCACAACATAAAGTTTAATTAGGCTTGCAGTGCGAAAACAAAATCGTCGTGATCTTTTAAGTGATAGTACTGATCTTCAAAATTTGGAAACTTCGCTAACAAGTCTTTCAATATAGTGATCTCCTTGTGACGCGAGGGTTTTTTTTTTTTGAAGGGTATCCGAGGCTTTGCCCCGACTAATCCCGGCAAGATTCACCGACAGCTAACGCGAATATCATTAGGCACAACTCTTGAAGAAAAACTCCCAGTTTCCCAACTCGTGGCTACATGCTCGTGGTGCGAGTTTGCCTCTATTTTTGACTTTTCACAATTTTGCTCCTTTTTGACCTTTATTTGCTTCTTTTCGCTCCAATTGACATCCACACTTAAAATATGATGATTTTAACCAAATAAGCTCTAAATTCATGAAAATTGGAAAAAAACAAGAGTAAAAACCAAGATAATGATGGATAAAAATATATATAAATGCGGAAATATCGACGGTGTTAACCAAAATAGAATCGTTAGGTTTGATGACATAGAACTGATATGCCTTTGAATGATCGGCATATCCGATGAATATACAATCTATGCATCCGTCCCCCAATGTTATTCGTTTGGGATCCAGTAATCTAACCACAACTCCGCAGCACCAAACCCGTAAAAAAAATCCAACAGATTGGTTAATAACGAGGATCGGAATATTCACCGTCTCTATCAATTCTTAACTCTTAGTTAAAGTATTTTGCTGTAATTTTCTTTCAGTTTATAAATTTTAAATTTTTCCAAGGCTTCATCCTTAGAATGAAGTAGAAAAACGCAACAAAATCTCGAAGCATCGTGCATAAAAGTAGCAAGATATTTCTTATTACCATATATGTGAAGGGGTTGCATGCAAATCACACAGATCATTAGGGATTAATTCCAAAATCGTAGATGATCTTTTTGTAACGCCCCAAATTTCCCAAAATATAGAAACAAAGTAACAACAATAAATCCCAGTGATCTACGCAACGAAAAATATTCTAATCATAAACAAAGTTGTAAAGGTTTTAGTGCACGCGGAACAACCCTCCACGGCTGAGATATAACTTTAGGTATCTAAGTGCGTAAATAGAAACTAAGGCCGAATCTATCTAATCTTTAGACCTTTTTCTTGCCCTTCCTACTCTCATGGGCAACGACTGTAAAAGAATAAGAGAGCAAAAGTTTGGAAAGCGAGGGTTAGACCATAGGGTCTAATGAATTCCCTCAAAACAGTTATTTATAATTCCGGCCCGCTGGCTACATTTCAAAACATTCAAACAAGCAGATGTGTTGCGGACAAAGAAAACCTTGTCACTTAGTGACATACAGATCAGGCCCATCCGGAGCCTAACAATAACTCCCAAGGGACGTAGTCCCGAGGTACTCCCAAATGACTGATCATGCCAAATGGTAAACACTCCCAAGGAACATGTAGTTCCAAGGTACCTAGTGTCCTTAATGCAACACATTTATCAACAAAAAATTCATATATTACCATTTTAAGCATGCTTAAATGTAATTACCATTTCATCTCATTTCATTTCGCAATCATCATATAAATCATCAGGCAAATTCGCATTCTAAACGTTTATCAAAATCAGAATGAATATTTTTAAAACAGTTAAAACATTCCATTCAATCCAGTAAGGGAACTCACCTGAGTCTATCTCACTGTACTCCCAGCTACGGATCCTCCTAGTGAATCTGTAAATGTTCTAAGGCTTTAATGATTCGCGCTTAATACTAACTATGACACCCCTAGGCAGACCTAGCACGGGGGTTCACCATGGAAAATTCCTCTCCGAAAACTAACCCTAAAGTTGAAATCTCCCAAAATCCGACCCAGGAATCAAATATCCCGACTCGGGAAATGCATATCCCCACTCGGGGAAATGCGTTCCTGACTCGGGGAACTCGCAAAGCCCGGGGAACTCGCACAACCCGACATGGGAAAATCATAAACTTACTCAGTGAAAAGCCGGAATCCGACTCGGGAAAGTCGAATCCCGAATCGGGATACTATAATCTGACTCGGGAAACTGGAGAAGTTGTTCGACTCGGGGTTTACGCAGCTCCAACAATCCGCCCAAAAACTCGACTTTAAGGCCTCCAATTCATCCCAAAATGATTCTATTCTATATCAAACAGCTTAGCAATAATTCTAATATACAATTTAAGCTATAAAATCACAATTCATACCTTGATTAGGATGGTTCTCGATGATGAAGTAAATCCCGATGGCAATGATGAGGATGATGATGATCCTCTTCAAAACACACACAACACACACTAAGAGAAATTACCAAAAATGGCTAAACCCTAGGTTTAGTTCCTTAAATAGTATGGGCTTAGGCTAAGCCCAATACCCGAAATAGATTAATCCGAATCCATTAACCACTTTCGACAATTTACACAATTTACCCCTAAAATCCCTAATTCTTACAAACTAGTATTAACGCCATCAAAGTCAAGTTACTAGTAAAAATATATTTTTCCGGTTATTACATCCTTCCCCCCTTAAAAGAATTCCATCCCGAAATTTAATCGCAAAACAGGCTCGGGTACTTCTCTCTCATATTTGATTCCGTCTCCCAAGCGCACTCTTGCCCCACATGGAACTTCCATTGGACTTTTACTAGTCCTATCTCCTTATTTCTTAACTTTCGGATTTTCCGATCCACCACTGCTATCGGTTCCTCCACAAAGTTTAACTTTGGGTCCACTTGGATCTCTTGCAATGGTATGGCGGTATCCGGTTCCGCCAAATATTTCCGAAGGTTCGAAACATGGAACGTGCTATGCACCCTGCTCAGTTCGTCTGGCAACTCTAGCTTATAAGCTACGGCTCCAATTCGTCCGATTATCATATACGGCCCAATATAACGGGGACTCAACTTTCTCTTTTTCCCAAAGCGTATCAGCCCTTTCCAAGGTGACACCTTAAGCATGACATAGTCTCCTACCTGGAACTCTATGTCCTTCTTACGCTTTGTCGGCATAGCTTCTTTATCGATCTCTTGCCGTCTTCAGCTACTCTCTCAATTGGTTGATCTTCTCCGAAGTTATTTGTACCACTTCCGGTCCGGCAAGCTGCTTCTCACCAACCTCGTTCCAACACAACGGCGTTCTACACTTCTGTCCACAGAGTATCTCATATGGAGCCGCCTCGATACTTGAATGGTAGCTATTGTTGTAGGCGAACTCGATTAACGGTAGATGGTCGTCCCACTATTCGCCAAAATCCAAGACACAAGCTCTCAGGATATCTTCTAATGTTTGGATAGTCCGCTCACTTTGTCCGTCGGTTTGTGGGTGATATGCGGTACTCAAGTGAACCCGCGTCCCCAGCTCTCGCTGAAAGCTCTGCCAAAACGTCGAAATAAACCTAGCGTCTCGATCAGATACGATAGATAAAGGAATACCGTATATCCTACTACTTCCGCTATGTAGAGTTTCACAAGTCTTTCCATGGTATAGGTCTCTTTCATAGGTAAGAAGTGAGCCGACTTTGAAAGTCGATCAACCACCACCTATATCGTATCATGCCCTCTTGGCATACGAGGCAGTTTTGTCACGAAATCCATTGTGACATGCTCCCAAGTCTTCTCTGGTATCGGTAGCTGTTGTAGTTTACCATAAGGTCGTTGATGCAATAAACTTGTTTTTAGACCTCGATACATTTTCCCGGATGTACCGAATACCTCGATTTGTGAGTCTCCTCCAAAATCTTCGTGCGTAGTCCTCTAAGTTTTGGAATCCAGATCCGACTCCCAAAACACCTTAACCCTTCGGTGTTTGTTCCAAGGGTCTCTGATGCGGTAAAATGTATATATAAAAACAGTACCAAGTTTAACCACAAAATTTCCTAACCACTATTACCACACTCACAGGCAAGCATACCTGATCGCAAGCAATATAGTTTAGGAAAGTCCGGGTATCGTTCTTACCACTGGGAACGGTCAAGTTATTCAAAACAAATCTAATAAAAGTTTAATTAATCTAAAAGGGGGATTTTTATGAAAACACTTTGAAAAGACTAAAAAGATAGAAACTTTAACTAAGACTCAAACTAAGAAAGCTTTTAAGCAAATATGGAAAAAGATAGTACTTATTATGGTTTATGTTGATTCCCCTTGTGGATGTGTCAATTAAGCCAAAAGTCTTGTTTAGTTGGTTATTGTAAGAATTTAAGCTGAAAAACACCCTAGCATGTTTTATCTGAGATTATAAACCAGGTTGGTCTCCCGGCCCAGTTACAGGGACTGGTTGTCAAGCAGTCTAGTAAAAGTCGCCCTAATTAATGCTAGGTCGTGGGATCCTACTATTCAGTCTACTCTTGGTCCAAGCAAACCACTCACCACGTCTCTTCGCATCACCAGAGTGAAAGTTAAGGAAGGTTGATTAACCTGACGGAGTCTACCTATCTTATTGTCAGAAAAATAGATACACCCAACCAACAAGTTTAGATAGCCACAGTTTAAACATTAACTTCGGAATCAAAGACAAACATTCAATAAACCAAACCAAACTAATTAATCATTAAAATCTAAACATCATCCAACAAGGTTCATCAAAACCACAATAAGTACTAAAATAAACTACTCGCTAGACATGACTAAAAACAACAAATAAATCATAAAGATTGAGACTTTATACCGACCGTGAAACGAGAGATGATCGCACATCGGAAAGACAACTTCGGGTAAGAATCCGCTCTACGCTCTACGCTCATAAAACTCTCTATCCTCACTATTACTGCTACTGGCTCTCTATGAATATTAGAAAACTGATTATTGGTTGATTTGAACTGAAGGGTGGAAGCCTGTATTTATAAGTTGTGTTCGGCTCGTTTCGCGATCGCCAAGCTGCTACTTCGCGGCGCGAAACACTTATGACGCCCTATCCTTCCTTTTCTGCTCATTCTAGAATCTTCCAAAAAGGGTCTTCACTCACTTGATGGCGCTAAACTTCTGAACTCCAACGCGAAACAGGCCAAAAGTAAGAACATTCCAGAAACTACCCATCTCGCGGCGCGAGACTATAAATTTCGCGAACGTGAAGGGGTCTCTGGATCCACTTTGCATTTTTTTCACATTTTTTCACAACTTTTCATACTTTTCCGTTCAATGGCCTCCAAAACCTACAAAACTAAGATTCAGTAGCTTTCGTGAGTAAAAAAACCAAGAAATAGGCTAAAATGGGGTAAAACAATGCAAACCGAAACGACCAAAACATGTATAATTTTGGAGTTATCAGTCTCCAAGATTCCCACCATGCGCTCACTCTTCGAGTTTTGATCCCTCACCGCCTCTTCTTGCCGCGCCTTGATTTTCGATCTGATGTCCGGTACCACACTTATCCGCAAGGCCACAATATCCGGTGCGCGTTCATTTCCTTTACGACTTAGGGCATCCGCCACCACATTCGCTTTACTAGGATGGTAGAGGATTTCACAGTCGTAGTCACTAAGTAGCTCAACCTATCGTCTCTGTCTCATGTTTAGCTCCTTTTGGTTGAGTAGATGCTGAAGGCTCTTATCGTCGGTGTAGATCTGACACTTTATGCCGTAAAGGTAGTGCGTCCAAATTTTTAGAGCGAAAACTACAACTGCCATTTCCATGTCGTGTGTCGGGTAGTTGAGTTCATGCACCTTCAGTTTCCTAGATGCGTGCGCGATTACCTTACCTTCCTGCATGAGCACGCATCCCAAGCCTAACTTCGAAGTGTCACAATAAACTACAAATCCATCGATCCCACTAGGTAAAGTGAGAATAGGCGCACGAGTCAATTTCTCCTTCAAATTGTTGAACGCATACTCACATGTTGGTGTCCATTCGAACTTGACGTTCTTCTTAGTCAGTGCTGTGAGTGGCGTGGCGATCGCTGAGAAGTGTTTGATAAACCTTCGGTAGTACCCCGCTAACCTGAGGAAACTCCGTACTTCTGTGGGAGACTTCGGCGACTCCCAATTCTGTATAGCCTCGATCTTGGCTGGATCTACCTTGATCCCCTCTTGTGTCACTACGTGTCCTAAGAATTGTTTCTCTTGTAGCCAAAACTCGCACTTTGAGAACCTGACGTAAAGTCGTTCGCGTTTCAGTAGTTCTAGAACTCTTTGCAGATGCTCGCCATGCTCCTCTGCCATCTTAGAGTAGATCAAAATATCATCGATGCAAACAATAACGAACTTATCCAGGTATGGTTTGCGCACTGAATGCCGCTGGTGCGTTTGTCAAACCAAAGGACATTACTAAGAACTTGTAGTGGCCGTACCGAGTGCAGAAAGCCGTCATTGTTATGTCCTCCTCCCCTACCCTGAGTTGATGATATCATGAATGCAAATCGATCTTCGAGAAGTACTTCGCTCCTTGAAGTTGGTCAAATAGGTCGTCGATCCTCGGCAACGGATACTTGTTCTTGACGGTTACCTTGTTAAGCTCCCGGTAATCTATGCACATTCTCATGGTGCCATCCTTCTTCATTACGAACAACACTAGTGCTCCCCACGGTGAAGTGCTTGGATGTATAAACCCTTTGTCGAGTAGTTCCTGCAACTATGGCATCAATTCTTTCATCTCTGACGGTGCTTTGGAAATTGGTGCCGCTCCGGGTACCAAGTCAATGCGAAACTCGATCTCCCGCTCTGGGGGAAGGCTATCTAAATCAACCGAAAATACTTCCGGGTACTCGCATACAACCTCGATATCCTTTACCTCTAACTTTTCCTTACCTGAATCTATAACATGCGCCAAGAACCAAATGCACCCCTTCCTAATGCATCAGTTTGCCTTGATTACCAAAATCAATCTAGTGCTTCTATTTCGCTTAAGCCCATAGATTACGGTTGATCTCCCATCCGGTAGTTGGACACGCACCATCTTTTGCTCACAATCTATTGTAACCTTATTCCTAGTCAACCAATCCATACCTACAGGCACTAAGCACCCATCTACTTCTATTGTACAACCTCTAGAAACCTCTCTAACCCATACAAGCCCATTGGCGGTGTCAGCCTCATAAGGATGATCTAACGGTTCAAGTTTTACACATAGAAATTTAAGTAGTTCAGGGGTATCATAAGAATAATCGGCACCCGTGTCAAATAACACTTTTGCACGTATGGAGTTTATCAAGAATGTACCTGTCACTACGTCGGGTGCCTCTTCCGCTTCCTCTGCTGTCATCCTAAAGGCCCGACCCCTAGCATGGGTCGGTGCTGCCTTTCTGTCATCCTTCGCTGCTACTGCTCGTCCTCCGGGCGCTGTTTCTCCTCCCCTCTTCAACCGGGGACATTCCGTCGTGAAGTGGTCAGGCGATCCGCACTGGTAACACGATCTACGGGCCGTGCAATCTCGGGACAGGTGTCTAGGCTGTTCGCATCGAAAACACGTTGGCGGTCTGGTTCGACAATCCCTCTGATTAACCCGTTGGCACTTTCCGCAAGGTCTGGCGCTCGGGTTCTGGCCTCCACTAGACTCAATCCTAGGGAACTTTCCCTTTCTTGGGTCACTGACTAGTCCGTCCCATCTCTTTTTCTCTCTTCCACGCTCCTTCATCTGCCTGTCCTTCTCCCGCTCAATCATTTCAGCAGCATTGATGGTTGCCAGAAATGTAGGCGGTTCCTTGCTCATCACAAACTCCCTGATGTTGCTCCTCAGTCCCCAGATAAACCTCTCCACTCGCCGTCCTTAAGTTGGCACATAGACTCCAGCAAATCGGGCCTTCTCTATGAATCTGGTTGTATACTCCTGCACAGTCAGACTACCCTGCTCCAACCTCAAGAATTCTTCCTCCATCCTCTTCGTAGCCGCCATCGAACAAAACTGCAGCTTGAACCTTGCCACGAACCTGTCCCATGTCATGGCCCTAACAGTTTCAGCTGCCTTCCACCAGTCTCCATGTTCCACCAGTTAAGCATGTCGGCCTTCAACATAGGCCGAACATACACCACTTTGTCCTCCGCAGCACACGTACAAGTCTTAAAGACTATTTCCATCTCCTCTATCCACCTCATGGCTAGCACGGGATCGAACTCCTCCTTGTAGATCATAGGCTTGCAGGCGGCGAACGCCTTATAGTTGCATCCGCGAGTCGGTCTGGGTAGAACCATAGCCTCAAATGGCGTCAACTGAGATTGTCCTCTGACCACAGTAGCCGGCGGACTATGTGCTCCCGAATCCTTTCTCTGCTCCCCAGACTTAGACTTCTCTTGCTGCTCCAGTATGTTCCGTAAAGCGGTTTGAATCTTCCCCATTTCGGCTTGAAAAGCCTCCTAGGTGACGAATGGTGCCGGCTGGCTCGCGGAACTTTTCTGTTGGGAAGATTCGGGGTTCACAGGCCTTTCCTCAATACGCGCCCTCCGATCGACTCTAGTACGCCTTTGCGGTCCGGTGCCCGTGACCGTGGCAGCCTTAGGGGGTATGCCCCTCTGGCTAGTGCCCCTACCTCCACCTCTTTTTCCTCCCCTACCCCTGATAGTAGCAGTCGTTCGCGATCGCACCACCGGAACCTCAGGTTCCTCGTTTGTTGGAATGGCAACGGGGCGGGTTCGGGGCGGGTTTTGTGTTCCCCGTCCCCGTCCCTGAAAATGAAATGCATCCCCATCCCTGCCCCGTTCCCCGTCGGGTTTCATTTGGGGTGCCCCGTCGGGGATTTTTTTCACCCCGTCCCCGTCCCCGCCCCGATGGGTAATCCCCGAACCCCAAACCCCGACCCGAATTAAAAAAACAAGCCAAATTAGCTTACATAGACATCTCTGGAAGTAATTCCCCAATTTGTGAAAATATCATTTTGCAACCAACAACAGAATTCTACTAAATTACAAACAATTCACAGTGAAATCAGATTAGAAAGCTAAGAAATTAATAAATTTACATAGACATGCCTTGGATTGAAACAAAACGAGTAGAGATCGAGTGTTCTGGAAGATGTTCGCTTCAATCGAGATTGACTGCAAGTTGATCGATCTGGATGTTCGCTTCGAATTGAAGGTCGAGAGATCGATCTAGAATTCTGGATGAATGAGTTGAGAGGATGGTCGCTTGGTCGAGATCGATCTGGTTGATTGAGTGATTGAGTGTCTGATGATGGATGATGGATGAAGAAGGAAGAAACCCTAACTAAAAATGAAGATTGTTGTTTCACGCTTGGTGTCTGATGATGGATGGAGGCGATAAGTGTTAAAGAAACCCTAGCTAAAAAAGAAACAATATAAATTTATATTATATTACATATATATAATTTTAATTTATATTATATATTTATATATATATTCGGGGAGGGGCGGGGCGGGGATGCCTTGCCCCGATACCATCCCCGAACCCGAAAAATCCCCGATCCCCGAACCCGCCCTGAAATTGCTTGACCCGCCCCGCCCCGAAATAATCGGGTTTCGGGTTTCCCCATCGGGTTCGGGTTTTTTTGCCATCCCTACTCGTTTGCTTCCGGAATCACCCTACTCCGCAAGCTTCTAGCCATACTAACTGAAATGGAAGAAGAAAAGCTTAGATCCTCCTACAAAACTGGATTTGCAGGCAGTACGAATATCCACATGTATTCATGGACCCATGACTACTATTCATGGACCCATGACTACACTGGCTAGGTGTAGACACGTTCCCATGGTACACGTTAGTCATCGCCCTTCCATACCCAACTCTGACTTCTCAGGCGACCCTAGAGTCCTAATGTATCAGCCGTGTCCCTAACCCCACAGTTTAAGACTAGGCCTAATCTTGGTCACCTAATTCATTTAAACTAAGGCTCTGATACCAATTTGTAACGCCCCAAATTTCCCAAAATATAGAAACAATGTAACAACAATAAATCCCAGTGATCTACGCGACGTAAAGGTTTTAGTGCACGCAGAACAACCCTCCATGGCTGAGATATAACTTTAGGTATCTAACTGCGTAAATAGAAACTAATGCCGAATCTATCTAATCTTCAGACCTTTTCCTTGCCCTTCCTACTCTCATGGGCGACGTCTGTAAAAGAATAAAAGAGAAAAAGTTTGGAAAGCGAGGGTTAGACCATAGGGTCTAGTGAATTCCCTCAAAACAGTTATTTACAATTCCGGCCCGCTGGCCACATTTCAAAACATTCAAACAAGCAGATGTGTTGCGGACAAAGAAAACCTCGTCACTTAGTGACATACAGATTAGTCCCATCCGGCGCCTAACAATAACTCCCAAGGGACGTAGTCCCAAGGTACTCCCAAATGACTGATCAGCCCAAATGGTAAAACACTCCCAAGGAACATGTAGTTCCAAGGTACGTAGTGTCCTTAATGCAACACATCTATCAACAAACAATTCATATATTACCATTTTAAGCATGCTTAAATGTAATTACCATTTCATCTCATTTCATTTCGCAATCATCATATAAATCATCACGCAAATTCGCAGTCAAAACGTTTACCAAAATCAATGGATATTTTTAAAACAGTTAAAACATTCCATTCAATCCAGTAGGGGAACTCACTTGAGTCTATTTCACTATACTCCCAGCTACTCCTCCTAGTGAATCTGTAAATGTTCTAACATTGATGATTTGCGCTTAATAAAACCTACTAACTATGACACCCCTAGGTAGACCTAGCACGGGGGTTCTGCTAACCCTAAAGTTCCTCTCCATGGAAATCACCATGGAAAATTCCTCTCCGAAAACTAACCCTAAAGTCGAAATGCGTATCCCGACTCGGGGAAATGCATATCCCGACTCAAGGAACTCGCAAAGCCCGACATGGGAAAATCATAAACTTACTCGGGGAAAAGCCGGAATCCGACTCGGGAAAGTCAAATCCCGACTCGGGATACTATAATCCGACTCGGGCAACTGGAGAAGTTGCCCAACTCGGGGTTTACGTAGCTCCAACAATCCGCCCTAAAACTCAACTTTTAGGCCTCTAGTTCATCCTAAAATGATTCTATTCTATATCAAACAACTTAGCAGTAAATCTAATATACAATTTAATCTATAAAATCCCCATTCATACCTTGATTAGGATGGTTCTCGATGATGAAGTAAATCCCGATGGCAATGATGAAGATGATGATGATCCTCTTCAACACACACAGAACACACAATAAAAGAAATTACCAAAAATGACTAAACCCTAGGTTTAGTTCCTTAAATAGTATGGGCTTAGGCCAGGCCCAATACCCAAAATAGATTAATCCCAATCCATTAACCACTTTCGACAATTTACACAATTTACCCCTCGAATCCCTAATTCTTACAAACTAGGTATTAACGCCATCAAAGTCAAGTTATTGGTAAAAATAATTTTTTCCGGTTATTAACTTTTAATTTTGGGAAAAGGTTGACGTGTGATCTTGGTAAACATGCAAATCTTACATTTTCAACATTTAAGTCAAAGAAAGGAATTAATTATACCATTCTTGGACATTTCATGCATTCTTTAATAATGCAAGTGTCCGAGTGTAGCATGCTAAAAAAAGATATTTTATTTTCAACCAAACACACACAAGGATGACTACCAAATTTTGTTAATTAAATTTAACATAAACATACCAAAATTCAAATATCGATATCCATTAAATGCACCACGTCGCGATAAGATATACTTATCACTTTTGAAATCTTGTTTGTAAACCAACTTGTTCAATATACTAGCGAAGACTAGATTTTTTCCAAATTTCTGGTACAAATAAAACATTATTTAAAGTTAATAAATTTCCATAACTGAATTGAAGAACCACATAACCACGACCTAAGACTGGAGCAATAGACTCGTTGCCTATAAACTGAGCCATCTTCGATCCTTGCATACGTGACTTGTGGCGCCCGAGTCTATCCACCATGCTACATCATCATCTTGTACTTAAAATGCATAGGAAATTAGCGATACATAATTCTAATTTTAATTTTAAGAAAACATTGAATCTTGACCTTGATTTGGCTGTTGGTCGTTTGACCCTTGTCATGCCTCGCTCGTACTCGATCCATTCTTGTTATCTTTACCAACTCGACAATTGCATTTGAAGTGTCCTGTTCAACCACAGATCTAACAAGTCATTTTCAACTTTTTGTTGGGTCCACTTTTGGGTTTGTCTAGCATCCAGTTTTTATCTTTGTTGAACTTCTTTTTGGTCATCTTCTTATGGTCCTCAACCATGTTGACATTTGATGAACTAGGGGCTTCCTTATCATTGGCCCTACCACTTTGTTTATACATGCAACAATTCCTGAATACGTAAGTGGCTGTCAAGTTGCACCAAGGAAAGTTCTTCTTTCTATGATGGTGGCAACTTGTCAATAATAGTCGACAACGATATAGATTCATCCATATTCATATGGTGTTGAGTAAGTTGACCAACGATTCGAAGCAATTCATTTTATTGCTCCATCACAGGCTAATAATCAATCATCTTGTAGTTATTAAAATTACTTACGAGGAACTTCTTACTCGAAGCATCCTCGGCCATGTATTTCAATTCGAAGACATCCTATAATTCCTTGGAAGATTCCACTATTTTGGTAAACAATAAATAAAGCATCAGAGATACCGTTAAGAATATTCCCGCAAGGCCGCAACATATGTAGTCGTCGTTCTCCTACTTGTTTCTACGTTGACAACCTCCAACAACGAGTCTTCAAGGATCTTCACTATGGGGGTGCTAAGAACATACACAACCTTCAAAGTAGTAACAAGGAAGTGCATCTTCTTTTGCGACCGACGAAATAGTTTCCTTAAAATTTCTCTAGTTTGCCAAACTTCGAAGTCATATCACGAACGGATTCCTCTCGATTTGCCATCATTAATAAAAAGTTGTATTAGAATGTTAAGAATGTGTAAATCGGAGATGACATCGTGACCGGATAATCTTAAGAATTGTGTAGAACTTTCCGAATACAAAAATTCGACCCTATTAGCATTGGGTTCATGAACTTTGTATTGGGATAATTCTGAAGGTTTTTTTCTATTTTTAAAAGTTATATATAGAATTATTTAAAGGAGAGATTGATGGTTATTGGTAGTTTGACAGCTATAAGCGTTAAAGGATAGGGTCAAAAGTTAGTTATAAGCAAAATTAAATTCTAGAAAAACTGTAGTTTTAGTGACCGATGAAAATCCTTCAGCGATAAGGTAAACAAAAGCTGATAGCTCTTTTTTGACAACCCTCAGCTATCAGCGACAACCCTTAGTTATCGGATATCAGCTATCAGCTATCAGCCATCAGCTATCAGCCATCAGCTATCAGCCATCAGCGATAGCCTTCAGCAATCAGCAATAAGCAACAGCTTTCAGCTATCAGCGATATCCTTCAACTATCAGTGACAACATTTCTGCTTTTAGTGACAGCTTTGTTTAAAAATACACGACTTAGGTGATATGGCAAGATTTGAAAGTGTGCACTATGCACCTCATAACTTACGTATGTTAGCTTTATCACCTCGATCGATATCAAGTAAATCATAATTATACCAAAATGTTTGATGACACTAAAATAACCAACAGGAGATGGAGATAGATGATATGCAGAGAGTTTGTCTTTTCTGAATGTGAAGCTTTGCCTCCTTCCATCTACGACCGATTAGTTAATTTCCCCTCAGTGCACATAATATTTCAAGGTAGGTAGTAGTGGTGTAAACAGAGACGATGTACATTTTGAAGACAATGGGTGGAGAGAGATGGAGACGACGAAGAAGGTTGTTATCGGAGATTGGGGGGTGATTTTCAGTCAATATTAGGGAAGATTTATGCCTTCTTCAAAGACACTCATTATGTCTTGAGATTCTAGACACAACTTCATTAGGTTGCTCCAATGATCGAACTTTTCTTCGTTGAAACAATATATAATTAAAAGAGTATTGTTGTTGGCAACTCCAGTTAATTTTTCTTTACAAAATTGGCTCGATCGGATACCAATTTCTACTTTGCTTAGACTTTTGTAATTTGCCGTTTGCTTTTTGGCTTCGACATTCCTTTCTCCACTTAGAATTTCATCTATTAAACTCATATTTATACTACTAAATGAGAGATACGAATGGATCCCCTAAAATAGACTCTTGAACCAATATAGAAAACCAAAAAGCTTTTGATATTTTCCTAAAATAAATGCAGTTAACTCCAACACACGTTGATGGTAGGCGGAACTATTCATAGTTCAGGGGTAGCCCTCGCGACCCCTGAACTTTTACCCGGTAGTGGAATTTTTTTTATTTTTTTTTACGTTTTTCGTTCTAACGCGATCCCTGACATGTATTTTTCGCGACCCCTAAGATTATTTTCGCGACATCTATTATGAGTATTATCTAATATCTAAAAGGATAATTTAGTAGTTTTCTATTTTTTTTATTTTACATTAAATACAGGGACCAAATCTGTAATTACAATTTACAAGTAATTGTAAAATATAGGGACCAAATCAGACCTAAACCCTACTTCATTCAACATCGACGCCCTCACGCCCCCAATTTCTGAATTTCCCATCGCTGACCACACTCCACAGACTACTCCAGAACATCGCCGGCCACCGTCCGTCGCTGCTGCTCCAGAACGTCGCCGACCACCGCGCTCTGCTGCTCCTCGACGTCTCCGGCCACCGCGCTGCTGCAGTGCTGCTCCAGCCTCCCGAACGTCGCCGCCTCGCGCCCTCGCCGGCCACACCTGCCTGAGGTAGAAATTCATGTTACTTTGCTGAGATTTGATGTTACTTTGCTGAAATTCATGTTAGATTTCTAAAATTGATTGTTTGATTTCTAAAATTGATTGTTTGATGTTATTTGAAGGTTTAATTTTTAGGGTTTATTAAAATTGATGTTACTTTGCTGAAATTTTTAGGATTTCTAAAATTGATTGTTTGATGTGATTTCTAAAATTGAAGGTTTAATTTTTAGGGTTTATTATGTTTAATTTTTAGACTATAAATTCTATGTGCAATTTGTAATCCTTTTTTGTTAGGGACTTGAAAGATGGAAAAACAAGTGCCTATTGGTAATTTTTTTAAAAGAAAATTTCAAGAAGACGATGTTAATAATGACGTTGTTCAAACAATGTTAATGATAATGTTGGTTCAAAGCCTAATAGTTCGGGTTCAATTCCTTCGGGCTCAACTCCTACGGGTTTAATTGCTTCGGGTTCAAATTCGGGTTCAACTCCTTCGCTCCCAAATGGGTTTGATTTGAATGATCTACCTTCGGACCCCTTTGATATGCCACCTATTGCTAGTTATCATCCCAATCAAAGGGATGATATAAGATAGTAGCCTTTTCTGAGATGTATCCGGTTGATTTTACTATGACCGAAAGAGCATGTATTTTGGGTGAGCTTAAGGTCTTCTATTACTCTGTAAAGGAAGACGAAAGATTTGCGAAATTGGATGGAATGGGTCACCTAGCTCGGCTAATGGTCGAGACTGGAAAAGATCTTTCTTTCCCTTTATTTTATCGGATTTTGAAGCTGGCATTGGTTTTACCAGTTTCAACCGCAACAGTTGAGAGATGCTTTTCTAAAATGAAGCTTATCAAAACGGACTTGCGGAATCGAATGGGGGACGAGTATTTGAACAACGCTATGGTATGTGCGGTTGAAAGAGAGGCATTTGACGAAGTAACGAATGAGGATGTCATGGAACGCTTTAAAAACATGAAGGACTGAAGAGGAGAATTCTAAGATCGATTAGGTATTTGTTTAACTTCCTTTATTATAGTGTTTTTTTCTTTTATTTATATAATTGCACGGTAAAAAAAATTACGCTACCCCCTGAATTTGATATCTGGTTCCGCCCCTGTTGGTAACATACATTTGTCATTGTTTTGCTTAAAAGTTGGAACTTTATTCTTGAGTCTCAAAGCCCAATAAAAACATTTTAAAAGAATACAACAGAGTGTGAATGGAAAGGAACTTTTATTCAAGAATCCAACCAAGCCATACAATATACATATAATGGGCATATTTGAAACCCAGGCCATCCAAGACCACTCCTAAAGAAGAACCGAAACCGAAGATTTCATGTTAGTTCCTTATGAAGATTTCATGTTAGTTCCTTCTAAATATATAGGAACTACATAAGTACAAAGACTGAAACTTATAATATTACTTTTTCATATGATTTATTTGAGCTTAGCTCGGTGGTTGGCTATATGTTTTCTCTAGGAAGGACATAGCATAAGAGGCTCGGAGTAAATCTCGAATCTTGTGGAGGAGGATAACTGAGGCTCCTACAAAGACCAAACTTCCCAATGTAAGCACTTAAATTAGCATACAACAGTACGACCTTAGAAACAAGTAATTGATAGCTACCCATACAAGTTATCATGATCATTGATTCAAGATGGTATTAATTGCAGAATTTACCAATTCTGTGTAATTAGTGGTTGGATGACTAAGACCTTAAGTAATTGAATGAGCTAGCGCGCTAGGAAAGAAATATATACAACATACCTGCGACATCGAAGATGCAAATGGTACAAATCGGCCTACTACTTGTTGAGCTAGATGAACTTTTTTCCTCATGGAGCTAAGTAACGTTCCATATGTATGTTTGGTTTCACTTTCAATAGCTTGGATGAAGCTAAAGGTAAATGCACCTATAGATTTGCCTGTGAAAGCCTGCATATATGCCCCACTACTATTAATGTTTAATGTTCATTAACTTTAAATTATTTTCACAGATAATTTATATCCTCTATTTCATAATGATGATAAATCTTTATAAAGAGGACATATTGTATCTTTAATCTCTTTTCAGCAGCAATTTCAAGAAACTATCAAACACACACACTCAAAGAAAGTTTTATGTTGTAAGGCTATGCGTATCCGAACCCTCCAAGCCCTACCAACCCCACTGCCACATCAGTACCACATCATCAGCTTTTTCATAAACTCACAATATATAAGCCCTCTGAAACCCTCTCTGGTTAGTACCCTAATCCTCTCAACCCTCTCACTTTTTAATAAAACACAACACACACACCACACACACAACACAACAACGGTTTAGAGCGGTGTGGGGAAACCGACGGAACCCGAGCCCGCTCAGCCTGCCGGTGGGCGGTGGCGTAGACGAGCCCGCTGGCTACCAACCCGCCGAGCCCCAGCAACTGCTACGCTCGGCCTAACAGTAGCTAGCTAGAATTTACAAATTCAACACCATAATGAGTGATGAGTCGGTGGAACCTTGAACTCAAAGGTGGTAATTAGTCAGCGTACAGAAGAAACAGGAATCCGAATGCCAAAATTTCAATTTGGGTGGCGCACCTCCTTTATTTTTTATTCTTATTCTAATAGTAGTACGTATAGTAACTTGCGTTTTTCTTTCCTTTAAAATTCTTTCTAATCTACAACTTCTGTATAACTTTTTTAATTTATTCTTTAATCTTTTTATTCAAAGAATTAAAATAGAAGAAACCATTTAATAACTAAGGTGGAACTACTATATACATGTAAATAACATATTATCATACCATTTGGACAAGGAAACTATACATAGAATTGTCATGTATGCACTATGTGAGAACCAAATTGTGTTAATGTTTGAAAGTTTTATAAAGTCAGCTTTAGTTTGTTTGAGGGATTAAATTGTAAATTGCTAGAAATTGTATTAGCATAGTGAGCTTGGGCTCGGGCTTTGTGTGTCTTAGTATAGGTAGGAATGGGACTAGGGTTAGAGGTATTTTCAATGAGAGTCGATTAAGCAAGGTGTTTGTGTATGTTCTTGTAAACAATGAGAGCTCTCCAAATAATACAAGAAAATACTTGATTTCTCTTTGATTACTTCTATCCATCCTCTATCTTGTTTGATTTGTGGACTCACACACTCCCCTATATATAAAGGGATAATCAAATACAACCTTTTGAAAGGTTGAAATCGTACAACCATCTAAAACAATTCATTTTTAGTCCATTCATTATAACTTCAAGTTAATTATTCATTTCATCAATGATTATCGATTAAATGCAATAATGTTACATGCATCTAATGCATTATATCTTCGTTAAATGCAAACACTAATGGAATGCGTATAGATGTGAATGAAAAGTTTAATGCACATCTATATGTATTGACATTGACAATTCCATTCATTTCTTTATGCATTCCATTAGTATATAGAAAATACTATGCATTATATGTAAGATTATTGCATAAAATCGATAATAGTTGATGAATTGAGTAGTCAATTATAAATGAATATGTTATAAATGTATGGTTTTAGATGAGGTTACCATTTCAATCTTTCAGAAAGGTGTATTATATATATATATATATATATATATATATTTATATAGGGGTGGGTTCAATTGCAAACCACTTTTTCATTGTGAACGTGAGGACAAACGAGAGCGCGCCACGTGTCACTCTGAATTTCGGCGAGTTAGTGTTATTCAGACTGAATAACGCTATATTCAGACTGAATATAGCGTTATTCAGTCTGAATAACACTAAAGTCGCCGAAATTTCAAAGGACACGCGCGACTTCAACCAAAAAGCGCGCGACCTTAGTGTTATTCATACTGAATAACACTGAATAACAGTGTTATTCAGTATGAATAACACTAAGGTCGCGGGGAAGGTCGCGCGTGTCAGAATTTTTTTTTGCCACGTGTCGCGCTCTCGTTTGTCCTCACGTTCACAATGAAAAAGTGGTTTGCAATTGAACTTTCACCTATTTATATATATGTATATATGTATGTATGTATTTACAGTTTTTGGAGGGAGACACATAAGAATACCGATGTATCTGCTGAGTTTTGGTCGTCGGCACAGGCACTAATGCAAAACGCTTTTCCACCACTAGTCCCTTTGTTTGAAAGTTGTTGTTCTTCCCACATATAGAGTCCATGCCTATATTTGGAAAATGAAATCAATATCTTATTTTGGAAATTGCAACAACTAAATAATTCAAAACTAAACAACTACTTCCACCCCAAAGTGAAATCAATGCCTATTTGTAAATAAAACGTTCCATTTTTTTCAAGACCATGAAGGGGGATAGTATAAGATAATTGATATATAGAACTAACTTGTTGATCTTGCAAAGAAAAGGTAGATCCAGGAGAGTTCCGCTGAAGCAAGTATCGATGACACTGTGAAGCGTTGCTCCACGAGGCAGTGGTGCTACGATGGTGGCGTTTATTTCGTCATCTAGAATGGTTCCGACCGTTTTATAGTCAAGAGGACATAATGCTTCATCATACCCATCAATCTCGTCTCCATCTTGATCAGGCACTTGGCAACCATGCCCTGCGTAGTAGAACATCAACGAGTCCCCAGATTGGCAACCTTGGACCAGCCACCGCAATGCCATTTGTATGTTACGTTTTGTTGGAATCCTGGAGCGGTCCATTTCCTCTTCAGCACCAAAACTTACAATTAATCTCAAAATTGCACATTGAATTTCCAAAGACCAAAATCATCTTCTGTTAACTAGTAATAGTATACTATTATTTCATGTCTAAAACTTTGTTCCTAGAAATATCACTACAACAAAATTGAGTTCCTAGAACAACCATTGAGTGAGTCAGGTAAAATTGATCGAGTTCATAGAACAACCATTGAGTGATCAGTCAGGTATGCCCCGCACGTTACGGAATTGGTACACGATTGTGGGCTGGTTGGGGTACTTGTCGGTATTAACTTTTTTTGTCCAAGATTTAGTTTATATATTATATGACCCTTAAAATAATATTAAAAAAATGTTTTAATAGAGTGTTTTATAGGACCCTAATTTATAGGATCAAACAAAGAAATATCTTATCTAAAAATGTTACGATAAGCATATAGAATGTCTTTGAGCATCGTAACAAGGTTTTTAAGACATTTTCAAACTAAAGTGTTGCATTTGCTAATTTTATAGGACGTTTTTGAAAAAGGCTCCTGTAAACCCATCTTTTTAAAGAATATTTTGTATATAGGATACGTTTTCAAATAATATTCTATAAAATAGTTAATATGATGCTTTATTTAAATAATGTTCTAAAGAACTTTACGACGCCCAAAAGCGTCGTATAAACTTTTGCAACACTTTTAGAATCATTTGCACCACTTTAGATATGACGTTTTTTTGTTTACTCATATAAGCTAGGGTCCTACAAAACACTATTTTAGGCCACTTTTTTGTTTTAAGTGTCGTAGACTGTCTACGGTTCCATTAATTGTGTGTACTCGGGGTAGAATTTGACCTTCTCCCTCAATGAGACAAACAAAGAAGGGAATCCGTTGAGGAGTCGGATGCCTCTTCTATTCTTTTCCCTGGCGCACCTGGGCCATCCTGGACTAAACTCAATTTTGTTGTATCTAATTATTGAATTTACTTAAAAGCAATTGAATATGAGATAGCAAATTAAAAGTACCTGTAAGGATGAGGATGGAAGCATTTGGAAAGCCCAGCTTGTTGACTAGTAACTGTTGCATGCTCTTAACATTTGTAACACTGGCTTCAAGTTTCTTCTTGTGGTTATTATAGGTCACACCACATAGAACTGCCCTCTTCCTCCCATGCACCTGGAAGAGGGCTAGTGTCCTGGAAGGCTGTCCTTGATCATCATCCAGATATCGACTTGATACATCGCTAACAAATCGTTGAAGTCGCGCTTGCATACGGCCCCTGATCTTCGTGTTGAAAAGGCTAATCGCCCGGCATACAGGACAGATTTCGTATTGTGAGCCACGTATCTTAACGAGGGTTCGACCACAGGTCTTACAGGTACTTGCCATTGTTAGGATGGTTGTGAGTGCTTTTGGTTTGTTTCTCAACTATTTATAGTCTAAATATATAGCAACCCGGTTCTTTCTTCCAATTGAAAGTCTCTTTTTGAATTATAATGGAATGGCTTTTATTTATGCTGTTTCACATGGAAAGAACCAGGTTCACTTTTGTAGGAGCATCCACAGTGGTTGAACCTCTAAAAACTCACTTGCCATATATTTTTCTGTCACATCATTGTCACTTCAACAAAGTAAGAACCTCCTTAAAACTCTACACCAAAAGTTGTTGTAAAAACCTCACTTTCCTTTTTATTTATTAATTATTATATAAATTTAATATATATATATATATATATATATATATGTATATTAAAATTTTCACATATTAAAATTTTATTATTTCACTTTTATATTAATATTAATTTGCAATCTATATATTTTATTAACGTATATCAAAAACAATTAAAATGCAAATATAATTTTATACAACAATTAAAAAAGAGGTACACGATTACAGAAATATTAATCTTTAAAAAGTATGAGTAAATACTTTATAATATAGATCACTTATAATCTCGATTCGACCAAATATGTTTAACAAGGTCGGAGCGTATAGTTGATGATGAACTTCATTTGAGTGTATTGCGGAATTCATTTGAAGATATTCATGGAATTTATGGGTGGAACCTTAAAATATTTGTGTGGAGTTATCAAATTTTGATTTACATGTAGAAAAATATTTAAAAATAATCTAAACATAATAAATTAATAAAATAATTAAAAATCAAACTTCTTAAAAACAATTTATAAAAATTGTATAAAAATTTATACGAAACAAAAAAATAATTAATTTATTTAGTTTAATATATATGTTTTATTGCACAATATATATGTTGTATAGATTTATTAAAATAAAAAATAGTTAAGAAATAATAAAAATAATAAATAAAATAAAGTATTACAAGAACCCGAGTTCTTGTTCAAGCACCTGGGTTCCAATAAGAACATGTGACTGGAGAAGAACCTATGTCCCAATGTGAAGGTTCCTGCTATAACCCCAAGAAGAACCTCGTGAAGAACCTCCATAGTGGATGTTCTTCTTCATCATTCATTGGGTTTATTTTTATACAAAACCCCATGAAGAACCACAAGAAGAACCTCCATTGTGGATGCTCTAACTTCTTCATCACTCATTGGGTTTATTTTTAGACGAATTTTCGGTAAGACAATTAACATTTACTGATGGAGTTAACATATAGTGCGTATAAAATCCAACATAATTGCTCAATTGTAACAGTCAAATATGTGTTCTTCCTGTATCAAATTAGGGGATCTTCCTTTAAAAACATATGAAATCGTGATAACCTAATTGGGAACCAGTGCATTACATGTTTTTTCATATAATTCCTTTTGCTTCTAAAACTAGAAAATGTAGAATATATTAATTACATGTATTTATTGCATAATGTGTTTGCTTCGTATATATTACTTGGCTCACAATGTACATGTTTTTGACGTGTTTATGAAACAAAAAATACACATAAAATTTTTTCACAACGTAAAACAAATATGTGAAAAAATCATATTATGAAACAATATATATGTCGGTCATTACATAAAATACTACCCCTTAACCCTTATATATGAAAATTAAAAAATCATAAAAAACAAAATTTTAAAGTAGAAACTTTTACAAATCTTACAACTTTTTAATTTTTCAAATGATTAAACCCCAACAAGTTACTAAATAGTGGTCCTCATCATTATGAAAGCATTTTATTTATTTATAGAGGTAAACTAGTAAATGTATTTTAAAGCATCCGTGTTTAATTAATCCGAATCTTTACTGGAGATGTTCACCATTGTCAAAGATTAAATCCTACATCATTGTCAAAGATTAAATCCTACTTTTTATAAATATATTATTCTAAACACATGTCCTTTTTCTTTAAAAGACGTGACAGATCACACAAAAGAATACGAGGGATGGATAAAAATTATTTTAACTTATCATTTTTATTTTCATAGTTTCATAAAAATATATATTTATGAAGTTTTATATATAAAATTAATATTTTTATTGTCTGATATAAAAGAGGATTGAAATAAATGAAGGTGACTCTACAAACATATTTAGTTATTGTCATCGTATTGTCATCCTGTGGACTTCTCTACAAAATATATTGCGACAATGAGCAAATAGCATTAAGAGGGTGTTTGGGATGCTTTTTAAAATTAAAAGTGTTTTTGGTCAAAATTGATTATTGTGTTTTTAGCTTTTCCAAATACATTTTTTAAATTAGTTTTTGTGATGGTAAAAGTCAATAAATCAATAAGTTTTTTTTTGAACGACAATTTATTGAAAAACAACTAGCAAGGCGCTAGCACAAGGAAAGACGACAAAACATCAGAACCCCTTAATTTTTACAAACCCATGCAGTCTGCCCGAAAAGTTAAAAGTGTCTTTGTTAAAAAATAAGGTTATGTGAGAGACAAGTCAAAAGCGAAAAGTCATTCCTTACTTTTGAAAATCTTCTCTTCCAATTGTATCAAAAAGAAATGTTTTTACCTCTACCAAACACTTTTTTTAACTTATTCACTTTAAAAAAAATCAATAAATCAATAAATCATTTTCAACTTTTGTTCATTCAAAGGGTTGGCTGTTGGAGGACCCCTTTTTTTCAACTTATTTTCTCTTCCTCATAGTAACTTATGTTTACAAGAGCATTCACAGTGGTGGAACCTCCAAAAACCTCATTTACCATATTTTTCCCTACCATGTCATTGTCATCTCAACAAACCAAGAACCTCCTTAAAACTCTACAATGGAGGTTCTTACAAAAACCTCACTTTCATCTACTTATTTATAGTATAAATTTTATTTATTTAAACTATTGTATAACAGAAAATGAAACTTTTACAAGAACCTGGGTTCTTGTTCAAGCACCCGGGTTCCAATAAGAACCTGTGACTGGGCAAGAACCCCTGTCTCACAGTGGAGGTTCTTGTAAAAACCTCATAAAAAACCTCAAAAAGAACCTCCATTGTAGATGCTCTTAGCTTTGTTATCGCTTAGTTGTTTGTTTTCTAAAAGACACCATCTTTTGATTCTTGATTCCTAATTTATCTAGAAAGATAAATGATTCTTGATGTCGCCCGTGGATATTGAAAAAATAATAATTCCAAGCTCTAGTTTTCGACAACACACCTTTGACCACATCAGTTTATTAGTGACCATCATATAAGTGAAAAACGTCTTCACTTAGATTTAACTCAATGTCTCGTCGTACTTGTATAATGGTGATGGATTATAAATCATCTTTCATTTTACCTAGATTGTGATTTTGGTTTACTAAATTAGCATTTGATATTTTCTATACAAGCTTTAGCATTAATTAAAGTTTTGACTACATGTCTATCTAATTAAGCGTAACTTTCTCTGATAGATGTTTTACAACTTAAAAGTTGTTACCTTTTATGCGATTGGGGTAGTATTTGAAGGGTTGTAATCTAAATAATGTTTTTATAAGATTGAATATGTTTAAATATATGTTTGACAGGCATCTATATCGATGAATAAATATGTGTTACATTTTTTTAGTTTTTTATGTGTCCTTTGTCTCAATGCTAAGTTCTATGAATACAAACACATGGCAAGTTGAGCGTGGAATTAGATCAAAAGCTTCAACTAATGGAGTTCTATGAATGGAAGTCAAATCATTGAATAGGGCAACTGATAGATATATATAGGGGAAAAAAGGAATATATATATCCTTACTCAAACAATACGTAGAACCTCATATTTCCTTGGCATCCTTTTTTAATTGAATATTTTGGTATAAAAGTAATATGTTCTTTTGTCAAGCAATGGGCAAATTGAGACTTTTGAATGGTCAAGGAGTGCATCGACTTTGAACACATTTCTTCATTCATCGTGCATCCTCAACATCCACAAAAATAGATTCGAGAATAAATAATTGGATGCTCGTATAGTTGAAAACCACAATCGGCACTGAAAGATGTATCAACATAGGTAGGAATTACGGTACGAATTTGTTAGGCATCGACCTTTAGCTAGGAACTAGGAATCTTCCATCAAATTGAAAAAATACGTCAAAAATGTTAATTTTCGACGGATTTTTGGCAAAAAAAAAAATTCATCTATTAAACTTTGGTCGAAAATGATAGTTTCAAGAGATTTTTTTTACTGATTTTCGAACCGGGAGCCTTTGCAAATTCCATTGAATGTTCAAGGGATTTCCGACAACCATTAAGTAGGATTTTCAATGGATTTTCAAGGCTGTCTTCAAGAGTTCTTAGAAGGAATTTAATTTTCTAGGGATTTTCGAATGTTTTTAATTCCCAAGAGATTTTTTATAGATTTGAATTTTAAGAGATTTTCGACAGACTTTATTTTTCAAGGGATTCTAGGCGGACTTAATTTTCAAGAGATTTCATTTTGATATTTTGATAGAATTTTTTTTCGAGAGATTTTTGACGGAATTTCTTTTCAGTTGATTTACAGACAAATGTCTAACGACCATTAATTACTAACATCCCTCTTTATTATTATCAAGGAACTTTCCTAAAATTTTAGAATACAAATCAAGATATACAACAACCTAAACAAAACAGAAAATTTCATGACTAACATCCATAAAAACCAGTGTACCAACATAAACAAAGATTTTATACATGGTATTATCCAACTAACAAAAAAAATACATAGTTGCATACTAACAAAAACTAATTATTTTCTACAGATGTCCATCAAAACAAGTTGATACCAAAAGAATATACCAAACATGTTTTTCTTATTTTGTTGATGCTTTTGCTTGATCCACCAAAACCATTCGCTTGTTGATGCTTGCTTCAACCAATAGAAACGCTTGTTTTCGACCAACAGAAATTTGATTCACACTACTAAACAAATGATCAAATCTGGCGAAATGTAATGCCCCGTTTTTCTTTCGTGTAAGTTAACGAATTTTGCTAAGGTTAAATTAAAATGTGTTGGTTATGCTATTTCAGGAGTTTAAGGGGCCAGTGTGTTATTTGTGAAAATGTAGGGATAACTTAAGCATGTATAAAAGTAAGTTAGAAACTCCCAACCCTGTTTTGGTTGAAATCGATTTTGGAGAAATCAGGGAGAGGCAGAGAGAAACGAATTGGAGAATTGGGAGCAAGGAATATCGATTGAAGGTTGTGGTTGATCAATTGTTGGAGTGATTTCATTATTAGCATCAAAGGTATGAACCCTATGCAGGTTTTCAATCCACTGTTGTTGTTTTCGAGTTAGAATTCATGAGTTAGGGTTAAGTTTTGGAAGGATGATCATAGAATCATCAATTGGCATGTAATAGGTTGAATTGAATGTTAATAATTGTGTGTTATTGTATGGGATGATGGTATAAACATGTTTTCGAAGGAAATTGGTCGAATTGGGAGTTTTGGGTGAAAACCCTCGGTTTAAGTCGCAACCCGCGGCTGGGGTACGACCTGTAGGCAACCGCGGGTAATCGGCGGGTAGTCACCCGCGGCCAACCCACCGTTTGGTCTGTTTCGATTTTGGACTTGTTCCAATCGGGTTCGTTTGGGGTTCTTTTGCTTATAGTCCCTCTAAGGAATGATGAAACATGATGCTTCATGGAGTTTGGTAGAAATTGGTTGAGAGTAGCTTTGTCATTTTGAGATAGTGAGTCAAGAACGAGTTAAGGACCCATTCTGGGCAAAGCTTGATATGGGTGTGCATGTATTTGTGATTAGGTGGTACGGGGTGACAATATTACTTGTTAGAGAGCATTATTGTTGATCATCTCGACAGGTGAGTACCTTACCTATCATCTTATTGTTGTGTATGTATGATTATGATATTGTGATTGTGATTGTATATGCATGATGGTAAGTGGTTTAGGTGTATGCTCACTAAGCTTTATGCTTACCCCGTTGTTGTTTACACTTTTAGCAGGTAAGTCCTCAAAGGACAAAGGAAAAGCTCCCGCATGAAGCTCCGGTGATCAGGCAGTTCAGCATTTGAGATGGTTTAAAATAGACTTTTGGTTATGAATTTCAAACAAATGTCTTTTGGTAGAAGTTACTATGTTTCTAACAAAAATTTGGTTTGTTTAATTGGTTAAGTTTGTTAAATGATTTTAGACTTTTTCATGTTTTATTCAAATACTTAATTTTCTGATGAATAGTTGGACAAGCTTCTGCTAAATTAAGGTTGTTTCTCATAATTATATGGTTTTAGAATTAGAGGCGTTACACGAAAATTTTTGGCAGAAAAAATCCGCTACAAATATTTCTAACAAATTTTTGAAGGGTGTAATTTTGGTCAAATGACGTTGACTTCCGCCAGAAACCAGTCAATTTTTTTTCAAAAAAGTAAAAATAAAATCAATGAATTTTTCTGACGAATTTTCGGTGGATTTTTTAAAATTTATGAAGTAAGTATATGTAAATAATAATTTCCGACGATTTTAAAATAATTAATTTAATTAGTTATAATCTGTCAGAAATCCATCAGAAACATTAATTTAAAAAATTAATTTACTTTTTTAATTATAGGAAATTTAAACATTTCAGGAAAAAAAATCTTATCCGGTGAAAATTCACCGGAAATATTAAACCTTTTTAAAAAATAATAATAAATATTTTTGGCGAAATTTTTGCGGATTAAAAAAATTATTTTACTTTTTTAACATCCGCAGGAAATCCGTCAAAAATATTAAATCTTTTTTAACTACAAGAATAAATATTTCCGACAAATTTATAAAAAAGTTATTTTAACCTTTTTAAATCTGCTGGAAATTCTCCGGAATATATTAAATATAAAAAAAAAGAATAAACATTTTTAGCAGATTTTAGAAAAAAAAATCATCTTTTATTTTTTTAAATCGGCAGAAAATATTAAATCTTCTTAGAAAAAAAAATTAACATTTGCAATGGATTTCCGACGGAATTTAAGAAAAAAAGTATCTTTTATATTTTAAAATCCATCGGAATTTTGCCGGAATTATTATATCTTTTTTCAAAAAAGAATAATCATTTCCGGCGGATTTCCGACATATTTAAAAAAATTTATTTTTTAAAATCTGCCGAAAATATTCATTATTTTTTTCAAAAAGAATAAACATTTAGACTTTGATGGATCAAGTTAGGATTTGATGAATTTAGTTTAGGCTTAGATGGATCTAGTTGGACTTTGTTACATCTATTTTGGGTTTTGTTGGGTCTAGTTGGGCTTGATTGATCTAGTTAAGATTCAATGGATCTAGTTGTGTTTTAATTAATCTAGTTGGGTTTTTGGTCGATCTACTTGGGCTTTGTCAGATCTTGTTAGAAACTTAATTGAGTTGTGTCAATTTGTAATTGTTCTAAACTTTGTTCCATTTATGTCATTGTGGATTAGGCCCATTGTTGAAGGCCCATCCATTTTGTCTCTTTTAGTCCCCTAACTAGAGTAGTATAAATAGTAGATTACACTTCAATTGTACTTTCCTATTCCTTTACACAAATATTGGAGCTAATGAATCATTGATGACTTCATGTAGTTGTTCATACTTTATCATCATGATCATTGCTAACATCTTCATTGATCTTGTACTTTTTGATATAATCATATAGATCTGAGTGTTTATCATCTGGTTGATTTGGAACCTATAATTGGTATCAGAGCCTACCATCGCTCTTGATCCGTAGTCTTCCTGAAGTTTAGTGTTCCTAAAGATTAGATTTCCTGAAGTTTAGAGTTCCTGAAGATTAGAGTTCCTGAAGTTTAGAGTTCCCGAAGATTAGAGTTCCTGAAGATAATCTTCTTGAAGATAGTGTGCCTGAACATTATCTCTTGTTGAACACTATCAACTACCGGATCATAACTAGTGGTTCAAGATCCATAATCCTGAAGTTTAGTGTTCCTAAAGATTAGAGTTCCTGAAGTCTAGAGTTCCTGAAGATTAGAGTTCCTGAAGTCTAGAGTTCCTGAAGATTAGAGTTCCTGAAGATAATCTTCTTGAAGATAGTGTGCCTGAACATTATCTCTTCTTGAACACTATCAACTTCCGGATCATAACTAGTGGTTCAAGATCCATAATCAACCATCAACCATGAATACTCGGAAGCGCTTGCAATAGGGACCGACACCCGACCACCAGTTCTCTTTCGTGGGGACTTCTCTCAATGGAAGTCTCGCTTCCTAGACTTCATTGCCAAACAAATGAAGAGATCAAATCTCCTAACTAAGTTTGCCACCTTCAAGAGTCGCGAGGGAGAATTTCTTGAAGATACCTACCACAGGTTCTGCAACATGATAAATGAGTTAAGGAAGAATAAACTCAAGAAGTCTCAGTTGGAAATCAACATTCAATTCATCAACTCACTTAGGTCTGAATGGAGAAGATTTGCTTCAAACATCCAACAGAAACAACAACTTGGAGGATATTGATATTCATGAATTGTTTGAATTGCTAAATCATAATCAAGATGAAGTATTAGAAATACTGGGTACCGAGAAGAAGGCGGAAAAGTATGTTGATCCATTGGCCTTGGTTGTTGATAAGAGGCAGTACTTATCTCGGAGATCTTCAAGATATGAAGAAGAGTATGATATTCCTTCCGGCATCGATGAGAGAGGAAGTGAATCAGATGAGGAGATGAACTGAAGAAGGCTTTGGCATTAATCACCAGAACCATGTCCACAAGAAATTCCTGATTTTTTAGACATGCCTGATTTTTTAATTTTGTTTTAATCGACTTTAATCGATTTTATATATGGTATTATCCAACTAACAAAAAATATACATAGTTGCATAATAAAAAAACTAATTATTTCCTACGAATGTCCATTAAAACAAGTTGATACCAAAAGAATATACCAAACATGTGTTTCTTATTTTGTTAATGCTTTTGCTTGATCCACCAAAACCATTCGCTTGTTGATGCTTGCTTCAACCAATAGAAACACTTGTTTACGACCAACAGAAATTTGATTCACACTACTAAACAAATGATCAAATCTGGCGAAATGTAACACCCCGTTTTTCTTTTGTGTAAGTTAACAAATTTTGCTAAGGTTAAATTAAAATGTGTTGGTTATGCTATTTCAGGAGTTCAAGGGGCCAATGTGTTATTTGTGAAAATGTAGGGATAAGTTAAGCATGTATAAAATTTAAGGAAACATATGTCTTCCAACAACCATAGGCATTCCAGTGGTAGAAGGTATGAAGCTCGTGATAGGTACGAACAGAAAAATGATGCTCATAGGTATGAGAGGATAACTGAGACTGACAACAGGAGGTATGAAGAACCTAGAGAGAGAAGAGAGAAGGTATGATGATACTAGGGATATGAGATTTGAAGAGCGAACGAGGTATGAGAGACAACCTGAACCAAGGAGGTTGAATAAGGTGGTAGAGCCGACAACCAGAAACCGGAAGCGAAAGTTAAGCCAGAAGATAAGGGCAAGGAACTGAAGAAAGCTGATGGTGGTCAGACATGCTTCAAATGTGGGAAGTCTGGGCACTTTGCTAGGAATTGTACTAATCCATGCGTAGTCTAGGCAAAGCCCAGATGAACCTTCTCAAAAAAAAGTATGATTACTAAACCACCAAGGTGTGGCGTAGTGGTAAGTTCCTAAATCGATGTCAGAAGGAATATCATACTCTTCATATCGTTCATCTACTACGCCACACCTTGGTGGTTTAGTAGTGGTAAGTTCCTAAAGGGTGGTAGGTCCCACCCAGGTTCAAATCCATGCGTGCGCAATTGGTGGCCACTGAGTATTAATCCCAGGGGAGCATGTCTTAGCTGTCGGTAAAAATTGCCAAGGATGTAGTTTGGGCAAAGCCCAGATGAACCTTCTAAAAAAAGTATGATTACTACTAGAACAAAATGAACTTGGCTAAGATGCATGATGAGGGAAAACCTTTGCTGGTTGAAGATGAGGCGTGGCTGAGAATGTCAAGCGATGACGAGGAGAGAGGACTCGTATGTATGCTAGCCCAAGATGAAGCATGGGATCTGAATAGCGATGAAGGAAGAGAAGATCAATTCTGCCTTATGGAAAATTAATCATGAAGAGGAGGAAATGTACTCGGAAGACGGAGGTTGTGATTAAAATGATCTTGACTCAGACCATTCAGAGTCATCTTCTGTGGTACTCCCTAACCCTTACATTGAACTTCAAAATCAAGTAAAAGATCTTGCTCTTAAAATTTTTGAATATGAAAAAAAAAATTAAAAAGGCAAATAGCTTGATAGCAACAAGAGAATCCAAATTAGCTAGTGAGCATGCCTTAGTTGTGAAATTCTCCATTGAGCTAACCCATTCCAAAGATAAAGTAAACATGCTTACTTTTGCAAACAAAGCCTTAGAAGACAAAGTAGCAACTTTGAATGCTAACATCACAGACTTGCAAAAGAAACTTCATGAGGCTGAAGTTTTGAGTAGGGAAAGTCTACAAAAGTATGAAGTAATTTTTGCTTAAAGAACAAATTTATTTGCAAAAATAAAAGACATGTAGGACAAGTTCCTAAAGAGAGGTCAGACTAATCAAACCATTCACATGAACCAACCCAAAGAGTTTAATTATTACAACCCAAAGGAACGCATTGGATATAAAAGTCCATGCTATCTTCAACGGGCCATATCCAAGACTCCTACTATGTATGACTTTCGGTAAATGAATCTTGGATATAAAATTGTTTTCATGAAAGAGTCTGATGAACCTGAACAGTTGAAGGAAATTGAGAAAAATGGAAACAGATAGAAAAAACAAACACTCCATTCCCTTCAATTAGACATCTCTCAATGCCAGTTATGCAACGCATGAGATTCCTTTGTCTAAGGACTACACACCTAGCTATACTGAGGCTGAGATGATTCAGGAAGTTACAATCCTTTCCAAAATATTCAATGATAACAGAACTTTGTTTGAAAAAAGGATTGCTAAACTTGAGGCTGAGCTTGAGGATGAGAGGTGCATGAGCCTTAGGGAAAAGGACCTATTTTTGAGTAAAATCAATGAATTGGAGAAAGCCCTCCAATCCAAAAGCACACCAAAAGCAAGTCAATCCACCTTTGGAACTCGTGACAAGTCACGTCATCGTCACCATACATGGAATGTCAATGCTTTACATTTTATACCTTCAAGTACCTCTTTCCAAACCTCACAATCTATGGTACTAAGGTCTCTAATCTACACAACTATTTCATACATGGATGACTTAACATTTACAACACTTAAATCAATGGTACAAATTTCTGAGATTGTATCGGATGATTGTACCAATAGGGTTGGAGAGAATGGTAGATCATCAAGCATGTCGACTAAACCAAGAAACATTGCTCCTCCCAAACCAACCCGGAAAGACAAAGGGAAAGACAAGTGATTACCCCTGAGTCTGAAGTTGCGAGTTTATCTCGTTCCAATGTGAATGTTCCTGATAACTCCAAAATTATACATGTTTTTGTCATTTTGGTTTATATGTTTTATCCCATTTTAGCCCGTTTCTCGTGCATTCTGGATTCTTGCGTCGCCAAGTGAGCCAATTCTAGAGGATTCTTGCTTTACACTCGTTTCGCGTTGGAGTTCAACCACTTAGCGCCGTAAAGAAGGTGATAACTCTCTATGGAAGATTCCAGATTGTGTAAAAAAAGGAAAGAGAGGGTTTTTAAGTACCTCGCGCCGCGAAGGTGCCTCTTCGCGATCGCAAGACGAGCCGGATTCAATCTTATAAATACAGGCCTCCTCCCATTGTTTCAGATTATCAAATTTTCATTGAATAGTAATTCAGTAAAAGTCAGTAGAGTCAGTGTTGTGAGAGAGAGTTGTGCATGAGCCATCAGCGTGAGCCGATCCTCACCCGGAGACGTTTAGCCGGTGTCCGATCATCTGCCGTTGCACGGTTTGCGTAATGTCTTTCATTTCAATCTTGTTTTCTTTTGTTAGTATGTTTAGTGAGTAGTCTGGTTTAGTGCTTATTATGGTTTGATTACTCTTGTTGGATGATTTATATTTGGTTTTAATATATATTAGTTTGGTTTGGTTTATTGAATGTTTATCTGTTGATTCCTATTTTGGTGTTTAGACTGTGGCTACTTCAAGTCGTTGATTGGGTGTGTTTATTTTCCGACAATAAATAGACAGACTCCGATAGGTTAATCGATCTCTCTTACCTTTCACTCCAGTGACGCGGAGAAACGTGGTAAGTAGTCCGCTCGGACCGAGAGTAGACTGGATTGTAGGGTCCCACGACTTAGCATTATTAGGGTGACTTTTACTAAACTTCCTAACAACAAGTCCCTGTAATTAGGCCGGGAGACCAACCTGGTTGATAATCTCAGATACGCATGTTAGGGTGCTTTGGCTTAAATTCCTATAATAACCAACTAAATTATACTTTTTGGTAATTTAATGAATCATCCACAAGAGGAATCTTCATAACCATAATAAGTACTAGATTGTCTTTATTAATTTAAATCAATCTTTATTTATTTGAGTCTTAGTTTAGTAGTTTACTTTCTTTCTAGTACTTTAGTTGATTAAAACTGTTTTCATAAAACCCCCCTTTTTAAATTAATTGAATTTAAAAAGATTTTGTAAAATAACTTGACCATTCGCAGTGGTAAGAACGATACCTGGACTTTCTTACACTATATTACTCGCGATCAGGTACTTTTGCCTGTGAATGTGGTAGTATTAGTTGGGCATTTTAAGGGTTAAACTTGGTTACGTTTTATATATATATATATATATATTTTACCGCATCAGTTCCTAAGAAAAACAAACGTTTTCGAAAAACAAAGAATACTTCCAAACCAAAGAAACAATCAGACAACTTCCATCCGAGGAAAAATGCTTCTAATACTCATTCTCACAATGTCAACAATACTAATCGTGGTTCTCCAAACATGACAGATAATCATATGAGACAGGGTAGACATAGAGCAAAGGAGAGTGGATCAAAAGAAGGCAATCGTCTGAAGCCATTTGCACATAAGCCTAGATTTACGAAAAACAATTTTTCCAAAGATGTATTTCGTAGAACTAATAGGCATGTACCACGAACTCCATTTCAATGTTATGATTGTGAACATGTTGTCTATGGATGTCATAGCAATTTTCGTTATCAGAATCAATTTAGATTTGGTTATCGTGCAAATGCCTTTGTGAATGATTACTTTGCTCCTAACTTTTATGGATTCTATAATAATGCTCATCAATATACTCCTGCTAAGACACGTAAATCAACACCAAAAAGAAAGAGTCCTAAAAAGAACAACAATGAATCCAAACCTACAGTTCCTAATAAAAAAGGACCCATTCCCAAATGGGTACCTAAAAACGTTTGCACTTGATTTTGTAGGACAATCATGTGTGGTACATGGACTCAGGGTCTTCTAAGCACATGACCGAAAGGAAAGCACTCTTCGCTAACTTCAAGAACAAATATGGCAGGAATGTTCGATTTGGGAATAAGTTATCAGCACCAATAATGGGTTACCGTGATATCCTCCATGAAAAAATCACCATCAATAAAGTAGCCTATGTGGAAGGCTTGAGTCACAACTTGATCAACATCAAGAAGTTTTCTGATAAAGGCCTTGAAGTCAACTTTCGGGAGACCAAATGCAGTATCAAGACATTGGAGGGAAAGGAACTTATTCGGGGTACTCACAAGTCAAATCTCTATACAATCAACTTCCAAAACTACGTCCAACTACAAAAATCTGCCTTCTCACTAAGGCATCTTTAACCAGAATGTTTTGTGGCACAGAAGACTATCCCACCTGAATTATCCTACGATCAACCAACTTGCTAAGGCAGGACTAGTGACTGGTCTTCCTTCCTTAAAGTTCACCAAGGAACAACTCTACTCGACATGTGAGATGGGGAAGATAAAGGAACAACTAGACTTTAATCGATCTAGTTAGACTTTGATTGATCTAGTTGGGCTTTTGATGGATCTAGCTGAACTTTGATAGATCTAGATGGAATTTTGATAGATCTAGTTGGGTGTTGTTGGATCTAGTTGGACTTTAATCGATGTAGTTAGGTTTCAATGGAATTAGTTGAGCTTTAATTGTTTTTAACGACAACTTAAGTAGTTGTTAGTATACACCTTAGTTAGGTTAGAAACACTCTGTCCAGGTTTGAACCTGGGACTTCTACTCCAAGATGGTGACCCCTCTACCAACTAGGCTAGCCCTAGTTGGCAGTTGAGCTTTAATTGATTTGTCTGAGTTTTGATGGATCCAATTGGGCTTTCGATAGATCCTGAAAATCTGAGTATAAGTGAGGAAGAATTTAGAGTAGTAGATCTGGAACAATTGACCGAAAATAATGGTGCAAATGGAATACAAAATCATAATTAGAAGTAGAGAATTAGTACGAAAACGATTTATATTGAATACTTAAAATGAAGAACACCAATAACACCGTTTACTATGTGAATACCTTCTCATTACAAAGTATGAATTGCGTAGAAAGCATACTAAATTACAAGAGATGGGTCTAACAATATACTATCAACCCATAGAAGTTTGCCATATTCTTACTCATTAACATGCTACAAACCATATTGAGAATACTTCTATTCTTCAATAGAGAAATATGAGAAATCTTTGGATTCTTCAATAGCTAGAACCACATATTCAAACTTGCTAGTGAGGCTGAGAAGTATCTTCTCAATGACCCTTATATCATCACTGCTTTTTCGATTCAGTCGCATCTGATTTAGTTAGATGATCACCCTAGTATAATACTCTTCAATGGTTTAAGTTTTCGTTTCTAAAATTAACAGACTTAATATGTATAAGACTGCATATCTTTGACACATACATAATACATTCAAAATGTCGACAATCAAATTTATGGCAAACCGACACATCCTTTTAAGGAGGTACCTTTTCAAGAGAGGCGATTACCAAACCAACTACCTAACATAACTGTTACAGAAAGCCTTAACATATAAAATAATAATAATAATGTAAATCATATATTATAATTCTTTTTAAAGATATTGAAGAAAAAAGTAGATAAAAAGAGGAAACCGTCTGATGTTGTAACGGAGATGAAACGAAGTTAGTTACTCGGACCATTTCCAAAAGTGAAAACCACAAGGACCATTTTAGACTTATTTTTTGAAGATTTCACCAAACCACACCGATCAAGATTATAGTTTACTCTTCTTTTTATTTGAACAAAAAATAGTGACCATTTCAACTATTTATATGTTGTATAGATGTATAATCTGTGATTTTTAACTTTAAGACGGGAACATTGGTCCTAGCAGTTCCAACTAATTATATATTGATCTCTATTTGTTTGAATTTCATTTTTCTTATTTTTCTTTGACAAAATTAAGAAGAACTGAATTACCATATATATATATATATCGAATAACTCGGCAAGTAGATCATATGGTGAACCTTTGCACAAAACTGGAAGCAAGTAGATTATAAATCAAGAAGATATATATTCCATTCAGAAAATTAAGCATCTAAGCAATATGTTTATGTAAAGTGTTTAGATTTTTATTATGTGTGTCTAATGTCTTCACTTATCATTACTTCTTAATTGCTCATAAAGCATTTTTCATACATTACATATCATTTATTTGGAGCTATCACTAGCAAGGTGTATTTCTACAACATAACAGGCTCCGAGTAAATCTCAAATCTTGTCGAACACGATAATTGAGGCTCCTACAAAGACCAGATGTCCCGACGTAAGCACATATATAGCCCAAACTTATAAACAATCATCCATATAAATTAGGGTTGTGTTTGGCAAAAATTTGGTAGCTTATTAGGTAGCTGATAAGCTAGTACATGTTCGGATGGACCATAAGCTAGCTTATTGAAACGCTAGTTGGAGTAGTGTTTCTGGAGTTTTTTGTAGTTTTTTCCAGTTATACCCTTACTAAAACTAATTATTATATCACAAGATATCCTTTTTGGTCATGTTATATACTCATAAACTAACTTTTTGCTAAAGATAACTTATTCATAAGTTAGCTTATCAGCTATCATAGTTTAATTACCAAACATAACCTATAAGTGGTCTCATGACTAACACCTTTAAGGATTTGAATGAGAGGAGAAATTTACCTGTGATGTAGAAGATGCAAATTTAGCAAATCGGCCAACCACTTGTTGAGCTTGAGAGACTTTCTTTCGCATGGAACTAAGCAAGCTTCCATAAGTCAGTTTACTTTCAGTTTCCATAGCTTGGATGAAGCTAAAAGTCAATGCACCTATAGCATTTCCTGTGAAAGCCTGCATATACAACCATTGTACATGATGTTAAATAGATTTGATTAATTATAATTGAGGTTTATCATGCATTTTACAATGATGATCTTCGTAAAATCTTGAAAAAGAAATTAGCGGTAAGCCTAATCCAGGACCAATTAGTTCTTTCTCGTTACCATCCGTTCTAGAAATTATACCACACACGTGGGAACCGTTTGCTTTTTAAGAAGTTAACTCTTAAAACCTCTTTAAGTCTGAAAATTAAGAAGTTTGTAGGCTTAAAGAGCGTTTGTTTTATTTTCCAGAAAAGACATGAAAACCTCCTATAGTCCTCTGAAATTATAAGAGTTGCACCATCCATCTCTTAATTTTTAGACATGAATTTAGATTTCAGACTTTAAATCTCTTAAAAAACAAACCACACCACAGTCTTTTGTCTAGCCTGCATAACACAATCAAACACTCTCTTTATTTTATATACACAAACACATACTGTTTTTAGTTTATATACTTACCGATGTATCTGCTGAGTTTTGATCATCAGCACAGGCACTAATACAAAATGCTTTTCCACCGCTAGTCCCTTTATTTGTAAGTTGCTGTTCTTCCCACATATACAGTCCATCCCTGCTTGCAAAATGGAAGGCATGAGATTTCTTATTCTGGAAATTTGAAATAATTAAACAAATGAAAACTTCTGTTTTAATTAATACATGCAACATCCAATTTAGCATATAGTACAATAAAATTGTCTAACTATTTCATTAAATGTCTATAATGTTTTTAATTGAAAAATAAAGAAAACCTTGTGTAACATAATCACGTTACCAAAAGGTAAAATGAGATCCATAACTTTACTAGAAAGGAAACATTTACGTTGCATTTGGTCGTGAAAACCTGTTTTCATTTTTCTAGAAAACATTTTTAGAAAATGAAGTTGAGTTTCCGTTTTCAATTTTCTATCAAAATTTTAGAAAATGCGCTTGGTTGAAACGATGGAGTTTTCATTTACCATTTTGGAAAATTAGGAAAAAGCATTTAGAAAATTTTGGAAAACTACTGAAATTAGTTTTCTAATTTACATAGAAGTTGGAAAACAGAAAATTTTCATTTTCTTAGAAAACTTTTGAAAACTGAATGAACTAAACGCGTTTTCTAACTTTTCATTTTCCTTGGAAAATTTTCCCCAACCAAACGCACCCTTATTTTACAGAGGGCGCGCGGGAGTATAAGATAACGATACTGACTGGTTGATCTTGCAAAGAAAAGGTAGATCAAGCAAAGTTCCACTGAAGCAAGTGTCGACGATGCTATGAAGTGTTACTCCATGAGGCAGAGGTGCAACAATGGTGGCATTGATCTCATCATCTATTATCTTTCCAGCGTCTCTATAGTCCACAGGGCACAATGCTTCATCATACCCATCAACCTCATCTCCATCTTCATCAGCCACTTTCGACCCATGCCCGGCATAGTAGAACATCAACGAGTCCCCCGATTTGCAACCTTGGACGAGCCACCGCAACGCCTCTTCTATGTTACGTCTTGTTGGAATCCTTGAGAGGTCCGGTTCCTCTTCTGTAGCAAAAGTTACAACGGTCATAATCACGACGAATTAATACATCTTTCTCTTGTTATGTATTTAGTTTTTCAAAGTTGCATGTTAGAATTTACTTCTGATGATAATTAATATAATATTATCATGTCTAAGATTTTTTGTCATATGGTTCTAAATAACTCGTTATGGCGTCAAGGCAGGGTTAACTCGTTGTCACGTTAACCCCTGTGGCTCCACAGTCCACTCTAACGCTTGACTTGCACTTTAGCATGTTATGGGACGTTATAACACGTCATTTTGTAGGCTTGCAGCTACTTTTATATATAACTTGCGGAATAAATGATAACTATGTACGAGACTTAATACTTAAATAAACATCAAAAGAAAACATTAAAACTAAAATCTTAAATAGGTAAATGACTAATGCCATATATTGTCGTACATGGAGAGTTGAATACGAATTACTGGAAAATTGATCAAGAAAGAAAGTAGTAAGTTGAGATTCAAGAGATTTAATCCTAATTTTGCACTCTACATTTATATCATTTTACTAAACAGTCTACATTTTGTATAAATGGTTCTTCTTTCTTTTTTTAGTTTTATTACTTGATATAAGTTTAATTTGTTCTACGGTATTATTCAAAACACTAACATACAGAACTACAAGAGTGTGTAAGCCGCCTTAGGTTACGCCTAGGAAAACATTGATCATTGCCTCGCCATAACTCATAAGGCTTGACCTCACCATCATGCCAAGCCTTACGTTATTTAGAACCTTGTTTTTTGTACATAGAAAGTTATTTAGCTCAAGGTATCGATATAGAATTCTTAGATTAAATATACCTGTAAGGACGCGGATGGAAGCACTAGGAAAACCCAGTTTGTTCTGCAGCAATCGTTGCATGCTCCTAACATTATGAACACTTGCTTCAAGTTTCTTTGGGTGGCCATTATAAGTCACACCGCATAGAACCGCTCTCTTCTTCCCATGCACGACCTGAGACGTTTGTCTATAGATTCGGTTGTGTGGCAAAGCGGACAATATTTGTGGTCGTGTAACATTCACCGCTGGAGGCTGAACAGTAGTCTGGCGTGGTGACGATGCTTTTGTCCGAGGTGGTTGGCCTTGATCTAGAGCATCCTGATTTTGAGTTGATACCGCATTGGCATACTGTCCAAATCGCGAGAAAATGCGACCCTTGAGCTTAGTATTGAAGAGACTGACGGTCTCGCACACAGGACAAATTTCATGTTGTGACCTACGCATCTTAATCAAGGTTCTTCCACATGTCTTGCAACGTTGTGTTGTAGTTGCCATTTTTGGTTCAACTATGTGTGGATGATTGCAAGTCTTGTTGGTTTGTTTTTGCAGTTTTTATAGGCCAAGTAGTCATGTCTCTAACCAGATTCCTTTTTTCTAAAATGCCTATTTTGGACTATAGCTAGTGGAATGACTTTATTCAGTGTTGATAGGATAAATGGAGAACCAGATTCACATTTGAAATTCTTGTCATTATCTAGCATATATACACAGCTAAATGCTAATTTTCTTTTCATATACATCAATATTAAAACTGCTTATGATTTAAAACTTATCTTTTACATTTTCAATATATAAAACTAACCTGATTTTAACGTAAATATATAGGTGGAGTGTTCATATAGCAACCCTCTAAGTCGTAAGGATGGTCTTAGAAGTTGTTTTCTACATCAGCTGTCACACTATTTGGAACTTCAGAAACAGGTGTATCTTCGAAAGATCTCCTCCTCGTAAAGAGTCTATCCATGATACCATCATGGAGAAGTCTTTTAGTTGGATTTTGGCTAAAATTAAGGATAGCGATAAAAACCCTGTTAAGTAGAGTTGTAGTCTTTACGATTGCTTAAAAACCTGATGTTTTTTTTCCTGTTCGCTAGCTGTTTTCTAGCTCTCCTCTTTTTAATAAAATTCCTGCTGTTTTGAAAAAAACTCTAGGCCTTCCTTTGGGTGGACATGTACCGCAAGGGAGTTGCAAAATAGAACTAGATAGTTGGGAAATCCCTGGGAGTAGTTCGTAATTTGTTTAAATTATACTAGATGGTTAAGATAAAGAGCATTAGACCTTAGCTATGTTGACAAAGTAATTAATTAATCTATTTTTATGATGCTATGAAGGTGACAAAAGTAGGAAATCTATGTGATCATATATATACAAGAGTAGTATTCAATATATTGATTTAACATATATTTTTTTCACAATGCGATTATTTTACATGTGTTCGGTTCATAATATAATACTATTTTGTGTGTATTTTTTGTTTTACAAACAGGTAAAATATATGCACATTGTTAACCGAACACATGTGAAACAAATATATGTTAATTAATATATTCTAAATTGTAATATTAGCTGCAAAAAAAATTTCATATGAAATAGCACATGATACACTAGCTAACAAGGTTACCATATATATAAACTTGTCACGTTTTATCATTGTATGTACTCAACTTTAAAAATTACCAATTAATGTATCGAACTTGCTAGAGTTGACATTGTGTGTATCAGGTAACTTGTTACCTACAAAATACTGACGTGGAACAAGTTATATCTGACGTGGAATTTATTTATTTTTATTTTTAAAATCAGTAAACTACAAATTTGGTACCTCAAGTTTACAAAAAGCAACAAATTTAGTCCCTAAAGATTAAAATGTAAAAAACCAACAGAGTTTACTCAAATATATGTACACACATAGGATGTCTCTCTCTCTCTCTCTCTCTCTCTCTCTCTCTCTCTTTGCGTCTCCAGCATATCTCTGGCACGCCTCTGGCACCGTCTCCGGCCACACCACCCCAGTAACCACCACCTCCGGCATCCACCTTTGTCTCCGGCATCATCAATCTCCGACGACGACTCAAGGACGTCTCTGGTTGACGTTGGTCCAGATCTGCCGGCGATCCCAACCTGCATTATCAATCTCTCTCTCGTTCCACCTAGTCGCCGACGATCCCAACCTGTCGGTGACCCACCGTTGTACACACCACCACCGTCTTCTTCCCCCTCACCGCCGCTGCTTCTGTCGCCACCACCGCGTTCTTCTGCCTTCCGGAGACCTCCAGATCTGGTGACCTCCAGATCCGACGAAATAGCACGTCGCCGGCCACGTCTCCTTCTTCACATCAATGGCTTTAGATTAGGTAAAATTAGGGGTTTGGGGATTTTTCTTTGTGGTCCAGATTGACGAATAGATTTAGGGTTTTTTCTTGATTTGGTGGTGGTGGTTGGTTTAGAGGCAGGTGGCGGCGGTGGTGGTTTGAAGGGTGGTTGCGGTGGTGTGGTTTGAAGGGCGGTGGCAATAGTGTGGTTTGGAGGAAGTGGTTGGGGTGGTGGTGGCTAGGGTGGTGGCGGGGGTGGTGGTGACGGGGGTGGGGGTGGTGGTGGGGGTGGGGTGGTGGTGGTGGTGGGGGTTTGAAGGTAGTGACGGTGGTGGTGAGGGTTTGGATGCAGTGGTGGTTTGGCAGTGGTTGTGGTGGTGGCGGCTTGGAAGTGGTGGTGGTGGGGGAGGTGAGTTTGGTTTTTCAAAAGAGGCAAAACAGGTCCTTGGGACTCAATCAGTAAACTAGAGGGACTAAATTTGTAATTTACTCAAATATATAATGAGTTGGCATCCTATGAGGCAGCCTCTGTGGCAGTCTATGTGACAATTTTTACCTGTTACCTTCTTAGTAGGTAACCTGATACACAAAATGACAACTCTAGCAAGTTTAGTACATTAATTGGTAATTTTTAAAGTTGAATACATACAATGATAAAACGTGACAAGTTCGATACACTCCCATGTAATTAACCCTATATATATATATTTATAAAGAGAGAGAGAGAGAGAGAGAGAGGAAAGTTCAAATGTGAACCACTTTTTGGCTGTGAACGTGAGGACAACCGAGAGCACGACACGTGGCGGCTTTGAGTGTGGTCCCCTCCTTTAATTCAATGCCCTCACATGAATCGCGCCTAGTCATCTGCCGTAGACATGACGTGGTGCCTAGTCATCCGCCACATGTCGCGCTCTCGGTTATCCTCACGTTCACAACCAAAAAGTGGTTTGTATTTGAACCCAACCCAATATATATATATATATATGTATGTATGGGATCATTTAAGGGAGAACTAGTAGTTTGTAATGACCATAAGGTCCCATGCATGTAGACCACTAATTTTTATAATAATGACTCCAAAAAAAGTGAAAAATATCTCTAAAAAAATTATGAGAGAGTTATAACCATATTACATAAATAAAAACAATTAATTTAATAAAATAAATTATTTATACCAGTTCTTACGATTATCACAAACTATCGAGTTGTCATTTAGTTAATCCTAATATATTATATATAGAGAGAGAGGCTTGATCAAATAAAAACCACTTTTTTGTAAAAACTTTAGGACTAATGTTAACCATCTATTAATTTAGATCAATGGTTGATAATAAAAGAGGACCATTGTAACACCATATTCATTTTATATGCATCACACATGATTATAAACCCACAGGGGTAATTTGGACATTTTGAAACCCTCCTTCTAGACCTGTGCTCCTTCCCTATAAGCTAACCCCCATCTTCCTTCATTTTGAAACCCTCCTTCATTATCTTTGCTCCTTCATAACCTGCCACCGCCGCCACCACCACCACCACATCCACCACCTGCCGCCACCACCGCACCACCGTCGCACCACCACGTCGGCTGGACAACGCGGAGGAACACCACCATGTCGCACCCCCACGTCGCACCACCAACACATTGAGTTCCAGATCAAAAAACACGATTTCTAACCGGCCGACGTTCAGAGTGATGCGGCTATGCCGGCCGACGTTCCACGTCAAAACTCCTCTCCGATTCGATCCGTTCGATCTCATCGTCAGAGAAGATATGTTCGATACTCCCACCGTCGTCCCCCGCCTCCTTTTCCACCCTCACTTCGCCGCCGTGGAACCGACGCCGGCCGATCTCACCTACCACAACCGGTTCCTGCTTCACGACGGTTCAGACGCCATGGGAGTACCTGGCCTCCTCGTCCTCCCTCAGTCGTTTGTGTTAGAAATCGTGTTTTTCACACACACACACACAAATCGAAGCGTTCCAGATCTGAAAATCGAAGAGCCGGCATCCAGATCTAAAAATCGAAGAGTTCCGGCGACACCAGATCTGGAAATGGAGGAGTTCTGACGACACCGTAAAGCAAGAAGAGTGTGAGGTAAATCTTAAGTTTATTTGATTTAACAATGGTGGTGGTGGTGAGATCGCCGGATTTAATGGTGGTGGTGGCCGGAAAGAGAGAGATGAGCGCTATGGTTGTATGTATTTAGTTTGTTTTTTACTTATGAATATGTAAATGTAATGGATATTGTATTTTGTATTCATAAGGTGAATATGAATACTCACCTGCTGAATGAATTTATATAATTTTTATCCGGTGAATATGAATATTCATATGGTGAATATATAGTGAATATGATACGGTGAATATGAATATTTCATATGGTGAATATGATAGTGAATATTCATATAATGAATAAACTGCGATTTTTTTTATTACCAAAATGACGATCATGCCATTTTCAGATCAAGGGCTTAGTTTATTTCTCAAGTTTTTACAAAAAAAATGGTTTTTCCTTAAAGGACCCTATATATATATATTGAAGGAATAGATGCTTGTGATTATATTCAAACGGGTTTTCTTTTGACAGATTGGTTTTTAGTATTAGGTTCCATGCAATAATTTCCATTTTAATATATGATTTAATTCCGCATGTGGACACCACAAATCTTTACCGCAAATCTTTTAAGGAAATGACATATAGATACCAAAACAGAAATTAAGGATAATGATGTTGCAGCATAATGTTAGAGTATTTATCTAATCTTGAAATAAAGTTGAGTTTTATTATTTTACATTAATTAAAAAATGATAGTTTGGGAGAAGATGATGACATAAAAGGATGATGGAAGGTTTCAAATTTATAATCATGGTTAGAATCAAAATCAACCAAATTAATAGTCAAAAAGTTATCCTTAAATTGATGTTTGACTTTTATCATCTCAGTGGTGGAAAAATTATTGTTTGCGAGAAGATTATAAGTATATGAGAGAATGATAAAAGGTTTTGAAATTTATAACCATCGTTGCAATCAAAACCAACCAAACGATAAAAAATTATAGGGCAAAATTAAAAACAGAAACCAATATATTATGATATATGTCATGGTTGGCGTAAAAGGAAATCAAATGATATAAATTAGACTATAAAATTGAAAGGTAAAAATGATGATAACGTACATCTTCAACAACCTTGCTTATTTATTTTTTTTAAATAAAAAATGTAAAGTCAAAATTTTCAAACACATTTTCTATCCTCTTCAATAATTTTTCTATTTTATAGAATTAATCATTATTTATATTATTAAAATATTCAATACATTAACCAACTTATCAAACTAACTTTTAAATAACCTCTTAAACAATCAAAAGAAAATCATACCCATATTTTATATGAAACGGCAATTTCTAACGAGTTTTTTTTTATAAAATGATAATTTTTAGTAAACTTTATACAAAATGCAATTTCCAACAGTTTTATGTAAATTATTGTTTCAACTTCCATCTTCCAATAACTAGTAATAAATAATTTCTAACTTCAACCTTCCAATAACTAGTAGTAAATAATTTTTGACAAATTTATCTATAAATAAGATCAATTTACAACCATTTTTCTATCAAATTCTTATCATCCTCACATCATTGTTTATTCATCATTTTAAAACAATAGCCATGGTTCGTCGTTAGCTACTCGTTACTTGCTAGATATGCATATGGATGATGAGGATGACGAACATAAAGAGTTGTAGCTTCTACAACTAGAAGAAGAATGTCTTGCCAACAAGAGTTCAAAAGGACCTCATAGTGTTTCCATTATGCGCCATAATTTGTTCATCGCTATCTAATTAGGGGTCATGAATGACTTTATTATGACTATTTCATCAATCCTCTAAAATATGGTCCTTGGCTCTTTCGAAGGAGGTTCCGAATTAACCAAACTCCTTTTATTCGAATTCTTGATGTTTGTTGCATTGCACATAACTATTATTTTATTTAAAAAAGGAATTCAGTTGGGCGTCTTGGTTTGTCATCTTCTCAAAAGGTAACTGTTGTGTTTCGATTAATTGCTTATAATGTTCTCGTCGATTATGTAGATGAGTATGTGCAAATTGTTGAAATCACCTCTATTGAAAGCCTTGAGGCTTGTTTGGTTTAAAAGAATGGAATGGATTTTGTAGGATTTGGATTTCAAATCCATTTTAATCCCATGTTTCATTTTCAGAATTGTCAGAATTTGAAATCCTAGGATTCCATTGAAATCTCTCAAACGTAAGATTTTGAAATCCGAAAGTGTTGGTCCCAATAATCAAAAACAATAAAAGGATTAAGGAGAAGAAATTGATAGATAAAAGAGATTGTTCTTGCATTTATTGGAGAGCTCTCAAAGCTACAAGAAACACACACTCACTAACACAAGTCGACTCTCATCAGAATAATGGTTCTCCCTTGCTCTTCCCAAATCCTAAACCCTTTATATATATGGCTCATTTTCATCAAGCCCAATCCCATTAGCTACAACTACAAGCTAATTACAAATTAATCATTCTCAAAGCTTTCTTTATAAAACTTACTCTAATTAGAACAATTTGGTCCTAACAATCTCCCCCTAAGGTTTTATAAAGGAAGCATCTCTGATATTCTCCCCCTTGCTTTCTTCGCAGAATTTATTGGTGTTCGACTACATTTTGAACTCGAAGTTCCCCCTTGATTATAGCTCTTTGTCTTCAATTTCAACTGAAATAGCATATCTGATGTGCAATAACCGCGACTGATCGCACAAAATACAGCCCAACCTATAAATAACTCGACACATCTGATAACCGCAGAATACAACAGCTTGCACCAGAGCATGTTGATTCATCCAATTATGTAGATCACCAAGAAAAACAAAAGATAGATGCATGTGTAAGTTACAGTGCACATCAACAAGAAAAATAAATGATATGTCTTTAACCACGTGTTGAGTAGGAATTCAGCATAAGAGCTTTAACTCTGATAAGCTCACAACTGGGAAACACTGAACCTTGGATCACCAAAACACCGTATGGAATGAAAACTGGGAGTAGATGCTGAACGAGATACTTAACTTTGATCTCTCTCCTGCTCGGAAAATAGTCGATTTCTTGAAATCTTCCAAAATGTCAAGTAATCAGATCAAGATCTAGTCTTCTTAGTATGACCACCATCACTCAAAATTCTAGATCACAACCGAATCTCCACAATAGTGAAATGGTTAGGAATTAAGCACATAACAACAGTACCATTCACTGAAGCTGTCATCCAAAGAAAAATTTCTTCCCTCAAGGGAAAAATTCCATCGAAGAAAAACTCTAGAATAATGGTTGTAGAGAGTTAGCCTTCTAAGTAATCTAACCAAATGCAGAATCTAATCACCGTCGTTCTGAAATCGTTACAAATCAGACATGTCTTCAAGGAATCTGGAGTAGATGGGGAAATGAGAGAAATTCAATTTTCATGGTTAAAAACTGGATTGGGCTAAAACCGGGCTGATGTGATCTTTACAAACCAATTTGGAAAGAAACGTGGCTACTTAAGCATAGGGATTTTGAAGCGTATCCATATCTGAATCTGTGTGGATCTGGAGGGCAACTGAAAGTGATATCATTTTGGACATAATAAACATGAAAGCCCACTAAGAAATTGTGTCCCAAAAAGAATAAAACTCAAAAGCCCGATTGATCGTATAGTCTTCAACACGCATTTGAAAATATATCCCGAACTGAATTTGAGCAATTTAGCATCCTCGGGAAAAATTATATCAAATAGTCCCAAACCCCAAAACCTGGAAGTCCCAAATTAGAAAAATAAAATTTTCCGAAAACGATGTGAAGATCTCAAACTCTAGGGACAGATATTGTAAAATTTGCAAAATTAATCGTTAATAAACTTCAGGGGCTAAATTTGTAAAAACTCAGAACTTTGAACTCTAGGGGTTGATCTTGTAGATATTCAGCACTTGAACTAGAGGGACCAAAGACAAACATTTCGAAACCTCCTATTCAAGGGACTAAATCTAAATATATTCAAAACTTGAAGTGCAGGGACTGGATTTGAATATTTTGTCCAAAGTTGACAAACAAATAAGTTTTGAAGTTAAGGGGCTGACAACGTCAAAGTTTAAAACTTGGTTCATTAATTTGTCAAACAATTCAAAATGCAAGGGCCAAACTCGCCAAAGTCTTCAAAGTTGAAATTAATTCCATGATGCAGCACGTCACTCAGAGAATTTAGAAAATATGATTCCATGGCACGGCAGCCAAAGTCCGAGTCCATTGCATTTAATTTCGAGCATGTGACTCGGATAACTTAGAAAATCCAATTCCATGGCCAAAGTCCGAGTTCAAAGTTAACTTTCCAATGTCCGACTCTAATTTAGGTCACGTTTGGTTGGAGGGATTCCTTGGCACAATTCATGTGTTTGGTTGACTTTTAAGAAAGGGAATTAGAATTCAAGATGGGATTTAATTCCCATGAAGGAGGGATTCTCTATTCCTTTGGTAGATGGAAGGATTTTAAAATCCCATGGATTAGGAAATTACAACATTACCATTATACCCCTCTCAACCTATCTAACCTAAATTAAACACTATTTTCTATCTTGTTGTAGCCATCTAAATTCCAATCTCTATCGCTCCAAATCCTCCATCCGGTCCCAAGAATCGCCGGCCATTCCTCCGTCGCCGGCCATCCCTCCGTCGCTGGCTATCCTTCCGCCGCCGCCTGCCCTCCTTTTTCGCCGGCCATCCTTCCGTCGCCGGCCATCCCTCCGTCGCCGCCTGCCCTCCGTCGTCGCCGGCCATCCTTCCGTCGTCGGCCATCCCTCCGTCGCCGCCTGCCCTTAGAGATACCCGGATGCAGTTTCCGTCGTGGGTATCAAGATAGGATTATACATCTGCTTGATCTGCCCATCAATGTCTTGTTCTTTATCATCTGAATCAAATCATGCCCTTCTGCATACCCAAACTCAGATTGGTGATGAGATTGTTGTAGACCTTCAAAGATCTGAGAACCTTACTCCGATCAGGTCTATGATCCTGATTTTGATAAAGCTGTGATGTTTGAACAGATTTTAGGGTTTGGGAATGAGAATCTTGATACGATTAGATCTAATGGAAAGAGGGAAAAGATTGGGTTTTGAGGTGAGATTGGCTTCTAATTTCAAGAATCTGAAAAGGGTTGGTATTGGGAGTGGTGATGGTGAGCAGGTGGGTAAACCATGCTTTTCTTTTGTAAAAAAAAAGTTGGTGTATTACTGTAGAAGGTAAGTGTAACTGACGAACACTTGACCAACATTTCCTAAATGTTAGTATTTGTAATTTATAAACCAAACTGAAAAAGTAAGAAAAAAAAACAACAAATAAATGGAGGGTAATTTCGTCATTTTGCATATCTGAATTCCAATTTCATGAGACATTTCTGCCAACCAAACAGATTATGGAATTGGATTCCAATTCCATTTCCTGCCAACCAAACAGGATATGAAATTGGATTCCAATTCCTTCAGGATTCTAAATTCCTTAGGATTCCAATTCCTTAAAAAATATTCTAGCAAACCAAACGCGACCTTATTTTCAAAGTCCGAGTCGGACTTTGTCCAAAAATCCGAGTCGGAATTTCAAACAAAATCCGAGTCAGAATTTCATATTTGAAGAGTCGGGAGACGACTTTCCAAACCTAAAATCCATTCCAAATCCAATAAAAACGATGAAACAACTTGTAATATCCAAGAAATAAAGCCTAAAGTTGCTTCAAATCCGAAGCCAAACACCAATCTTCATCAACATCTAGATCCAAACATACAAATCTTCCAAAAGATTGAAAAACCCAGATCCAGACTTTTCTTCAAGAACAATGCTCCAAAATCCAAAAGAATACCTTTAATTGAATGATTTCATAGGAACAAACAAATCTGATGATTTGTTTGGCTATGATACCACTTGTTGGTCCCAAATAATCAAACAATAAGAGGATTCAGGAGAAGAAATCGATAGATAAAAGAGATTGTTCTTGCATTTATTGGAGAGCTCTCAAAGCTACAAGAAACACACACTCACTAACACAAATCGACTCTCATCAGAATAATGGTTCTCCCTTGCTCTTCTGATGCGGTAATTATCGTATATAAAAAGCGTAACAAGTTTTAACCTCTAATGCCTACCCACCGTCTTACCACATATACAGGCAAGCGTACCTGATCGTGAGTAATATATTGTAGGAAAGTCCAGGTATCGTATCTACCACTGGGAACGGTCAAGTTATCGTAGACTAAAGTCTGAATCGGTTTAATTAATCTAAAAGGAGGGGTTTTGTATGAAAAAGGTTTGAATACTGAAAAAGGTAATTAACTAAGTAAAACTAAGAAAGCGGTTAAATTAATGATTTAAGTTTATAATAATGGAAAAACAGCAGTACTTATCATGATAACGTGAATCCCCAATATGGATGACAAGAATAAATCGAAGGTTTGGTTGTTTTGCCTATTGTAGGAATTTAAGTCTGGGACACCCTAACATGTGCAATTTATGGCTATGAACTAGAATATGGTCCTCCTAATTCCAATCCTAAATCATTTGGTCCACAATCTAGAATCGGTAAACTCTTCCCAATCAGTATTGCAATGACTATTTTACTATCGGTCACTTATTGGTCAAAGTAACCCCTTAACACAACTCTATGGTCCAAGTCAAGCTAAGGTAGGTTGATTATCCTTTCGGAGTCTATCTGCTTTTGGTCTAACAAATACACCCAACCAAGTGAACTCAAATCGCCACAACAACAATAATCAGAAAAGAACCATAAGCGACATTCAATTAATCAAAAACAAACCAATAAACATTAATTGCAAAGTATCATCCATAAAGGTTCATCTATCATGACAAGCACTACTAATAGACTACTCACTCATAATGAAAACAAAAACATAACAAAAGTGGACATCGACATGATACCGACAGCACAACGATAGATGATCGGAGATCGACTTCCGCAGCGTATCGACACCTTTCGTACTCTCACTCTCGTTCCTCTACACTTCCCTCGTGTATCGGACTTCAAAAATCATGTTTAGAACTGAAGGAGGAGGCTGATATTTAAAGAAAAAACGACCAAGCTCCATCTGGCGATCGCCAGACTGCCCACTTGGCGACGCCAAACACTTAATTTAACCCTAATCTTCAACGCAGTCGAACTTGGCGGCGCCAAATATAGGACTTCGCGATCGCCAAGTGTCTTCTGTGTTGACTTTGTGCATTTTTCACGTTTTCTCGCCTTTTTCCGTACTTTTCCGTTCCACGGCCTTCAAATCCTTCACAATCAATAATAAGCTCATTTAGTGCATGAAATGATCATAAACGGGTGAGAAATGGGGTAAAGTCATACGATTACGCGCAACCAAAACATGTATAATTTTGGTGTTATCATCTTCCCAAACCCTAAACCCTTTATATATAAGGCCCATTTACATCAAGCCCAAGCCCAAGCCCATTAGCTACAACTACAAGCTAATTACGAATTAATCTGTCTCAAAGCTTTATTTATAAAATTTTCTCTAATTGGGACAATTTGGTCCTAACAGAAGGCGATGGCTAGGATTTCAAGGGATTTCGTAGGATTTGTATATAACAATGTTCTAAAATATGTTAATAACATTTGTTTTTTTATAACTAGATACGTACTCGCGCGCGTTGTAACGCGAAAAACTGAAAAATATACACAAATTATACATAAACAATTGAATTTTATGTATAAAATTCAAGGTCAACTGATCAAAAAAACTGAAAAAGATTCGCTCGATAGTGGGTCTTCAAACTCATAACATTTGAACTCATTTTGAAGATTTTGATTTGATGATTATATTGGTATGATTTGTTTAAAAAATATTTTAATAATTCTTGAAATATTTGACAATTAAAAAGATGGATGTAACAACAACCAAAAGCCCAAAGCTATAGGCTGGCCCAATAACTTCGAGTTCAACTAAAAACCATGGTGGAAGTTATTGGTAGTCTATGACTTGAGGCTTATAATGAGCTTACAAGTTCTACATTCTATCCATGTGAGACGGGTTGTTACAAACTCCCCCACTTGAACTCCTGACGTCCTCGTCAGGCCTACCCAGAATCTTTTCTCCTTGTCATCGGCGATGTGGGATTCGCCTAAGATGTTACCAACATCCCCCCTCGAGGACTCATCATTCCTAATGAGGTTTGCCGCACCATCCTGATGGTACAAGGATCGGCTCTGATACCATTTTGTAAAACCCCAAAGCCCAAAGCTATAAGTTGGCCCAGTAACTTCGAGTTCAACTAAAAACCATTGTGGAAGCTATTGTTAGCTTATGACTTGAGGCTTATAAGGAGATTACAAGTTCTACATTTTATCCATGTGGGAGGGTTGTTACAATGGAAACCTTAAATTTCAATATTAGACACAATATTAGAAAATAAATATCTTTAAGAGTGAATTGCAATTTTGGTCCCTGTGGTTTAACGATACCAGCATATATAGTCCCTACAAAAATTTTATTTGCAGAAAAACCACTGTATTATGTATTTTTACTCAGTTTTGGTCCCTCAAGACTAACACCGTTAAGTGTGTCTGTTAAATCCCTCCCATGTGCCTTGCATATGAAGGTATTTTGGTCTTTTTAATGAAAAACAAACTAGAGGGACCAAAATTTGACTCATCCAGATTCATCTCATCTTCCTCAATTCTCATCCATATTCATCTTCATCCTCCACCACCATCTCACCACCCATTTTACCATCCACCACCTACCACCACCTATTTTACCCACCACCATCTTACCACCCATCACCACCCACCACCATCTCATCACCATTTTACCCACCACCACCACTACTCATCCATCACCAGATCCAAATCGAAATCTACAACCCAATAAATCTAATAGACCCAATCAGTGAAGAAGTCTAGATCCTGGTGACGAAGTCGAGAGAGAAAGAGAGAGAGAGGTGACAGATCTGATCGGCGACGAAGTTCAAATCCCAATGTCCCTTTTACTTCAATTTCCTTTAACTCGTGTTCGAAAGGATCGTCGGAGGAGGAGGAATATGCCGAAGGGATCGTCGCCAGAGGGGTTATAGACGTAGGGGAGGGGGAATACATTGGAGGGGTCATCGTCGTTGGAGGAATACGTCGTCGGCCGGGATCACGTCGGAAGGGAAGGTGACGGAGGGGAAACAGATCTGGGTTTTGTAGGTTAGGTGTAATAACCCAAATTCTATCTGGATTTATTATTGTGGAATAAGAGAAAGGAAATGAGTTAGGCCTGGCCCATAAGTTAATAGAATAAGGATGGGGTTGGGCCCAAATATTTAAGGGAGAAGGGAATTATTTTTTACCATTTAGGGTAAAGATCTCCAACGGTGTGTGTGTGTGTAGCCGCATCGAGAGCGAAAAAGTTTAGTGGTGATTAATCTAGGATTGATTTCAGGTGTTTTGGTAGGATTTTCATTTTATTTAAGCCTTTAATCGTGAATGCAGTAGCTAGTACGTTGAAAATATAGTTGTCCGACTCGAAGTCTTAGTTTCCTAACTCGAACTTTGTAGTTTTCTGACTTGGATTAGGGTTTTCCCACTATGGTGAGTTGTCCGACTCAGACTAGTTATCCCACTCGGATTATGGTTTCCCACTATGGTGACTTGTCCGACTCAGACTATGTTTCTCTGACTCAGATTATGTAAGTTTTGGCTGTTGGGACAGGTAGAGTGATTAAGAGGAAGTTAGAACCCTTGAGAGTTAATTGTACCTCGTACCTTGTAGGTGTACCGTTGTGAAGTTTGATCGTAATTGAGAATCCGCAATCAGGTGAGTTTCTCTCACTTTGACAAATATTTTGAAATGGAAACCTGTTTTTAATACCAGTTCTGCATTTATGAATTCAAATTGCTGAAAAGGTAGATTTTTATCGTGCATAATCTTCTGCATTTGCATGGTATATAAGTTGCAAGGGGTGAGGCATGTATTGACCAATCGAGGAGGTGTGACCCCAATTAAGGCAGGTATGAGCCCATGCGTTGCCACAGCTGTGCGTGGGAAATAACGCGATGAAAGAAATTGATGTTACTTTTGAGGGAACTCACTAGACCTTCGATCTAACCCTCGTTTTAAAAACTAAACCTTTTTCAGGTAGACAAAGCGCAGATAAGGGTAAGGGCGAGGCTTGAAGCCTACTAGTAGAGAGGAAGCTAGCCGACGTCCCTTAGATATCAGATACTTTATTCTCAATTGCTAGATTTTATGTTATTATTGGATGATGTTATGGGTTTAACCCGGAAACTTTTTTGTAATCCGTATTTTGGAGGTTTTGAATATTTATGGTAGTTTTATTTCCGCAAGTTGGGTTGTTACATTGGGTTTTAAAATGGATGATGATGATAACTCCAAAATTTTCTCTACCCAAGATCATCATAGAGAACAAAGTATACTCACACAATCGAACACACAAACAAGACTTGTCAAGCAATCGGATACCAAGGCCAACCTTTTACCCTCACATAATATGAATAACAATAAGGTGTATCTCTCGGGGGTAAAAGTGTATATGCAAGTGATCACACCAATACTCGACTAATTCCCGCATGCATAAGCTTGTCACCAAATTTAATCTCCACCACTGAGAAGTTGTCAACCGTCAAGAGGACTTTAGGGTTGTAATGTTAGGCTAAGGGTTAAGGGTAGGATAAATGATATATATAAGTGACTAAGGGTTTTGCAACAAAAATTTGAAAACTTAATCAGTAATGATGCAAACAGTGAAGCAATCTGACTTTCGAACAGTGAGACTTCTGGGATGAGTATTTCTCTCTTTTCTTAGAATTGGCCTAAGCCTATGGCTTATTTGGGGCGCAAATTCTTTTTCTCTCTTTTTCAGCTCTCATTCTTTTCTTTTTTGTATTCTCGACTCTTTTGATATTTCTTTTGTTTTCTGAGTCTCAAATATTTTCTTTTCTCTCTCTTTTTTTTCAGAGCAGCAACTATGTTGCTTTTGGGCTCTTTTTAAATCTCAATCCCATAAAATCTGTCAGATATGAAAACTGGATCAAAACATCTCAAGATTCAAATTTAAGTCACGGCCAAGAGATAGATAAACAATTAGGCTCAAGGATAAAGTGTATAGTGGGTAATGAAATAAAAAGGCTAAGGCTCAAAATGGTTTCAAGGGATAAAGTGTTAAAAGGTGAACACTTTTCAATTACAGGCTAGGCAAATCAAATAACCTTATGATGAGGTTATCTGACGAAGGCTAAAAGGGTTAGAAACGAAGGCCTCTATCAGTGCAATGGTGATAAATACTTCTCTTATGTGGTCTCGACAAGCATTCAAATGACAAGTTCTACCTTGGGTCAAAGTCGGTATTCCTCACGAAATAAACAGATATAACAATATAGGCTCAATCTCTCAACGGAATTGGGTGAGGCACTCATGGTAATCAGTATTCCAAGGCATCCTTTTACTCAACTAATCCTATTCAGTGTTCTCCTATGCAAGCAACTCAGTCTCAAAAACAATATCAGATTTCGAAAAAAATTGGGGTCAAATCTCAAAGCTTTCAAAAGTTTGAAAAACGACAATCCACAAGCAAAAAGTGAACCCATTTAAACAGATAAGTCTACATAACCCCCTCCCCACACTTAAAATTTGCAGTGTCCTCAATGCAACAATTAACACAATTAGGAGTAATTGGGAAAAAGAGAAACTTCCCGGGTTATGTGACGAAATCTGTTCTGATCTGAGAGTGGTGCATAAAATTTGTGCTCGATCATAAATCGCCATATCTACCAACAAAAAGAAAAAGAAAAAGTAAAAATGAACAAATGAAAAATAACCAAACCAAATTACTTAAAATCCTAAGCAAACCAACAGAAAAATAAAATTGTTCAACACAACCACGCAGTTCAAAAATTAAAAATTGTTTAGGACAACCATATCGAATAACGGAGATAAAAGATAGAGATCAATAAGGGCCACGAGGTTGGTTTTGCCAATCCTCGTAAGTCTGGTAACCGGGCGGAGCATCTTCGGAGTATGGCCAATATGGAGATGGAGCAAAAGCGGTATTCGGTTGAATACCGAATTGGGAGGCCATCTGGTTCATCACTCCACTTTTCCAGTTGGCTTGGTGAAGAGACTCCACGGTGTTGTACTCCATATGCTGTTGATGCCGGCCATAAGAAAGTGACATCTCCGAAAGTTGGTTACTCAAGTCTTGGTAACCCGAATAAGCAGTCCAATCCGCCGGTTGTTGACTTGCACTCGCCCACTCGTTCCACTTGTCCCGCCAGTCTCGTGCGTGCTCCTCGGTGCTTGACTCGGTTGACTTCTCGGTTGACTCCTATAGGCTTGAGGATTACGGATCCATGCATTGTAGTCTCTCCCGATCGCATGCTCAACTCTCGCCACGCCCATACCTCGGAGTTGGTCCATGTCAATCAACCCCATCTCCCCGAGGTTCGTCATCGAAGCGATCGCGGCGTCGGTTAAGATACCGAAATGTCTGGCCAATAGCGTCACGTACTGGCCACCAACGATGCGACTACCCTCGCGATAACCACTCGCCTTAGCGAGTTGAGCGGCGATGAGATACGGAGCATTCGGATATTCATCATCCGTAGAGAGTTGCTCAAGAAGCCACAAATCCTGCACGGTTACTTTCTCCTCACTCGAAGAACGAGCGTTCACCGCTTGAATGAGCATGCAGTGTAGAAGTCTATCCGACGAAGCAAGAAAACCTTTCACCTTGAGGTTGCCATGATAAACACCATCACCCAAAATTGACCAAGCCAAACTCGGATCAAGATCATCGGGTCTCTTTGCGGTCGCCCACATGTACTCCTCAAATCCGGGAGCATCAACGTCCAATTGGGTATATATCCCCAAAGCAAGAGCAAAATCAACCAAAGAAAGAGATCTCCAAACACCACCAAGTAGGAAAGTCATACACGATTGGTGAAATTCCCCAAGAGCCTTGATCGCATCGAAACGAAACGTGGCCACAAACTCCACGATAAGCTCTCGGTAAAGGGTCTCGGCGATATAGAAAACTCGCTCCCATGCATGGCATATGTAGTACTCATTGCCATCCTCGTCGTATGCGTGCTTCTCAAGAATCGCTTTGATGTCGTTCTCGACACCCATCGATCGAAGAAGATCCCAATCGACTCTTTTCGGCATGAGAATTTGGCGGGGGAGAAGTCGGTTAACAATGTCCCGATACTCCTCCTTCTTTCGAGCGTTTAAAGTCGGGTCGTTTGTAAACGAGGTGAAAACATGACTTCCATCCGGTGCATGAAAGTTGGCTACGGCGGTCGTAGACGAGCGGGTTCTTTGTCTCTACAAAAACCAAATACCATTGTCTTAGAAAAGTTTCAATCCATAAACGCAAGACAAGGTTTATTTACATTCGAAATTCCAACGAGACAAAAACCTATACGACTAACAAGTTTAAGCATCACAAATATATGTATGACAAAACAATAACAATGGGGATGTGGAACATCCCGACACTTGAACTTTTAGTTTAATCCACAATTTCAAATCAATATAGTTAGCAAGAAAGAATGGGGGATTTTGGTTTTCTCAAAATCCCCACACTTATCATTTAACCACAATCACTAGATTAATCAATCAAGTAGCATGCTAGAAACAAGATTTCAATCACAATATAGGGCATGCATTCATCTATAAGCTCTAAACCATCAATGGTGTATCAAGAACAATGTTAATTCCATTTAAGCAAACAAACACCATTGATACCCAAAACAAGATCTCCAATTACCAAATCGAGCAATCCTTACGAAATCAAAGTTAGGAAACGTACCTTGTTCATGATGAAAGATGAAATTGAAGCTCAAGAAGGTCGAATTTCGCAAGAACGTGAGAGGGTTTGGCGGCGCCTAAGAGGAATTAGGTTTGTGTGTTTGTGAAAAGTGGGAAAAAGAAGGTTTAAAAACCGTCTGTCCCGACTTCGCGTCGCGAAACCCTGGGTTTCGCATCGCCAAACAGGTTGATTTCTGAAAACCCTGATTTTTTAAAAGTTTCACGTCGCCAAACGGCCTTCTTCGCGTTGCCAAGTTCGAAAATTTTTACCTGATCCGTGGCTTAATCGCTTGGCGTCGCCAGAATTGGAATTTGGCGATCGCCAAATGCCTACTGTTTCCAACTTGTGAAATTTTGCATCGCATTCCGATTTCGCTCGAATCTGGTTTCTATCCCCTCCGTATGGTTACCTAAGCAATATCAAATGAAAACATTAATAAAAACACACACAAAAATCACTAAAAATGAAAGAAAATCAAAAAGCTCGGGTTGCCTCCCGAGAAGCGCTTCATTTTTGGACGGGTCTAGAGCTCGACCCCACTTTCGGCTCATTTCTTGGCACGTCGGGATGACGATCCTCTCTTCTTCCTGTGATCTTTCTTGGAGGATCCCGGTTCCTTGGTTGATTGCTCCTTTTTGTGCATCGGGTTTGAATAGTCCTCCGATTTCTTTCCAAGCTCATGCGGGAGTAGCGGGCGGTTCATGCTTTTGGTGTAGGCCAGAGAAGGATCATCATAAGGTTCGTCGAGGTGTCTAACTGGCCCGCCGTTAGGATCAAAGTAAATCCGATTGTCTCCATAGCCTAAGCTTGTGACTTGATTGCGCATATCGGTATTTACTTGAGTGGTGTGCAAGAAAGATCTCCCGAGGATTATCGGGATCTCCGTGTTTTGTGGAAGGTTAGCTATGACGAAGTCCGTATAGTACACAAATTTTCCAATACGAATCGGGACTCCTTCCGTTATTCCTAACGGTGTTGTCATATAACCGTTCACTCCCCGGTATTGATAGTTCGTTGGCACGATCCTCTTGACTCCCATTTTCCTGCAATAGCAAACAGGCATCATATTAAGAGCGGCACCTGAATCAACCAAAGCAAGACCACTAAATTTATGACAAGAAATAGGTAAGTTGTAACTCCCTGGATCATGCTTGATTGGTGCGATGTACATGAGATCATCTTCCGGTGCTTTCTCCTTTTCTTTCTCCTTCTCTTTGCCTTTATCTTCTTTCTTCGGGATCATGAATTCCGCGTATCCGCCTTGTTTCCATCTTCCCCATCTTCATCCTCACTTGAAGCTTCGGGAACCTTGAGTCGTAGGTGCTCGAAAGACACGGTGAACCCCTCCGAATCGTAATCCGTGGCATAATCGGGCTCACTTTCACTCTCGGTTTCCACGTACTTCTTTTTGTAGATGTCCGTCCACTTCTTCTTTGACGGCTCTCCGGTTATCATGACCATTGGCTTTGCATTCTCCACTTTTTCGGTTGTGAATCTCGGGGAAAACTGTGCTATGGATTGATCGGCTGCCATTCTAACACTCAACAAACGATTACTGCAACTTGCGGGAAACAAAAATATAAATAAAAATAAAGATAAAACTAATGAACTAAACTAGAAAGTGAAAAACTTGCAAGGGAAAGAATCCCTCACAAGGATCGATTAACAAAACTAATTAGACTAAAATCTAACAACTACCGTTCCCCGGCAGCGGCGCCAAAAACTTGATGCGGTAATTATCGTTTATAAAAAGCGTAACAAGTTTTAACCTCTAATGCCTACCCACCGTCTTACCACATATACAGGCAAGCGTACCTGATCGTGAGTAATATAGTGTAGGAAAGTCAGGTATCGTATCTACCACTGGGAACGGTCAAGTTATCGTAGACTAAAGTCTGAATCGGTTTAATTAATCTAAAAGGGGGGGGCTTTGTATGAAAAATGTTTGAATACTGAAAAAGGTAATTAACTAAGTAAAACTAAGAAAACGGTTAAAATAATGATTTAAGTTTATAATAATGGAAAAACAGCAGTACTTATCATGATAACGTGAATCCCCAATATGGATGACAAGAATAAATCGAAGGTTTGGTTGTTTTGCCTATTGTAGGAATTTAAGTCTGGGACACCCTAACATGTGCAATTTATGGCTATGAACTAGGATATGGTCCTCCTAATTCCAATCCTAAATCGTTTGGTCCACAATCTAGAATCGGTAAACTCTTCCCAATCAGTATTGCAATGGCTATTTTACTATCGGTCACTTATTGGTCAAAGTAACCCCTTAACACAACTCTATGGTCCAAGTCAAGCTAAGGTAGGTTGATTATCCTTTCGGAGTCTATCTGCTTTTGGTCTAACAAATACACCCAACCAAGTGAATTCAAATCGCCACAACAACAATAATCAGAAAAGAACCATAAACGACATACAATTAATCAAAAACAAACCAATAAACATTAATTGCAAAGTATCATCCATAAAGGTTCATCTATCATGACAAGCACTACTAATAGACTACTCACTCATAATGAAAACAAAAACATAAACAAAAGTGGACATCGACATGATACCGACAGCACAACGATAGATGATCGGAGATCGACTTCCGCAGCGTATCGGCACCTTTCGTACTCTCACTCTCGTTCCTCTGCACTTCCCTCGTGTATCGGACTTCAAAAATCATGTTTAGAACTGAAGGAGGAGGCTGATATTTAAAGAAAAACGACCAGGCTCCATCTGGCGATCGCCAGATTGCCCACTTGGCTACGCCAAACACTTAATTTAACCCTAATCTTCAACTCAGTCGAACTTGGCGGCGCCAAATATAGGACTTCGCGATCGCCAAGTGTCTTCTGTGTTGACTTTGTGCATTTTTCACGTTTTCTCGCCTTTTTCCGTACTTTTCCGTTCCACGGCCTCCAAATCCTTCACAATCAATAATAAGCTCATTTAGTGCATGAAATGATCATAAACGGGTGAGAAATGGGGTAAAGTCATACGATTACGCGCAACCAAAAATGTATAATTTTGGTGTTATCATCTTCCCAAACCCTAAACCCTTTATATATAAGGCCCATTTACATCAAGCCCAAGCCCAAGCCCATTAGCTACAACTACAAGCTAATTACGAATTAATCTGTCTCTGTGGTTTAACGATACCAGCATCTATAGTCCCTACAAAAATTTTATTTGCAGAAAAACCACTGTATTATGTATTTTTACTCAGTTTTGGTCCCTCAAGACTAACACCGTTAAGTGTGTCTGTTAAATCCCTCCCATGTGCCTTGCATATGAAGGTATTTTGGTCTTTTTAATGAAAAAGAAACTAGAGGGACCAAAATTTGATTCATCCAGATTCATCTCATCTTCCTCAATTCTCATCCATATTCATCTTCATCCTCCACCACCATCTCACCACCCATTTTACCATCCACCACCTACCACCACCTATTTTACCCACCACCATCTTACCACCCATCACCACCCACCACCATCTCATCACCCATTTTACCCACCACCACCACTACTCATCCATCACCAGATCCAAATCGAAATCTACAACCCAATAAATCTAATAGACCCAATCAGTGAAGAAGTCTAGATCCTGGTGACGAAGTCGAGAGAGAAAGAGAGAGAGAGGTGACAGATCTGATCGGCGACGAAGTTCAAATCCCAATGTCCCTTTTACTTTAGTTTCCTTTAACTCGTGTTCGAAAGGATCGTCGGAGGAGGAGGAATATGCCGAAGGGATCGTCGCCAGAGGGGTTATAGACGTAGGGGAGGGGGAATACATTGGAGGGGTCATCGTCGTTGGAGGAATACGTCGCCGGCCGGGATCACGCCGGAAGGGAAGGTGACGGAGGGGAAACAGATCTGGGTTTTGTAGGTTAGGTGTAATAACCCAAATTCTATCGGGATTTATTATTGTGGAATAAGAGAAAGGAAATGAGTTAGGCCTGGCCCATAAGTTAATAGAATAAGGATGGGGTTGGGCCCAAGTATTTAAGGGAGAAGGGAATTAATTTTTACCATTTAGGGTAAAGATCTCCAACGGTGTGTGTGTGTGTGTGTGTGTAGCCGCATCGAGAGCGAAAGAGTTTAGTGGTGATTAATCTAGGATTGATTTCAAGTGTTTCGGTAGGATTTTCATTTTATTAGCTAGTACGTTGAAAATATAGTTGTCCGACTCGAAGTCTTAGTTTCCTAACTCGAACTTTGTAGTTTTTCGACTTGGATTAGGGTTTTCCCACTATGGTGAGTTGTCCGACTCAGACTAGTTATCCCACTCGGATTATGGTTTCCCACTATGGTGACTTGTCCGACTCAGACTTATGTTTCTCTGACTCAGATTATGTAAGTTTTGGCTGTTGGGACAGGTAGAGTGATTAAGAGGAAGTTAGAATCCTTGAGAGTTAATTGTACCTCGTACCTTGTAGGTGTACCGTTGTGAAGTTTGATCGTAATTGAGAATCCGCAATCAGGTGAGTTTCTCTCACTTTGACAAATATTTTGAAATGGAAACCTGTTTTTAATACCAGTTCTGCATTTATGAATTCAAATTGCTGAAAAGGTAGATTTTTATCGTGCATATCTTCTGCATTTGCATGGTATATAAGTTGCAAGGGTGAGGCATGTATTGACCAATCGAGGAGGTGTGACCCCAATTAAGGCAGGTATGAGCCCATGCGTTGCCACAGCTGTGCGTGGGAAATAACGCGATGAAAGAAATCGATGTTACTTTTGAGGGAACTCACTAGACCTTCGATCTAACCCTCGTTTTAAAAACTAAACCTTTTTCAGGTAGACAAAGCGCATATAAGGGTAAGGGCAAGGCTTGAAGCCTACTAGTAGAGAGGAAGCTAGCCGACGTCCCTTAGATATCAGATACTTTATTCTCAATTGCTAGATTTTATGTTATTATTGGATGATGTTATGGGTTTAACCCGGAAACTTTTTTGTAATCCGTATTTTGGAGGTTTTGAATATTTATGGTAGTTTTATTTCCGCAAGTTGGGTTGTTACATTGGGTTTTAAAATGGATGATGATGATGGTGGTGGGTGGGACCATAGGTTTCAAAGGGATGATGACGGTTTCAAGTTTAGTGGGGGTTTGGTTTTTGCAGGGTGTCTGGGTTTGTTTTTTTGAATGTGGGTTTCAATGGAGATGATGTCATGATGATGGTGGTGGTGGGTGGGACCTTGGGTTTCAAGAATGATGATGGTTCCAAGTTTGGTCCCCATAGTTTGTTTTTCATTAAAAAGACTAAAATGCTCTCATGTGCAAGGCACGTGGGAGGGACTTAACAGACACATCTAACGGTGTTAGTCTTGAGAGACCAAAACCACGAGCAAAAATACATACCATAGTGATTTTTCTACAATAAAAAGTTTGTAGGGACTATATGTGCTGGTATCGTTAACTCACATGGACCAAAATTGCAATTCACTCTTCTTTAAATTAAAAATAATTTAATTAATCAACAAAATATAATTAATTTAAAAAAATTCAATATTAGACTCATTTTGAAGGTATTGTCGAGACGATTATAATGGTGTAATTTATTTAAAAGAAAAACAAAAATTTTACATTTTAGTTCATGTATATTATTTATGTTAATATAATAATGAAGTAAAGTAAAAAATGAAAAACTAGGGGATAAAAAGTAATTTAATCAAGTAATTTTAAGAATATAAATTGTAGATTATAAAATTTAAATTATTAAATTAATTAGAAACTAAGATAGGTAAATTTTGGAAAATATTTTTTCCACATTTATTAGTTCCAAATATGGTATTTATACAATATTAATATGGTATTAAGAAAAATACACCATGACATCATCAATTTATGTATTTTTTTATTTTATTTTTTTTGTCAATGAAATGGCTCAACTTAAGTATTGATGATGTCACTTAAAACCCTCTTTTAATAGATAGTATAGATAAGTTTAAAAAAAGTAATTTACTTATTTTAAGTTCTTATAGGTTTTTTTTATAAATAACTAGAATTCAAATCCATTCCAAATCCTACAAATCAAACACACAAAAGGATTCCAAATCTTGCCAAATCCAAATCCCTCCAAATTCATAGACTTAGAAATTTAACAAATTACCTAAATCAAATTCATCTGACATGTCTGCAATCCAAACGGAATATGGAATTGGATTCCAATTCCATTTCCTACCAATCAAACAAAATATGGAATTGGATCTCAATTCCTAACAAATTCCAATTCCATCGAAGATTTCAATTCCTTTAAAAACATTATGCGAACCAAACGCCACCTAAAAGAATTGTTTTAGCAATCGTTGAAGTGATTGGTGATGAGGATTTACAATCAACAAATAGCAATGACCTTGTTAGGTTGCTTGTGTTTGGTGAAAAATGTGGTTTTACATGGATATTAGAAAGTATTGATTGCATGCATTGGAAGTGGAAAAACTATCCAACTGTTTGGCATGGTATGTTCATAGGCCAACCATTATTTTAGAAGTCGTAAATTCATATGATCTTTGGATATGGCATGCTTTTTTTAGACTAATTAGGTCTCTTAATGACATTAATATATTAAAGCATTCTTTTGTGTTTAGTGATATTATTGAAGGTCGTGCTCCTCTTATTAGCTACAAGGTCAAAGTTAAATCATATAGTATGAGATCTTGTCTATGACATTTACTCATAGGCAACATTAGTGAAGACTATTCCAGCTCTACAAAAAAATAAGCAAAAACTTTTTGCCAAAGAGTAAGAAGGAGAAATAAAAGATATTGAATTTGCATTTGGAGTTCTTCAAGCACGTTGAAATAGTTCATGGCCCCACAACGTTCTAGGAAGACACCCTACATAATATCATGACTGCATGCATAATTATGCATTACATGATTATTGATGATGAGCGTATAAACATGAAGTTGTGCATTACAGAAGAATGCACGATATCGATAACTCTTCTGAAGTTGATCAAATTCCAACGATATCAACTTCTTTTAAGCGCACACCAACACTGGAGTTCATTTAAAACCGGTATCAGATGAGCAATACAAAAAATGCATTCTCAACTTCAAGAAAATCTAATTAAGCACTTATTGAAAATAGCGTTTACTATACGAAAGTGTATCCAACTTGTCACGAAAAGTTATTGTATGTACTGTACTTTCATTTTTACCATTTGGCATATCAGAGTTTAAGAAATGGTCATTGTATGTATCCAACCTTATCAGAACCCGTCATTTAATGTATCCAGCTTGTCATTAAAATGTGTATCAAACTTGTTACGAATACATTAAATAGTAGGTTTTGATAGTTTTGATACATCAAATGGTAATAATGGAAGTACAATACATACAATAACTTTTCGTGATAAGTTAGATACACTTTCGTGAACTAAACCCTTGAAAATACATGGTAATCGATAAGTATGATTTTTTTGTTTAATTAATATTTAATATTTATTACTACCAAAGCACATTATTCCATTTGTTTCAAAACTAATTCCAAAGCACATTTTCCTTCATTTTATAAATATTAAAGAATAAATTATATATTTAATTCGAATTTAATGTTTATCGCTACCAAAGCAAACACATGACGATAGACAAAATGTGATTATTATTTGATAGTTATCACTACAAAAGCCTCCCCGCATCAAGCAAATACATGACCAAAAATTGCTTCATAAATACTTACTTTCAGCGTCTCTCAAAGTATTCAAGTTGAATTGGAGACATCCCACTAATATCCACGGCCATAGTTCTATCTTCCACACTTCGGTCTTGAACTTCAATTTCTTTTTATTTAAGGGAAGCTTGCTTATCCTCGCTTCTAGCTTGTAGTGCAAGCTTTTTCTCTTTTAACTCAACATGTTTTTGTTCGGTTGCAAGGAGTTATTGAAATTGCTCGACCATTATACGTTTATTTTCTAGTCTCTTTGGTGTCACTGTTGTCCCCTAAAAACAATGAAATGCAATTGAAATGGATGGAAATCCTATGAGAATGAGATGAAATCAATGAAAGATTTGATAAAACTCAACAATGGTGAACTTTTCCCAATTTAGTATATTATTGATTCCTTTTTAAAACCCTAAACATCCTTTTCCTTTTATAGGAGAAAGGAAGTTACAAAAGTTGTCAACAATGGCCCCCGAGGTTCCATACCTCAAACAGGGGTTTAAACAAAATAAGATTGTTTACGAAACAAGGAAACTAAACTAGAAAGCATTTAAAAGATAGTTGATTCTGACTCTTCTCAACACTTGGGTTCTACAATCTCCCCCTTTGAGAAGCAGTCAGAATGGTGGAGGTAACTCCAGAGCAGGCTCCCACTTGGACATCTGCAGATACTCTTCCCACTCGCCTATGATTCGTGCTCTCATCTGCATCGCAGCCTCAGCTCGTCTGTACATCATCCGCTCCTTTAGCTTCTTCTCGATCAACCTCATTGCTTCCAGCAGCTTTCCTTTGCCATCTATGATTCTCCGACTCGGAACCTGATCCGCCAGCAGTCTGCTCTGCATGCCGTTATAGACATAGAGGAGGGTCCCGTCGCAGAACCTGGAGAGCTCTCCAAACCTCATGAACCTGCGCTCCTTCTTCTTCTGAGTGATGTACAGGACTCCGTGCTCAGGTATCCTGGTTGGCATGTAAGGCGTGTAGGCATCGATACCAGGAACGAGCAGGTTTGGTCTCAGCAGGTTGACCTTCGGCTGGCGGCTTTCTATGGCAAGCTGGTAGTCCGTCACTCTCGCGAGAGAGATTGCATGACGGACATATTTCTTCAGTATCTCTGTGCCATCTCTGTAGTGCTCTGGTCGGAGGATCGGGCCTTGGAGGTACTTGATGATCGTGAGAAGGTCTTCTAGATGCACCCGATCTAGGTCAGCTTCTGTGAAGGTCCAGTTCTGCAGTTCACCTCGAGGGACACCGGTGCCGTACATTCGGACATCAAACTCCAGGAACAACTGATGGCCATGTTTGTAGGGGCGCATAGCAGTTACCTTGGTAAAGCGACGTCTGATCCTCTGGCGTCCATGAGTGGCCCAGTTGCACATTCGCTGATGCACGTACGCAGTCCTTCGTCTCTTGTTGCTGATGTGAGAGATCCCGAAGTAGACTTTTCGGGACCAGGCGTGCAGCTTTTCTTGCTGATAGATGCGGGTGAACGTTTCTTCTAGGAACGGACGGAAGATGATGGAGTGGTTCCAGTTGAGCTGGATGACAGTAGGAGCATCGGTTTCTGGATCGGTAGAGTGGACTGTCCGTGGGGCTTCTGGAGTTGGGAACTTGAGCGCTGAGAGGAGGTTGGCGTAGTCAGGATCCTTGACGAGGTCGTCTCCCTTGTGATAGACCCTTAGACTCTGAGCGAGCGACCGCAAGATCTTCCGGGCTGCTTCCGGAATCTGGAACTCTGAAGGATCAGTCGGTGCTGCTTCTGGGAGAACGGGATCAATCTGGGCCGTGTCCGTCATCTGAGGAAACTGAACTTTCTCCCCTTCCGGAATCCTCTCGTATCTCCAACTCCCCATGTCCGGAATGTCTTCTGAATCGGAGTTGACATAGGGAGCTTCGGCGGCATCTAAGTCTGTGGGGGCGCTCGAGGGAGCGGCTGAGGAACCTGGAGCTGGAGCTGATGAACCGGAGCCGGAACCAGGTTGGAGGTCGGTGCGAAGCCGTTTTGCAGCTTGTACCTCCCCCTCATGAGGACCTGGTGCGGAGTCATCAGGGTCATCATGCCTCCTCTTCGAAGGCTGAGCCTGGGACCGACACACGGCCTCCAGTTCTCTAATCCTTTGTTGTAGCAGCTCGATCTGGGCAGCTTGCTCTCGGACTTGGGCGGACAGGCGGTCATTCTGAGTGGTGTATGAGGTGATCATCATCAAGTGCTCCACCTCAGTGACGTAGCCTGGAATCGGTGGAAGGTCGCCCGAAGTCGGAGGAGCGAGCCTGAGTACGTCTTCAGATGGCCTAGGAATGGGAGCTTCAGTAGATGGGGCAGCCTCAGAATGTTTGCCCTTGATCCTCCTCTTGAGCTCGTATAGCTCCGCATCCCGGTCTTCTTGAAGCTTGCGCGACGCCTCAAGATCGGCTTGTCTCTTCCTCTCCGTCTCGGCCAAGGCTTTCTCGAGTGCCTCGACCCGCGCGTCCCGAGCCTGATTGGCTTGCTCCACAGCTAATAACCTGCTTTGGACGACTTTAAGGATGTCGTCCGAATCCGTCGGACCTATAAGTCCCGGTGTTGCAGGGGCGGTTTTAGGGATTCCGCCCGAATCCGTCAGGCTCAAAAGCCCCGGTGTTGCGTGAGCATCTTTATAGACTTTGCTCGAGTCTGTCGGACCCGGTCCCGGAAAAACTAAACCCGGTGCCACTTGGGCTCCAGTTGACGAGTAGAGTCCTAAAGAGGTACTCTCTCGGCCCGATGTCACCGCTGGTATAATGCTGACGGTGTCGGGGCTTCCGGTGGATCCTCGAAGGGCGTCCAATGACGCACCAACTCTCCCCGTTCCGGCCTCGCCACTTGGGCGGGCAGATGAAGCATCCACAAGTGTCCTAGACAAATGAACAACCCTGAAGGTGTCTATGAGTGGCTCTAGGACTACTGGTGCTCTGAAAGACGTCGAGAGGTGGGGCAGAGCCTCTCTCATTTCAACACCGGCAGACTCCGATTGAGTGGCCGGTGGAAGATGAGCTAATTCCCCGTGAGAATGTGAAACGACCATCTGTTGAGAGATGGCCGAGTGGCTGGTTTGGGTGTGCAAATGCGCTGGTTGGCGGCCAGCGTCTTGACCCGACGTCACTAGGTGACCGGTCTGAATGAGGGTTGCCTCTGTGGGGGTTGGACTCTGGGTTGAAGGGATATCCAAATCTAACCTATGCGGCTCTTCTTCTACATCCGCCTCCTCTAACTGAGCCCAAGGCTCGCTCAACTGGACCTCTACGTCTGCGGTCTCTTTTTCTCTGCTCTCTTCTCTCCTTTTCTCCCCTCTCTCTCTCTTCTTCCTCTTCGCTGTCTTCTCGACCCCAGCCGGTAGCAACTTCGGCCTCACCTTCTTCCTCCTGACCGACAGTTCGGTCATCCGACGCCAGATCCGCAATAAGAGTGGGATCAGCAGAAATCCGGTCGTCGTTGAAGGAGGAGGTGGCTTCATCTAAATCTATCACCTGGGCCTTCCCGCCCTTTGGTGGATCTGACAGTTGAAACTCGGAGTCGGATCCAAAGTCAACTTGTTCTGACTCTGATGCCTCGTCATCGGGCTCACGACGATCCGTAGGAGTGTGCTCGGAAGAGTCGTGACCGTCGGAGTTGTCGCCAGAAGGATCGCCAGACGGTTCAGCTGCCTGAGTGGTGACGGCCGCCGAGTGAGGTGGTGGAGGAACATGTGCTTGTTCTTGTGGGGAAGCTTCCACGTCCTCCCCAGTAGATTGTTGCGGCGGCGTCGGCGATCGGCGTTCTTCCGATGACGAGTGGATAGGTGACTGCTGAAGGGTGCCCATATACTGCTTTACCCTGAAGTGACTCGTGTACTCGCGCAAGAGGACGGCATCAGTAGACTCCTCTACAACTGTAGGAGTGCGAGCACGAGTGGCACGGTTCTGAATCATGGTTTGATATGCACCGGCTCTGGAGGTGTGCGGTGTGGCAGACGTACCGACTATTCTACCCGCTCCTCCCCTTACGTCGACTCTCATCACTCCCGAGCCAGAAGCTCCCCCACTGGAGCTCTGGCCCGCCGTACCTGAGGTACGGCTTCTAGTAAGGACGGGTTGCACATCTTGGGCAGGGCTCCCCGGTTCTGAGGAGTCCGTAGATGTGTCTTCTAAACCTACGGAAATTCGGTACATCCTAACGCTCATAGACCTACGGTCTGCCAAGTTCAGCACGTTGTCCGGTATGGGCATCTCTACCTGTCCTGACTTCAGATTCTTCTTGTTGGCTCGTCCGATCTGCTGGCTTTCAAAGCGGAGATGGTTTGCTCTGCGTCGGACAGCTCGGTTCTGGTTCATGTGATCTCGAATGACCAGACTGAAGAAGCGCATCCAAGGTATGGATGTGTGCTTTGTGCGTCCTGGTCCAGCTCTGACATCACCGATGATGTCCGCCCAGATTTGCTGAGCAAAGTCGATCCGCCTTCCGTAGGCGACCGCATGAAAGATATGCCAGAACTGGGTGGATGCCTTGTCCACGCCATGGGTTTTTGAGGAGATCGTCCGGTTGAGTATGTTGAAGAATGAGTACCAGATTGGGGGCAGCATTCCCTGAGAGATCTGGGAGATTCCTCTCGGCCTGTTGTTCTCAGTGTAGTGGACTCCGACAGCGAGCACTTCACTGAACAGTTCAGATCCCGACACGAGAGGGTCAAATGGTGCCTCCGAAGTAGCAGCTGGCAGACGAAGGATTCTGCGAAGATCCTCCATAGTGAGGACCAGATCAGTCTGGTCCACTCGGCCGACGATGGTTTGAACTCCGTCCCGGTTCTCAACACGGGAAGTGTGCCAGAACTGCTGCATATAAATCATCGGGACATCAGCAGTGGCTTGCATCGCGTATGCAAGGGGGTGAGCTCGGAGAATCTCGAGAACAACGTCATCTTGGACTGTGAAGTTCGCCAAGTCAACGAACTGGTTGTTCTGGTGGATCTCAACGATGTCTGCCGGGTTGATCAGTGCGAGATCAGCAGCGTTGGCGACTGGTGAAGTGGGAGCAATCGGTTGTTGATCAGCCATTTCTGTAATACCTCAAGTGTTAGAAATATTATAACGTGAAAAGACTATACCCTCGACTAAGCGCGAGTCGGAAAAACTCGAAAACCCAATAATGAGTTTTTCGTGTTTTCCGAGTCGGAAAACGAGCAAAGTACACGAGGGGAGTTTTCTGATTCGGAAAAGAGTATTTTCCGAGTCGGATAACTCAACACTTGGTAAAATAGCATTTTGATAAAACAGACAAGTTTTCCGATTCGGAAAAGGGTATTTTCCGAGTCGGGAAACTCCCACACTTAGAGAGAAAACATGTAGGTTTTCCGAGTCGGATAACTCAACACTTGGTAAAATAGCATTTTGATAAAACAGACAAGTTTTCCGATTCGGAAAAGGGTATTTTCCGAGTCGGGAAACTCCCACACTTAGAGAGAAAACATGTAGGTTTTCCGAGTCGGAAAACATGGTTTTCCGATTCGGAAAATGTCAACACTTAGAAGTTTTGGCAAAACTTGGTCTCTCGAACGAGTCGGAAAACCTTGGAAACCCATAAGGGTAGTTCCACGTTTTCCGAGTCGGAAAAGAAGCATTTGAAAACCGAGACCAAGTCCGATTCGGAAAACCACGTTTTCCGAATCGGAAAACATACAAGAATACTTATCGTTTTCCGATGCGGAAAACTTGAATGTTCAAGTTTTCCGATTCGGAAAACTTGAATGTTCAAGTTTTCCGAGTCGAAAAACCGAGACTGTTCGAGTTCTCCACTTAGAAACCGCTCAAAAACCGTCGATCTAAGGCCCTAGACTATCAACATTCATCCTAAATCAGTTTATAACAACATTATAAGCAACAAAGGATCGTTTTAACGTCCCGAAATCCCATTCCAAGAAGTTTGGGTTTCGGGTAGGTTTTAAAACTTTTAGGCTTCGATCCAGGTATTAAAACACATGATTTAGATGTTATAACTATATAAGGGTTGATCGTTTACTTACCAGGAATCCGAATATGTAAAGATATCGACGATTGGAGCAACAACGAGCGAAAACCGGAATCGAGCGCGAAGTGGGTTCGGGTGAGAATTCAGAGAGAAAAAGATGAAAATTTGAATTTTGTGAAAAGTAATTCTTGAAAACCGGTATTTATATTTTTACCGAATTACACTGTGTTTGGGTCAAAAACACTGTGTTTGGCTCTCCTTTTGGCTCTCTTAACCCGAATTTCACCATTTGGCAAAAACCACCCCTGGACTTGAAGTTTGAGAAAACTAACAAACAAGTCCCTGAACTTGTATTTTTAGAAAACTTTCAAAACAGACCCTGGACTACAAGTTTCACAAGATTTGCAAAACGAGTCCCTGAACTTTAAGAAGCAGAAAGTGACAAAGTTAGCCCCCGAACTTGTAAGTTCAAGACATGTACTCTACCGCCCCCTGAACTTTCAAGTTCACAAAAAGTTACAAGTTCAGCCCTCGACTTCCGAGAAAAGAGACTTACCTGGTTCGTCTCACTGGGTTTAGAGCGAGTCCTGGTCTGAAGTAACCAGAAGTCGTTGTGAGGGTCCACACCTACAAAATAGAATAAAAACGTGGTATCCAAAGTGATGTGGATCCGAGAACGTTAGTGAGCACACCAAACAGTATATACAGGACTTAGTACTCCCCCTCGATTCATGCAACATCTATAGAATTCCTACAGACTCCCCCTACACATATGTATATAAAATAAGAACTCCCGACTCCCCCTAGACCTCAGGCAGGGAGGTCTAGCATTCCCAACTTGCTTAGGAGGAAAAAGTGACGCTTCTCGTCAAACGGCTTGGTGAACAAATCAGCAAGCTGATAGTCACTCTCAACAAAGTATAGTTCAATATTACCTTTCTCGACGTGATCTTTGATGAAATGATATCGAATGTCGATATGCTTCGTCCGAGAATGTTGAACCGGATTTGCCGTGATCTGTATTGCACTTTTGGAGTCGCAGTAGATGGGAATTCGATGCATGGTGTATCCAAAGTCAGCTAGTTGGGTTTTCATCCACAGAACTTGCGAGCAGCAGCAGGCGGCGGCTACATATTCTGCCTCCGCGGTGGATAAAGAGACGCACGTCTGCTTCCGGGATGACCAACTGACTAACTTGTCTCCGAGAAATTGACATGCACCAGAAGTGCTTTTCCTGTTTAGCTTACAACCTGCATGGTCTGAGTCTGTATATGCAATTAGTTCAAAACCAGAATCCTTTGGGTACCAAAGGCCAAAATCCGGTGTGCCCTTCAGATACCTAAGGATTCTCTTGACTGCAGACAGATGTGAATCTCGCGGGTCACACTGAAAACGAGCGCAGACACCTGTGGAAAAGACGATATCTGGTCTACTAGAAGTGAGATATAAAAGGGAACCAATGATTGCCCGATAGGTTTTCTGGTCAACCGGTTTACCAGAAGTATCAGCAGAGAGTTGAAAATTTTTGGGCATTGGTGTGGCCGCGGAGTTTGAGCCACCGAAATCAAATCGTTTTAAAAGATCTTGAACATACTTGGCTTGATTTATAAAGATGCCATCAGGGCGTTGTCGAACTTGAAGTCCTAAAAAGAACGTCAACTCGCCCATCATGCTCATTTTGAATTGGGATTTCATGGTGTTTTCAAACTCTTGGCACATCTCAGGCTTTGTAGACGCAAAGATAATGTCATCCACGTATATCTGTACGATAATTAAATCGTTACCTGACTTCTTGAGAAACAAAGTGGGATCGATAGTACCTTTCTTGTAGCCAACTCCGAGTAAGTAGTCAGTGAGAGTTTCGTACCATGCCCTCGGAGCTTGCTTCAGACCGTACAGCGCCTTATCCAAAATGTAGACGTGATTCGGGAATCGTGAATCTACGAACCCTTCCGGTTGCTCAACGTACACTTCTTCTTGAAGGACTCCATTCAGGAAGGCACACTTGACGTCCATCTGATAGACAGTCATGTTTTTGTGTGCGGCATACGCAAGGAAGATTCGGATTGCTTCGATTCGGGCGACTGGCGCGTACGTCTCATCATAGTCGATACCCTCTTGTTGGCGATAACCCTTGGCGACCAGGCGAGCTTTGTTCCGGATGATGAGATTATTCTCGTCGGTTTTGTTCCGGAGTATCCACTTGAGGCCAATGATTGTCTTTCCCCATGGTCGTTCTACCAAGCGCCAAACCTTGTTTCTCTCGAATTCGGCTAGCTCATCTTGCATGGCGATCACCCAGTCGGGATCGGTGAGAGCTTGCCAAACATCAGATGGTTCAAAATCGCTCAAGAATCCACCGAAAAGGATTAGATTTTCAGTGTGCTTTGCAGATCGGGTGTTTACAGGTTGTGAGGGACTCCCGATGATCTGGGAGGGGGGATGATCTTTTGTCCACCTGCGAGTGTGAGGGTGAGTGACATAAGTCTGTCGGTTGTTGGTGGCGTCGTTCTCATCTTGCACAGCAAAGACCTCTTCTAGGTTCCCACTTGATGTGCCTTCAGCCTGGTTAACCCGCGGTGCAGCCTCTAACCGGGGCTCTCTAACTACCTGAGCATATGATCGTTGGGCCGTGTTTGGGGAAGGTAGTGGAGCTTCTTCTGGAATTGGAGAAAGAACAGGGTGAGGAGTCTGTTCTTGATCAGATGCCGGTGAAGCTGCGGATGAAACTTCAGATGGAGGAGCCGCGGACTCAGGGGTCATGGAGTGAGTTGAAGTGCTGGAGGAGGGCTCCGTGACGAAGGCATCAGAAGTCACTGTGGTTGTGGTTGAACCTGTTGGAGCGGGAACTACGATTGGACTCGTTAGAGTGTGCAGATCGTATTCCGCGAGATCTAAAAAGTCTAAAGCAGAAAAGTTAGAAGACGGATCTGTGCTCGGTGGTGAAGGGAACAATTCAGGGAAAGATGCAGACACACTACTGGAACTAGCATTCAGATAGGTTTCAGATTCAGAGAAGTCAACATTTGAGCTTTCCAGGATAGTTCGGGTCCGTTTGTTGAAAACCCGGTAAGCCTTAGAGTTATGTGAGTATCCGATGAAGATAGACTCATCAGACTTAGGGTCAAACTTACCCAAATTATCCCGATCATTAAGAACATAGCACTTACAACCAAAAACTCTAAAGAAGTCAATGTTTGGCTTACGCTGTTCGACCATCTCGTAAGCGGTTTTACCAGTCCGCTTTACGATCAGAGTTCGGTTTTGCGTGTAGCATGCTGTGGAGACGGCTTCAGCCCAAAACTGTTGAGGAACTCCAGAGTGAGCCATCATGGATCTTGCTGCTTCGACTAACGTACGGTTCTTCCTTTCAACGACCCCATTCTGTTGAGGTGTGCGAACTGCTGAGAAGTTGTGAGTGATCCCCACTTCTTCGAGAAAGGATTGCAGCTTTGCGTTGCGGAACTCAGTACCGTTGTCACTACGTATTTTCCTCACCCGACGACCCAAGAGAACTTGTGTGCGTTTGATGAAGGCTATGATTCGTTCAGCAGCTTCTGATTTGTCTCGAAGAAATTCAATCCAAGTGAACCTGGAGAATTCATCTACGAGAACCAGCATATACTTCTTTCTGGCGAGACTTTCTACTCTTATAGGTCCACAAAGATCCATGTGTATCAAGTCGAGGGGACTTTGGCAATTCGTGTCCATTCTCGGTGGATGAGAGCTTCTGGTCATCTTTCCTTGTTCGCACGCAGGACAGAGAGTGTCCTTGGAAAGGCGAAGCTCAGGTAGTCCCCTGACCAATCCCTTAGAAACCAGTTTGTTCATATCTTTGAAGTTCTGATGACATAGTCTGCGGTGCCATAACCAACTGTCCCCTTTTGATGCTTTTGAGAGTAGACAGATCGCATTCTTCGGGTTAGCTTCAAACTGGGGGTGTGTTTGAGGGATTGAACGGAAGACGGTTGTGTAGAGATTGCCATTTCGCCTGGCGGAGAGAATAGCATTGTTGTCTTCATCGTTCACGTCACTTCCGTACTGGAAGGTCTTCACCCAGTATCCGTTATCACAGAACTGGCTGGAGCTAAACATGTTGTACCCCAATCCCTCCACATAACGTACACCCTTGATGATGTACTTTCCATTGGTGATTTTTCCCGACCCTAATATCGGCAACGGCGTTCTGTCGGCAGTCTTTATGTATCCCTCGAACTTCTCAACGTAGTCGAAGATGAAGGACCGCTGCCCAGTCATGTGTGTGTGAGCCCCCGAGTCAAAGTACCACACATGACTGATCTGCAAAACAATCAGGCTTGTTTAGGGACCCATTGCCAAATGGGTTCCTTAGGGTCAGAAATAATTGAATTGGTCGATGCAGTCTCCTTTTCGGATTTCTCCTTAGGCTTAGGGGACTGCACTGACGAGGAAGGTTTCCCCTTTCCTCTTTTTCTCCCTCTTCTCTTTCGAGATTTGATTTTAGGCACATCAGCATTAAAGGAATCATAAACACCATAGCGCAGAAAATTGTCAAACATAAAGCACATGTCATTACGCAAAGAGTCAAAAGCATGAGTTAAATGTCGATTACGTTTTACAGACATGTTTGAATTAATTCCTACACTAGGGGGAGCGTAGCCAAGACCCGCACGGTTAGGACTACGCTGCTTAGGGAAAGCTTGAAAAGAGTTGGGTCTTCCTCGGTGATCCTTCCTCGGTGGCTTCACTTCCCGTCCACCATCCTTCTTCCTCCCATCTGCATTAAGAGCATGGTGTGAGTTAGATGACGGTTTAATAGGAGAAGAGTTGCCACCCTTTCCAGAAGATGTTTTTGAAAATTTAGGTTTTGTGGAAGAGAAAGGTTTCTTTTGTTTTAACTGAGAGGTCTCACCCACTTCAAAGCTGCTTGAATTAAGGTCAAGACTTTTAATGGGTTTAGCTGAGTTACAAGCATCGTTAGACTTTGAATGCCTTTTCTGGAGTCCTTTAGGTGCGTGAGGCTTAACTAACTTTCCCTTGCCAGTACCAACACATTTTTCACCCTTAGGGTTACTGTTCTCAGTAATAGGAGCTCGTGACTCAACAGACTTCTTAGGTTTTACAAAAACAGATATTGGCCCTTTTGGAATAAAGCCTGAAGGATCATCACCTTCATCTAAGAACACCTTCAGATCGTATTCAACGTTAGGATCATGGATAGTCTTTGGTTCGGTTATCCTATGGTGTGAGTTGAAGGGTTCATCATCATCTGACAGCAAGGTGTAATAATCCTCTGGATCCGTAACAGATTTGGTTCGGGATTCAACTATCGGATGGTTTAGGAGTGGAGTAGTCTTATCATTAACTGAGTCTGAAAGGTTTTCAAAGTACATGACTTTTCTTTTCAAAATGGAATTTGACACACGTTGGTTGGTTAAGGCCACACGATAGTTGATCTTTTCATCATGATCAAGTTCTCTTGTAATTTCTGAGTGAATATTTAGGAGAACATATCGTGCCTTAAGATCCGCAACCTTGAGTTGAAAATCAGTAAAGGTTGAGGCTGCGGTCTCACATTCTGAAGACATTCTAATTCTCTCGGCATTTGCCTCGATCAAGTCTTTCTTCAAAGTGTGAACCAAGTTGTCTTTTTCAGAAATCAGCACTTTCAGATTCAGTATCTGATGTTGACATGCGTCCAGATCCATGGCTTTTAGTCTAAGTCCAAACATTTCCTTCTCTAGTTCGACTAGGTCGGGACTCTTAGTTGCGGAAACATCCTCTGGTGGGATAACTAAGGTCTCTTCTGAAAAATCCATCTCCCTAGTGTCATAACTAGTGTTAAGGTCTGAATAGTTGATGGGAGGCATAGCTACCCTAGGGGTCCTAGCCTTGATGCCTTCCCATGTGGACTTAGTGTTTGTTGGATCACTGGCTGGGACAAATATAGGTTTGTTGGGAGCAGGGCTAGTGGGTGGACTGCTAGAGGTGTTGTTCGTTGGACTGACGGTCGTGGTTATGGTCTCACCATTTATAACTTCGGTATATGTGACAGTCTGCCTAACGAATTCCTCAGTCACATGTCCTCCTACTAGGGCAGGTTTGGGTTTGGAGGCGGCCATGTCCTTAAAATTGTACAGATTAGAAGGTGCCTTTTCTAAAACATGGTTTTCAGACAGTCCAAGTCCGGGTCTGGCTTTATAGAAAGGATTTTTGTTGGCATGCTGCGTAAGAATGCTCAGGGTCTGCTCAGATTGTCCTCTCTTAAAGTTGTTATCTTCAAGCTCTTGAATTTTGGAAAACAGTCTAGTTCTTTCTTCTGAAAGCAACTGAAATTTTAGTTGGAGCTCACCATGGTCACTGTTAAGTTCCTCATGGGTTTTCTGAAGACAACTGAGTTTATTGGACAAATTGGACTCTCTGACGCTAGACTCAAGAGTCTCACGATTGTACACTATGGTCAAGTCCTCAAGAGAGCTTTTGTATATGGCACTGTCGATTCTAAATTTCGTGACGAGAGATCGTTCCGATTGGAGACATCTCTCAAGTTCACAAATTCTAGATTCTAACATTGTCACATCATCAGTTAAGTCAGGAATAGTGGATACCTCAGAAGCGTCGAGGTCTCGATATGTGCTGGGGCCAACAGCTTCAGGTCCTTCAAAGTCAGCCATCAAACACGGACCCCCTACAAGATGATCTTCCTCATCTGAGCTTTCCTCCTCACACACCCAGTTTTCCTCATCGACTAGCAGAGCGACTCCCTTCTCTTTCTTCCTCATCAATGCTGCCTTCTTCTCAAAGTATGCAGCATCCTTGTATCTGACAGGGCAGTTGTTCGCATAGTGACCCAGCTTGCCACATTTGAAGCATGATGTAGTGGCACTAGCGGTCTTTTGAGGAGCTGGGGTAGGAGCACCACTATTCACCGGAGCTGGAGGAGCATTCAACCTTTGATCACCAATCTCAACAGGACCTTGATGATGTCCTTCTCTCGGAGCTTGCCTAGAAGAACCACTCTGATGGTTCCCGTCTTGGTAGTTTCTGTTACCATGAGCTGATTGACCATCAAATTCCCTGTAGTTCCTCTCCTGTTCTTGACCATATCCCGAACCACTTTGACCACCTACGAATCCTCCATATCTGTCATCTTCACGTCTTCCATCTTGACCCCCTTCATACCCGCTAATGTATCCTTGACGATCAATGTATCCCGATTCTGGAGTGTAGTTTCTCTGGTTGTGGCGATAGTTGATATGAGAAACCTGTCCTCTCCAATCTCCCTGGTCTCCAGGGCCTCCCTGATAGTCCAGGTAGGTGATATCTCTGTAGTTTCCTCGAGCTTCCCTATACTGGCCTTGATCACCACGGTACCTTCCTGGATGCTGATTCTGATATCTGTCCCCTTGCTGGTATCCTCCTCTTCCTTGATTCCCAAACTGAACTCGTTCTTGCTGGTAGTGTCCACCTCGGCCTTGCCCCATCCTTCCTCCACTGGGATATCCAGATCCCCTGGGTCTGCTGTATCCACGTTTGGAATTCATCTTCTGTACGCTGTTAGAGATGAGGGCAAGAGACTCATTCACATGAAAGAGCTCATCATCAGAGATTGAGATGATCAATGGATCATCTGGATGTTGATAGTTTGGACTGTAATTCGAGTTGAACTCTTGGTAGCTTGAACCATAGTTCCCGTTGAACTCCTGATTGTAATTCTCCTGATGGTGCTGAGGTGGTGAGAGATTGAATTGCTGAGGAGATGGGTTGCTGTACTGTTGATGCTGGAAGGGAGCTGAGTTTGATCCTCCACATGGTACTGCCGCGAGTGCCAGAGGATCAACAGCATTTTTGAACTTGCCGCCAGTGATGAATTCCTCATGCTGAACCATCATGCTAAAAAGGTCATGTAGACCCATAATCCCTAGATTTCGGCTCAGCTGTAAGTTGATCGCCAGATTCTGCCATGCCGATGTCAGGTTCTTCAGGAACTTAACATTCACCTCGTACTTTGACTTTTCTATCCCGAGTCTTCGTAGATCATTCACGAAGGCGTTCAGTCTTTGATAAGACTCGGTGAGGGATTCGGTTTCCCTGGCTTTGAAGCCTTCGTAAGCGTTTAAGGCACTTTCCTTTTGACTCTCGAGGGCGGTGTCACCTCCCTGCATCTGTTGCTCTATTTCTAACCAAACGTCTCGTGCGTTTGTCAGACTATCCACTCTTGCATACATATCATTGGGAAGAGCCATGATCAGAAGGGTCAGTGCACGCTTATCAACGAGGTGCCGGGCTCTTTGTTCTGGATTGAACATCTCAACTGGCTTTTCGACGACATACGACGGAAGTTCAGGACACGTATCTGTTTTGGGAACAGCAGCAACCGTGACAGTTGGTCGGATTGGGCCTTCGCGGATTGACTTCATGAGATTACCGTCGAGCATGTCTAGGAAGTGTATCATCCGGCGCTTCCATTGCTGGTACTCGCCCATCACCAGTACAGGAGGGCGAGTTTCGGAACCAATCCCCAGGATTTCCTTCGACATTTCTGAGAAAATAAAGAGACCTCCTTGTAAGATTCACTTGGCTTGAACACAGAAAGATTTTGAAAAAGCTGATGTTTCGAGCGCCTCGGGACACAGAAAGCTTGGTAAAAGTAAAGGTTTTGAAAGCAAGCTTAGTGTCGAATTTGAGAAACCAAACGGCAAGAGTTTCGGCTCAAAGAGGCGAAATCCGACTTGGAAACAGATGTTTTCCGATTCGGATTTGGCTCAAACAACAGGATTCGGAAAAGCAGCTTTTCCGACTCGGAAAATGAACTTTTCCGATTCGGAAAAGGTGGGTGCGGAAAAGGGACTCTGAAAAGAGAGAAGTTTCTCAAGAGCAAGACCCCGAGTCAGAGACTCGTTTTCCGATTCGGAAAACAGATGTTTTCCGATTCGGAAAAGGAGAGTTCTCCGATTCGGAGAATGAACAATTTCCGACTCGGAAAATTTGAGCTGGTATTTCAGCTCTCGTTTTCCGATTCGGAAAACCTGCACAGAAAGCTCGAAAAATTTCTCAAAAACACTTAAAAACCTCTTAAAAATCAGTGTTTAGACCCCCAAAATGTAGGAAAATGCTTAGAAAACTATGGGGAATCACTTAACACTTATTTTAAGCCCTTTTAAAACACCTTTTGGATTGAAAATCCAAAAGTTTTGAAAAACTCAAAACTTGAAAAACCTTTAAAAACCTTTTAAAACAAACCAAAAGCCAAGGATTCAACAAGATTGGCTCTGATACCAATTGTTGTCCCCTAAAAACAATGAAATGCAATTGAAATGGATGGAAATCCTATGAGAATGAGATGAAATCAATGAAAGATTTGATAAAACTCAACAATGGTGAACTTTTCCCAATTTAGTATATTATTGATTCCTTTTTAAAACCCTAAACATAATTGTTGTCCCCTAAAAACAATGAAATGCAATTGAAATGGATGGAAATCCTATGAGAATGAGATGAAATCAATGAAAGATTTGATAAAACTCAACAATGGTGAACTTTTCCCAATTTAGTATATTATTGATTCCTTTTTAAAACCCTAAACATCCTTTTCCTTTTATAGGAGAAAGGAAGTTACAAAAGTTGTCAACAATGGCCCCCGAGGTTCCATACCTCAAACAGGGGTTTAAACAAAATAAGATTGTTTACGAAACAAGGAAACTAAACTAGAAAGCATTTAAAAGATAGTTGATTCTGACTCTTCTCAACACTTGGGTTCTACAGTCACACCCCGCTAAAGCGGAAACACGGAGTGTGAGAGTCCGATAATCAACGAGGATGCAATAAAAGGACCACTACAAGCAATCACAAGACTTAATGAAGCTCAAATAGCGGTAATCAAGCATATAAATGTACAAATATAGAACACGACAAAGATATAACAAAAGTTGTCAGTTACTTGATTATTGAAAACGTTAACTAGCGACCCATATTTATAGAGTCGAAGTTACATAAAGCACCCCTAGAGTCTATGACTCTTTTAAGAGGCGCACAAAAGTATTGTTCAAATTCTAACTATTACAAACTGTCAAAAGACGCCCCTGACTTCTTTACAACTAAACTAGTCAGGTTCTAACAATCTCCCCCTTTGGGAAGAAGTCAGAAAGGCGGCGGATACTTCAGAGCTGGTTCCCACTGCGAGAGCTGCAAGTACTCGTCCCATTCGCGGATCGATCTTGTACGGAGCTCCATCGCAGTCTCAACTCTTCTCAGCATCAATCTTTCCTTCAGCTTGTTCTCGATCAGATCCATAGCCTCGATCAGCTTACTCTTCCAGTTAGTTCCCTTGTACGCAGGCATGTAGTTCTCTAACAGACGTCGCTTCATTCCGTTGTACACGTACAGAAGGGTGCCGTCACAGAAGCTGGATAGCTCACTGAAACGCATAAACCTTCGCTGGTTCTTCCTGAAGGTGAGATACACAACACCATGCACCGGAACTCTTGTCGGAAAGTAGGGCAGGTATTGGTCAAGTAGATTGGCCTCCAGGTTGGGACGCAGCAGATTTACCTTCTGTTGTTTGCTTTCGATCGCCATCTGATAGTCTGTGAGATGCGCGAGGTTGATCGAGTGCCGTACGTACCTCTTGAGGACTTCCAGACCGTCTCTGAAGTAGTCTGGTTTCAGAATCGGACCCTCAAGGTGTCTGATGAGTGTAAGAAGATCGTCGAGATCAATACTGTCCAGATCAGCTTCCGTCAACATGAAGTCTCGGAGGTTCCCGTCGGGCTTGCCAGGGTTGTACATCCGCACGTGGAACTCAAGGAATAGCTGGTGTCCGAATTTGTAAGGACGGACATCAGTTACCTTGGTGAACCGATGCTTCTTTCTGATCTGTCCATGCTCGTTCCAGCTGAGCTTCCTCTGGTAGATGTATGCGGTACGGCGGCGACGCTTCTTGATGTGAGACAGGCCGAAGAAGACCTTCTTGGACCACGAGAAGAGGCATTCCTGTTGGAAGATCCGTGTGAAGGATTCCTCCAGGAAGGGCCTAAATATGACCGTGTGGTTCCAACCCAGTCTGATCGGCTGCTGAGCTGTAAATGCCTCGGGCGTCTGTACCGTAGGGAGAAAGGTGTCGTACTCCGCGCTAGAAACAATGTCGTCCGATCGCTTCCAAAACCGAAGGCTCTGGGCATGCTGGTTCAGGATCTTCCTTGCCTCATCAGAGATATGAAGCTCGGAAGGATCCATTGGCGCGGTGTTTGGATCTATCAGGTCTATGGCGGGAGTCTCCTTCTCGTGAGGAAACTGAACAGGCACATCCTTCGGGATAGCCTCATACCTCCAGTTCGCTGCATCGGCCGGAATGTCATCATCAGAATCCGAGTCCCAAACATCCATGGGACGACCTTCCGGGCTGGTTGGATCTGCAGGCTGTTCTGCTGGAGGGGCCGTGTCGGCTGGTGTATCATCGGCGGCGGTTCCGGAGCCGGAGGGGAGGTCTAGGCGAGCCCTCTTAGACGGTCCCTCCCCCTCATGAGGATTGGCGGCATCGTCCGGATCATCATGTCCGCGCTTGGAGGGCTGAGCCTGAGTCCTGCAAGTTTCCTCAAGCTCGCGGACCCTCCGCAACGCGATCTCTAGCTGCAGATCCCTGATGGCGACCAACTGCTTGTACTGATCCACCTGTCTCTGAAGGGCATCATTCTGAGTGGTGAGCTGAGCGATGACTATCTGGTGCTCAGCTTCAGAGACATAGCCGGGAATCTCCTCAGCTAGTGGTGGTGGTTGTAGACGGAGGACGGGAGTAGGAGAGCGACTCGAGTCGCCAAAAGACGGGCGCTCCCCTTCCTGGAATTTGTCCTTGATAAGGCGTCTGGCTTCGTCCAGTTCCTTCTGACGGTCCTCGTCCGCTTTCCGAAGCTTTTCGATCTCGGCTCGGCGTGCTTGGTCTTCCTTTTCCTTGACTGCTAAGGCCTTCTTAATGGCCTCTAGTCTTCTGTCTTTTTCCGCGTCGGCCTTCTCGATTGCTTCTAACCTGCTTTGGACAGCTTTAAGGATGCCGTCCGAATCCCTGGGTTCCAATCCCGACAGGGTCAACAACGGTTCATTTGCGAAACCGGTTGACAGGGAAAGCCCCGCAAAGGTGCTTCCCTGGCCCGCGCTGACGACTGTTGTGGCGTCAAGTGCAGTGGGGCTTCGGGTGGAAGTCGCCAGATGTGTACCTAGGGGCTCTAGGACTCCATGTGTCATGAAAGATGGCGAGTGCTGGGGATGAGCAACTCTGGTTTCAACACTGATCGACTCCAAACGAGTGAACGATGGAATAGGTGGTAAAGCCCCGTGATCTGATGAAACGACCACCAGTTATGAGGTGGTCGAGTGGATGGCTTGGGTGTGCATTTGCGTTGGTTGGCTGCCAACGACTTGACTACTCGGCATTGGCCGAGTAGCATCGGTGTGGGATGCCTCTGTGGAGGATAGACTCTTGGCTGGTTGGGTTCCGATTTCTGGCTGCCTAGGGTGGGCCACTTCTACTTCGGCCTCTTTTGGGGCTGCTACCTCCGCTTCTTCCTGGCGGGCCTCTTCTTCTTCGGCCTCTTGTAGTACCGGACCCTGGCTTTCTCCCTTGAAACCTTCACTACCCGCTCCAATCTGCATCCAAGACTCACTCTCAGCCTGTTCAGCGACCTCAGTGTTTAACGTTCGCTCTTCCGTTCCTGAGTAGTCAAGGAGTTGAACGGAGTCGCTTTCGTTGAAGGAGGAAGTGGAGACGTCATCATCAAAGGTCTTTCCCTTCCCCTTACCTTTTCCTTTTCCTTTTCCTTTTCCTTTTCCTTTTCCCTTTCCTTCTCCTGGGCCCTCCTGCGGATCCGAATCTGGTGGCGTCGTATCAGACGAGCTACTATCAGGATCACCAGATGGATCCGTCGGGAGTCTAGATGTGGTGGCCTGAGGAGGCGGTGAAGTACGGGCTGGTTCTTCCTCTGGCGATGCAGCCGTGATATCTTTGGCTGAACCAGAAGGTGTAGATCCCGAGGTGTTCGTCGGAGTGGATGGTTCTGGAACCTCTTGGTTCTCTGGAACCACCGGTAGACCTGGGAGTCTTGTCGTAGAACGTCGTTGCGGAACGTACTCTTTCACCCTTGGAGTTGGCAAAAGTGGATCATCATGCATTCGTTGGCGAAGGCGGCTCAATCTCTCTTCACGAGTCCTCGGTAGGTCGGAAGATGTAGAAGCAGCGTGAGCGGTGGCGGATCTGCGGATAATACTACCCACGTTTTCCCTGACGTCTACGCTCATCACTCTACCCGAGCCAGAGGCCCCCCCAGTGGGACCCCGGCGCCTCGGACGTAAGGCCCGAGGACTAGACGGGACGGGTTGCGCACCTTGGGCAGGACCTTCCGGTTCTGGATGGTCCATTGGTGCGGCTCCTAGACCTAAGCGAATCCTATATCTTACCACACTCGGAGCCCGCTGGTCTAGTGCGTCGAGGACGTGCGTTGGAATCGGCATCTCGTACTGGCCGTCGGTGTAGTCTCGCTTGGCTAACCAGCTGATCTTCTTTGGCTCGATGACAGGATGACCGGAACGACGTCTGATCTCCTGATTACGGTCCATATGGTCACGAATGATGAGACCATAGAATCGCAACCAAGGGATAGAGTGATGTCGGGTGCGTTCCCGAGTCGTCAAGTCCTTGGTGATGTCAAGCCATAGCTGGGACGCGATGTCGATGCGGCGTCCGTAAGCGACGGAATGGTAGATATGCCAGAAAGAGGTCGTTGCTCTGTCGATTCCTTTGGTCTTCGAGGAGAGGCACCTGTTCATTATGTTGAACAGTTGTGCCCAGATCGGTGGTAGGAGGCTCGTGGTGATCTGCGACACGCCGTTCACTACCTCGGTAACCCCAAGAGCTAGGATTTCGCTCAATAGAATGGGGCCCGAGACTAGTTCGTCGAACTCCTGGTGTCCGCCATCAGTAGCGGCAGGGAGGCGAAGAATGCGGCGGACGTCCTCCATAGTGATGACCAGTTCGGTTTGGTCCACCCGACCAATGATCAAGAAGACACCGAACCGGGTGTCTAGAACTGCTGTCTTCCAGAACTGCTGCAGGTATATCCCCAGTACCTCGGCAGTGGCCGTCAAGGCGTAAGAAAGTGGATGAGCTCGAAGGATCTCCCTCACGATGGTATGCTGCACCCGGACAGAAGATAGGTTCACATACTCGTTGTTCTGAAGTATGTGAACGATGTCCGTGGGATCAATCAGAGCTCGGTCAGCCTCTGGATCGATCGGAGAAGAAGGGCGTTGTCTCTAGTTTGCCATTTTTGACATAGACAGATAAAATTTTAATAGTTAGTCCCTTCTTAACTCTAATCATGTGTTCTGACGAAAATTCGGCAGAGTTTCGACTAGGCGCGAGTTAGTTTATCGAAGATTCCCGAGGGAATCTTTTAAAACTGAGTCGAACATTGTAAAACGTTTTTCCCGCGAAACTCATGTCGAGATTAAAACGACCCGAAACTGGATTTGAAACCACAGATCCAGGACTGACTTAAGACGCGAATCGGTCTATGGACAAATCCCGTAAGGTGATTTGTTAAGAACGATTCTCGCGAAAGCCGAGTCCCGAATCGGGGGTACAAGTCCCGAATCGGGGGTGTCAAGAACACACAATTATATAATATAGAAGTCCCGAATCGGGACATATACAACATATCTCAGAGTCCCGAATCGGGAGAATGCATTACAAGAGTCCCGAATCGGGAAATATAATACGTGTCAAAATCAAAATCCCGAATCGGGAAATCGAAATTCCCGAATCGGGGAATCTAAAGTCCCGATTCATGAGTTTGGGAATAGTCCCGCATCAAGAACACAAGTGTCCCGGTACAAGAACATTCGAAGAGTCCCGATTCAGGACTCGACGAACACGACGACTGTCGCACTTCCAGACATCAAATCGACCCTAAAACGCTTCTAATCAGTCCTAAAACAAGTTCTATTAAGTACATTAACGATTTAAACAAGTTTAGGAAGAAGAACGGATCAATCTAACGTCCCGAAACTCGAATCCAAGGATTTTGGAGTTTCGGGTTTACCCGAAAACTTTAGGCTTCAATCTGATCTAAAAACGACGTTGTTTAGATGAATCTGAATACATTAAGTCGTTAGAAATCTTACCAGGATCGTAAAGATGTAGTCGGATCGTCGAACGGATCGATAACGAACGCTCGGGGAAGCCGGGAAGTCGATGGGTCGAACGGGGTGTTCTTCGTGTTCTTGATCGTCAGAGAGAAAACTGATAAGTGGTTTGAAATTTGAAAGTGATAACTGAATTCAGTTATCAATTCCCGCTTTTATAATTTTTGATAACTTATCAGGTATTTTGAAAATTTTATCAGATAACTGCTCTCACAGATCACGACTATCACGAAATGACCGAATGAACCCCGAACATAAAGTTTGAAAGAATTTCAAAACTTCCCCTAAACTTGTGGTTTTCAAAAGTTTGCAAAAACGGTCCCTGAACTTGAGGTTTTGGAGACTGGCAGAACTGGTCCCTGAACTAGTCAGAATTGGAACCTGTCACTTCCAGTCCCTTAACTTAACAAGTTCATAGAATTTACAAGTTCAGCCCCTTGACGTTTATTGAAACGACTAACCTGGAAATTTCTGAGATCGGATTTATCACCGGGTCTGACACGAATGATCAGAAGTTTGATATTTGAATACCGGGTCCTGAACTGGAGTATTCAGAAGCCGTTCATCGGTTCTACAACCTGTAAGAAAATTTAGGAATGGTATCCATTGCAGATTGGATCCGTCAGAGTTAGTGATAAACAACATTCATACAAAAGCTCCCCCTAGATATATGCGACACAGGAGCTCCCCCTACACACATGCATATAGTTAAACGACTGGCTCCCCCTAGAAATCTGCCGGGGGATCTAGCATGCCCAGTTTACTAAGCAAATAGTAATGGCGCTTCTCGTCAAAAGCTTTAGTGAATAGGTCAGCTATCTGACGTTCACTTTCAACGAAGAACAGTTCAACGTTACCTTTCTCGACGTGATCTTTGATGAAGTGATATCGGATATCGATATGTTTCGTCCGAGAGTGTTGAACTGGATTTGCCGTAATCTGTATGGCACTGCTAGAATCACAGTAAATCGGAATCCGATGCATGGTATAGCCATAGTCCGCCAGTTGAATTTTCATCCAAAGAACCTGTGAACAGCAACACGCTGCAGCAACATATTCTGCCTCAGCTGTTGAAAGGGACACACAGTTCTGTTTTCTCGAGGACCAACTCACTAACTTGTCCCCTAGAAACTGGTAGGCTCCTGACGTGCTCTTCCTGTTTAACTTACAGCCTGCATGATCTGAATCTGTAAAAGCTGTTAGTTCAAAACCAGAATCCTTAGGGTACCAAAGGCCAAAATTAGGTGTGCCCTTCAGGTACTTAAGGATTCTCTTGACAGCCCCGAGATGAGATTCTCGAGGGTTGCACTGAAAACGAGCACATACACACGTGGCAAACATAATGTCGGGTCTACTTGCCGTGAGATAAAGCAGAGATCCAATGATCGCACGATACACTTTTTGGTCAACTGGATTACCAGATAAATCCGCATCCAGTTGAAATGTCGTGGACATTGGTGTTGAGGCAGACTTAGGTCCAGAAAAGTCAAAGCGTTTTAAAATGTCAAGAGTATATTTGGACTGGTTTATAAAAATCCCTTGCGGGGTTTGACGGACTTGAAGTCCTAAGAAAAACGTAAGTTCGCCCATCATATTCATTTGAAATCTGGACTTCATTATCTGCTCAAACTCAATGCAAGACTCAGGGTTTGTAGATGCAAAGATGATATCATCCACGTATATCTACACTATAGTCAAATGATTACCTGACCTTCGAAGAAACAGGGTTGGATCGACAGTACCCTTTTTGTATCCGGACCCAAGCAAGTAAATGGTGAGAGTTTCATACCAGGCACGAGGTGCTTGCTTTAATCCGTAAAGTGCTTTGTCGAGCACGTAAACGTGTTCCGGGTACTTGGGATCAACAAATCCCTCAGGTTGCTCAACATACACTACTTCTTGAAGTTCTCCGTTCAGGAACGCGCACTTGACGTCTATCTGGAAGACCTTCATGTTCTTGTGACCTGCATACGCGAGAAAAATCCTGATGGCCTCAATTCTAGCCACCGGAGCGAATGTCTCGTCGTAGTCGATGCCTTCCTATTGACGATATCCCTTGGCGACCAAACGAGCCTTATTACGGATAATAAGATCGTTTTCATCTTTCTTGTTGCGGAAGATCCACCTCAAGTCAATGATTCTTATTTTTCTTGGTCTTTCAACAAGGCGCCAAACTCTGTTTCGCTCGAATTCGGCAAGCTCATCCTGCATGGCCCTTACCCAGTCAGGATCTGAAAGAGCGTCCTGGGTCTTGGTTGGTTCAAATTGACTCAGGAAGCCGCTGAAAAGGATTAGGTTTTCATCTTTCTTTGAAGAGCGAGTTGTCACTGGAGCAGATGGACTACCGATGATGTTGGTAGTGGAATGGCTTCTGGTCCACTTTCTGGAATGGGGAATAGGATCGTATTCCATGTTGTTTCTTGAGTCATTCTCATCCCGAATGGCAGAGGAGAGAAGACTAGCATCCGGATCAGTATTCAACACGGTCTCCGGACAGGGTTCCCGGACCACTTCAGCATAAGTTCTGGATGGGGAAGGTGGCGGAACAACTTCAGGAATTGGTGCAAGAACAGTGGACACTGTCTGTTCTCGGACCGCTTCGACTGCAGTTTCAGGAGAGGGTTGTGTTGAAGAGAGCTGAGAGGGGGAGAGAACAGTTTCCTCATTCACAGTGTTAGAAGAGGATTCTGTTTCTGTGACTGGGTTAAGTATAGACACTGGTTCTACAGAGTCAGAAGAGGTTTCTCCTACAGCGGTAGAACAGGATGTGCTCTCATTCACGAATGCATCTGCGGCTATGGATGTCGATGAAGGAATGGAATGATCAGCTGGAGCAGGAACAATGATTGGACCAACGAGGGTCGTTAGATCAAATTCTGCTAAGTCAATAAAATCAAATCCAAACGAGTCAGTAGGAACAGTTGTGCTCGGTGGTGAAACAGTGTGTAATTCAGGGAAGACAGAACTAGCTGAACTAGGGCTGGTATTAGAATACATCTCAGTCTCAGAGAAATCAACGTACCGACTCTCAAAGATAGATCGGGTCCGTTTGTTGTATACACGGTAAGTCGCTGAGTTATGTGAGTATCCAATAAAGATAGACTCATCCGACTTAGCGTCAAACTTTCCCAGATCATCTCTGTTGTTCAGTAGATAGCATACACAACCGAAAACTCTAAAGAATTTAATATTCGGCTTACGCTTGTTGACCATTTCGTACGCGGTTTTACCAGTCCGCTTAACGATTAGGGTCCTGTTCTGAGTGTAACAGGCAGTTGATACAGCTTCAGCCCACAGGGATAGTGGTACACCAGAATGTGCTATCATGGATCTTGCAGCTTCGACCAACGTACGGTTTTTCCTTTCTACGACTCCGTTTTGCTGGGGAGTACGTACAGCAGAGAAGTTGTGAGAGATGCCCACTTCTTCAAGGAAAGACTGGAGTTTCGCGTTCCGAAACTCTGTACCATTGTCGCTTCTCAGCTTCTTCACCTGACGACCCAAGAGGAGTTGGATTCGTTTGATGAAGGCGATGATTAGACCTGCTGCGTCCGATTTGGCTCTAAGGAATTCGAGCCATGTGTACGAGAGTATTCATCGACAAGTACAAGCATATATTTCTTGCGTGCAAGACTTTCGACTCTCATCGGTCCACAGAGATCCATATGCAGCATGTCAAGGGGATGGTGACAGTTTGTCTCCATCTTTGGAGGATGCGAACTCTTCTTCATTTTCCCTTTCTCACAGGCTGAGCATAGGGTGTCTTTAGATAGTCGCGTCTCCGGTAAACCATTGACAAGGTGTTTAGATACGAGCTTGTTCATATCCCTGAAGTTCTGATGAGACAGACGTTGATGCCAAAGCCAGCTTTCTTCCTTCGTTGCTTTTGCGAGAAATACCACTGTTTCCATTTGTTGAGGAACAGCATAAAACATTGTGGTATATAGATGACCGTTCCTTCGAGCGCGTAGAATCACGTTCCCATCCTCGTCTTCAATGTTGCTCCCGAGAATGAATGTCTTCACGAGATATTCTCCATCACAGAATTGGCTTGAACTGAGTAGGTTAAATGGAAGTCCTTCAACGTAGCGCACATTCTTGATGACGTGTTCTCCATTCGTCATGCTTCCATATCCTATGATCGGTAGACGTCTCTTGTCTACAAGTTTGACAAAGCCTTCAGCTCTAACGACGTAGTCGAAGAGGATGTTGCGCTGCCCAGTCACATGTCTGAAGGCTCCTGAATCAAAGTACCACATGTGACTGCCCTGCAAAACGCAAGATCAAATTTGTTTAGGAACCCATTGCCACATGGGTGTCCTACCGTTAGAAACAGATAAAGCAACCGGTGAAGTATCCTTTTCGGATTTCTCCTTAGGCTTAGGAGACTTCACAGGAGGCAAAGCACTTTGCTTTGTCATTTTCTCTTTTCTTTCCCGGTGAGGACTACCTGACTTACTATAAGCATTTGCATTACCAGGCATATCAACACGCATGTAATTATCAAACAAGGAACATATATGATTTTTGAAAGCTGTAAGATTATCAGAATTCGCTGAGCGATTAAAGTGTACAGACTTTGAGTTCATGTTTGAATTACAACTAGGTGGGTTGTAGCCAAGACCAGTATGATCATGACCACCCCATTTAGGGAAAGCATTAAGAGAGTTCTTCTTCTTCCGATATCTCCTTCTTCGTGGCTTCACATTCGCAGTTCCATCACCTGTCCTCGCATCTGCATGAAAAGCAAGTTGTGAGTTGGGTAACGGCTTAACTAGAATGGATTGACCACCTTTGAAATTAGCGGTGTTTTGACAAACTGATTTTAACATTTTCAAAGGTTGTTTAGGTTTGGAGTTCTCACCCACATCAAATGAACTAGAATGAAAGTCTAGTCCCTTAATGGGTTTTACCAAGCTACTTGTATCTGTAGATTTTGAATTCTGTGTCTGTGTTACTGTAGGTGTGTGCGGCTTAACTGACTTACCTTTGTCAGTACCAGCACAGGTTCTACCTTCAGTGTTTATCACAGACACTGATGCAAGTGGCTTAGGAGAACTGATTTGCTTTACAGCAAGTGCCTTTGGCAAAACAGGTTTTCTTGGAATATAACCTGAAGGAGGATCATCAGCGTCCAAAAACACCTTCACATCATACACAACGTTAGGATCTAATACGAGTTTAGGTTTGGTTGACCTAAAGTCTGGTATGATTGGTGAGCTGCAGGTACAAGAATCCCAAGAGTCAGATTCTTCTAAGAAGGACACCTGTCTTTTCAACTGATTGATTTGACAACATTGATTTACTAAAGTTTGACCAAACAACAGTTCCTTTTCATAAAAGAAGTCCTTTTCCAATGTGATATCTATAAATTGGACAACTAGTTGTGTTTGGAGATCTGCAAATTTGTTTTTAAAACATGAGCAAGAAAACTTTGCGTTCTCACATTGGTTTGACATACTTATCCTTTCGGCATTTGCCTCATGATAACTATGTTCCAGTGATTTGATCTGGCTGTCTTTTTCAGAAAGAATCGACTCAAAGTTCTTTATCTTATGGCGACAGGCATCAAGTTCTACGGCTTTGGACCTAAGATGGAACATCTCTTTTTCTATACACACTGGGGCAGGAGGCTGAGTTGCGGAAACATCCAAAGGTTGGATAACATCAGCGTCCTCGGATGTATCTATCTCACTAGTGTCATAGCTAAAGTTTAGATCCTCATAGTTGATGGGTGGCATTGCTACCTTAGGTGTCCTAGCTTTGATGCCTTCCCAGCTAGTGAAAGTGTTCTCTGGATTACTAGCAGGGGTAAAGACGGGACCATTAGCAACAGGACTGGAAGGTGGACTACTGGTTGAACTATTTGCAGGACTGGTGGTAAAAGACACGGCTTTTCCATCTATTATCTCAGTAAAGGTCACAGTCTGCATCACATAGTTGTCATTGTCTTGTCCTTTGACTGACCTAGGTTCAGGTTTGGAAGCACTCATACTGTCAAAGTTGTATAGATGTGCAGGTGCTTTTTCAAGAATGCTTTTCTCTGAATGTCCCAACCCAGGTTTGGCTTGATAAAAGGGATGTTGAGTGGTTTGCTTGGTAAGCAGACTCAAGGTATGTTCAGATTGTCCTCTCTTTAGATTATTTTCCTCAAGCTCTTCTATTTTTATAAACAGTTTTGTTCTTTCCAAGGAAAGAATGTGAAATTTGAGCTTGAGTTCTTCACGACTACTTTCGATTTCGTCGTGAGATTTTTGAAGATCAAGGAGCTTGGTTTCGAGGATAGATTCTCTAATCCCAGACTCAAGCTCCATTCTGTTAAAGTTCTCGGTGAGGTCCTCTAGACTACTTTTATACACAGCACTCTCTATTCTGAATCTCGCGACGAGAGCTCTTTCCATTTGGAGTTGGCTCTCAAGTCTTAGAGTTTCAGAATTAGACAGATCATTAGGTTTTGACAATAATGAACAAGAATGTACCTCAGCTTCTTCATCTGTTGAGTCATTTGGGGAACCGGATATGCAAGGTTCCTCAAAGTCAGCCATGAGGCAGAGTCATTGTACGGCTGATGGGCCTTCATCATATGAGTCTTCAGGCTCCATGATCCAGTCTTCCTCATCAGCTAACAGCACCTTACCTTGCTTTTTCTTCTTCATCACGGCAGCCTTCTTCTCAAAGTAGGCAGAGTCTTTGAGTTTCTTCTTGCAATCAGATGCATAGTGACCCGGGTCACCACAGTTGTAGCAGGTGGGAACCCGAGCAGGGTTTCTATTCTGATTGGCTGCAGGTGGAGCTTCTAGAGCTGGTAGTTTGTTCTGTTGTGGAGGTTCAGTTCCACTGGTGTTGTTGTGCTGACGACCATCATCATTTGTTTTCTGGTTCTGATGGTTATAGTTAGAACCAGATTGGTCGTTCCACCTTTGATTGTAACTACCTCCCTGATAACCTTTGTTTTCATGGTAGTTGTTGGAGTTGTAGTCCTGATCCCTTTGCTGTTGCTGGTTGTTGTTGTTGTAGCTTTGTCTTTGATCTTGATAAGATCCTTGATTGTTGTACCCAGACCTATCACGATGTTGAAAGTTGTTTGTTCTTCCTTGATCGTTTCTTTGGAAGCTTTCTCTGGACTGGTACCCGCCTTGGCTAGACTGACCTCCCACAAACTGAGGTCCTTGTTTGAATCTGTTAAAGCGTTGGGGATTTCCCCGAAATTTGGCCATCAAGGCGAATGAGTTCTCCAGCTGAAACATCTCCTCTTCGGTAAGTCCATCATCAAGAACTACAGGTTCTTCAACGGTGTAGTTTTCATGAGAGGACGATCCTCTATTTGACATCAAGGCCAGAGTAGGAGGATCGATTTTCTTTTCAGTTTTACCGAATAAGGTTTCTTCATGAGGTAGCATCCTGCTATATAGATCATGAAGTCCAAGTTGGCCAAGATTCTGGCTCACTTGGATGCTGATTGTGACAGATTGCCAGAGTTTGTTCAGTCTTTTGAGGAATTTTACATTCACCTCGTACTTGTTTTTATCTAAGCCAAGTCTCCGCAGATCGTTTACACAGATATTTAAACGATTGTAGGTTTCAGTCAGCGTCTCTCCCTCGCGAGCACAGAAGCTTTCGTACGCGTTCATAGCGTTCTCCTTTTGGCCTTCTAGTGCCTTGTCACCACCCTGCATTTGCTGTTCAATCCCCAGCCACATTGCTCTGGCATCTTTACAGCTGTCCACCCTCGCGAACATGTCATTAGGTAGAGCCATGGTGAGTAACGTGAGAACACGTTTATCAATGGCTGCCCTGGCACGTTGTTCATGAGAGAACATGTCGTAAGGTTTTTCAACCTCATATGCAGGTAGATAGGGAGTGACATCAGTTCTGGCTACTTCAGCTACAGTAACCGTCGGTCTGATTGGTCCCTCAGTAATAGAGACCATTAGTTTGTCATCCAGCAGATCAAGAAAGTTAATCATTCGGCGTTTCCATTGCTGGTATTCGCCGACGACTAATACTGGAGGTCGGGTTTCAGAACCGATACTGATTATTTCTTTTGACATTGTGTCCTCGGAAATAGGATCTGTTTTGAGTAGTTGGTGTTTTTCGTTTGGACAGAGCTTCCGCGCTTAATGCACTTTCCTTTATAGAAATTCGAAAATTTCAAAAAGAAAGGCCAAGGCGGGAAAAATAGCAAGTCCCGATTCGGGAAATTGCAAGTCCCGATTCGGGGGTCTGAGCCAAGTTCCCAATTCAGGAAATGAGAGTCCCGATTCGGGATATCAAATTTCCAATTCGGGAAAAGGCAAAGATCCGATTCGGGAGAGGCTCAAAATATCAATTCGGGAATTTATGATTTCCAATTCGGGAAATCAATTGTTCCGAATCGGGACACTTGTGTCCAATTCGGGAATTGATTATCCGATTCGGAAAATCAGAAACAGCCTCAGAATTCTGTCCAAAACTACCAAAATACGAGCTCTGATACCAATTGAGAGTCCGATAATCAACGAGGATGCAATAAAAGGACCACTACAAGCAATCACAAGACTGAATGAAGCTCAAATAGCGGTAATCAAGCATATAAATGTACAAATATAGAACACGACAAAGATATAACAAAAGTTGTCAGTTACTTGATTATTGAAAACGTTAACTAGCGACCCATATTTATAGAGTCGAAGTTACATAAAGCACCCCTAGAGTCTATGACTCTTTTAAGAGGCGCACAAAAGTATTGTTAAAATTCTAACTATTACAAACTGTCAAAAGACGCCCCTGACTTCTTTACAACTAAACTAGTCAGGTTCTAACAGAGTGTAACAGCGCAAAGTAGCACAACACAAAGTATAGACAATAAACAACCATAGCATATCAAAATCATTAAGTTTTATAATTCATACATCGTACTAATGTCTTAAGACTAATACAACAAAAGCAAATTACAACGGAAAGGAAATTTGATCTTGATATGCATGAAGGTGAAACACACGTGCATCTTATTGTTCTTACTTCGGTTCGCCTGAAAAGCATGAGAGTTTAAAAAGGTCAACTATCGTCATAGTTGGTGAGATCACGGGTTTTTAAGTACCACAGTAAAATAATACCGGAGAATTATAAAAAGCGGAAAGATGCATCTTTTAGAAAATACACGGATTTATTAAAAATCCACAAATCAAAATAGTGCTAATGGTATTTGTCGTCTATGGATGTTCGTCAGTGGATATTCGTCTGTGGATATTCGTCTGTGGATATTCGTCTGTGGATATTCGTCAATGGATATTCGTCTGTGGATATTCGTCAATGGATATTCGTCTATGGATATTCGTTCGTGGTTATTCATACCATAGCAAAAATATAGTTGCACAATAAGTTGTTCATCCGGTAATAGTTTCAAAACAGTAGTCATGCTTTTCACCCCAAAACGTAAAATCATAAAAAAGGGGCCGTGATAAACTCACCGAGTTCACGAGTTCATAGTTCCCACGTTGACAAAGTCCCACCGATTTCCGACCCTAGTACAATAAGGTATTTTAATGAGTTCCTTAGTTAATTTGGTCATTCCATTTATTTAGAACGCATGCGCGTGAATTCTTAAGGTGATTAACGGTTTGCCGAAAATACGGACTTTTGTGATTATAAACGAAGCGTAAACACGTTGGTGTATGGTCATGCATGTGTATACCACTGAGGTTTCACTCTAAATATCCTTCAATTACCTTTTAAGTAGTTCAAGTATTAGTTTTTATGAAAAGATTTGAAAAAGTAGTAAAATACATAAAATAATACAAAACAGTTTTCTTGATTTCTGACAGATTCATAGGCTGTTTTGGAAAATGCATTTCGGTGCTTTAAACTATTTCAAAAATCACGAAATTTTAACATGTTTTAGTATTATGAGTTAACTATTTACTGACCAAATTTCATAATTTTTTGAAAAAGTCTCGACCTCCAAACAGTGGGTTTATTTTAGTCTCGACAGAAATAAGAGTTGTTGCGCAATCTTTTTGTACGGACTGTTTGGGGGTTCAAAACTTGAAATTTTTTTCAAACGGCCACTGGGGTTTGAAAGTTAACTCAGAGAACTTGATTTTAAAAAAAATAATCATGTTATTTGGACTTTCTATGAGAGAAATATGACCTTCCAAAGTCAGTGTATGAGAGAATCTGTCAACTACTGTTTTGGACGAATTTTTACACTAGTTGTGTATACACAAAGTTATTTTTTGATTTGTCCATATTATGTTGTTTCTTTTCCAAAGTTCATAATCAGTTGTTTTTGAAGGATTTTTAACTTATTCAACCATTTCTTGCACATGCAAGACTCATTTTACCAACACAAAACACTATAATAAAAAATACCAACCATCCTCTCACTTTTTGCTTAGCTTCTTGGATGATCCAAGCAAAAGGGGGGTTTTGGTTTTGTGATACACCAATCTTACTTCATGCATGTGTCAATCTAAGCTTGATGCAACTTATTTAGAAGAAAGAAATCAGATTTGAGTAGAAAGAAGAAGCAATGTGGGTTTAATACCTCAACTTATTGCTTTATTCACATGCGAATGCAAGTAAATTATGAAAGAATAACAAGTAAACAATGAAGGCCTAGCCATTCTTATGACCAAGATAATAATAAAAACAACATTCATGGGTGTATAATCACACCAACATGGTAAATAAAAGAAGATTATGCAAGATTTGTTCAAGATTTCTGGTTGTCATGGATACAACATCATTTTTGAAGCATAATAGTGCTTGATGTGCATCTCCAACCTCAAGAACCAAAATATTTGCTCTACTTGAACAAAACAAAGAAGAGAGTAGGATGACTTTTACCTTGAATGTTCTTGAAGACACTTGAAGTTCTTCAAGAATTGGAGAGGAAGCTAGAGAGGAAATGAGAGAAACTTTAGAGTGAGAAAGTTAGAGAGAGAGGGAGATGATGAATTATGAATGGAAATGAGGGATGAGGTGGGTATTTAAATCAGTAAAATAGAGAAATGGGGGGTGTTTGGACGTTCATAAGAGAGGAGGGGAGATGGTGTGGTGTGTTGAGGAAGTTAGAGTATGTAAGTGGTTCATATTTGTATTGGCCAAAATACATTTTCTTGCCTTTTATATTTAAACAAATCAAGAGTTTCTAGAAGCTTAATAATTTAAATAAGAGTAAATTACGATTTTCGTCCCTATGGTTTAATGTTTATAACTATTTTCGTCCCTGGTCTTTAGAAATTGCTTTTATCATCCTTGTGGTTTCTATTTCATTTCGTTTTTCGTCCCTCAAGCTAATCTTATTAAATAAATTCCATAAATTCAGGGGCAATTTTGTCATTTATATTTTATTAATATTTATATTTTTCTTATATTAGTTAAAGCATGTATAAAATAATTTAAAAACCAAGGAGTTTCACACCTTACCTTCACTTCCACCCCCATGTGAGCCCCACCTATGACCCATCTTCTTTAATCTTTTTCTTCACCCAAGACCTGCAACATCTTCTCAAAGAACTTGTAAAAAAATTATTTCCCATTCTTTCCTAAACTCTTTATAAAAATTCTTTATTTCCCATTTCCCAAATTAAACTGTCTATATACACACACATATATATATATATATTAATACTCATTCTCTCTGTGAATCAAGACCTGAGCTTTAACTACGTAGTTTGTCGAAGACGATAAACTTTATTTCAAATTCTGTTAATTTTTCTTACAATCTTTATAACCCTATATTCTTTGTTAAGTTCCGTTTATTTCCTGAATTTTTCAATCTTAGATTTTGATCTTTTTTTAAGGAGAAGGTATCCACTGGATTTTGGTTTTCCAGAAAACACATGAGAATTACACTTTGCAATTTTTACTCTTTAAAGACATGGAAAATTGGAAATTTTATCATTGAGAGGTTTATTAGGTTGTTGATGGTTGAGAAGATAGATGTTGCAGGTACAAGGGGAAAAGAAAAATATAAATATAAGTAAAATTTAAATGACAAAATTGCCCCTGAATTTATGGAATTTATTTAATAAGATTAGCTTGAGGGACGAAAAAGGAAATCAAATAGAAACCACAAGGATGATAAAAGCAATTTCTAAAGACCAGGGACGAAAATAGTTATTAACATTAAACCATAGGGACGAAAATCGTAATTTACTCTTTAAATAATTTGGCTGGTTTTAGTTTATCTACATAAGTTTTTATAAAAATGTTGAAGTGTTGGTGGAATAAAGCTGCTAAAATTGGAAATCGTTATCGAAAACGCGCGTTTTTGCGATTTTTGCGTAACGAAAGGCAGTTTTTGGATTTTTAATAAGGAACTCACTAAAAATTATTACTTTTAATATTTTAGATCATTTCATGATTTACTTTATCAGTCTAGTGGTCGGAATCGGGACCTGCCATTAACAGTCAGTCGGTTTCGCGAACCGAATACAGTGTCAACTTAAATTTGTCAAAGGCACTTTATTTAGTCACATAGCAATATATTTAGTCATATGACATGATTTAATAATAAAACGTCAGTACAGAACTCTGTTCCGTGCTGGGAAGCCAGTTAAAATTCTACTGACCTAAGGTGAGAATTGGAGGGTTGTCACAGTCTCCCCCGGTTTAAAGAATTTCGTCCCGAAATTCATTCGATGCTATTATCTCACCTAATTATGCAAAGAGGTGAGGGTACTTCTGTTTCATGAAGTCCTCACGTTCCTAAGTGTACTCTGGTCCACGTCTGGACTTCCAATGAACTTTAACCACCGAAATCTTGCTCCTTTTGAGCTGTTTGACCTCCCTATCCAAAATTTCTTTGGTTTATTTTATGAAGTGAAGGGTTTTGTCTACTTGAATTTCTTCCAGAGGAACCACTTGGGATTCATTAATTACACACTTCTTGGGATTCGACACAGGAAATGTGTTATGAATCTCGCTCACCTCTTTGGGTAACTTAAGCTTATATGCAACTAGACCAATTCTTTCAATGATCTCAAATGGTCCAAAATATCTAGGGTTTAACTTACCCCTCTTACCAAAACGCACCAAGCCTTTCCAAGGGGATACTTTCAAAAGCACCTCGTCTCCCACTTGGAATTCCAAAGGTTTTCTACGATGGTCAGCATAACTTTTCTGACGATCCGTAGTAGTCTTGAGTGTATCTCTAATCATACCGATCTTATCGGTTGACTCCAGAACTATATCGGGTCTTGTCAACTGACTATCCCCGACTTCTACCCAACTAAGTGGGGATCGACACTTTCGACCGTACAGGGCACACTATATGCTAGTGTGATAACTGTTGTTATAGGAAAACTCTACCAAGGGTAAATGGTCATCCCAGTTTCCTCCAAAGTCTATGACACATGCTCGCAAAATATCTTCCAAGGTCTAGATAGTCCTTTCACTTTGACCATCAGTTTTGGGATGATATGCCTTACTCCAGTCCAATTATGATCCTAAGCCCTTTTGCAGTGACTGCCAAAATCGTGACGTAAACGACTATCCCTATCAGAAATAATAGAGATTGGCACTTCGTGCCGGGTTACTATCTCTTTGATATAGATTTGCGCAAGCTTTTCCATCTTATAACCCTCTCGGATAGGAAGAAAATGTGTTGACTTTGTCAAACGATCGACAATTACCCAAATTGCGTCACGCCCCTTAGCAGTTTTGGGTAATTTCGTGACTAAATCCATAGAAATTCGCTCCTATTTCCATTTTGGTATCTCCGGTTGTTGCAGTAAACCTGACGGTTTCTGATTCTCAGCTTTGACCTTCGAACAGGTCAAACATCGTCCCACATAAGACACTACATCTCTCTTCATTCCTGGCCACCAGTAGTATTCTCTCAAGTCCTTATACATTTTATCCGCTCTTGGATGAATAGAATACCGTGACTTGTGTGCTTTCTTCAGGATTAACTCCCTTAGGTTGCCAGTCTTAGGTATCCAAACTCTCCCCTTAAAGTACCACACACCGTCGGTCTTTCGGTCAAACCTCTCTTCTAGGTTATGGAGACTTTCATCCTTTATCCTTTCTTCCTTTAGAGCCTCTTCCTGAGCTCTTTGAATACGCTCTTTCAGACTGGTTTGTACAAGCATTTCCAAAGCTTGTACTCGTATGGGTTTCTCTCTTTCTTTACGACTTAATGCGTCGGCTACGACATTAGCCATACCCGGGTGATATTTGATTTCACAATCGTAATCACTAAGTAATTCTATCCATCTTCGTTGCCTCATGTTAAGCAACTTTTGGTCTAGGATGTGTTGCAGACTCTTGTGGTCTGTAAACACAGTGCACTTAGTTCCATACAGATAGTGCCTCCAAAATCTTAAGTGCGAAAACTACAGCCCCTAATTCTATGTCATGAGTGGTATAGTTCTGCTCATGAGTCTTAAGCTGTCTAGATGCATAGGCAATTACCTTATCCCTTTGCATCAGTACACATCCTAGTCCCTAGCATGAGGCGTCACAATACACAACGAAGTCCTCTGTCCCTTGCGGTAAGGCCAGAATTGGCACGTTACACAGCTTCTGCTTCAAGAGTTGAAAAGCATCTTCTTGTCGAGGTCCCCAGTCAAACTTCTTGTCCTTTTGGGTTAACAATGTCAAGGGTTGGGCGATTTTCGAGAAACCTTCTATGAATCTCCTATAATATCCTGCCAATCCCAAAAATTGGCGGATTTCCGTAGGGGTCCTCGGGGTTTCCCATCTTGCAATTGCCTCGATCTATGCGGGGTCTACATGAATTCCTTTCTCACCTTATCACATGACCTAGAAAACGTACTTCTCGAATCCAAAATTCACACTTGAAGAATTTGGCGTACAATTTCTGGTCCCTAATCAACTCTAGTACCACCTTCAAATGCCGCTCATGCTCCTCTGTACTTTAGGAGTAGATGAGTATGTCATCGATAAATACGATTACAAACTTATCTAAATATGGTCTGCATATCCAATTCATTAGATCCATAAACACGGTTGGGGCATTTGTGAGTCCGATGGGCATAACCATAAACTCATAATGTCCGTAGTGTGTCCTGAACGCTGTCTTATGGACATCTTCCTCATGGACTCTTAATTGGTGATACCCTGATCAAAGATCAATCTTAGAGAAGAAACTAGCGCCTTGAAGTTGATCAAACAGATCATCTATCCTCGGAAGAGGATAACAATTTTTTATAGTCAACTTGTTCAGTTCCCTATAGTCTATACACATTCTAAGAGATCCATCCTTATTCTTGACAAACAATACAGGGGCTCCCCAAGATGAAGAGCTCGGCTGAATAAATCTTTTATTCAGTAAGTCATGTATTTGGCTTGGCAATTCCTGGATCTCTGTTGGTGCTAGGCGATAGGGCGCCTTGGCAACTGGGGCTGCTCCAGGAATTAAGTCAATTCGAAACTCGAGCTGCCTAGACGGAGGAAGTCCGGGCAACTCATCCGGAAATACCTCGGGATAGTCCCGAACTATCAGAATATCCTCGAGTTTCTTTGCTTCCAGCTTCTTTTCTATTACCTGAACTAAGAACGCCACATACTTCTTCCTTAAATAACTATGAGCCTTCATACAAGATACTATTCCTAAGCTCCTTTTAGGTCTCTCTCCTTTGATTACCAGAGTTCTGCCACCAGGAAGTAAAATTCTCACAACCTTCTCGTAACAAGATATCATTGCTCTATTTCGTTACAACTAATCCATGCCTATAACTACATCGAAACTTCCAAGCTCAATAGGTACAAGATCTATACTAAACAGTTCACCAGCTAGACTTAGGTACAACTAGGAATCACATCACACGCCTCTAATTTTCTCCCATCGGCAAGTTCTATCGAGTAAGCTTTATCTATTCTCTCAGAGGGTAAAGGGATTAATGGCCTAAATCCTAAAGCTACAAAGCTTCTATCAGCACCAGAGTCAAAATCACCGATGCATAATGGTCGTTTAAGGGAAACGTACCTGCTATCACATGGGGATCCTGACGTGCCACTTCAGTTCCTATCACAAATGCTCCTACTTGAGCTTTGCACCCTTGGTTTTCTCGGTTGACCTTCTTCTTTTTGTTCCTTTCACTGGTCTCTATTGACCCTCTATTCAGCCTAGGGCACCTATCCCTGAAATGGGCTAGGTTTCCACACTCAAAGCATTTCTTCCTACCGTTCTTCTTACAGTACCGTGTAGTATATCCTAGTTGATTACACCTTGTGCACTGAAAACAAACTCCGAAATGATGTCGATTACAATTGTTGCATTTTGGAAGAGAACCAAAAGTACTGCCTTGAGTTCTAGGTCTTTACCCTAGCATTCCTGACTACTTCGTGGCTCCTACTTGAATTGTTCCTAATCATTTTCTCTTGCTGGTGCTCTACCTTCCTTGCCTTATCATCCTTCCTTTTGATGGATACAATAACTTCACCATTCCTTCTCCGTGCGATGAGGTTGGCAACTACTTGGGTGGCTATGATAGGGATGGCACCTTGGACTTGTTGAGTTATGAGTTGGGCAAGGTCTGGTGTTTGATTCTCATGGGTTGCTCTCATGCTTTGTGTGTTTCTAGTTGACATGGTCCTATAGTATTTTTGAAAGAAAAAGTTTGGTTAGGATTGTGTATCTAAGAAAATAGGAGTTTTCGTTCTTTATATTGGTTTGTTGGGATATAAAACAATGGGTAGTATTTCATGTATGGATTGAAGTAGAAAATTTTAAACAAGACAATCAATATCTTCTCGTAATTATCTCAAAATTTAACGCTACCACGTCATTGCAAGGCATTTTCTAAATGAAAGGAAATCAGAATTCATGACAGAAATTTCTAGACGCTAAGAAACACAAGGATCACAGTCATAAGAATCAACACTAATACCAGAATCGCCACAGCTTGACAACAAGGTTCTATCCTTCTCACCACCCTACTTGCCGCTGCTGCTTTTACCACCGTACTATTAATGCACTTTTCCAACAAGTGAGCTAATTCATGATAACTTCTAAGTAGTACTCTCCTGGCTAGACATCCTACGTTGGTAACTCCTAAGTAAGTCTTATATGGAGTTCAGTCTCCGAGGTTCCTCAGTTGGCATTTCTACGTTTCTCCGGATTGGTACTCCTGGAAGAATGCGAGAGGGTCTTAAAGTGATTTCACGAGGTATAGTAATTCCACTATGAATAGGAGGATTAACTCTTTTCCTAAAAATCTCCCTATTATGGGGTCTAGGGTGAGTTGGTTCAGGCGCAGGGTTAACCGGCGGAGGTTGGGGTACAACGGCCATAGGAGGAATCGGGTGCGAGTCGTCGGAGGCATCGTCGCTTGACACCTCATTGTCCGATCCCGATTATTCTGACGGGTCTTCTTCTTCCTCGGAAATCCACCCAGCAGTTAACGACATAGCGACTGAAGTGTTTATTTATCTTAACAAGTAAGTTCTATAGTGGCTTCCAATTACTAACGCATTAGTGTCTCACAGTGTCATTACAACTATTCGGTGCATCGTGACCACACACACAATATGCCATGCATGAAAAACTTATAGTTTTCACACTTCTATTGTAACCTTCCCTAGTCTCGCATTACTGGCCCTTAACTAAACACAGTTGATCAGGCTTTGTTTAATTAAGACCCAATGAAGCGACCCTCGGGTTAATCACTTTAGAAGCTTAAGAAAATATTTTTAGAAAAGTTCATCTTTCCGTTGTTATATTTTGATGGCTATAGTATTTGATTTTCTCGACAGAAAATCGTTATTCTCTATAGCCCTGGCTCTGATACCAAGTCTGTCACACCCCGCTAAAGCGGAAACACGGAGTGTAACAGCGCAAAGTAGCACAACACAAAGTATAGACAATAAACAACCATAGCATATCAAAATCATTAAGTTTTATAATTCATACATCGTACTAATGTCTTAAGACTAATACAACAAAAGCAAATTACAACGGAAAGGAAATTTGATCTTGATATGCATGAAGGTGAAACACACGTGCATCTTATTCTTCTTACTTCGGTTCGCCTGAAAAGCATGAGAGTTTAAAAAGGTCAACTATCGTCATAGTTGGTGAGATCACGGGTTTTTAAGTACCACAGTAAAATAATATCGGAGAATTATAAAAAGCAGAAAGACGCATCTTTCAGAAAATACACGGATTTATTAAAAATCCACAAATCAAAATAGTGCTAATGGTATTTGTCGTCTATGGATGTTCGTCAGTGGGTATTCGTCTGTGGATATTCGTCTGTGGATATTCGTCAATGGATATTCGTCTGTGGATATTCGTCAATGGATATTCGTCTATGGATATTTGTTCGTGGTTATTCATACCATAGCAAAAATATAGTTGCACAATAAGTTGTTCATCCGGTAATAGTTTCAAAACAGTAGTCATGCTTTTCACCCCAAAACGTAAAATCATAAAAAGGGGGTCGTGATAAACTCACCGAGTTCACGAGTTCATAGTTCCCACGTTGACAAAGTCCCACCGATTTCTGACCCTAGTACAATAAGGTATTTTAATGAGTTCCTTAGTTAATTTGGTCATTCCATTTATTTAGAACGCATGCGCGTGAATTCTTAAGGTGATTAACGGTTTGCCGAAAATACGGACTTTTGTGATTATAAACGAAGCGTAAACACGTTGGTGTATGGTCATGCATGTGTATACCACTGAGGTTTCACTCTAAATATCCTTCAATTACCTTTTAAGTAGTTCAAGTATTAGTTTTTATGAAAAGATTTGAAAAAGTAGTAAAATACATAAAATAATACAAAACAGTTTTCTTGATTTCTGACAGATTCATAGGCTGTTTTGGAAAATGCATTTCGGTGCTTTAAACTATTCCAAAAATCACGAAATTTTAACATGTTTTAGTATTATGAGTTAACTATTTACTGACCAAATTTCATAATTTTTGGAAAAAGTCTCGACCTCCAAACAGTGGGTTTATTTTAGTCTCGACAGAAATAAGAGCTGTTGCGCAATCTTTTTGTACGGACTGTTTGGGGGTTCAAAACTTGGAAATTTTTTCAAACGGCCACTGGGGTTTGAAAGTTAACTCAGAGAACTTGATTTTAAAAAAAATAATCATGTTATTTGTGTTGTTCCAGATTCAAGTTCTAATCAACATGCAACTAGTAGAGAATGATTTAGAAAGCCATATGTTATTGATTCTTGGATGAAAAGTTTACACACACTAACATACCAAGAACACACACACTTAAGAACTAACTTTCTCTCAATTCACTCTCAATTCACAATGATACGTATGCATGTTCTCTTCTTCCAAACTAACTCACTTTGGGTATTTATACCCCAACACTAACAACCCTTACACTATTGAACAATTACAAAATCTACCCTAATAAAGGAAAACTATTACAAAGGACTAAAACAATAAACCAAACTTTGACTTTGAAGACCACTTTGACTTTGCCTCTGTCTTCACTTTTAGCACCAACTTGTGATCTCGGATACAATCCGATTTTGCACCCAACAATCTCCCCCTTTGGATTCGAGATCACAAAAAGAATTAGGCAAACGTCTTCAAGAAAGCATCAACACTTTAAGCATCAACGATAAGCTTCCTTGAACGATAAGCTTCCGTAATAATCTTCACGAATCATCCAAATCTTCATGAAGCTTTAACACACTTTGAACACGAAGCTTTAGCCAATCGAGATATCTTCAAATAATCACCAAACTTCAAACATTTCTCGCAAACATCTCTTGTCATATCTCGTAATCTTCTCTTCATCTTGACATTTCGGAACCATCTCCCCAAAGTATCTTCAGAAAGCATTTCTCGACTTTACATTTCTAAACCATCTCCCCCTTTTTGATGAAATATGAAATAATCATCAAAATCTATAGAAATGTATGATCAGAACAACTCGGCTCGTAAAGATACAAACATGTGAAAGTACCACCATAGATATCAAAAACCATCTCACATAACTATCTCCTCCTTGTTAGTCCAGAATTCCCCTTATTACTCCAAAGAAATACCGTCAATTCCATAAAGTAATCCGAATCTTTTCAAATTCAGAGTTAAGTGGGAAAATCCTGAAACAACACATGAATCGGTTGGAATGCTGTGAGAAGCACAAAGCATCTCAGTACAACAAATGCACTATATAAAGAGCTTTAGTGATGATCACTCCCCAGGGCTTCCGTTCAATCATCGCAAACACTAAAAGTATTCCTATGAACGTTCCGACAAAGAAACAAATTCCTTGTGTGTATTTGTGATGAAAGAAAATAGCATCAAGTGCTTTCATAAGGCTCAAAATGTGAAAACATTTCATGACTCGATGTGTAGAAATGAAGTTCGAAGGCAGGGCAGCTTCCTTCTGTTTCAGTATCGATTTTCTAAATGAAAACCTGATAGATTATGTGCTGCGTCCCCGTGATGAAATGAAACATCTCCTTGTTAAGAAGGAAATGAGTAGCTAGTGGGGTAAAACGAGAGTCGGCATTGGGCTTTGCCTTAGTTTAATATCGGTCACCAAAGAATGTGAACCAATAGATTATGTGGTTGCCCGGCTTAGAAAAGGTTGGTGCAGAGTTTTATATTTCTTTTAACTCTGTTCGCACACCCTCCAATTCTTTTAAGCATCCTCACTTCTAACCAATCTCTCATATAACATTTTTCCGCTCAATCACTATGAGAATAACTCGACCACCTGAGTTATCTCCCCCACTCTTTAATGTAGACCCCTCACTCATTTCTCAAGGATAACTTCTTGGGTAGGATTGCCGGTTCTAGAAATCCATAGAAGTTCTGTTAAGCTCACACATCCCATGAAATATGTTTCCTAAACATGAAAGTACAATGATTCATCGGGTGAATCAATGAGCCAATATGAAACATGCTCGAACAAATATATATAAGCAATATAGGAGCATAAGAATTTCTTCAAACAAGTACATGAAATGAAGAACATGAATGATGTAAACTTGTTTGAGAAAGCTGATTCATCATATGATGTGAGATATGTTTTTGAAAAGCTTTGATGTACACAAAATGAATGAATGTTATCTATACGATCAAGATATAGATATAGCAATGAAGAACGTATCTGATCAAATAAACGATGAAGTACAATGAGGAAATATCAAACGAGCGTATTACCACCGAATAATATGAGCATATAGAGACGTGATAATAACAAGACAAAAGAAGCTAAACCGGTGTGTATGAATACTTGAAAAGTATATGAAAAGATAATACGCAAGTATTAATCTTTGGAAACACACGGTTAGAAAATATCCGTCAACTCATCATGATTTGAAAACATGGAAAATCACACTTCTAATTCGAAAAAAACATTTGAGAATCGAGAAGTGAGTTTGAACATTTAAAACGGTTTTTCATACCTGAAAGTTGTTCATCTTTCAAATATGTAAGCATTAAAGCTTATTTGAACTCTCCCCCTAAAATGAATATCACTTTTAAAAACTCCCCCTCAAATGGATAATCTGCAAAACAAAGTAGAAATTGGTATTCATTGAAAATGAATCTTTAGATGTTAGTCAGATAGTATCCAATCAGAATAATTAAGCAACTCCCCCTTAAATTAAGATACGAAACAGATTTAAGTTGGACTAAGCATGCCAAGCTTGCTAACCAAAAAGTTAAAACGCTTTTCATCTAAAGGTTTAGTGAAAAGGTCAGCAAGTTGGTAATCTGTTTGAACAAAGAACATTTCGATATTACCTTTCTCCACATTATCTTTGATAAAATGATAACGAATGTCGATGTGTTTGGTCTTGGAATGCTGAACCGGATTTGACGTTATCGCAATGGCGCTTTCCGAATCACAGTAGATAGGGACTCTCTTCAACTTGTAACCATAGTCTAGTAGTTGTGTCTTCATCCAAAGCACTTGCGAACAACAACTTGCGGCGGCAACATATTCTGCTTCGGCCGTAGAAGTGGAGACGCAATTTTGCTTTTTCGAAGCCAACTAACAAGTTTATCACCTAAAAACTGACATGATCCAGAAGTGCTTTTCCTATCCAGTTTGCAACCACCATAATCTGAATCTGTAAAAGATATTAGCTCAAAACTAGAATCTTTCGGATACCAAAGGCCCAACTCGGGTGTGCCTTTGAGATACCGTAAGATCCTTTTAACTGCCGCAAGGTGTGACTCTTTAGGATTAGCTTGAAAACGAGCACAAAAACATGTGGCGAACATAATGTCCGGTCTAGTCGCAGTGAGGTACAAAAGAGAACCAATCATGCTTCTGTAAATCTTTTGATCAACGGGTTTACCGGCTAAATCAGGACCCAAAAGATTTCCAGTTGGCATTGGTGTTTTAATTGGAGAACAATCAGTCATGTGAAACTTTTTCAACATATCTTTAATATATTTTGACTGATTTATAAAGATGCCATCCGGGTTTTGTTTGACTTGAATTCCTAGAAAGAAATTCAATTCACCCATCATGCTCATTTCAAACTCGGTCTCCATGATTTTAGAAAACTTTGTACACAACTCTGGATTAGTAGAACCGAAAATAATGTCGTCAACATAAATTTGAACTAAAAGCAAGTCATCACCTTCTTTCTTCAGAAAAAGAGTAGTATCGATCGTACCTCGTTTGAATCCTTTGGATAAGAGATGATTAGTCAGAGTTTCATACCATGCTCTTGGAGCTTGTTTTAAGCCATACAAAGCTTTGTCGAAGATGCATACATGATCGGGAAAATCTGGATCGACGAACCCTTCAGGTTGCTCTATATAGACCTCTTCATGCAAGGCTCCATTCAAGAACGCAGATTTGACATCCATTTGAAATACCTTGATGTTCTTGTGAGCCGCATAGGCCAGAAAGATTCGAATTGCCTCGATCCTCGCTACCGGTGCAAAAGTCTCATCGTAGTCAATACCTTCTTGTTGAGAATAACCTTTAGCAACCAATCGCGCTTTGTTTCTGACAATCAATCTGGATTCATCTTTCTTATTTCTGAAGATCCACTTGGTTTTAATGATTGATTTATCTTGCGGTCTAGGAACCAAGCGATACACTTTGTTTCTTTTGAACTGTAGAAGCTCTTCTTGCATTGCTAAAAGCCAATCAGAATCGTCTAAGGCTTGAGAGACATTCTTTGGTTCAATTTTGCTCAAGAAACTTTTGTATAGGCAGTAATTTGCAGATGCAGATCGCGTTTTAACACCATCTTTGACATCACCAATCACATTGTAGAGTGGATGTGCTCTTGTCCATTTCAACTGAGCAGGAAGAATTGCGAGATCATCTAGATTGTTCTGACTATCATTTTCATCAATGATTGCAGGAATCTCTGATTGATCATCGGGGGTTAACTCTGATTGCTCAACACTTGGAACTGGTATAGCCTGATCAGAGTTACATGTAGAACAAATATTCACCGATGGTTCGGAATCATTCACGCTTGAAGGTTCTGGGACATCGTGAATATTAACTCTTGGATTTCTGGAAAGAACGAGATCTTCATTATCTGCACAAATATCCAGAAAAGCATCCATAAACAGTAAATCGAGTTCTGAACTATTTGGATCAGTAATAGAATCAGAAGTCGTAGTAGAAGCTTGACTATGAATTTCGAGTCCTGAACTGCTATGTTTAGAAGTCATTGACACGGTTTCATCAAAGGTCACATAAACGGTTTCCATAACCATCTTGGTTCTTTTGTTGTAGACCCGGAAAGTCTTTGACGTTAGCGAATAACCAAGAAAGTATCCCTCGTCGGCTTTCTTGTCAAACTTACCAAGATTGTCACGGTTGTTAAGAATGTAACACCTACAACCAAAAACATGAAAAAATTTCACATTAGGAACTCTACGGTTGATTATATGATAAGGAGTTTTCTGAAAGCGCTTAGTGATGATAGTTCGATTTTGTGTAAAACAAGCCGTTGAAACCGCTTCGGCCCAAAAGGTAAGAGGTAATCCGGAGTAAGCTAGCATCGTTCGTGCCGCTTCCACTAAGGTTCGGTTTCGTCTTTCTACAACTCCATTTTGTTGTGGAGTATAAGCACCTGAAAAATTATGAGAAATACCAACAGATGTTAGATAAGCATCTAAAGTAGCATTCTTAAATTCAGTGCCATTATCACTCCTAATCTTTCGAACTGGAAGTTGCAAAAGAACTTGGATCCTCTTGATAAACTTTATGATCAACTCGGGAGCTTCAGATTTCATTCTCAGAAATTCTAGCCACGTGTACCGTGAGTATTCATCAACCATAACTAGAATGTACTTCTTTCCACTAATTGATTGAATTCTCATCGGTCCGCATAAGTCCATGTGGAGCATCTCGAGTGGTGATTGACACGAAGATTCTGTCTTTGACTTGTGAGAACTTCTCTTCATCTTTCCCATTTGACAAGCCGGACATAAAAATCTCTATCAAATGTCAACTTTGGAAGACCTTTCACCAATCCACCATTAGCTAGTTTGCTAATATCTGAGAAATTTTGATGAGAAAATCTTCTATGCCATAGCCAACTTTCGCCTTTTGTTGCCTTTGAAAACAAACAAACTGGTGTCGAAGAATCTATCACCGGAAAGTCAACCACATAGAGATTGTAAAACCTTCTCCCTTCAAAAATCTCAACACCATCACTATTAATGATAAGACAGTTAATGATGGAAAATAGAACAATGTTATAACCATCACAAAACTGACTTGCACTAAAAAGATTATGACTTAACCCCTCAACATAAAGTACCTTCTTTATGGATACCTTACCATTTGTAAGAATGCCGTAACCTTTGATGACACCAGTCGTCTTATTCCCAAAACTAACTGTTCCTCCTGGTCGTTCCACATAATTGTGCAACAACTCCTTGTAGCCAGTCATATGTCTTGAACAACCGGAATCGACATACCACATATGCCTGGCCTGTAGAAACATATTAGTTCATCTTGGGAACCCATATCCAAATGGGTCCTTTCTTGTTGGTCTCATACATCTTTAACAAATCAGAAGATGAACCTAAAATCTTACAGTTTATACCAGACTTTGAAATTTGTGCATTCAATAAATCTTTAGGAATCCATTTGCACACAAATTTCACATCAACTGATTTATCTTTTGCTTTTGAAAGATTTTTCTTTTTAGCACTAAACACTTTAGCACGATGATCAAACGAGTAAGCACGAGATTTATCATGAGAAACGCCACTAGATCTCTTCTTGTTATCATGACTAGAGTTCAAAGAAAAAGAGTTATCACCACAATTAGTACAATGCAAACGTTGCATAGCAAAAAACATTAAGGCGGACTCAAAAGAGTTTTGACACTTATTGAATTTAACATTCAGATTACATTTATTTGCATCATCAACGGATGACTTTTTAACAAAACGCTTTTTCTTCTTTGAATCTTTCTTCTTCCACCCTAGGCCATGTCGTTTAAAACTTTTTAAATCTGTAGAATCAAAAGAACTAGAGTTAATAGGTGTCTTAGGAACTGAACATACATCAGATGAATCTTTTGAAGATGTTTCAAGTGTAGCACAAGAAGTACTTCCTACCTCAAAAGTACTTGCATCAAAATTAATTGAACAAGTTTCAGACTTTGACAAAGTACATGAGGATTTATAATCTTTTGAAATTCCACTATCACTTGAAACATCTACAACATTTGGTTTATCTTGTGTACTCGACTTTGGTTTTTCAAAAACAGCACCAAACTCCACATCTGGTAGTTTGAGTTCTGATTTAAGGATATCTCCTTGAACCATATTATCTAAACTTTTGTACACAAGATATCCATCTTTGTCAATAACAGCATATGTAATTAAATCAGTGACTTCAGGCTTAAAACTTTGATCAAAACAAGGTGGAGTTTCTTGAGACTCAAACATGGGGTTTGAAATAAAATTTATCTTTTCTTCCTCAACACCCGCTTCAATATCATCATCATTATCAGAATCAAAACATGGTTTGGTCTCATCAGAATCAGAATCAGACTCATAATCAGAAACGCTTTTACTATCTGAAAGAGTATTAACTTGTATAAACTCAGAAAGATTTTCACAATCTGTTTCTTTTTCAAGTTCACTTGTCTTATCTTCAGATTTAGAAGTAGAATCAGTAGTCTTTGACTCATTTTCAATATCGTTACTAAGCTTTTCAGATTCATTTGAAAAAGACTTTACATCTTGAGAATACAAAGAAACACACAGAGTATGAGAAAACTCGGGTTTTCTTGTTTTATAACTTTGATTTAAATCATCATATTTAAAATCACATGTGAAATCAAAGCTATTCTTTCTCTTTGGCTTTGAAGCTGAAAGACTATCACTTGAGTCATCAACAACTTTTTCTTTACCTTTATCCGAAGAATCAGATAATGAACTACCAGATTTTACAAAGATCTCATTTAATTTTGGAAAACTTAAGTTATCAAACTGATAAAGACCTTTAGGGGCTTTCTTTAAAACATCATTTTCAGGTAAACCTAACCCCATTTTCGGATTGTAAAATCTAGTATCCTTTAGATTATTTGTCAAAAGCTTAAGCGTCTGTTGAGTCTGACCTCTTTTGATATTAAGATCCTCCAACTGTTTGATTTTGGCATAAGCCTCAGATCTATCTTGAAAACAAACTTCATATTTGATCATATATTCAGTTTTTTCAGACTCCAAATTTACTAAAGCACTCTTCATCTCAGAAATTTGAGATTCTAGTTTGGCTTTCTCTTTTCTAATCTCAGCCTTTTCAAGCTCACGATCATCAGCTAAAGATTTATATAACTCACATTCATTACTGAATTCAATGACTCGAGCTCTTTCAAACTTAATCTTTTCCTTCAAGTCATCAAATTCAGCTTTTAAAATTAAAAACTGTTCTTCTAAAGAGCATTCATCATTATCAGACATATCCGAGTCGGAAGGAGTTTGACTTACCTCATTTGATGCTTCGGTCTCTTTGTGAAGGTTGATGGTTTCTTCCACACTCGCCATGAGATTGTAGTGAACTTGTGTGAAATGAGCAGAATCCTCATCATCAGAAGTATCATCATACCAACATTCTTCCTCCGCCATCAAGACTTTACCTTCACTCTTGCGTTTCGCAAGTTGAGTCTTCTTTGAGTAGTAGTCAAAATCCCTGACTTTCGGTGCTCTACAATCTTTGACAAAATGGCCTGGTTTGCCACAGTTGAAACAAACATTTCCTTTCTCATCTGTCTTTTCTTTCTCATAACTCTTCCTCTCCGGCCTTCTCTCATAATCCTTTGGCTTGTACTTGTCTCTTTTGTAGTTATCGAACTTGGGTTTCGAATAGAACTTCTTCTTCCCATAACGTTTGTGAATAGAACTAGACAAAAGAGCAAGTTTGTCGGCAACTCGCTTCATATCAACATCGGATTCAGAACTTTCATCTTCAGGTGTTTCTGAATCAGAATCAGACAACTCGGTGACTAAAGCCTTTGAATGGCTTTTCTTCTTTGAACTAGCACTAGGGAGCACACTCTTTTTCTTTTCAGTCAACAGAGCTAGAGAATCAGAAATACTCTTCTGCTTGGTCACAATATCTTTGACTTTCACTTCATGTTGACTAAGAATATAATACAAGTCATGCAAGTCTTCTTCTGCCAAATTCTTGTTCATCTGAAGATTAACCGAGTAGTGATCCCATTCCGAATTGAGATTCTTTAGAAACTTGAAGTTTATCTCAGAAGTAGACTTATGCATTCCATTTCTCCTCAAATCATTCAGAATGATGTTGAACCGACTGTAAGAATCAGCAAGTGTTTCTCCCTCTAACGCCTTAAAACCTTCATAAGCACCAATTGCTTGATTTAGCTTGGCTTGGATTGATCTCTCCTTCCCTTGAAACTGCTTCTCTAACTCATCCTACAATTCTTTTGCTGTCTTTCGACTATCAACACGATTGAATAAATCGTTCGGAATTGCCATCGTTAGAAAAGTAAGAGCTTTGTCATCAATTTCCGCTCTGATCTTCTCGAGCTCATTGTAATGCCGAAAGAGTTTATACACTCTTCTTGGTTCAATTGCGGGAGTAGTAGCAGTCTCAGGAGTACCGGGAATGTCAATGAAAGGCTTAATTGGACCTTCCTGAATGCTTGTCATGAGAGTCTTGTCGATGTTGTTAAGGAATTGAATCATCCTTACACGCCATTGCGGATATTCTCCAATTTGAAGAACCGGAGGTTTGGACTTTGAACCCATGCTTAATAGATCTCTAGACATCTGTTGGTCCCAAGTAGGTGACCTTCAAGCTAGGATAGTGTTTGGGATTATAGAAGGGGGGGGATGAATATAATCACACAATTTTTCACTTTTAAATTCTTGTTATATTAACAATATGAATTTACAGATTGTTGCGAAAATAGAAAAGACAAATAGTCTAAACTAAACAATCTAAGTTCTTTCACTATGCACTAAGTGAGAAGATGTAAGAAAGAAAGATAGAGGGGAATAAGAAAGAAAGGACTTGAGTATTTTGGATGCAGAAGAGGTATTGAGAAAATCTTCTCCACGTCCAATTTATACTCCATGCATTAAATGCATGCAGACCTACTTTTGTGACGTGTCACGTTGTAGTTGGTCTGTTGTACTATTTACTATAAACAAATACTCTTTGCATGTTGTGCAAAAGGAGTATGTTTGTAAACAGTTGCCTTGAGGTCTGATAAGTACGGAGGGAACAGTAAAGAGACTGTCCTTATGTACTTTTGTGTCAGTAAAGGCGGATAATCCTTTTGTGCATTAGACTAAGACACTTTTCTAATCCTTTAGGATCAGGATACTGATCAGTGACTAGGGTCCTGATACTGATGAAGTTCAGGGTCACTTGTATCCTGTTGAGCCTTCAGGATGTCATACGATATTGAGCAGCCTGCTATCACTGAGTTCCGTCTTCAGATCACGAGCATGTTGTTCCTGTCATCAGCTATTTCTTCGACGTCGCTGATGGTTCTTTGTGTATGATCTTGATGTCTTCAGGAGGTCTTCACTTCAGTGGATAGGATCAGTCGACTGCAGAACAGACTCGTTCGTCTCCTGATCCTGATCCTGATTACTATAAAATTAAGTTACAGCATAAGTAACATGGAATAACACTGAACAGATTCAGTGATAATTCCTCAAGCTATAACAGAAGTAAAAATCTATTCACTAAGTAAAGATTCAGGATCATTATCATTTCATCAGGTCTTAGGAGAGCTGGATCAACAATCTCCCCCTAAATGATAATGATAAGACAACAGAGAAATTGTCTAAGTCTAGAAAGAAAAAAAATTTCTAAGTCTAGATAAAACAGTAGGAAATAGAACTCATAAAGGTACATGTCCCATTTACTGTTTTGAGGGATCTTTTTCAGTACTATGATAGAGTGAAGTACTATGCACTGAAATGCATTTTCATTAATCTTAATAAAGGTTACAAGAGTAAGAAAAATACACGAGTACATGAATAAAGTACTGAAAGAAAAGATTACAAAATATTCTAACTATCAGAGTCTTCGCTAACATATTCAGTCTTTACTTGTATTGGAACTGGAGTATCACTGAATGCGAGTCTGTGATTGAGTATAGCTCTGACAGTGCGAATGATCTCTTTATTGTCTTGGTTTTCTTTATCCTTGTGAGCAGTGAAGAGGACTGAAACCAAGTGTTCATATGGTGCTTTGTGTAGCTCGCTGAAACGCTGAAAGCGTAGGATCTTTGAGTTGTCGCTTACACCTATACCATGAACAGGTTCTCTGATGACTTGTCCGTCAGAGAGAGAGACTCCTAAAGGGAGTGAAAGATCAAGTATCGAGAGATCCAGAGGCTTGACCACCACCCTGGGCATGCAGGGAGTTGGTCTTCTTGTTGAGGTGCCTGCAGATCTTCGAATAGGTTGCTGAGGTAGGACTAAAGAGTAGTGGAGCAGGTCATCAGGTATTTCCGTTGTCCTTCTGATGCGTGCAATAAGTCCTTCGATGACTTCTTCTACTTCAGCCCGATAGTTTTTGTTGGCTTTGGGAAGTAGGGATCTGATTTCGTTCCACTCTGACAAGTTGTAACGATCTAACTTGTCCAGAGTGTGTTGCACGTCCATGACTCCAGAGCGTTTGACGGTGATCCATGTTTTTGCTCTCTTGCCGCGAGTTCGGCTGAGATGGATTCCAGAGATAGCAGCACCATGTTTTCTTAGGTGTAGACGATCTCTGCACCAGTCAAGCTCAGTGTTTACTTCTTTAGTCTGTTCCTCTGCATTTTTGTTGAAGACCTTCAGAGCAGCCTTCTGTGCAAGAATAGGATCTGCACTTATTTCAGCATCTTCATCCACAAAATCTGATGCAAGCCTTCGAGCGGCTTGAGCAGAGAGGAAGGCTTCCTTCTGCTTCTTATTATGCTCCTCCTGAGCATGTACAGCAGCGTTGTATTCCTCCTGTGAAGGATAGGTGAACTCGGAGTCACAAGAGGTACGAAGAGGAATTTTTACTCTTGTACTCTCGAGTCGCTCTATCACGGCGTTTAAACGCCCATCCCTGTTGACAATAGCAGAGTTGTCAGGGTAATTCTCACCTTCGGATCTAGGAGAGTTAGAGGGAGGAGATCTGGGAGAAGAGGCAGGGGTAGAGAAGTCATCAGAGATGAATTCATCATCTGATGAGAGGCAAATGGTTTCAGGAGGGGCTCGGATTTCAGGGGTTCTAGAAGAGGATGCTTCAGGATTAAAGCGGGTTGGTTTAGAGGGAATGGATTCAGGGTTTAGGGGTGTTACTCTGAAAGTCATTCTGCTTAATTCAGCTCTTGTCTGTTCTGATGGACTATTCTCCATGAGGCGAATAATCTCACCAGTGATAGAGCCAAAGTTCACATCCTGAAAGTCAGAGTTTTCTTGGTTTTTAGGCTCAGAGGTTTGTTTAGGAGAAGAATGGGGTGTTGGTTCAGGGGTAGGTTGTTTTGGTGGTTGGTAGACAACCATTTGTAGGTTGTTTATTAGAGAGTCATCAGAGGAGGTGTCGAGGGTTATGGTTTTAGGTGCAGGTTTAGGTTTAAGGAGAGAAGAGATTGGTTGGTTATCAGAGGATGAGGGAGAGGATGGTAATAGTAACGTACCAGGTGCACCGAGGTTCTCCCCCTGAGATTGTGCGGGCCCTGGAGTGGGCGTTGGGGTTGCAGCCTTCTCGACGAAGATATCGTCGTCTTCATCATCATCTTCATCTTCTTTATCTTCCTCGTTCATTCCCCCTTGTTCGTTGGTTCTCCAGTTGGTGGAGGGGGAATAAACGGACTGGTCTCTAGGCTGTCTCTCCCCCTCAACAGGTGCCTGGAGTAAGGCGGCTGTTGATAAGTTCCTCTGGAGGAGAGAGGCCATGTCGCTAAGGACTTTGCGCGAGATGAAGGAAGATGAGATCAGGGATTGCAAAACATCCCTGTCTGCTGTGGTGAAGGACGGAGGCGGTGCAGGAGCAGAGGTGAGGGCGTTGACAGCAGTGGTGAGGCCAGTCACCTGCTCCTGGAGGGCGCGGAGGCCTGCTTCCTGAGCATCCAACCTCTGAACCACTGTTGATTGGAAAGTGGTGAGAGAGTTGGTGCTGTTGTTGATGGTGGTGGAGAGTGCAGGCAGAGCAGAGGCCTTCAGGTCATCAATAGATGCCTGAAGGTTGTTGGAGGAGGTGGCCACTTGTGAGACTTTGTCATGGATGTTATCCAGACAAGGAATCGTAAGGGTAACAGCCGTAGGCGGCGGAGTGGCGGCGACGGCGGCTTCAGCGGTACTGGCAGCGGCCTTTGCAGCGGCAAGCTCCAGTTCCAACGCCTGGAGGCGTGTCTGGTGCTCGTCCTCCTTCTGTTGGAGAGCTGTGCGTGCCTCCTGCAATTGTCGTTCAGCGGACTGCCTACGTAGCTCAGCTGCGTTCAGCTGACGCTCGGCGTCCGTGAAGACAAAGTCATTGAAGGGGTCATCCTGATGAAGTTGGGGATGCCCTTCAGTGGCTGCTCCTAAAGAACCTGTAGACAGAGTAGCTAAGTGAGTACTAGAAGACTCATTAGCTTTCATAAAAGAAGAGACAGTAATATTTTGCTTAAAAGTATTACCTGAGGCTAGGAGGGTATCAGAGCGATTACCCCCCATGTTCTCTGAGTGTTCGAGGTGAACAACCTCAGGTTCTTGTTGTACAGGAGCAGAGATGGAAGCATCTGCAGGTGAAGAAGTTTTAGATAAAGGAGATGGTTTATTAAAGAGTTGAGGCAAGGTAATATAGTATTTCTTACCGGCCGCCTGTTTCTTTTTCTTCTGCGCCTTCGACTTGGCGCGTTTTGAAGGAGGTGGAGGAGTGGCAGAAGAAGGTTGGGGGCGCTTCAGGAGCGCAGATGAAGTGGTTGCAGCTGGAGAAGTCAGTATGGGGTTAGCTACTGACATAGCATGCAGAGAAATAGAAGAATGGGGTTTGGAAGAGAAGAGAGAGTACATACCTTCAGTGGGAGAGGTGGAGTACTCTTCATCCGCCTGAACTGGTTCAGGAACAACCAGAACAGTGGAGAGAGGGACGTCGTCAGGTTTTGGAGACACCTGATCCAGGAACTTAGGCCCGAGGGCGTAGTTGTTGGAGTTCCCGATTTTGGGGTAGTTTGGCCCCATATGCAGTTCCAGGACTGCCGAGAAGAATCTGGTGAAGGCGACGTTGGCGACCCGCTTCGTGTTCCTGACCTTCTTGACCATGTCCTCCCATATGCAGCGAGCATAGTCAAACTCGCGATTTTTGATCGCTGAGAAAACCATGTGCCGAATCACGGTGGGGAACTGCTCCGTGCTTCCTGTCTTGCCAGATAAGCACAGGCCAAACGTATTCCATATATAAAAGAATGTAGCGTTCAGGCCTGTCTTATGGACAGTAGCAGCAGTCTTGGGAAGCATGACGCCATCCTTCATAGGCCATCTGTAGCCAATGGCGTCCAAGAACTCGATGATTTCGTCGGACGTAGGAGCAGGAGGGAAGCGTTTCTTCTTTGGGAAGTTCAGCACGTTCCTCAGAGTTCCGAAACCAAAGGAAATTATATTTTCCTTGATCTGGAACTTGATGACCTCCCTTAGGACACCCTTGGCGTTCCTTTCCTTGGCAACAGTGGCAGTAGACCACAGTTGTTGCAGCATTGGTTTGTTCGGCTTCGGGTCTATAGTAAAAGCCGTCTTCAGGGGGCTGCTTAGGAGGAAGTTCTTAGCAGGCAGCAGATATTCTTTGCCTTCTGGAATGTCAAACAGGCCAACGACGTTGTTCTGTTTGAATTGTACGTCGTGCTGCGGAATGACGATCGGCAGGCTTTCAGTGGCGGTTTGCAGTGGTGTAGCTTCAGACGAGAGTTGGGCATCCAAGGAGGAAGTAGTAGCCGCCATCCTGTTAAACACAAAAATAACATATGTGGATGATTAAAGATCCAAAATATGCATTTTTCTTCATTTTTCACAGAATATGTTCATAAAAATGGTGAAATCCTTTATACTTGGAATGGATTAGATACCAAAATTCACAAAAGGAATGTGTTTTGGTATTAAAAAGAAACTTTTATTTTGATGAGAAGATATCAAAATAAGAGTTTATGATTTTTCTTAAAAGAAATAAGAAAATCACATAAAATGTTTTAACAAAAATCTTAGAAGATTTTGGAAGAATTAAGATCAAATGAAGTGATCTTAGGGTTTTTGGAAGAACGTTTATCAAAATAAGTTGTTTAGATGAAGAATACCAACTTAAAATGTGGAAAGAACAAGAGTAAAGAAACACTTACGATGATCTTGTTAAGAAAAGTGGTGAGTGTGTTCTTGGTGTTCTTGAGAGAAAACAGTTCTTGCTTTTTCTTGCTAGATTTCTTAGAGAGAATTTTGTGAGCGTAAAGAGTGTGAAGGATTACGAGTGAGGTTTTTATACCTCGTGGTAGGAGAGAGAAAATGGATGAGAGAGAAAAGAGCGGCTAAATTCAAACGTAATGATGAATAAAGGAGGTTCTACGCGCATTCACGCGCCTGACACACGTAGTGGGGAACAGGAAACGTCCCATTACGTGTCAGTGCAGATGAAAAGTTTGTTTTATTTGAAAAGATAAAAACCGCCTTTTCAGGGGATGATTCCATTTTGGTGAAAGATATGTTTTATAGGAATCAGAGTACTTATCAGATAAGTACTGTTTTGGGAAAATCCTCTTATCACATTTAATGCGATAAGGTTTCAGTAGCAGAGGGAAGAAATACTTACCTGAGAATCATCAGTATTCGGATTTTGAACAAAGATTTTGTAAGTACAGAATAGAGTCATCCTCTGATGAGAGTTAGTTCAGGAGTTGTTAAAGAAAGAGTTCTGAGAATAGCTATTCTATAGGATTTAACAACTGTTTGTCCAGATAAACTTCAATCATCAGGATTTAACATCCCAAGTTCACTGATGAGCATATTAAAACGCGTCACATCCAGTGGTTTGGTAAAGAGGTCAGCAAGCTGATATTCAGTAGGGACAAAATGGAGTTCAATATCACCATTCATCACATGATCCCTGATGAAGTGATATCTCACTACAATGTGCTTTGTCTTGGAGTGTAAGACAGGATTGTTGGCGATGGCTATCGCTGAAGTATTGTCACAGTAGATAGGAATTTTAGAAAGTTGTATGTCATAGTCCTGAAGTTGATTTCTCAGCCACAGGACTTGAGCACAACAGATTCCTGCTGCAACATATTCAGCTTCAGCAGTTGATGTGGACACAGAGTTCTGCTTTTTGCTAGTCCAACTCACCAACTTGCCACCTAGCAGGTGACAACCACCAGTGGTGCTTTTTCTGTCAATCTTACATCCTGCAAAGTCACTATCAGAATAAGCTGTTAGATCGAACCCTGAGTCCTTGGAGTACCAAAGACCCAGATTAGGAGTTCCCTTCAGATATCTGAAGATCCGCTTTACAGCGGTCAGATGGGATTCTTTGGGTTCAGCCTGATAACGAGCACAGAGACATGTAGAATACATGATATCAGGGCGGCTAGCTGTAAGATACAGCAGAGAGCCGATCATTCCTCTGTAGAGAGTCACATCGACAGTTTTCCCTTTGGAATCCTTGTCAAGTGTCAGAGGAGGAGCCATTGGAGTCTTCATCGGTGTACAAGATGTGAGATCAAATTTCTTCAGCATCTCATGTACATATTTACCTTGATTGATGAAAATTCCCTTTTCAGATTGCTTGATCTGAAGTCCTAAAAAGAATGTTAGTTCACCCGTCATAGACATTTTATATTCAGATTTCATGAGCAACTCAAACTTTTAACAAAGTTTGGGATTTGTGGATCCAAAGATAATGTCATCGACATATATCTGGACAAGAAGGATATGCTTAGGATATTTCTTTAGAAATAAAGTGCTATCGATCTTTCCACGCACAAAACCTTTAGATAGAAGAAAGGTTGAGAGGGTATCATACCAGGCACGAGGAGCCTGTTTTAACCCATAGAGAGCCTTGTTTAACTTGTAGACGTGATCAGGAAACTTAGGATCTACAAAGCCAGGAGGCTGAGCCACATAGACTTCTTCATTAAGTTTTCCATTCAGAAAGGCATTTTTAATGTCCATCTGATAAACCTTGAAGTTCATATGTGCTGCAAAAGCTAGGAAGAGTCGAATTGCTTCGAGCCTAGCAACAGGAGCAAAGGTTTCATCGTAATCAATGCCTTCTTCCTGCCTGTATCCCTGAGCCACAAGGCGAGCCTTGTTTCGAATAATCGTACCAATCTCATCAAGTTTATTTCGAAAAATCCACTTGGAACCAATGATAGTACGTTTTCGAGGCCTAGGGACGAGAAGCCAGACATTGTTTCTGATGAACTCTGCTAGCTCTTCCTGCATGGCTGAGACCCAGGCAGGATCACGCAAAGCATCATCTATTTCTTTAGGTTCATTTTCAGAGATAAAATTTACATAAAGACAGACGTTACCAGATTGGCGTCGAGTTTTAATGCCAGAGGAGGGATTACCAAGAACTTGATCAATGGGATGATCCTTGGTCCATCGGAGAGCAGGTGGCTGATACACCTGTCCTGAAGTAGAAGCTTCATTTACTGATGGATCAGGGAGAAGATTAGTGGGAGTAGGCTCACTAACAGTGGTTTGAGAAAAGTCTTCACTGTTAGTGGGTTGATCAGGTTCAGAAGGTGTGATTTGGGTAATTGGAGTGGCATTAATCAGAGGTGGAGAGGATGTTTCAGTGGGTGGTATAGGAGGATCTTCTTCAAAACCATCAGGAAGGTCTTGAGGAGATGGATCAGCAATAGGAGGTTCAGGGACTTGAAAGAAAGAATCAGCCCACTGATTGATTTCAAAATTATCATTTGGGTGAGGGAAAGTAGGACCCGATTCATCAAACTTGACATGAATCGTTTCCTCTATGGCTTGTCTTCGTTTGTTGAACACACGGTAGGTTTTAGAAATGGATGAGTATCCAAGGAAAATTCCATCATCAGATTTGGAATCAAACTTCCCAAGATTATCTTTGTTGTTTAGGATGTAGCAAACACAACCAAAGATATGGAGATGTTCGATTGATGGCTTCCTGTTACGAAAGAGTTCGTAAGGAGTTCTTCTGAAGCGTTTGACTATCAGAGATCTGTTCTGAGTATAGCAAGCAGTATTTACAGCTTCTGCCCAGAACTGAGTGGCAAGATTGGCTTCACTCAGCATAGATCTCGCAGCTTCAATCAGCGTCCTGTTTCGTCTTTCAGCAACACCATTTTGCTGAGGAGTTCTTACAGAGGAGAAGTTTTGAGTGATACCTTTCTGCTCGAAGAAGGTTTCCAGGGTACTGTTTTTAAATTCAGTTCCGTGGTCACTCCTGATTGATCAAACAGTAAGGTTGTTGAGTCTTTCCATCTTCCTGACGAACAGGATGATTTCTTCAGGAGCATCACTTTTGGCACGAAGAAAGAATACCCAAGTGTATCTGGAATATTCATCAACTATTACCAAAGTGTATTTCTTTCCAGCAATGGATTGGACGTTGACTGGTCCAAAGAGATCCATGTGGAGAAGTTGTAGAGGAGAGCTGATGGAGGAAATTTGCTTGGACTTGAAACTATCCCTGGTCTGCTTTCCTTTTTCACATGCTGAACAAAGAGACACCTTTGTGTAGCGAAAGTCAGGAAGACCAATGACCAGGTTGTTGATGCAGAGTTGATTCAGCGTCTTGAAGTTGAGATGAGAAAGACGCTTGTGCCAAAGCCAATTTGTATCAGATGAAGCACGAGATACAAAGCAGAAGTTGTCAGTGGAAGTATTCATGTTGATGATGTAGATATCAGCATGTCTCACTCCAGTGAGAATAACTTCCTTTCTTTTGTTCTTGACTTTGCACTTTTTCTTGGAGAAAGAAACTTTGTGATTCTTATCACACAGTTGACTGATGCTCAGAAGATTATGCATCAGGCCTTCAACATAAGCAACTCTTTTGAAAGTAGTTACTCCGTTGGTCAGTGTGCCATACCCTCGGGTTTGGCCTTTACCGTTTCCGCCAAAGGTCACAGCAGGACCTCTTTCTTCACGGTAGTTAGAGAGGACAGATTTCGAACCAGTCATATGTCGAGAGCATCCACTGTCCAAGTACCAGATGCCCTTATCATGTAAAGTTTAGAGTTTAAGTTTTCTTTGGTACCCATAGAACTATGGATCCAGAAGTATCAGTAGGACTGGTTGAGTCAGTGTCAGCCTTTACTGAAGTATCAGTACAGGAGGCTGGAGTCTTGACTGAAGGAACAGTCTTGACAACCTTCTTTCCTTTGACTGATTTCTCAGTCATGGGAATCTTCTTTACCTTAGCTGATTTTTCAGCTTTGGTAGCATCAGGACACTTACTCGCAATATGGTCATTTAATCCACAGTGATAACATTTGCGATATTGAAAGCGTTTAGTGTGGTCCAGAAAGTTTTTGAACTTTAGGTGAGCAGGACCAGCACCAAGTATGCCTTTAGCATTGGACATTGGAGGAATTGGTTTCTTCTCCTGAGTCTTTTGCTTCAGGTCAATCTTCAGTCTGGGAGCAGGATTTTGAGAGAAAGATTTTGATCCTGAGACTGAAGGACCACCACCCAAAACTTTATTCTTGGGTTTAGGACTCTTGGTCTTTGAAGGTGTTACAGTCTTAGATTTTTCCTTGACTGTGTTCTTTTTGCTCTTAGGAGCACCTTCAGAGTGTGTGATAGAAGAAGAAGGGATATTTTTAGAAGCATTAGGAATGGGAATAGAAGAAACAAATTTTCCAAATTTGAGCATGGAACTTTCATACTTAGTTTCTTCATACTTATATCTATGAGTGAATCCAAGACCTCTTTTGCTTTTGTCAGATCTCCCTGAAGCTAATATTTCATCAACTTTTTCAGAGGCGTCACTCCATCCTTTGATGGTGACTTTTTCAGCATTTAATTGAGCAAGGGCTTTTTCTTTGGCAGCAAGAGCCAATTCTCTTTCAATACAGAGAGTTTTGTTTACAGTGACCTGGTCCTTATAATTTTCTTCCAAAATGGTAAGCTGTTTTATTTTTTCTTGACATTCTTTGAGTTGTCCTCTAAGATCAATATTCATTTTTTCAGCAGAGGTTTTACCATTAAGGGCTTTGTAAAGATCGAGAGTGACCAGGTCCAACTGAGTTAAGCTTTCAAGAGGGATGAGAGGAATAGGTACCTGACTGGAAGAATCAGTCGCAGAGGTGGAAGCTTCAGGAGTTGTGGAAGAAGAAGCTTCAGGATCCTGAGGAGGAATCTCTTCAGGAACCTCTTCTATCTTAGCCATGAGAGCTAAGGTAGGTTCCTCAATAATGGCCATCAGTGCCACTTGAGTGTCTTCCTCATCAGATGAGTCATCAGAGGAGACATCATCCCAGTCGCAGTCTTCTGCGATTAAACCTTTGCCTTTGCGCTGAGTTTTCATCTTTTTGTATTTTTCTTTCAGGCGCTGGTATTTGGGATTCTTAGAAGAAGATTTAGCAGAGGAGGGAGCAAACTGACTTTTCCTGTACCTGCAATCATTAGCAAAGTGTCCTTTGCCCTGACAGTTGTAGCAGATAGCAGTAGCCTTATCAACAGGGTCTGATTTAGGCTTGTCAGTAATAGTAAGATGTTTCTTTTTGTGGAAGTTTCCCTTTTTGGCAAACTTCTTGAAAGATCTGGTTAAAAGAGCAAGAGATTCATTGAATTCAGGATCTTCTGACATGTCGGAGTCAGAAGATTCTAATTCAGTAATAGTTACTGAAGAAGAAGTGGCAACAGTAGGAACTGAGTCAGAGACCAATGCAACAGAGTTGCTTTTGGTGTCTTTAGAGTCTCTTATGAGATTCTTTTTCAGTTTCTTCTGTTGTTCTCGGTTAAGAAGAATACCGTACAGCTCACTTAGTGTGAGTGTCTTTATGTCCTTTGACATAGTTAAGCAGGAGGTGTAAATTTCCCAATGTTCAGGAAGAGCTTCCATGAACTTGGTAACCACCTCAGAGTTAGAGTAGGTAGTACCGATAGTCTTCAGATCAATCAGAAGACAGTTGAATCTCTGATGTAGCTGGGAGAGGGTTTCATCCTTTTGATGAATAAAGCTTTCATACTGTCGAACCAAGAAAATCTTTCTTGATTCCATGAGAACAGCAGTACCTTCATATTGAACACAGAGAGTGTCCCATATCTCCTTAGCAGAGCGAAGGTGACAGACAGAGTGGAATACATCGTCAGGAAGTGACATGGCAATGAGAGACCTAGCCTTAGTGTCAATGTTGACCAGGCGTCTGTCTTCATCATTCCAGTCAGTTACGGGCTTCACCAGCTGCCTTTCAGGAACAGCTGGTTGGCCAGCAGCAGCAGGAATGGGGTGGACGGTTTGTGTAGGCACATGTGGTCCATTTTCCAGAAAGTATGGAATCTAGGGATCAGAACCAGAGAGAAAGAGTTCCATCCTGGTTTTCCAAAGAGAGAAGTTGTCTTTGTTGAACCGAGGAGGCTTTCCAGCAGAGCCGGTATCAAAGTAGTTATCCTTAGCTTGAAGAGCCATAGAATAAGAAGAGAGGATCACAAGATTTTTCTAAGAAGAAAATGAGAGCTTGTATCTGCTCTGATACCACTTGTTGGTCCCAAGTAGGTGACCTTCAAGCTAGGATAGTGTTTGGGATTATAGAAGGGGGGGGGATGAATATAATCACACAATTTTTCACTTTTAAATTCTTGTTATATTAACAATATGAATTTACAGATTGTTGCGGAAATAGAAAAGACAAATAGTCTAAACTAAACAATCTAAGTTCTTTCACTATGCACTAAGTGAGAAGATGTAAGAAAGAAAGATAGAGGGGAATAAGAAAGAAAGGACTTGAGTATTTTGGATGCAGAAGAGGTATTGAGAAAATCTTCTCCACGTCCAATTTATACTCCATGCATTAAATGCATGCAGACCTACTTTTGTGACGTGTCACGTTGTAGTTGGTCTGTTGTACTATTTACTATAAACAAATACTCTTTGCATGTTGTGCAAAAGGAGTATGTTTGTAAACAGTTGCCTTGAGGTCTGATAAGTACGGAGGGAACAGTAAAGAGACTGTCCTTATGTACTTTTGTGTCAGTAAAGGCGGATAATCCTTTTGTGCATTAGACTAAGACACTTTTCTAATCCTTTAGGATCAGGATACTGATCAGTGACTAGGGTCCTGATACTGATGAAGTTCAGGGTCACTTGTATCCTGTTGAGCCTTCAGGATGTCATACGATATTGAGCAGCCTGCTATCACTGAGTTCCGTCTTCAGATCACGAGCATGCTGTTCCTGTCATCAGCTATTTCTTCGACGTCGCTGATGGTTCTTTGTGTATGATCTTGATGTCTTCAGGAGGTCTTCACTTCAGTGGATAGGATCAGTCGACTGCAGAACAGACTCGTTCGTCTCCTGATCCTGATCCTGATTACTATAAAATTAAGTTACAGCATAAGTAACATGGAATAACACTGAACAGATTCAGTGATAATTCCTCAAGCTATAACAGAAGTAAAAACCTATTCACTAAGTAAAGATTCAGGATCATTATCATTTCATCAGGTCTTAGGAGAGCTGGATCAACAACATCTTTGTAGAACTTGAACACGATCGAAAATTCACTGAAACTGGTAGATTTCTTCCGAACTTCTGGAGGTATACAAATCTGAGAATCTGTAGCTAATCTGAACACTTCTTTTGATCAACGAAAAGGTTAGTGACAAAAGTCAAAAAGTCAACAGAAAAGTCAACCGTGAATAGTGAAATCCCGAGAAAAAATATTTTTCAAAAATTTGAAAGTTGATTTTGACCGCGAAACTGAAAGCTTAGTCCAAAAATGCACCCTCTCGGAAATCACCAAAATCTCGGAAAAACCGGCATTTTTCGGGAAAAAATGACCTTAAAAATGACTGAAGTTTTCCACCGTAAAATCAGATAAGAAGTCTAAGAAAGTTAAGAATGACCTATTTTTTTTTTATTTTTTTTTTGCTTATCTAATCCGATTCGGAAAACAACTTATTCCGATTCGGATTTTTCAATTTTCCGAATCGGAAAATGTAGTTTTCCGAATCGGAAAAACAAGATTGATAGAGTTCCGAGAAAAATTTCGAGTTGGTATTTGGGCAATTTCCGAATCGGAATTTGACTAATACCAAGTCGGAAAACGAATAAGATCAGATCTAAACAACAATTCAAGTCCAAAAAATTTTCCGATTCGGAAAATTTCAAAAATCCGATTCGGAAAACTGATATTTTCCGATTCGGAATTTTTGAATATTCCAATTCGGAAAATATGAACAGAATTCGGAAAAACGAGAAAAAACCGAGCAGAAGGTAAAAAAACTCAAAAATTACTGCTCAAATCACCAAATTTTGACTCAAAATCACTCACAAACACAGTAAAAACATCATTTTAACCATACACAATCAAATTTACATCCAAATCAATGATCAAAAAAAGAAAATCAAACCTCAAACCTCCATTTTTAAAAAAACACAAAAAGCTTAAGAAATCATACCAAATTCAATGAATTTCCAGCTCTGATACCACTTGTTGTTCCAGATTCAAGTTCTAATCAACATGCAACTAGTAGAGAATGATTTAGAAAGCCATATGTTATTGATTCTTGGATGAAAAGTTTACACACACTAACACACCAAGAACACACACACTTAAGAACTAACTTTCTCTCAATTCACTCTCAATTCACAATGATACGTATGCATGTTCTCTTCTTCCAAACTAACTCACTTTGGGTATTTATACCCCAACACTAACAACCCTTACACTATAGAACAATTACAAAATCTACCCTAATAAAGGAAAACTATTACAAAGGACTAAAACAATAAACCAAACTTTGACTTTGAAGACCACTTTGACTTTGCCTCTGTCTTCACTTTTAGCACCAACTTGTGATCTCGGATACAATCCGATTTTGCACCCAACAATTTGGACTTTCTATGAGAGAAATATGACCTTCCAAAGTCAGTGTAAGAATCTGTCAACTATTATTTTGGACGAATTTTTACACTAGTTGTGTATACACAAAGTTATTTTTTGATTTGTCCATATTATGTTGTTTCTCTTTTCCAAAGTACATAATCAGTTGTTTTTGAAGGATTTTTAGCTTATTCAACCATTTCTTGCACATGCAAGACTCATTTTACCAACACAAAACACTATAATAAAAAATACCAACCATCCTCTCACTTTTTGCTTAGCTTCTTGGATGATCCAAGCAAAAGGGGGGTTTTGGTTTTGTGATACACCAATCTTACTTCATGCATGTGTCAATCTAAGCTTGATACAACTTATTTAGAAGAAAGAAATCAGATTTGAGTAGAAAGAAGAAGCAATGTGGGTTTAATACCTCAACTTATTGCTTTATTCACATGCGAATGCAAGTAAATTATGAAAGAATAACAAGTAAACAATGAAGGCCTAGCCATTCTTATGACAAAGATAATAATAAAAACAACATTCATGGGTGTCAAATCACACCAACATGCTAAATAAAAGAAGATTATGCAAGATTTGTTCAAGATTTCTGGTTGTCATGGATACAACATCATTTTTGAAGCATAATAGTGCTTGATGTGCATCTCCAACCTCAAGAACCAAAATATTGGCTCTACTTGAACAAAACAAAGAAGAGAGTAGGATGACTTTTACCTTGAATGTTCTTGAAGACACTTGAAGTTCTTCAAGAATTGGAGAGGAAGCTAGAGAGGAAATGAGAGAAACTTTAGAGTGAGAAAGTTAGAGAGAGAGGGAGATGATGAATTATGAATGGAAATGAGGGATGAGGTGGGTATTTAAATCAGTAAAATAGAGAAATGGGGGGTGTTTGGACGTTCATAAGAGAGGAGGGGAGATGGTGTGGTGTGTTGAGGAAGTTAGAGTATGTAAGTGGTTGATATTTGTATTGGCCAAAATACATTTTCTTGCCTTTTATATTTAAACAAATCAAGAGTTTCTAGAAGCTTAATAATTTAAATAATTTGGCTGGTTTTAGTTTATCTACATAAGTTTTTATAAAAATGTTGAAGTGGTTGTGGAATAAAGCTGCTAAAATTGGAAATCGTTATCGAAAACGCGCGTTTTTGCGATTTTTGTGTAACGAAAGGTAGTTTTTTGGATTTTTAATAAGGAACTCACTAAAAATTATTACTTTTAATATTTTAGATCATTTCATGATTTACTTTATCAGTCTAGTGGTCGGAATCGGGACCTGCCATTAACAGTCAGTCGGTTTCGCGAACCGAATACAGTGTCAACTTAAATTTGTCAAAGGCACTTTATTTAGTCACATAGCAATATATTTAGTCATATGACATGATTTAATAATAAAACGTCAGTACAGAACTCTGTTCCGTGCTGGGAAGCCAGTTAAAATTCTACTGACCTAAGGTGAGAATTGGAGGGTTGTCACAGTCTCCCCCGGTTTAAAGAATTTCGTCCCGAAATTCATTCGATGCTATTATCTCACCTAATTATGCAAAGAGGTGAGGGTACTTCTGTTTCATGAAGTCCTCACGTTCCTAAGTGTACTCTGGTCCACGTTTGGACTTCCAATGAACTTTAACCACCGAAATCTTGCACCTTTTGAGCTGTTTGACCTCCCTATCCAAAATTTCTTTGGTTTATTTTATGAAGTGAAGGGTTTTGTCTACTTGAATTTCTTCCAGAGGAACCACTTGGGATTCATTAATTACACACTTCTTGGGATTCGACACAGGAAATGTGTTATGAATCTCGCTCACCTCTTCGGGTAACTTAAGCTTATATGCAACTAGACCAATTCTTTCAATGATCTCAAATGGTCCAAAATATCTAGGGTTTAACTTACCCCTCTTACCAAAACGCACCAAGCCTTTCCAAGGGGATACTTTCAAAAGCACCTCGTCTCCCACTTGGAATTCCAAAGGTTTTCTACGATGGTCGGCATAACTTTTCTGACGATCCATAGTAGTCTTGAGTGTGTCTCTAATCATACCGATCTTATCGGTTGACTCCTGAACTATATCGGGTCTTGTCAACTGACTATCCCCGACTTCTACCCAACTAAGTGGGGATCGACACTTTCGACCGTACAGGGCCAATAAGGGGCACACTATATGCTAGTGTGATAACTGTTGTTATAGGAAAACTCTACCAAGGGTAAATGGTCATCCCAGTTTCCTCCAAAGTCTATGACACATGCTCGCAACATATCTTCCAAGGTCTAGATAGTCCTTTCACTTTGACCATCAGTTTTGGGATGATATGCCTTACTCCAGTCCAATTATGATCCTAAGGCCTTTTGCAGTGACTGCCAAAATTGTGACGTAAACGACTATCCCTATCAGAAATAATAGAGATTGGCACTTCGTGCCGGGTTACTATCTCTTTGATATAGATTTGCGCAAGATTTTCCATCTTATAACCCTCTCGGATAGGAAGAAAATGTGCTGACTTTGTCAGACGATCGACAATTACCCAAATTGCGTCATGCCCCTTAGCAGTTTTGGGTAGTTTCGTGACTAAATCCATAGAAATTCGCTCCTATTTCCATTCCGGTATCTCCGGTTGTTGCAGTAAACCTGACGGTTTTGGATTCTCAGCTTTGACATTCGAACAGGTCAAACATCGTCCCACATAAGACACTACATCTCTCTTCATTCCTGGCCACCAGTAGTATTCTCTCAAGTCCTTATACATTTTATCCGCTCCTGGATGAATAGAATACCGTGACTTGTGTGCTTTCTTCAGGATTAACTCCCTTAGGTTGCCAGTCTTAGGTATCCAAACTCTCCCCTTAAAGTACCACACACCGTCGGTCTTACGGTCAAACCTCTCTTCTAGGTTATGGAGACTTTCATCCTTTATCCTTTCTTCCTTTAGAGCCTCTTCCTGAGCTCTTTGAATATGCTCTTTCAGACTGGTTTGTACAAGCATTTCCAAAGCTTGTACTCGTATGGGTTTCTCTCTTTCCTTACGACTTAATGCGTCGGCTACGACATTAGCCTTACCCGGGTGATATTTGATTTCACAATCGTAATCACTAAGTAATTCTATCCATCTTCGTTGCCTCATGTTAAGCAACTTTTGGTCTAGGATGTGTTGCAGACTCTTGTGGTCTGTAAACACAGTGCACTTAGTTCCATACAGATAGTGCCTCCAAAATCTTAAGTGCGAAAACTACAGCCCCTAATTTTATGTCATGAGTGGTATAGTTCTGCTCATGAGTCTTAAGCTGCTAGATGCATAGGCAATTACCTTATCCCTTTGCATTAGTACACATCCTAGTCCCTAGCATGAGGCGTCACAATACACAACGAAGTCCTCTGTCCCTTGCGGTAAGGCTAGAATTGGCACGTTACACAGCTTCTGCTTCAAGAGTTGAAAAGCATCTTCTTGTCGAGGTCCCCAGTCAAACTTCTTGTCCTTTTGGGTTAACAATGTCAGGGGTTGGGCGATTTTCGAGAAACCTTCTATGAATCTCCTATAATATCCTGCCAATCCCAAAAATTGGCGGATTTCCGTAGGGGTCCTCGGGGTTTCCCATATTGCAATTGCCTTGATCTATGCGGGGTCTACATGAATTCCTTTCTCACCTTATCACATGACCTAGAAAACGTACTTCTCGAATCCAAAATTCACACTTGAAGAATTTGGCGTACAATTTCTGGTCCCTAATCAACTCTAGTACCACCTTCAAATGCCGCTCATGCTCCTCTGTACTTTGGGAGTAGATGAGTATGTCATCGATAAATACGATTACAAACTTATCTAAATATGGTCTGCATATCCAATTCATTAGATCCATAAACACGGTTGGGGCATTTGTGAGTCCGATGGCCATAACCATAAACTCATAATGTCCGTAGTGTGTCCTGAACGCTGTCTTATGGACATCTTCCTCATGGACTCTTAATTGGTGATACCCTGATCAAAGATCAATCTTAGAGAAGAAACTAGCGCCTTGAAGTTGATCAAACAGATCATCTATCCTAGGAAGAGGATAACAATTTTTTATAGTCAACTTGTTCAGTTCCCTATAGTCTATACACATTCTAAGAGATCCATCCTTCTTGACAAACAATACAGGGGCTCCCCAAGATGAAGAGCTCGGCTGAATAAATCTTTTATTCAGTAAGTCCTGTATTTGGCTTGGCAATTCCTGGATCTCTGTCGGTGCTAGGCGATAGGGCGCCTTGGCAACTGGGGCTGCTCCAGGAATTAAGTCAATTCGAAACTCGAGCTGCCTAGACGGAGGAAGTCCGGGCAACTCATCCGGAAATACCTCGGGATAGTCCCGAACTATCGGAATATCCTCGAGTTTCTTTGCTTCCAGCTTCTTTTCTATTACCTGAACTAAGAACGCCACATACTTCTTCCTTAAATAACTATGAGCCTTCATACAAGATACTATTCCTAAGCTCCTTTTAGGTCTCTCTCCTTTGATTACCAGAGTTCTGCCACCAGGAAGTAAAATTCTCACAACCTTCTCGTAACAAGATATCATTGCTCAATTTCGTTACAACTAATCCATGCCTATAACTACATCGAAACTTCCAAGCTCAATAGGTACAAGATCTATACTAAACAGTTCACCAGCTAGACTTAGGTGCAACTAGGAATCACATCACACGCCTCTAATTTTCTCCCATCGGCAAGTTCTATCGAGTAAGCTTTATCTATTCTCTCAGAGGGTAAAGGGATTAGTGGCCTAAATCCTAAAGCTACAAAGCTTCTATCAGCACCAGAGTCAAAATCACCGATGCATAATGGTCGTTTAAGGGAAACGTACCTGCTATCACATGGGGATCCTGACGTGCCACTTCAGTTCCTATCACAAATGCTCCTACTTGAGCTTTGCACCCTTGGTTTTTTCGGTTGACCTTCTTCTTTTTGTTCCTTTCACTGGTACCTATCGACCCTCTATTCAGCCTAGGGCACCTATCCCTGAAATGGGCTAGGTTTCCACACTCAAAGCATTTCTTCCTACCGTCCTTCTTACAGTACCGTGTAGTATATCCTAGTTGATTACACCTTGTGCACTGAAAACAAACTCCGAAATGATGTCGATTACAATTGTTGCATTTTGGAAGAGAACCAAAAGTACTGCCTTGAGTTCTAGGTCTTTACCCTAGCATTCCTGACTACTTCGTGGCTTCTACTTGAATTGTTCCTAATCATTTTCTCTTGCTGGTGCTCTACCTTCCTTGCCTTATCATCCTTCCTTTTGATGGATACAATAACTTCACCATTCCTTCTCCGTGCGATGAGGTTGGCAACTACTTGGGTGGCTATGTTAGGGATGGCACCTTGGACTTGTTGAGTTATGAGTTGGGCAAGGTCTGGTGTTTGATTCTCATGGGTTGCTCTCATGCTTTGTGTGTTTCTAGTTGACATGGTCCTATAGTATTTTTGAAAGAAAAGGTTTGGTTAGGATTGTGTATCTAAGAAAATAGGAGTTTTCGTTCTTTATATTGGTTTGTTGGGATATAAAACAATGGGTAGTATTTCATGTATGGATTGAAGTAGAAAATTTTAAACAAGACAATCAATATCTTCTCGTAATAATCTCAAAATTTAACGCTACCACGTCATTGCAAGGCATTTTCTAAATGAAAGGAAATCAGAATTCATGACAGAAATTTCTAGACGCTAAGAAACACAAGGATCACAGTCATGAGAATCAACACTAATACCAGAATCGCCACAGCTTGACAACAAGGTTCTATCCTTCTCACCACCCTACTTGCCGCTGCTGCTTTTACCACCGTACTATTAATGCATTTTTCCAACAAGTGAGCTAATTCATGATAACTTCTAAGTAGTACTCTCCTGGCTAGACATCCTACGTTGGTAACTCCTAAGTAAGTCTTATATGGAGTTCAATCTCCGAGGTTCCTCAGTTGGCATTTCTACGTTTCTCCGGATTGGTACTCCTGGAAGAATGCGAGAGGGTCTTAAAGTGATTTCACGAGGTATAGTAATTCCACTATGAATAGGAGGATTAACTCTTTTCCTAACAATCTCCCTATTATGGGGTCTAGGGTGAGTTGGTTCAGGCGCAGGGTTAACCGGCGGAGGTTGGGGTACAACGGCCATAGGAGGAATCGGGTGCGAGTCGTCGTAGGCATCGTCACTTGACACCTCATTGTCCGATCCCGATTATTCTGACGGGTCTTCTTCTTCCTCGGAAATCCACCCAGCAGTTAACGACATAGCGACTGAAGTGTTTATATATCTTAACAAGTAAGTTCGATAGTGGCTTCCTATTACTAACGCATTAGTGTCTCATAGTGTCATTACAACTATTCGGTGCATCGTGACCACACACACAATATGCCATGCATGAAAAACTTATAGTTTTCACACTTCTATTGTAACCTTCCCTAGTCTCGCATTACTGGCCCTTAACTAAACACAGTTGATCAGGCTTTGTTTAATTAAGACCCAATGAAGCGACCCTCGGGTTAATCACTTTAGAAGCTTAAGAAAATATTTTTAGAAAAGTTCATCTTTCCGTTGTTATATTTTGATGGCTATAGTATTTGATTTTCTCGTCAGAAAATCGTTATTCTGTATAGCCCTGGCTCTGATACCAAGTCTGTCACACCCCG